>CP136057.1:609021753-610232467 GCA_032464435.1 Aegilops umbellulata
TCGGAGGCTTAGCTGCGAATCCGTTTCGCCTAAGTATTTAAAGTCCTACCGAGTGGAGAGCCAGCCTCCCACTCGGGGGCTTAGCTGCAGTCCAAGTACTCGCCTAAGTATTTAAAATCCTACCGAGTGGAGAGCCAGCCTCCCACTCGGGGGCTTAGCTGCAGTCCAAGTACTCGCCTAAGTATTTAAAATCCCACCGAGTGGAGAGCCAGCCTCCCACTCGGGGGCTTAGCTGCAGTCCAAGTACTCGCCTAAGTATTTAAAATCCTACCGAGTGGAGAGCCAGCCTCTCACTCGGGGGCTTAGCTGCAGTCCAAGTACTCGCCTAAGTATTTAAAGTCCTACTGAGTGGAGAGCCAGCCTCTCACTCGGGGGCTTAGTTGCAGTCCAAGTACTCGCCTAAGTATTTAAAATTCCTACCGAGTGAAAAGCCAGCTTCCCGCTCGAGGGCTTAATAACAGTCCAAGGATTTAGTTAAACTCTCAATATAATGAACGCTTCGCAAGGACGACAAGGCGCAGGTCGACTGCCTCCTTCTCCTTCAGAAGCTATATTCAAAAATCCTACCGAGTGGAGAGCAAACCTCCCACTCGGAGGCTTAGCTGCAGCCCAGTGCTTGCCTAAGTGATTAAAATCCTACCGAGTGGAGAGCAAACATCCCACTCGGAGGCTTAGCTGCAGCCCAGTGCTCGCCTAAGTGATTAAAATCCTACCGAGTGGAGAGCATACCTCCCACTCGGAGGCTTAGCTGCAGCCCAGCGCTCGCCTAAGTGATTAAAATCCTACCGAGTGGAGAGCATACCTCCCACTCGGAGGCTTAGCTGCAGCCCAGCGCTCGCCTAAGTGATTAAAATCCTACCGAGTGGAGAGCAGACCTCCCACTCGGAGGCTTAGCTGCAGCCCAGTGCTCGCCTAAGTAATTAAAATCCTACCGAGTGGAGAGCAAACCTCCCACTCGGGGGCTTAGCTGCAGCCCAGTGCTCGCCTAAGTGTTTAAAAATCCTACCAAGTGGAGAGCAAACCTCCCACTCGGAGGCTTAGCTACAGCTCCGTGCTCGCCTAAGTCATTTTGAGTAAAAGTCAAGTCTCACTCGATGGATAAATCACGAAGATATTCAACGATAAATCAAGTTCGGATAAAGATCAAAAGGTCCTGGACCGCAAATAAAAGTGCCCGAGCCTCCAGCTCGACAGAGTTTATCGGTTACACAAACCACTCGGCATTCCGAGGCAAATTTAAAGTGAGACACAGTAGTTTTTTACTCCTCCGGTGGAGGACTGGATGGGGCAACAAACTCGTCCAAATCAATCCCGTCTGAGATACGGGTGGCAGCAGCAATGAATGTCTCCATGAAGTCCTGGAAATTATGCTTCCTGGTATTGGGAACTTGGAGGGCGGCCAGCTTCTCTTCTCGCGCCTCCTTGCAGTGGACACAAACCAGCGACAGAGCAACATCGGCACCACACCTGGCAGAAGACTTTTTCCATTCATGCACTCGACTTGGCACTTCCTTCAGTCGAGTGACCAAGGATTCAAGGTCATTCTGAAGTATCTGATTTGCCCAGAGTGCAGAGTCGATCCGCGACACTGCAGCCTTCAGTCGAGCGAGGTAGTCCACCACACTGGCGACGCGAGACTCCAGCCGGAGGACATTCATGGCAGCTTCGTCCTTCATAGGAGAGTTGATGGGGTCCAGATTGGTTTCCACTGGACCAGTTTCTTCCTCGAAGTTTTGACAGAATTCTGAAAGGTACAATCCAATATTATAATTGAATGATGAGTCGACAACGACAAGTCAATCGAGTAAGGGGATTACCTTCAAGCATGAGGAATAGTTTTTTGGCGAGCCCTCCGAGGTAAGCCTCCAGATCCTTTCGCTCCCCCGCCATATCGCCGACCTTGTCAGTCAGAGCAATCTTGTCGTTTTTCAATCGACTTGCTTCCTTGTTGGCCGCGTCAAGAGCAGACTTCAGCTTAGCATTCTCGTCTTCAAGCTCACCAACTGAAGCAAGCTTTTCTTCAGCGAGCTTCGTTTTCTCCGAAGCCGCCTTCTGTGCTTCCGCAAGGTCAAGATCTTTCTTCCTCAGAGCCTCCTCCAGTTGGTCTGCAAAATAATAATGAGAACGGAGTTGAGAATAGGCAGAAAAACAAAGACAACCGTCGAATCCTCACCAGCCATACCTTTTGCTCCGTCCTTCGCCTTCTGCAAGTTCTCCTGGGCAAACTTCAAGTCGAGGTTAAGCTGGACCTGTTTCTCCTTCAATTCAGCAAGATGAGCAACAAGCTCGCAAGACTTCTGCAAAGAGTCAATCGACAAAAGATATTAAAGACAAGTTACTTCTGAGTGACTAAAGGAAAAGTTGTAGCACTTCTAAGACTACAGCCGAATCAAAACATTCGACAGTAGCCTCGGGGACTACACCCAGTGGGTGCACTCAGCGTGCCCCCACCGGTAATATTTCAAAATCCTGATCGATCAGTCGACCAAATATGATTCTAGTGCCATGACTAATAGTCAGCGGTCAGCCACATATATATATAAAAAAGAAGCATAAAGTTCTTTAGATTATAGTCGACTGCCAGCAGTCGACCATAGCCTCCGGGACTACACCCAGTGGGTGCACTCAGCGTGCCCCCACAGGCTTTTGTTGGTTCCACTCGACTTGGTCCATCCAGGCCGAGTGAAGAAGTTTGAAAGTATAGAGACTATAGTCGACTGCCAGCAGTCCACCATAGCCTCGGGGACTACACCCACTGGGTGCACTCAGCGTGCCCCCACCGAAATTCAATCGACACACACACCCCAGTTGGTGTACAAACAGCAAAAATCTTCAGAAAGAAGCAGTTTTCAGGTGGCGTTTCATAATGAAACAGACAAGTCGACTTACCTGAACATTATTCTGAAGAGCTGAACTGGCATCATAAGCCGCCTGACCGGCCTCTCGGACCACCTTCACTTGTTCCATCATAATCCCTGCTTGGCGAATGGCTTCCTTAGCAGCGCTCACTGGGTCTTCCGGGACGTGGTGGACAGCAAAAAGAGATGGTGGAGCAACAGTCGACGAAGTGGGTCGAGCACTCGTCAGCGGTACAGCAAAAGTCACCGAAGTCCGAGTAGCATCACCTGCATCCCGAACCACGACCTCAGGCACCGGGGTAGCTTGTGGAGTCTTGACGGCCAGAGCCTTCCTGTTCCTCCCCGCCCTCAGCGGCTCTTCGTCGTCGTCATCAGGGATGTCAATGACATGAGGAGGAGCTGCAAGAAAAGTTCAACCGACCGAAATGATAAGAAATCAGCAGTCGACCTAGAATAAAGCATCAGTAATCATACCTGGGTTGGAGGTAACAGCGTCTTCCATCTCCTGGTCATCACCCTTGGCGGAAATCTCCGAGGTAGCAGCACTGCAAATTTCAAGAGTCAGTCGACTCGGTCAATGAGTCGACCAAAATCTGTCACATTCAGCAAGAGAAGACAAGTTCAACTCTTTACCCAGAAATGGTGGGAATAGTATTTTTCATCCTGGGCAAGGCCTTGGGGGGCTTGGACGGCATCGCACGCGGATGCTTGGGAGCTTTTTCGGTCGGCGCGGGCGAAGAAGTCCTAGGATGCTTCAACGACTGCCCCACAGGAGCAGTCGCCTTACCCCGCTCCCGCGCAGGGTCGTGTGTAAGCTTGGACCGCCTTTCTGTGCGAGGAGGTTCAGCTTCCTCCTCCTCCTCCTCACTGGAGTAGGCGTCGCCGCTTCCCTCCCCCTCGCTGTCGGACTCCCACTCCTCTGGATCGTCTCCGCTCTCGCCTCTGCTCGCCTCTCCTTCCACAGCCTGCTCCTGTGCTCCATTGGGCGTCGAATACATTTCAGTAATTTCCTAGAGAACAACAAACAAGGTAAAGGTCAATCGACTGTCTCGGAAGAGGAAACAAGCAGATTGAATATTACAGATCAGTCGGAGAAAAGTGTTCGTACCTTATCTGGTTGACGAGACTGGTCGAATGGGAGAAGTCTCCTGGCGCCTTGAGGATTGTCCTTGTTCCCAGTGATGGCAGTCATACACCTCTCCAGCGTGGCATCGTCGACCTCCTCTGGATGAACCCGAGTAGCGTCTTCGATACCAGAGTACATCCACATCGGATGGCCTCGGTATTGCAGTGGCTGAATCCGCCGTCGGAGGAAAACTTCCAGAAGATCCATGCCAGTCACCCCGTCTCGAATAAGCTGGACTACGCGCCCCATCAACAACTTCACTTGGGCCTTCTCCTCCGGTACCACCTTCAGAGAAGATGGCTTGTCTACTCGACTCATGGAGAAAGGGGGGAGCCCAGTCGATTGGTCTTGGCAGTAGAACCAGGTCGACTGCCATCCTCTAACCGAATCGGGCAGAGTCATCGCCGGAAAGGCGCTCTTGCCTCTCGTCTGGACTCCGAGTCCCCCGCACATATGGATCACTTGAGTTCTCTCGTCGTCTGGATTTGTTTTCTTCACCGACTGAGAGCGACAGGTGAATATGTGCTTGAAAACCCCCCGTGCGGCCGACAGCCCAAGAAATTTTCACACAGCGAAACAAAGGCAGCGAGGTAGACGATGGAATTGGGAGTGAAATGATGGAGTTGCGCCCCAAAGATGTTCAGAAACCCCTGGAAGAAAGGACTCGGCGGCAGAGAAAACCCATGATCTACATGAGTGGCCAGAAGAACACACTCACCCTCCTTCGGCTGCGGTTGCGTCTCCGTTCCTGGGAGCCTTGCCGCCCGGTGGGGGATCAGTCCCTCGTCGGCCAGATCGGCGAGATCCTTCTCGGTGATGGTCGAGCGGATCCAATCTCCTTGGACCCAACCCCACGGCAGCTAGGACCGAGACAAGGATCCGCCCCGGCTTGACGCCCTCCCCTTCACCGTCGCCGTCACCTTCTTCGCCCGCTCCAGAGCCGCAGTCTTCTCCTTCCCCATTGTCGCCGGCGAGACCGGTGCGAAGTGGCGGCACTGAGAAAGCTGCGGGCGCTACAGAGAGATTTGGGGGCGGAGGAAGACCAAGATTGTGTTGGCACTGTTCAAAATACCCCCGCCTGGCGCCTTAAATAAGGCCACTTCCGAGTGGCTGACCAGTAGGCCCAGGAAATCCATCAAATCCCGCAACAGGCGCGCGAGTGGTACGTGGCGAAAAAGGCGGCGCGAAGATCGAGGCGTCATCGTCTCGTCCCATCCGAGTGCCGCGGTTTTCTCCGCTTCGCGCGCTTCCCAAAACTCAGATCCCGGGAAATCCGCTAACCACAGAGCAATCAGCCAGACAGCGAGTCTCCATCGATCTGTCACTCGGAGATCCTCAAGACCACGAAGTTCACTCGACAAACGCAAAGAATGGATCAAGGCGACTAAAAGAGAATTTGAAGCCATCGCTAAAAAGCTGTTGATCCAGAGCAAGACACACTTGCAACACAAGAAACAGGTTGGAAGGCTATCAACTCCTTCCTCACTCAAACCTCGATCCATTCGGGGGCTAATGATGAAGTCACGTACCTAGGGTAGGGTCATAGGCCTGCCCAAGGGTACCCTCCCCAAGGTCACTGACTAAAAGAGGCCGCTTACCAGTCGACCTGATAAGCATCCACTCGACAAATATAATAACACTCGACGAGCGCAGAGACACTCGACCATGAAGATTCGCTCGACCATAGGAAGCACAGGAGCCACACCGCATCCAAACGGTCTGAAGTTAAATAGCCTTTATAGCCTTAATAGCACTTTATACAGGGCGTTTCCAGTAACGCCCTGCCTTAATGTACCTTAAGATCCTTCATTGCGTGGGCTGGCAGGGGTCCTGGCGAACTCTATATAAGCCACCCCCCTCCACAGGAAGAAGGATTCGCATCGTTGTAACACACACACATATAATCCAGTCGACCGCCTCCGGGCTCCGAGACGTAGGGCTATTACTTCTTCTGAGAAGGGCCTGAACTCGTAAAACTCTTGCGTGCACAACTACTCCAAAGCTAGGATCTTGCCTCTCCATTCCTACCCCCCATTCTACTGTCAGACTTAGAACCACGACAAGGGGTCCTTAGGACAAGCCTTATTGATATCTGTGTAATCAATACACAGCCTCCACTTCCCATTCGCCTTGCGCACCACTACCGGATTGGCCAACCACGTCGGATGGAGCACCCCTCTCACCAAACCTGCTGCTTCTAGCTTCCTGATCTCCTCTGTGATGAACTCATGCCTCTCCAGAGCCTGCTTTCTGACCTTCTGCTTGACGGGCCGCGCGTGGGGGCAGACAGCTAGGTGGTGCTCAATCACCTCCCTGGGAACACCGGGGATGTCGGATGCTTGCCATGCAAACACATCGACATTTTCCCGTAGGAAGGTGACGAGCTCGCCTTCCTATTTGCTGTCGAGGGCGGAGCCTATGATGAAGGCCCCTCCCGTGCCGTCCTCTGCGACGGACACCTTCTTGGTCTGCGGCGGCTCGGCTCTGGATCTCTTGCTCTTGTCGGCTGAGCTCTCTGGCACGTCCTCAACGGTAGCACAACACCTCGAAGAGGTGCGCTTGCCAGAGTGGGTGCGAGAGGTCTTGCCGGGCTCCTTCCTTCTTCCTGGGCCTTCGGCGGCAGGAGCAGGTGCCTTGACGACAGCTGCTGCAATTGCATCCCGGTAGAGTTGCTCGGCGCAGATCAGCGCGTCCTTCTTGTCGGAGGGGACGGAGATGATGGTCAACGGCCCGGGCATCTTCAGCATGTTGTAGGCGTAGTGTGATGCCGCCATGAACTTGGCTAGTGCCGGGAGGCCGAGGATCCCGTTGTAGGGCAAGGGGATCTCGGCTACGTCGAAGACGATCTTCTTCGTTTTGTAGTTCAATTCTCCTCCAAAGGTCATGGGCAGCGTGACCTTTCCCTTCGGCTGGCTCCTCCCGGATTGACCCCCTGAATCGTGCCCGTTTCCTTGAGGTCTCCATCAGGGATTTGCAACCTTCTGATCACGACAGGCGAGATCAGGTTTAGGCCGGCCCCACCATCAACCAACATCTTGTTCACCCTGAGGTTGCATATTGTTGGCGAAACCAACAACGGCAAGCACCCGACTGCGGTAGTGTGGTCAGGGTAGTCCTCGGCGTCAAAGATGAGGGGCGTGCTGGACCACTTTAGAGGTTTCTGAGCGCCGAATGACGGCTCCGTCGCCGTAACCTCTCGCGCCCGCTGCTTGAGCTGGCGGTGAGAGGCATGCAGCGAGGCGCCGCCATCGACGCACATGGCCTCCGTAGCCTTTTGGAACCCTTGCTCACCGGACTCGCCGTCCTTGTCGTGATCGTCGTCTTCTTGCTTCTTGTCGCGGCCCCGGGCGGGCCTCTCCTGCTGATTGTCCTTGCCGGGGCGGCCTCCCTGGCCGCCACGCTTCTTACCGGATCCCTCAACACCATCCCGGTCCTTCTCCTTGTCCCGCCTTTCGTACTCAGCCTTTTGCTTCTCAGCAAGCAGCTCGACTTGTCGGCAGTTCTGGAGAGCGTGGCCCTTGGTGCGGTGGATCTTGCAGTATTGCTTGCCGGAGCTTCCTGGCTTGTCGGTAGCCACCAAGGCCCAGCAGGCAGCGCACCCGGCAATCTCCTTGCCGGGGGTGTCTGCCTTGACCTTCTTTCCGGCACCGGTATCGTCAGATCCCTCAATGCCAAGCCCTTCTTCGTTGGTCATCGCCGGGGTACTTCCTTCCCTCTTGTTGTGACGCCGGCCCTTCTTCGTTGGGGAGGCGGCGTCCTCATCGGTAGAGTCGGTTTCCGCATCGGCGTCTTCGCCGGGGTACTTCCTTCCCTCTTCAGCCCGGGCGCACCTGTCGGCCAGAACGTAGAGCTCGACCACATCCTTAACCTTGGTCATCGCCAGCTCCTCGCGCATCTTGCGATTGCGCATGTTCTGTTGGAACGCACTAATCATGGCGGCGGGATGAACATCAGGGATGTTGTACTGCACCCGGCTGAATCTCTGGATGTACTTGCGCAGGGTCTCTCCTTCCTTCTGGGGAATGATATGCAGATCACTAGCCTGGCCATGAGCTTGGTGGCCTCCTGTGAAGGCGCCAACGAACTCATGGCACAGATCTGACAAAGAAGAGATGGAGTCCGCCAGCAAGTGCATCAACCAAGACATTCCATTGGGTTTGAGCGCCAGCGGGACGCGAGCCCCAGCGGCCTGCATCACGATGGTGTAGAAACTCAGACGGATGGGTCTTGCCGGTGTACTTCTCGCCGACGTCGGGCTTGAACGTGCGGTGGGACGGCCACTGGAACTGCCTCAGCTCATGTGTAAAAGCCGGGCAGCCCACCTCGTAAGGTAGGCCGCCGGGGCCCCCAGGTGCTGGGTGGTTCGCAACGGGTCCCGCCCGCTTGTCCAACTGGCGGTGCATTTTGCGTTGCCGCTTGACGGTGGTTCGAGTGTCTTCTTGAGCTCGCTCCCGAAGGACCTGGCGCTGGTCGTGGAGGGTCCGCGGATCGGACGACGCTATGGAGATATTATCACCAGCGTCGTCGCGACGGGCTGACGCCCGCGGCGGCTCGCGAGGAGGAGGAGAGTGCACCGTGGCCGCAGGTCCCCCGGTCCTCCCAGCGCCAGCATGTGGTGGTTCGGTGGAGCGCCAAGCCGAGGGCCCCACCGGTCGCGGATCATCTTTGTTCGCGACGGCGACGAGGCTCTGGATAGTGGCCCTCCACTCATCAAGCTTCTCCGCAGCAGGAGGAAAGTTGAGGAGCAGCTGCGCGCGCCAAAGCTTCCGCTGGCGTGGGTGGCGGTGACAGCTGAGTGGATCGCGACGCGCTTTGACTTCTAACCATGTTAGAAGGAGCTCCGTCACGACCCAGCGCCTGCGTGCCATTTTCACCAGCGCTTCGGCGAGCGTGTTGAACTCCTTCGTCTTGCCGATGACGCACATGGCTCTTCCCACGGTGGTGCCCAGGGTCACCAACGACCCTGCTCAGCGCGCACACCATGGGAAGAACGCGCGGTGGTCGCCGGTGTATGCGTCCGGGAGGTCGCCGCGCCGCTCGGAGCCTGCGCAACGACACCCCTGGAGGACCCCGCGCCTCCTGCGGGGTCCCAGCTCCGTCCTTGGGTCCGACGGTGGGCAGCCGTTCGTCTGGTGCACGAACGACGCCACTCGCCAGGCTCCGACTGGCTGCGTGGTGCTGGTGCTGGCAGGCTGCGGTCCGAGTCCTATCCGCGACCAGTTCGCTGCTCGTCCGCACCGGCACGGGCTGTTCGGCCCCCAACGAGCTTATCGCCGTGGCCGTCTTCTTCTCAGGGGACATGGCGACGAAGAATCGCTAGGCTAACTACCAGACCAGATTCTCACAAACGCGCCCCCTACCTGGCGCGCCAAAGATGTCGGTGGGAAACCGACACCTATGGGATCACAAGAATCCCTACTGCGGTTGCGGGGCGCGGGGTTGAGAGAAGAGCGGGTCTGACAGAGAAGCACGCGGGTCATTTATCCAGGTTCGGGCCACGAGGATGCGTAAAACCCTACTCCTGGTTTGGTGGATGTATTCTTTTATCCTGAGCTAGCTACGCGGTGTAGCGAGCTCCAAAAGGCCGAATCCTTCTCTTGGTCGCCTCGGGCCTCCTTTTATAGGAAAAAGGGGTTGCCACAGTGGCACACAGGAGGTGGAAAGGTCTACAGTGGCATGAGGTTATCCCTCGTATTATTGGACAAGGTGCATTTAATGCATCGCTTAGGTGTCCTCTTACTTTATCGGGGACGGGGGCAAGGCCCGTCCCGTCCGTCGCCGCTCCTCCAGGCTTCGACACGCGAGCTGGCCAGCGGTGCATGCGGTGCCATGTAGGCAGGCAGGCAACTGAGGTGGCGCGATGGTGGAGCCTCCACGAAGGGCTGCATGTAGCCACACAGGTGCATGCCCAGCTGGTTGGGTCGGCAGCTGCATGCAAATGGCGGTGGAGACTTGGCTGGTGCAGGCCTGACGGTGGCCCTGCGGGTGCGCTAGGTGAGGGCCTTGCCGGGTGGGCCGGCAAGGGTCTTGCCGTGGCGCGTAGGCGTCCCTGGCAAGGATCTTGCCGGGGGTCTCGTGGGTTTCTTCGGTGAAGATGGCTGCCTTCCTATCCTCACTTGATCTTGACTGTCCTTTGTCTTCACAAAGATCTGCATGCCACCACAGAGGTGCCTTCTCAAGCCCCGGCCCCACGCTAATGATGGCGCTGGGGGCTGTGGGCTCAAGGGTGGATCACTCCGTGGGTGTGGGGCGAGCGGCCCCGGCAAGGGTCTTGCCGGGGCTACGGAGGCTGCCCAACAAGGGTCTTGCCGGGGGGAACCTACTTCATCCCTCTGCTCTTTGTGGCCTTGGCCTTGGCGTTGCTTCGCTCTGTCTTGTGTCTTCGGTCTTACCTCGGCTCACCTCCTCCACTCTGCTTGACGTGGCCGTGGGCGTGGCTCCGACTGCCCATGCACAGGTAAAGGGGTATAAAAATGTGCCCCTAGTTTTGTACACCGACACTAGGTGACATTAGAGTTTGTTGGTGTGTATCATTTGGTGTTATTTTAGTATAGACTCTTGGTTAGATTGATCGGAAAGAATAGCTTGGTGTTATTTTAGTACGAACTCTAGGATAGATTGATCGGAAAGAATAGCTTTGAGGTGGTTTCGTACCCTACTAAAAATTTCTTCTTATGTTCTTCGCTAGATAAGAACTTAATTTGGAGTGATTCTTCATCGCACGTTGAGGGATGGTTATATGATCCAATTAGATTAGCACTGTTGAGAGAGTGCACTAGCGAAAGTACGGACCCTAGTCCTCATTTTCAAGCATTGCAATACTGTTTGTGCTCCGTTTTATCAACTCCTACCTTGCTATGTTTATGGTTCCTATTACAAAAATCAATATCTACTATCATTACTAGACTTTTATCACCAGCTCTTCGCCAAACTAGTGCACCTATACAATTTACCATTGTATTTGGTGTGTTGCAGACACAAGAGACTCTTTGTTATTTGGTTGTAGGGTTGTTTGAGAGAGACCATCTTCATACTATGCCTCCCACAGATTAATAAACCTTAGGTCATCCAGTTGAGGGAAAATTGCTATTGTCCTAGAAAGCTCTGCGCTTGGAGGCCCAACAAGAGTCTACAAGAATAAAGTTGCATAGTAGACATCTAGCTCTTTTCTGGCGCCGTTGCCGGGGAGGTGAGTGCTTGAAGGTATATCTTTAGATCTTGCAATTGAATATTTTAGTTTCTTGTTTTATCATTAGGTTGGTTTATAAAAAGAAAACTACAAAAAAATGGAATTGAGGTTGCATCATATTGTTCATCTTTATAATGTTTTTCGTGAAAATGATGGAAAGGAAAATTGTGCTCAATTAATAGAAGAAGAATTCAATAAAATGTTTGGCATAAATTATGAGCATGAATGCAAAGTTGTTGGTATGAACTCTTTGAATATCCAAAATGTTAATGATGATTTCACAAGTCATGACAAAAATGTTTCTTATAAGCAAGTCAATTTGTGTGGAGTGCATCAAGTTTATGAAGACGTGCCTTATAGGGAAGATAGATTTTGTAAGAAGCATAAACATGATAGAACAATTTTTTTGCTCAAAATGATAGATGAATTTGCTACAAAATTATGTTCTCTTTGTCCTATTACTTGTGAACTTTGCAATAAGGATGGTCCTCTTTATTTCTAATGCAAACTTTTTCATTACCGTATCATGGCCAAATATTGTAATGATTTGATCACCCTTGAACTTTATAATGAGCTTTGTCTATTTTTGGGGAGTGAAGAATTTACAAATAAAAATAGTTGGTTTGAAGTATACATTCTCAAGGACGACAATGAAACTAATCTAAAAAATATCTATATGTTTTGCATGGTAAATTGCAATTAGAATGCTTATATTGCCAACTATAGAAAGATGGGGAAACCAATATAATATAAAATGAATACTAATGAAAGGGTAAAGATTTCCACTTTCCCTCCTATTGTCTCTCATGATGAAATAGGTGACGAGGAGAAGCTCGCTATTCAACCAATCTCATCAATAAGAATATCGAAAAAATTAATTAAACTCACACATGATGTGATGAAGAAGAAGAAAAGAAGAAAGAATAGAGGTAAAAGGTATCTCTCCCAAATAATTTTGCTGCTATTATTGCTGTGCCTCATGAAAATGAATCAAAATATTTGTGGAAGACGATGCACTTGATGATGATATTGCTTCTTTGTCTTATGGCACAATGTCCGAGAGCACTATTGATGACGATTTTGTTGTGCCTATTGCTTGTTGTGATAATTATGATTTGGGAAGATAATGATACTTATTATAATCTTGGAAATCTTTTTGGCACCAACTTGAGAAATTATGATGATAGCAACTGTTATTCCATTGGTGCTATTCATACTATTAATGATGAGAGTGATTATGCTTATGATATGCCAAGCCACAAGCTTGGGGATGCTATCTTTGATGAGAATGACATGTTTGAGAATTTTGTTTGCTACAATTAATCTTTGTCCCAAGCTTGGGGATGATATGTTTAGTGAAGATGATCTTTTTAGTCCCCTTACTTTGAATGATAAAATTTTCTATGATGATTGCATGCGTCCTACATCTGATGATTATTGTGATGATACTTATGTTATAAAAATTAGTGATAGTTATTGTCATAATTTTTAATATCCTTTTAATGAACATTACTCTTTTAATGTGGAAACAATTTATAGTATTCGAGTTTCCTATGATACTCACACTATTATGAATGAGAATAAAATTGCTTATGTGGAGAGTAATAAAAATACTATGCTAGTGGATCATGAAAGGGATTCTTTGTGTGATAGTTATATTGATGAATCCATTCATGATGGTGCTGAAAATTATTATGAGAGAGGAACTTGTGATTCATGATGCTCGCTTTATGTTACAAAATATGCAGAGGCATTTAGTATGCAATGTTGAATAATAATTTTAGTGATTTGCTACAGAAGAGAATAATAAGGTTATTGCATTTATTTATACTGACTTATCTCACGAGTTCTTGCTGAGTTTTGTGTGGATGAAGTTTTTAAGATTTGGGGAAACCGTGATATAAAAGGAATTAAGAGACACAAAATCTCAAGCTTGGGGATGCCCAAGGCATCCCAAGATAATATTTCAAGAAGTCTCAAGCATCTAAGCTTGGGGGTGCCCCGGTAGGCATCCCACCTTTCTTCATCAACAATTATCGGTTAGTATCGGTTGATCCTAAGGTTTTGCTTCTTCACATGGTGTGTGCTGTTGTTGGAATGTCATTTTTTTGCTTGCTGTTTAAATAAAATGCTTAGATCTGAAAGTTTTAATAAGAGAGAGTCCTCAATTAGCTACCAATTTACTTAACTACTCACATGATCTTCACTTATATCTTTTTGGAGTAATTTGTCATTTACTCTCGTGCTTCACTTATATCCTATGAGTAAAATGTTGAATAAATTGAATATAATGAAGTTGAAATTATATGTCCATATCATGCCTAGTGGAAGCTTCACATTGGGTTTACAAAGTGAAATATTTTGAAGCTTGACAATCACAATATTGGTCACTGATGCGTCTCCGTCGTATCTATAATTTTTGATTGTTCCATGCCAATATTCTACAACTTTTACATACTTTTGGCAACTTTTTATACTATTTTTGGGACTAACATATTGATCTAGTGCCCAGTGCCAGTTCTTGTTTGTTGCATGTTTTTTGTTTCGCAGAAAATCCATATCAAACAAAGTCCAAATGGGATAAAAACTGACGAAGATTTTTTTTCCAAATATATGTGAATTTTGTGAAGTGGAATCTACGCGAGATGATGCCTGAGGGGCCCACGAGGGTGAGGGGCATGCCCCAGGGTGTCAGGCGTGCCCTGGGCCCTCATGGCCAGCTCGTAAGGCAGTTGGTTCCCTTCTTTCTCCGCAAGAAAGACAATACCTGGATAGAAATCGTGTCCAAATTTCAGGCCAATCGAAGTTACGGATCTCCGGGAATATAAGAAATGGTGAAAGGAAAGAATCGGGAACGCAGAGACAGAGAGACAAATCCAACCTCAAAGGGGCTCTCGCCCCTCCAATGCCATGGAAGCCAAGGACCAGAGGGGAAACCCTTCTCCCATCTAGGGAGAAGGTCAAGGAAGAAGAAGAAGGGGGGCCCTCTCCCCCTCTCTTCCGGTGGCACCGAAACGCCGCCGGGGCCATCATCATCACCACAATCTACACCAACACCTCCGTCATCTTCACCAACATCTTCATCACCTTCCCCCATCTATCTACGACGGTCCACTCTCCCACAATCCTTGTTCCCTCTACTGGAACGTGGTGCTTTATGCTTCATATTATTATCCAATGGTGTGTTGCCATCCTATGATGTCTTAGTAGATTTTCGTTGTCCTATCAGTAATTGGTGAACTGCTATGATTGGTTTAATTTGCTTGTGGTTATGTTGGTGTCCTTTGGTGCCCATCATATGAGCGCGCGCGTGGATCACACCATAGGGTTAGTTGTATGTTGTAGGACTATGTATTGGAGGGCAAGAGTGACAGAAGCTTCAACCCAGCATAGAAATTGATGCATACGGGATTGAAGGGGGACCAATATATCTTAATGCTATGGTTGGGTTTTACCTTCATGAACATTAGTAGTTGCGGATGCTTGCTAATAGTTCCAATCATAAGTGCATAGAATTCCAAGTCAGGGATGATATGCTAGAAGTGGCCTCTCCCACATAAAACTTGCTATCGGTCTAGTAAAGTAGTCAATTGCTTAGGGACAATTTCGCAACTCCTACCACCACTTTTCCACACTCGCTATACTAACTTTATTGCTTCTTTACCTAAACTACCCCTAGTTTTTATTTTCGTGCTCTTTATTATCTTGCAAACCTATCCAACAACACCTACAAAGTACTTCTAGTTTCATACTTGTTCTAGGTAAAGCAAACGTTAAGCGTGCATAGAGTTGTATCGATGGTCGTAAGAACTTGAGGGAATATTTGTTCTACCTTTAGCTCCTCATTGGGTTCGACACTCTTACTTATCGAAAGAGGCTACAATTGATCCCCTATACTTTTGGGTTATCAAGACCTTTTTCTAGCGCCGTTGCCGGGGAGTTATAGCGTGGGGTGAATATTCTCGTGCGTGCTTGTTTGCTTTATCACTAAGTAATTTTTATTTGCTGTTCTAAGTTGTTCTCTATCTTTAGTTATGGATATGGAACACGAAATACCAAAAAAATTAGGTTTACTTGCTACTCATGGAGATGGGGAACCTCCTAAAACCCTCGATGCTCATTATGTGAAAGATATTATGTACTACTTTGATAATCCAGAGAAAACCCCATTCAACTTTATAATGGGAGTAACATTGGATCAACGTGAATACTTTAGGGATTATCGCTTGACTCAAAAAGGGAAACTATTATGGGATCAAATTCATATATTGAAGTGGTATGCTTGGGAACTATGCTTGAGATATGATTATAGTTGTTACTCTAGGATGAAGGCTCCACGCCTTCCCTTTTCATGCAAATTTAATGATGATGAAACCTTGGCTTCTTATGCTAATGGTATATATGATTACTATGATGTGGAACAAATAGAAGATTTCGCTGCTTTTATGGTGCTTGAGGGAGTCCGGGATTAGGGGGTGTTCGTCCATCCGAACTATACCTTCAGCCGGACTCCAGGACTATGAAGATACAAGATTGAAGACTTCGTCTCGTGTCCGGAAAGGACTTTCCTTGGCGTGGAAGGCAAGCTAGGAGATGCGGATATTCAGATCTCCTACCATTGTAACCGACTTTGTGTAACCCTAACCCTATCCGGTGTATATATAAACCGGAGGGTTTTAGTCCGTCGGACAACAACTCCAACATACAACAATCATACCATAGGCTAGCTTCTAGGGTTTAGCCTCCTTGATCTTGTGGTAGACCTACTCTTGTACTACCCATATCATCAATATTAATCAAGCAGGACGTAGGGTTTTACCTCCATCAAGAGGGCCCGAACCTGGGTAAAACATTGTGTCCCTCGTCTCCTGTTACCATCCGCCTAGACGCATAGTTCAGGACCCCCTGTTGGAAATATGCCCTAGAGGCAATAATAAATTGGTTATTATTATATTTCCTTGTTCATGATAATCGTTTATTATCCATGCTATAATTGTATTGGTAGGAGACTTAGATACATGTGTGGATACATAGACAACACCTTTTCCCTAGTAAGCCTCTAGTTGACTAGCTCGTTGATCAATAGATGGTTACGGTTTCCTGACCATGGACATTGGATGTTGTTGATAACGGGATCACATCATTAGGAGAATGATGTGATGGACAAGACCCAATCCTAAGCCTAGCACAAAGATCGTGTAGTTCATATGCTAAAGCTTTTCTAATGTCAAGTATCATTTCCTTAGACCATGAGATTGTGCAACTCCCGGATACCGTAGGAATACTTTGGGTGTGCCAAACGTCACAACGTAACTGGGTGGCTATAAAGGTACTTTACATGTATATCCGAAAGTGTCTGTTGGGTTGGCACGAATCGAGACTGGGATTTGTCACTCCGTGTGACGGAGAGGTATCTCTGAGCCCACTCGGTAGGACATCATCATAATGTGCACAATGTGATCAAGGAGTTGATCATGGGATGATGTGTTACAGAACAAGTAAAGAGACTTGCCGATAACGAGATTGAACAAGGTATCGGGATACCGACGATCGAATCTCGGGCAAGTACAATACCGCTAGACAAAGGGAATTGAATACGGGATTGATTGAATCCTCGACATCGTGGTTCATCCGATGAGATCATCGTGGAACATGTGGGAGCCAACATGGGTATCCAGATCCCGCTGTTGGTTATTGACCGGAGAATGTCTCGGTCATGTCTGCATGCTTCCCGAACCCGTAGGGTCTACACACTTAAGGTTCGATGACGCTAGGGTTATAAAGGGAGTTTGTATGTGGTTACCGAATGTTGTTCGGAGTCCCGGATGAGATCCCGGACGTCACGAGGAGTTCCGGAATGGTCCGGAGGTAAAGATTTATATATGGGAAGTCATCATACGGTCACCGGAAGAGTTCAGGGGGATACCGGCATTGTACCGGGACCACCGAAGGGGTTCCGGGGGTCCACCGGGAGGGTCCACCTGCCCCGGAGGGCCCTATGGGCTGTATGTGGAGAGGGACCAGCCCCTTAATGGGCTGGGCGCCTCCCCCCTAGGGCCCATGCGCCTAGGGTTTGGGGGAACCCTAGAAGGGGGCGCCCCCCTTGCCTTGGGGGGCATGGGAACCCCCCTGGCCGCCGCCCCCTCCTCAGATTGGATCTGAGGGGGCCGTCCCCCCTCTCCCTTGCCCCTATATATATGTGGGGGTGGGAGGGCAGCCATACCAATGTGCTGGCCCAGCCCTTCCCCTCTCCCAAGCCCTTCTCCTCTCCCGCGGTGCTTGGCGAAGCCCTGCAGGATTGCCACGCTCCTCCACCACCACCACGCCGTTGTGCTGCTGCTGGATGGAGTCTTCCTCAACCTCTCCCTCTCTCCTTGCTGGATCAAGGCATGGGAGACATCACCGGGCTGTACGTGTGTTGAACGCGGAGGTGCCGTCCGTTCGGCACTTGGTCATCAGTGATTTGGATCACGACGAGTACGACTCCATCAACCCCATTCACTTGAATACTTCCGCTTAGCGATCTACAAGGGTATGTAGATGCACTCTCCTTCTTCTCGTTGCTTGTTTCTCCATAGATAGATCTTGGTGACACGTAGGAAAATTTTGAATCTCTGCTACGTTCCCCAACAGTGGCATCATGAGCTAGGTCTATTGCGTAGATTCTATGCACGAGTAGAACACAAAGTAGTTGTGGGCATTGATTTTGTTCAATATGCTTACCGTTACTAGTCCAATCTTGATTCGGCGGCATTGTGGGATGAAGCGGCCCGGACCGACCTTACACGTACACTTACGTGAGACAGGTTCCACCGACTGACATGCACTAGTTGCATAAGGTGGCTAGCGGGTGCCAGCCTCTCCCACTTTAGTCGGATCAGATTCGATGAAAAGGGTCCTTATGAAGGGTAAATAGCAATTGACATATCACGTTGTGGTTTTGCGTAGGTAAGAAACTTTCTTTCTAGGAACCCATAGCAGCCACGTATAACATGCAAACAACAATTAGATGACGTCTAACTTGTTTTTGGAGGGTATGCCATGTGATGTGATATGGCCAAAAGGATGTGATGAATGATATATGTGATGTATGAGATGATCATGTTCTTGTAATAGGAATCACGACTTGCATGTCGATGAGTATGACAACCGGCAGGAGCCATAGGAGTTGTGTTAATTTATTTGTGACTTGCGTGTCAACATAAACGTCATGTAATTACTTTACTTTATTGCTAACCGTTAGCCGTAGTAGTAGTAGTAATAGTTGGCGAGACAACTTCATGAAGACACGATGATGGAGATCATGGTGTCATGCCGGTGACGATGATGATCATGGAGCCCCGAAGATGGAGATCAAAAGGAGCAATATGATATTGGCCATATCATGTCACTATTTGATTGCATGTGATGTTTATCATGTTTATACATCTTATTTGCTTAGAACGACGGTAGTAAATAAGATGATCCCTCATTAAAATTTCAAGAAAGTGTTCCCCCTAACTATGCACCGTTGCGAAAGTTCGTCGTTTCGAAGCACCACGTGATGATCGGGTGTGATAGATTCTTACGTTCACATACAACGGGTGTAAGACAGATTTACACACGCGAAACACTTAGGTTGACTTGACGAGCCTAGCATGTACAGACATGGCCTCGGAACACAAGAGACCGAAAGGTCGAGCATGAGTCGTATGGTAGATACGATCAACATGAAGATGTTCACCGATGATGACTAGTCCGTCTCACGTGATGATCGGACACGACCTAGTTGACTCGGATCATGTAATCACTTAGATGACTAGAGGGATGTCTATCTGAGTGGGAGTTCATAAGATGAACTTGATTATCCTGAACATAGTCAAAAAGATCTTTGCAAATTATGTCGTAAGCTCGCGCTTTAGTTCCACTGTTTAGATATGTTCCTAGAGAAAATATAGTTGAAAGTTGACAGTAGCAATTATGCGGACAATAGAAGGCTTATGTCGTTAATGCAACGCTCGGTGTGCTGGACCTCGAACGTGGTCTGTGGATGTTGCGAACATCTGACATACACGTTTTGATGACTACAAGATAGTTCGGTAATGTTAAATGTTTTAGAATTAAGGCACCGAAGACATTTTTGAAATGTCACGGAACATGTGAGATGTTTCGAGGGCTGAAATTGGGATTTAAGGCTCGTGCCCACGTCAAGAGGTATAAGACCTCCGACGATTTTCTTAGCCTGCAAACTAAGGGAGAAAAGCTCAATCGATGAGCTTGTGCTCAGAATGTCTGAGTACAACAATCACTTGTATCGAGTGGGAGTTGATCTTCCAGATAAGATAGTGATGTTTCTCCAAAGTCATTGCCACCAAGCTACTAGAGCTTCGTGATGAACTATAACATATCAGGGATAGATCTGATCCTTGAGCTATTCACGACACCGCGAAAGTAGAAATCAAAAGGGAGCATCAATTGTTGATGGTTAGTAAAACCACTAGTTTCAAGAAGGGCAAGGGCAAGAAAAGGGATACTTCATGAAAAGACAAGTCAGTTGCTGCTCAAGTGAAGAAACCCAAAGTTGAACCCAAACCCGAGACTAAGTGCTTTTGTAATAAGGGGAACAACCACTAGAGCAGAATTACCCTAGATACTTGGTAGATGAGAAGGCTGCCGATAGAAGTATATTGGATATACATTATGTGAATGTGTACTTTACTAGTACTCCTACTAGCATCAGGGTATTAGATACCGGTTCGGTTGCTAAGTGTTAGTAACTCGAAATAAAAGCTACGGAATAAACGGAGACTAGCTAAAGGTGAGCTGACGAGATGTGTTGGAAGTGCTCCCAAGGTTGATATGATCAAGCATCGCACGCTCCCTCTACCATCGAGACTGGTGTTAAACCTAAATAATTGTTATTTGGTGTTTGCGTTGAGCATAGACATGATTGGATTATGTCTATCGCAATACGGTTATTCATTTAAGGAGAATAATGGTTACTCTATTTATTTGAATAATACCTTCAATGGTCTTGCACCTAAAATGAATGGTTTATTGAATCTTGATCATAGTGATACACATGTTCATGCCAAAAGATATAAGATAGTAATGATAGTACCACCTACTTGTGGCACTGCCATGTAAGTCATATTGGTATAAAACGCATGAAGAAGCTCCATGTTGATGGATCTTTGGACTCACTCATTTTTGAAAAGGATTGAGACATGTGAACCATGTCTATTGGTATATACGCATGAAGAAACTCCATGCAGATGGACCATTTGGACTCACTTGATTTTGAATCACTTGAGACATGCAAATCATACCGCATGGGCAAGATGACTGAAAGGCCTCGTTTTTCAGTAAGATGGAACAAGAAAGCAACTTGTTGGAAGTAATACATTTTGATGTGTGCAGTCCAATGAGTGCTGAGGCACGCAGTGGATATCGTTATGTTCTTACTTCACAGATGATTTGAGTAGATGCTGAGTATATTTACTTGATGAAACACAAGTCTGAATTATTGAAAGGTTCAAGTAATTTTAGAGTGAAGTTGAAGATCGTCGTGACAAGAAGATAAAATGTCTATGATATGATCATAGAGATTTATATCTTAGTTACGAGTTTGGCACACAATCGAGACATTATGGATTGTTTCACGACTAGTACCGCTTGGAACACCATAGTGTGATGGTGTGTCCGAACATCATAACCGCACCCTATTGGATATGATGCATACCATGATGTCTCTTATCGAATTACCACTATCATTCATGGGTTAGGCATTAGAGACAACCGCACTCACTTTAAATAGGGCACCACGTAATTCCGATAAGATGACACCATATGAACTATGGTTTAGAGAAACCTAAGCTGTCATTTCTTATAAGTTTGGGGCTACGACGCTTATGTGAAAAAGTTTCAGGCTGATAAGCTCGAACCCAAAGCGGATAAATGCATCTTCATAGGACACCCAAAACAGTTGGGTATACCTCCTGTCTCAGATCCGAAAGCAATAGGGATTGTTTTCTCAAATCGGGGCCTTTCTCGAGGAAAAGTTTCTCTCGAAAGAATTGAGTGGGAGGATGGTGGAGACTTGATCAGGTTATTGAACCGTTACTTCAACTAGTGTGTAGCAGGGCACGGGAGTTGTTCCTATGGCACCTACACCAATTGAAGTGGAAGCTTATGATAGTGATCATGAGACTTCGGATCAAGTCACTCCCAAACCTCGTAGGACGACAAGGATGCGTACTACTTCAGAGTGGTACGTAATCTTGTCTTGGAAGTCATGTTGCTAGATAACAATGAACCTACGAGCTATGGAGAAGCGATGGTGGGCCCGGATTCCGATGAATGGCTCGAGGCCATAAAATCCGAGAGAGGATCCATGTATGATAACAAAGTGTAGACTTTGGAAGAACTACTTGATGGTCGTAAGGCTGTTAGGTACATATGGGTTTTAAAAGGAAGACGAACAATGATGGTACGTATCACCACTAAGAAAGATCGACTTGTCGTTAAGATGTTTTCCGACAAGTTCAAGGAGTTGACTACGTTGAGACTTTCTCACTCGTAGCGATGCTAAGAGTCTGTTGGAATTAGCAGGTACTGCATTATTTATGAAATCTTGCAGATAGGATGTCAAAAATATTGTTTCTTTGATGGTTTTCTTGAGGAAAGGTTGTATGCGATACAACCAGAAGTTTTTGTCGATCTTGAAAGATGCTAACAAGTATGCAAAGCTCCAGCAATCCTTCTAAGGACTGGAGTAAGCATCTCGGAGTTGGAATGTACACTTTGATGAGATGATCAAAGATTTTGAGGTTTATACAGAGTTTATGAGAAACTTGTATTTCCAAAGAAGTGAGTGGGAGCACTATAGAATTTGTAATAAGTATATGTAGATGACATATTGTTGATCAGAAATGATGTAGAATTTCTGGAAAGCATATAGGGTTATTTGAAAGGTGTTTTTCAATGGAAAACCTGGATTAAACTACTTGAACATTGAGCATCAAGATCTAGAAGGATAGATCAAAACTGCTTAATGGTACTTTCAAATGAGCACATACCTTGACATGATCTTGAAAGTGTTCAAGATGGATCAGTCAAAGAAGGAGTTCTTGCCTGAGTCCTAAGGTATGAAGTTAAAAGTTAAAGCTCGACCACGGCAGGAGAAAGAGGAAGGACGAAGGTCGTCCCCTATGCTTTTGTCATAGGCTCTATACGGTATGCCATGCTGAGTACCGCACCTGATGTGTGCCTTGCCACATGTCTGGCAAGAGGGTACAAAGGTGATCTAGGAGTAGATCACCAGATAGCGGTCAAAATTATCCTTAGAGGAATAAGGATATGTTTCTCGATTATGGAGGTGATAAAGAGTTCGACGTAAAGAGTTACGTCAATGCAAGCTTAACACATATCCGGATAGCTCTGAGTAGAGATACCGGATACGTATAATGGAGCAACAATTTAGAATAGCTCCAAGTAGAACAGTTATTTGAAATGGCTCCAAATATAGCGTAGAGATTTGCAAAGTACATACGGATCTGAATATTGCAGACCCATTGACTAAAACCTCTCTCACAAGCAACATGATCAAACCCATAACTCATTGAGTGTTAATCACATAGTGATGTGAACTAGATTATTGACTCTAGTAAACTCTTTAGATGTTGGTCACATGGCGATGTGACCTGTGAGTGTTAATCACATGGCGATGTGAACTAGATTGTTGACTCTAGTGCAAGTGGGAGACTGTTGGAAATATGCCCTAGAGGCAATAATAAATTGGTTATTATTATATTTCCTTGTTCATGATAATCGTTTATTATCCATGCTATATTTGTATTGGTAGGAGACTTAGATACATGTGTGGATACATAGACAACACCTTGTCCCTAGTAAGCCTCTAGTTGACTAGCTCGTTGATCAATAGATGGTTACGGTTTCCTGACCATGGACACTGGATGTTGTTGATAACGGGATCACATCATTAGGAGAATGATGTGATGGACAAGACCCAATCCTAAGCCTAGCACAAAGATCGTATAGTTCATATGCTAAAGCTTTTCTAATGTCAAGTATCATTTCCTTAGACCATGAGATTGTGCAACTCCCGGATACCGTAGGAATACTTTGGGTGTGCCAAACGTCACAACGTAACTAGGTGGCTATAAAGGTACTTTACATGTATATCCGAAAGTGTCTGTTGGGTTGGCACGAATCGAGACTGGGATTTGTCACTCCGTGTGACGGAGAGGTATCTCTGGGCCCACTCGGTAGGACATCATCATAACGTGCACAATGTGATCAAGGAGTTGATCACGGGATGATGTGTTATGGAACGAGTAAAGAGACTTGCCGATAACGAGATTGAACAAGGTATCGGGATACCGACGATCGAATCTCGGGCAAGTACAATACCGCTAGACAAAGGGAATTGAATACGGGATTGATTGAATCCTCGACATCGTGGATGAGATCATTGTGGAACATGTGGGAGCCAACATGGGTATCCAGATCCCGCTGTTGGTTATTGACCGGAGAATGTCTCGGTCATGTCTGCATGCTTCCCGAACCCGTAGGGTCTACACACTTAAGGTTCGATGACGCTAGGGTTATAAAGGGAGTTTGTATGTGGTTACCGAATGTTGTTCGGAGTCCCGGATGAGATCCCGGACGTCACGAGGAGTTCCGGAATGGTCCGGAGGTAAAGATTTATATATGGGAAGTCATCATACGGTCACCGGAAGAGTTCAGGGGGATACCGGCATTGTACCGGGACCACCGAAGGGGTTCCGGGGGTCCACCGGGAGGGTCCACCTGCCCCGGAGGGCCCTATGGGCTGTATGTGGAGAGGGACCAGCCCCTTAATGGGCTGGGCGCCTCCCCCCTAGGGCCCATGCGCCTAGGGTTTGGGGGAACCCTAGAAGGGGGCGCCCCCCTTGCCTTGGGGGGCATGGGAACCCCCCTGGCCGCCGCCCCCTCCTCAGATTGGATCTGAGGGGGCCGTCCCCCGTCTCCCTTGCCCCTATATATATGTGGGGGTGGGAGGGCAGCCATACCAATGTGCTGGCCCAGCCCTTCCCCTCTCCCAAGCCCTTCTCCTCTCCCGCGGTGCTTGGCGAAGCCCTGCAGGATTGCCACGCTCCTCCACCACCACCACGCCGTTGTGCTGCTGCTGGATGGACTCTTCCTCCACCTCTCCCTCTCTCCTTGCTGGATCAAGGCATGGGAGACGTCACCGGGCTGTACATGTGTTGAACGTGGAGGTGCCGTCCGTTCGGCACTTGGTCATCGGTGATTTGGATCACGGCGAGTACGACTCCATCAACCCCGTTCACTTGAACGCTTCCACTTAGCGATCTACAAGGGTATGTAGATGCACTCTCCTTCTTCTCGTTGCTGGTTTCTCGATAGATAGATCTTGGTGACACGTAGGAAAATTTTGAATTTCTACTACGTTCCCCAACACCCCCTACCCGAGATCCGCCGGTTTTGACACCGACATTGGTGCTTTCATTGAGAGTTACTCTGTGTTGTCACTTTTAGGCCCGATGGCTCCTTTGATCATCAACGACGATGCGGTCCAGGGAGAGACTTTTCTCCCCGGACAGATCTTCGTCTTCGGCGGCTTCGCACTGCGGGCCAATTCGTTTGGCCGCCTAGAGCAGATTGAAAGCTACACCCCTGGCCATCAGGTAAGGTTTGGAAGTTTGAACTACATGGCTGACATCCGCGGGGACTGGATCTTCGACGGATTCGAGCCATAGCCAAGCGCGCCGCACTATCTTGATGGGCATGATCTAGCTCTGCCGCCGAACAGTGTCCTGGAGGCCGCGCGCGCGTCGGTTCCGACCCTTAATTCGGAGCCCGCGGTGCCGATCGAGGATGAGCGGTTGGACGCCACCTCAGGGGCTGCGATCTCAAAGGCGATCGAGCCGAACACCAGCCCCGCACTCTGCATGGCCCGTGACTCCGAGGATCCGGACTCTGAACCCCCCGCGCCCCTGCCCATCGAATCCGATTGGGTGCCGATCATGGAGTTCACCGCTGCGGACATCTTTCAGCACTCGCCCTTCGGCGACATCCTGAACTCACTAAAGTCTCTCTCTTTATCAGGAGAGCCCTGGCCGGACTATGGTCAGCAAGGATGGGATACGGACGATGAAGAAATTCAAAGCCCACCCACCACCCACTTTGTAGCCACTGTCGACGATTTAACCGACATGCTCGATTTCGACTCCGAAGACATCGACGGTATGGACGACGATGCAGGAGACGAACAGGAACCAACACCTGTAGGGCACTGGAAGGCCACCTCGTCATATGACATATATTATGGTGGACACTCCAAAAGATGGAGATGGCGATGGAAAAGCGGGGGATGACACTTCTAAGAAACATCCCAAACGCCGACGTCAGCGGTGCCGCTCTAAATCCCGCCAAAGCAGAAATGGTGATTCCGGCACCGGAGATAATACTACTCCGGATAGCCGAAGAACACCCCCTCCAGCAAGATTCGACATAGGAAGATGGAGAAGCCAGCCCTCATGAGAGAGCGGCGGTCCGAGAGGTTGAGGATGATAACTATATGCCTCCCTCCGAAGACGAGGCAAGCATCGACGACGACAAATTCGTCGTACCATCAGACCCCGCCGAACAAGAGCGTTTCAAACGCAGGCTTCTAGCTACGGCAAGCAGCCTCAAGAAAAAGCAGCAACAGCTTAGAGCTGATCAAGATTTGCTAGCTGACAGATGGACTGAAGTCCTTGCGGCCGAAGAGTATGAACTCGAACGCCCCTCCAAGCGTTACCCAAAGCGCAGGCTGTTACCCCGATTAGAGGAGGAAGCACCTACATCACCAGCGCATGACATGGCCGACCGGCCACCTCGTGGCCGCGACAGAGAGGCCTCTAAGCCCTTCACTCAAGCCATGCCCCGACGCCGCTCAAAACATGCTAAGGCATGGGAAAACGCGCCAGACCTACGAGATATACTGGAGGACAAGGCAAGGCAAACAAGATCGATCTACGGATCGCGTGGGCGCCCCACGGCACGTGACGGTGATCGTCACTCCGGATACAATAAATCCGGCTGGGCCGAACACAATGGACAAAGCTCCTTTGAGCTGCGTCGCGATATAGCCCAGTACAGAGGCGCCGCACACCCACTATGCTTCACAGATGAAGTAATGGATCATAAAATCCCTGAGGGCTTCAAACCCGTAAACATCGAATCATACGATGGCACAACAGATCCTGCGGTATGGATCGAGGATTATCTTCTTCATATCCACATGGCCCGCGGTGATGATCTACATGCCACCAAATACCTCCCACTCAAACTTAAGTAACCGGCCCGACATTGGCTCAACAACTTGCCAGCAGACTCAATCGGTTCTTGGGAGGACCTGGAAGCCGCATTCCTTGACAACTTCCAGGGCACTTATGTGTGACCACCGGACGCTGATGACCTAAGCCACATAATCCAGCAGCCAGAGGAATCGGCCAGACAATTCTGGACACGGTTCCTAACAAAGAAAAATCAAATAGTTGACTGTCCGGACGCGGAGGCCCTAGCAGCCTTCAAGCATAATATCCGCGACGAGTGGCTTGCCCGGCACCTGGGAGAGGAAAAACCGAAATCTATGGCAGCCCTCACGACACTCATGACCCGCTTTTGCACGGGAGAAGACAGCTGGCTAGCTCGCAGCAACAACTTAACCAAGAACCTTGGTAATTCGGATACCAAGGACAAAAGCGGCAGGTCGCACCGGAACAAGCAAAAGCGCCGTGTTAACAGCGACAACAACGAGGATACAGCAGTAAATGCCGGATTCCGAGGCTACAAATCCGGTCAGCGGAAAAAGCCGTTCAAAAGAAATACTCAGGGCCCATCCAGTTTGGACCGGATACTCGACCGCTTGTGCCAGATACACGGCACCCCCGAAAAGCCAGCAAATCACACCAATAGGGATTGTTGGGTGTTAAAGCAGACAGGCAAGTTAAGAGCCGAAAACAGAGACAAGGGGCTGCATAGCGATGACGAGGAGGATCCCAGGTCGCCAAACAACAGTGGACAGAAGGGTTTTCCCCCACAAGTGCGGACGGTGAACATGATATACGCAACCCACATTCCCAAGAGGGAGCGGAAGCATGCGCTACGAGACGTATACTCGCTGGAGCCAGTCGCTCCAAAGTTCAACCCATGGTCCTCCTGCCCGATCACCTTTGACCGAAGGGACCATCCCACTAGCATCCGTCATGGCGGGTTTGCCGCATTGGTTCTTGACCCAATTATCGACGGATTTCATCTCACAAGACTCCTCATGGACGGCGGCAGCAGCCTGAACCTGCTTTACCAGGATACAGTGCGGAAAATGGGCATAGATCCCTCGAGGATCAAGCCCATCAAAACGACCTTTAAAGGCATCATACCAGGTGTAGAGGCCAACTGTACAGGCTCAGTTACACTGGAAGTGGTCTTCGGATCCCCGGATAATTTCCGCAGCGAGGAGTTTCTTCGACATAGTCCCGTTCCACAGTGGCTATCACGCACTGCTCAGGCGAACCGCATTCGCAAAGTTCAATGCAGTACCGCACTATGCATACCTCAAGCTCAAGATGCCAGGCCCTCGAGGAGTAATCACGGTCAACGGAAACACCGAACGCTCCCTCCGAACGGAGGAGCACACGACAGCGCTCGCAGCAGAAGTACAAAGCAGCCTCTCTAGGCAGTTCTCCAGTCCAGCCCTTAGAAAGCCGAACATTGTCAAGCGCGCCCGGAGTAACCTACAACAAGACCGCCTGGCACGTTCTGAGCTAGTGTAGCAGTGCGGCCCCAACCCTAGCCCTCGCGATATAGCAAAACCAGTGCTTCGCGTACATAACTACGCTCTTGAAATACCATGGGCACGAGGGGAGGGGCACCATCACGGCACGCCCAAAACACGGCCTAAACCATACTAGGGGCTGCCGAATTCTTTTTTAATTTTTTTCTTACTTTCAGGACTCCACACTTCGGACGACCTGTTCGGCAATTCAACTGCCGCACAAACGATGCAAGATCCAGGAAAGCAGACAAGCCATGCCGCATTATGGAACTCCCAGGTGGTCTCTATTACGAGCAGTATACCTGTCTTGAATACAATTCCGCTGCCTGCCCCTGGCCAGGACATGTTAAATAGTCCAATTTCTTTTGCTTATCGCTCTATCTGTATCGTTCTGCTTAGATAGCAGCCTTTCTATAAACAATGCATAGCTTTTGTCTACTTTTTGCATTTTCCTCTTTTTATATATATGTTCATTAATGACATGTGGCACCCGTACACTGTGGTACGACAAATACGCCAGGGGCTTCAGTACCCCTTAATATGGTGTAAGAAGTCCGAACACTTCATAAGTGCGGCACCCTGAACTTATAGCACTATATGCATTGGCTCCGAATCATGATTTGGGTCAATAGTTGGGTTTACCCGGCTCCTATGTTTTGGTGCCTTACGTTCCGCTATATCGGCTAAGGTAGCATTAGGAGAACTACTGCGATTGTGCCCCAGTTGAGCTGGGCGGAGCACCTCAGTGGAGAAAGCTAAAACTGACTGTCATGATAAGGCGAGAGACCGGTCGCTGTTCGAGAGGTTTTTTGGGGTCCTTAAAGACCTATGCCGCTTAGAGCGAAGAACCGGATTGTGTCCGGCCAAGGCGTGGATGGCACCCCGAAATCGGTCTTCCGAATACTAGGGGCTTCGCCGAAATTTAAAATTATAAAGTTCTATGGCTAAGTGAGAGTGTTCAAGCATTATAGCCCGATTGCCTTGTTCGTTGTGCTGAGCACCTCCCTCGAAGGACCCAAACATGGGAAAAAGAGCGCTCAGGTTTATCCCGAACACCCCAGCACTAGTGGCATGGGGGCGGAAGCCGACGACTGGCCATCTCTCATTTTTTTGATAAACGGCCGCACAGAAAATAATATTTTAAATTCAACAAGCATTGCTTAGCGCACATGAACAAGTTTTCAGCGCACAGGATAAACATGAGCGAGTTCATTCAAAAATTGCATCCTTGGTACATTCATCCGCCACAAAGCGGGCACCAGCGAGAACATCCTTGTAATAGTTCTCGGGCTTGCGATGCTCCTTCCCCGGTGGCGACCCGTCCCTCACAAGCTTCTCACCGTCTAGCTTACCCCAGTGCACCTTTGCACGGACAAGGGCCCTACGTGCACCTTCGATGTAGAAAGAGCGCTTGATGACATCGAGCCTTGGACAGGCCTCCACCAGCCGCCGCACCAGTCCGTAGTAGCTCCCAGGCAGGGCCTCTCCAGGCCACAACCAAACTATGAAGCCCTTCATTGCCTGTTCGGCCGCCTTGTGGAGCTCGACCAGCTGCTTCAGCTGGTCGCTCAAGGGCTCAAGACCAGAACACCTTCTCCGTCGAGCTGCCCTCTTCGGCTCGGTACAATGCGGCAGCATCGGATATGCTGCGAGGAAGATCTGCGAATGCCCCTGGAGAACTCCGGATTCGGGCAAGTAACAAGTAGTTTACTTTTATATGGCTGCTTTGCATAAAGAATGCCTTACCCGCCGCTATCTTTTTCACCTCCTCCAACTCTTGGAGGGCCTTATGGGCTTCGGCCTTGGCAGACTCGGCAGTCTTGACGGCCGCGGCGAGCTCGGACGCTCGCATTTTAGAGTCAAGCTCCAAACTCTCATGTTTTTTCATGAGAGCCTGAAGCTCTTGCTGCGCCTCGCTGACCTGCGCCTCAAATTTCTCCCGCTCATTGCGCTCCGAGGCCGCTCTCTTCTCGGCCTCGGACAGCGCCTCCTTGAGGGTCGCCACCTCAGTCGTGGCCCCTACAATCAGCATTACAATCCTGTCATTTTTTGCAATTGCGTCTTTTTATAGACACTTTTTCTGTAAGGTATTTCTTACCTTCTTTCTCCTCGAGCTGCCGCTTGGCAAGGCCGAGCTCTTGCTCGGTCCGCTCGAGGCCCTGTTTCAGGGCACCCACCTCCACAGTCAGTGCGGCGGTGGCTAGCAGCGAAGCCTGCATACGCACATTGACTTTTTTTATGAGACTCCTGCGAAAATTGATAGATCCTCTATTCGGCTTTTCTTTTCCGAACGCCAAACAGAGCATCAGGGGCTACTGTCTATGTGGTAATATTTTTACATATTTTTACTTACCTCGAAGCCTGTTAGAAGGCTAGCACAAGCTTCAGTTAGTCCTTTCTTGGCGGACTGAACCTTCTGGATCACCGTACTCATAATAGTACGGTGCTCCTCGTTGATGGAGGCGCCGTTAAGCACCTCTAGCAGATTGTCCGACACCTCCGGTTGGACGGAGGCTGCCGGCTCAGAAGGCTTGCTCCTCTTAGGAGGGGTTCGCCTACCGCGGTCCGGAACCGTTGCGGATTCCGGCGCGGAGTCCGGCTCAAGGCCGGACTTGGAGCCCTGGGGGGTCTTGTCCCTTCTACTCCTGGAGTCCGGGAGGTCGCCTTGCGGCTCCTCCAGGACCACCTCCTCTTACCCCGGAGCTTGTCACGACGCCACTTCGGCGTCGTCCGCCGTGCGAGGGGAGACAGCGGGCGGAACTGAATTCACGTCCAATGAATCCAGGGAGCCACTCGACGACTTGTCGAGTCCGTCCTTGGTCAGGCTGCATGATTATATTCGACGTTAGGGAAAGCTGTGCAACAAAGGAATATCATGAGTTACTCTGGTATCCGAATACTTACGATGCCGCCGGACGCCTGGCCCTGTCCGGCCACTCCTCGTCGTCCTCGTCGGCGTTAGGGGAGTAGTCCGGTGGAGGAGTCTTCCTCCTCTTGGACCCTTCGGCCTCCCCCGTAGGGGCAGCCTTCCTTTTCTTTCCTCCCTCCGCTGGAGGGGGAGAGGTTTCTTCCTCATTTCCTCATTTTCACGGGAGGAGTGCGTCTCGGACTCGTCGGACGACGAATCCGACACCACCACATGACAGGAACTCTTTCGAGTCCCCGTGGCCTTCTTCTTCTTGGCCTTCTTCTCCGGCACCACATAAGGTGCCGGAACCAGCAGCTTCGCTAAGCGAGCAGGGGCTGGGTCTTCGGGCAAGGGAGCCGGACAGTTAATCGGTCCGGACATCGCCTGCCAAGCCTGTCAAAGGTAAGGGAGTTTAGATCCCGCATAAAAGTCAAACTATGGAAAAACTTAAACATCATGTAAAAGGTGAAAGTAGCTTACCTCGCTAGCGTGACGCTGCGAGCTGTATCCGCGGTCCTCGGAAGCGGATGCGGGAGCGTCGACGCCTTTGGTTAGCACCCTCCAGATGTCTTCATACGTCGTGTCGAAGAGCCTGTTAAGGGTTTGGTGCTGCGCCGGGTTGAACTCCCACAGGTTAAAATCCCGTTGTTGACACGGGAGGATCCGGCGGACGAGCATAACCTGGACTACATTAACAAGCCTTAGCTGCTTGTTCACCAAGGACTGGATGCATGTCTGCAATCCGGTCACCTCTCCTTCGTCACCCCACGACAGGCCCGTCTCTTTCCAGGACATAAGCCGCGTGGGGGGTCCGGATCGGAACTCAGGGGCTGCGATCCACTTCGAATCGCGCGGCTCGGTGATGTAAAACCACCCGGATTGCCACCCCTTGAAGGTCTCCACAAAGGAGCCCTCGAGCCATAGGACGTTGGCCATCTTGCCCGCCATGGCACCTCCGCACTCCGCTTGGCTGCCACGCACCACCTTTGGCTTGACGTTGAAGGTCTTGAGCCAAAGGCCGAAATGGGGGCGGACGCGGAGGAAAGCCTCACACACGACGATTAACACTGAGATGTTGAGGATGAAGTTCAGGGCCAGATCATGGAAATCCAGGCCATAGCAGAACATGAGCCCCCGGACAAATGGGTGGAGTGGAAAACCTAGTCCGCGGAGGAAGTGGGGAAGGAATACTACCCTCTCATGGGGCCTTGGGGTGGGGAGAAGCTGCCCCTCCTCGGGAAGCCAGTGTGCGATGTCTTTGGACAACTATCCGGCCTTCCTCAGCTTTTTGGCATGGCCCTCCGTGACGGAGGAGACCATCCACTTGCCTCCCGCTCCGGACATTGCTGGAGAAGGTTGAGGTGGGAAGTGCGGGCTTGGGCGCTGGAGCTCGGGTGCACAGAAGATGGACAGGCAAAGGAGGAAGAAGGCGTAGGTAAAAAGGTGGATCCTTATCCCCTTATATGGGCGGATGCGGCTGCGTGTCCCCACCAGCCTAGTAAAACTCGCTTGCCTCCCAAGCACCGTAATAAATGGTGCGGTTGGGTTACCCACATCCGTATTGATGAGAATCCCGTAAATGGGGGGCACGATCTCTGCTTTGACAAGACGTGCCAAGGAAACTGCCTCGCAAAACGCGCTGAGGTGGAGAAGTGAAAACGATTCAAAAAAAGGCTTGGCCGTAGTGTGATGTCATGCTATGAAATACGTCAGCAGATTAGATTTGTGTTAATATTATTCTCTCTATGGCAATATGTGGAAACTTATTTTGCAGAGCCGGACACTACTTTTGGTGTTTACAATCTTTTATGAAGAACTTGGAGGAGGAACCCGCCTTGCAATGCCGAAGACAATCTGCACGCCGGACACGTCGTCATTGAAGCCTGGTTCAGGGGCTACTGAGGGAGTCCGGGATTAGGGGGTGTTCGTCCATCCGAACTATACCTTCAGCCGGACTCCAGGACTATGAAGATACAAGATTGAAGACTTCGTCTCGTGTCCGGAAAGGACTTTCCTTGGCGTGGAAGGCAAGCTAGGAGATGCGGATATTCAGATCTCCTACCATTGTAACCGACTTTGTGTAACCCTAACCCTATCCGGTGTATATATAAACCGGAGGGTTTTAGTCCGTCGGACAACAACTCCAACATACAACAATCATACCATAGGCTAGCTTCTAGGGTTTAGCCTCCTTGATCTCGTGGTAGATCTACTCTTGTACTACCCATATCATCAATACTAATCAAGCAGGACGTAGGGTTTTACCTCCATCAAGAGGGCCCGAACCTGGGTAAAACATTGTGTCCCTCGTCTCCTGTTACCATCCGCCTAGACGCACAGTTCAGGACCCCCTACCCGAGATCCGCCGGTTTTGACACCGACAGTGCTTATGAAATTGAATCTTTGTTTAAAGAGTGTGAAAATCTTGATGATGATGTTACAGAACTGAAAATTTTGCTATACTTAAATATTGCTATGATAATTATGAATTCAATTCCGATATTGATGATTTTATTGAGAGAGCCTCCACTATCCAAGAAGAGACTAATATTTTGCAGGAGTCTATGGAAGAAGAAATTAATGACATTGTGAGCTCATTGGATGAAAAAGATGAGGAGGAGAGCGAAGAACAAAAGGAGGAAGAGCGGATTGATCACCCATTCCCACCATCTAATGAGAGTAACTCTTTTTCCCATACATTGTTTAATTTCCCTTCGAATTTACCGAAGGATGAATGCTATGATGATTCTTATGATCCCGTTGAATCTTTTGAAGTATCCCTTTTTAATGATGCTTTCTATGCTTGTGGCCAAGATGCCAATATGAATTATGCTTATGGAGATGAACTTGCTATAGTTCCTTATGTTAAACATGAAATTGTTGCTATTGCACCCACACATGATAGTCCTACTATCTTTTTGAATTCTCTCGACTACACTATCTCGGAGAAGTTTGCCCTTATTAAGGATTATATTGTTGGGTTGCGTTTCACTACTACACATGATGATTTTGATAGATATAATATGCATGTGCTTGCTGCTCCTACTTGCAATTATTATGAGAGAGGAACTATATCTCCGCCTCTCCATGTTTCCAATATGATAAAATTGCAAGAAACTGTTTATACTATGCATTGTCCTTTACTATGTGTGCATGAATTGTTCTTTTATGACATGCTGATGCATAGGATGAGAGTTAGACTTTGTTTTTGCATGATATATGTTCCTTTGTGATCACTACTAAATCACAAATTATTGTTAATTAGAATTGGCTTTGATATACCTTGGGATCCGGGTGGATCCATTACTAGAGCACTTTATGCCTAGCTTAATGGCTTTAAAGAAAGTGCTGCTAGGGAGACAACCCAGAAGTTTTGAGAGTCATTTATTTAAGTTTTGTTCTTTCATAAAGTTTAAAAATAAAAATAATGTGCCAAGATTTTCCTTTAGGAATGTTTACATTGCGTGTTGGTTTGTGCGGTGCAAAACAGAAACTTTGGTTGTAGTGCGTGATTTTACATTTTTTACTGGAACGTAAAACGGTTCTGAAACTTTTTAAACTGTCTTTCATTACAACTTTTTTATTTATCCTGACTTTTTCAGAATTTTTGGAGTACCAGAGGTATGGTGAATGTTCAGATTACTACAGAATGTCCTGTTTAAGACAGATTCTGTTTTTGATGCATAGTTTGCTTGTTTTGATGAAACTATCGATTTCTATTAGTGGATTAAGCCATGGAAAAGTTATATTACAGTTGCTACAATGCAATAACAAAATATGAATTGGTTTGCAACAGTACTTAGAGTAGTGATTTTCTTTATTATACTAACGGATCTTACCAAACTTTCTGTTGAGTTTTGTGTGGATGAAGTGTTCGAAGATCGAGGATGTGTCGATATGAGGATAAGGAGGAGAGGCAAGAGCTCAAGCTTGGGGATGCCCAAGGCACCCCAAGTAAATATTCAAGGAGACTCAAGCGTCTAAGCTTGGGGATGCCATGGAAGGCATCCCATCTTTCTTCAACAAGTATCGGTATGTTTTCGGATTCGTTTCGTTCATGCGATATGTGCAAATCTTGGAGCGTCTTTTGCATTTAGTTTTCACTTTTCTTTGATGCACCATGCTGGTATGAGATAGTCCATCTTTGATTTAGAGAATGCTCTTCACACTTCACTTATATATTTTGAGTATGGATTTATAGAATGCTTCATGTGCTTCACTTATATCATTTGAAGTTTGGATTGCCTGTTTCTCTTCTCATAGAAAACCGCCATTTGGAGAATGCTCTTTTGCTTCACTTATATTTGTTAGAGCATGGGCATATCTTTTGTAGAAAGAATTAAACTCTCTTGCTTCACTTATATCTATTTAGAGAGTTGACAGGAATTGGTCATTCACATGGTTAGTCATAAAATCCTACATAAAACTTGTATATCACTGAATATGATATCTTTGGTTCCTTGAAATAGTTTTGCGATATAAAGATGGTGATATTAGAGTCATGCTAGTGGGTAGTTGCGTATTGTATAAATACTTGTGTTGAAGTTTGTGATTCCCGTAGCATGCACGCATGGTGAACCGTTATGTAACGAAGTTGGAGCATTAGGTATTTATTGATTGTCTTCCTTATGAGCGGCAGTCGGGGACGAGCGATAGTCTTTTCCTACCAATCTATCCCCCTCGGAGCATGCGCGTAGTACTTTTTTTTGATGACTAATAGATTTTTGCAATAAGTATGTGAGTTCTTTATGACTAATGCTGAGTCCATGAATTATACGCACTCTCACCCTTCCATCATTGCTAGCCTCTTCGGTACCGTGCATTGCCCATTCTCACCTCAAGAGTTGGTGCAAACTTCACCGGTGCATTCAAACCCCGTAATACGATATGCTCTATCACACATAAGCCTCCTTATATCTTCCTCAAAACAGCCACCATACCTACCTATTATGGCATTTCCATAGCCATTCTGAGATATATTGCCATGCAACTTCCATCATCATCATATACATGACTTGACAATTCATTGTCATTTGCTTTGCATGATCGTAAGATAGCTAGCATGATATTTTCATGGCTTGTCCATTTTTTGATATCTTTGCTACACTAGACCATGCATATCCCGGTACACCACCGGAGGCATTCATATAGAGTCATATATTTGTTCTAGTATCGAGTTGTAATATTGAGTTGTAAGTAAATAAAAGTGTGATGGTCATTATTAGAACATTGTCCCATGTGAGGTTATCAAAATAAAAGTGGCCAAAGAAGCCCCCCCCCCAAAAAAAAAAGAGAGAGAGAGGCCAAAGAAGCCTACAAAAAAGTGAAAAAATAAAAAAATGAGAGAAAAGAGAGAAGGGACAATGTTACTATCCTTTTACCACACTTGTGCTTCAGAGTAGCACCATGTTCTTCATATAGAGAGTCTCTTGAGTTATCACTTTCATATACTAGTGGGAATTTTCATTATAGAACTTGGCTTGTATATTCCAACGATGGGCTTCCTCAAATGCCCTAGGTATTCATGAGCAAGCAAGTTGGATGCACACCCACTTAGTTTCAGTTTGAGCTTTCATACACTTATAGCTCTAGTGCATCCGTTGCATGGCAGTCCCTACTCCTTGCATTGACATCAATTGATGGGCATCTCCATAGCCCGTTGATTAGCCGCGTCGATGTGAGACTTTCTCCCTTTTTGGTCTTCTCCACACAACCTCCATCATCATATTCTATTCCACCTATAGTGCTATATCCATGGCTCATGCTCATGTATTGCGTGAAAGTTGAAAAGTTTTGAGAACATCAAAAGTATGAAACAATTGCTTGGCTTGTCATCGGGGTTGTGCATGATTTGAATATTTTGTGTGATGAAGATGGAGCATAGCCAAACCATATAATTTTGTAGGGATAACTTTCTTTGGCCATGTTATTTTGAAAAGACATGATTGATTTATTAGTATGTTTGAAGTATTATTGTCTTAATGTCAAATGATAGACTATTGCTTTGAATCACTCGTGTCTTAATATTCATGCCATGATTAGATTACATGATCAAGATTATGCTAGCATTCCTGTGGGGACCCCGACTCATAAGTCGTGATCATCGAATGCACGTGTACAGTGATCCCAGAGATCAATGCTCACTGAACACACAGAAGATGAATAACAAGAGTCTTACATCCATACATACCGTATTACACAAGTAGGACCATTATGGTCAAGTCTTGAGCGTATCATCGCAGCGGAATCTTCAACAACGCCTTGGACCCATGTCATCTGCCTTAACCCTACAGGCATTCTAACTAGGAAGCGTCCTAGCTCGCATGTTCGTCACCAAAGTATTCTTCAATATATCTTGTTCTTTCATGCCTGGCCAATAAAATAACCAGTGGCAAGCCAATGAGTACTTTGAATGTTCTCGCAAGCAACCCAAGGGTGATAACAGAGTAATTATGCAAGGCACTACTGCTAAATTGGCATTTTTGTGGAAATCTAGTTTTTCTCATGCAAGTATGATCAACATTTATCAAGGATATGAATTTCAACAAGTATCAGGAGGTTACAGACATCAACATCCAGAGAGAGTTATGAACAACTCATGCTCAAGCTCATCGTGACTTCCTCGCGAGTCACGTCAATAGATTTACCAAACCGTGTTGTTTGTCAGAAACATATGGACGTAGTCTAAGCAGCACCACCCAACTGTCCTTGACCGTGGACACGGCTATTCGAATAGTTTTACACTCTGTAGAGGTTGCACACTTTACCCACAAGATCCAGGGAACTTTCGTGTCATCCACGACCCGCATTACCTCAAGTACCTGGGGTAAGCACCCGATCACTATCTTTCCCTAGACGACACTAACAAGGAGTCCACTCGTTGTTCCGTATCCTCACGATGTACATCATACGAGACTCACTCGAGATTGTATCATCCGAGAGGGGACACAACGGTGTATCCGGTGCCCTATGAAAACAGTCATGGCCGCCCTACCTGGCATGACCCCGTCCCGAGAGAGTGCACCAACAACTCTCCCGTCACTAGTAATGCGGGCTCCAAGCTAGTATCGGCCTAGGTAATCAATAATGCCCTTTCCCATATAAGGGTAGAGTGGTCGCGCATGTTTGGTTGGGACGGTCGACAAATCTTAAATCTAATCCGTCTCTCTAAACAACACTTTTATCAAGCCTCGGTACACTACTTCTCCACAAAGTAGTGACCTAGTTCATCATCATCTCCCAGGGGCATTAGTGGCACCCACTGGGGTTGTTTGCAAGTATGTCAAACCACACTTGTTTCTTTCCATGTGTAACCCTGACCCACTTTGCGTAGCCATCTACTATAGCATATTTCTACAACCCACCAACACAACTCTAAGCAAGGGTAGAGTCATGAACAATGCAAGTATCAACGCAGTATGCAACGGAGGCAAGCCTAGCAAGGTTGCCATTCAAGATATATATCATGCACTCGATGAAACAACGAAAATGCTATTATGATGAAAAATGGTTCATCATGGTCAAAGGGCTGCTTGCCTGGTTCATCTGAGTCTTCAAGTCTTCTGGTCCTTCTCCAAGTACTCCGTCTACTTCGTCAACTAACGTCGGAAACAATCATAGTAAGCAACACAACAAGGCAGGAAATAAAAGTGCTCTAAAAATATGAAGTTGATTTTTATTGGATACCCCTGGTCATATGAGGAATGACCAAAGTGGTTTCATTGTAAGTGGATCAATGGATATTTCTAAACATTTCGATATGATGGAATCAAGGGTGTTATGGGATTGCAAGAAGTGTACATAAAAATATTTTTGAAAATGAGCAAAGGCGCCCATTTAACAAAGGATGATTTTAGAAGCATCTAGGAATTGGTTTCACTGGATTTGGAGTTCAAATGAATTTCCTATGAATTTGCAAAGTTGGTAAATATGAAGAAATTCTCAATAATTTATGTGGTACAGAAAGTGTTAATAAAAATGTTCATAAACTAAGTTATGAACTTATAGACATCTAGGATTTTGAATCATGGCATTTGGATCAAAAATGGGCTCTCTGTGATTTTCTAAAGTTTATCATAGAAATGGAAAAACAAGGTTTGATAAATGTTTGTGAAGAAAAAGTTCCTGGAAAAATGTGCAAGTTGCACAATGAGATAGATTATGATTTTATGAGCTACTAAAATTTGAATCATCAAATTTGGAGATAATATGAATATTCTATGTATTTTAGAAGCTCACTGGAAAAAGAAAAAGAAAAGGTTTAGGTTATACCTAAAGCACGCATTGGACGAAGGATAGCCACTGGGCCGGCCCAGTGGCTCAGCTGCGCGCGGGAAGGGCCACGTCGAAGGCGCCCTCGCGCATTACGCTTCCGCTGCAGGGAAACGCACCGCAAGGAAACCGGGTCCACTTAACTCATGGGCCCATCCCACTACGCCGCTGACGCGCGGGGCCCACCCGTCGGGTTCGTCCCCCACCTCCTGCTCGAATAGACGCGAGGCAGGGGAGGCAGGGCCGAGTGCTTGCGGGCGTGGGCTCCGGCGGCACAGGCCACCTCCGGCGATGCCCGGCACACCGGAGGCTTCAGGAGAGCGTGACGCACCCGCCAAGGTGCACCACGACTGCTAGGGCGGTCGGATGCGGCCGGTGCCTCACCCGCGGCGGATGGAGGCGGCGACAAGATTAGGGCATGGCGCTACGGCCACCGGGAGGAGAGGGAGAAGCACGGGAGGGGCTCGCGTAGATGGTGGTCATGCTCTAGTGCGGTCCAGAGGGAAGGAGGAGGAGAGTTGGGCGCGAATTTAGGCGGAGTCCGGTGGCTCGGCTCCGGCCATGGGGAGCGATGGAGGGCTCGAGGAGGGGAGTGGGTTGGTCCGGGGGGTCACTGGGAGTGAGAGAGGGCGAAGGGAGGCCAGAGAGGGCTCGGGGGTGGCCTTACATGGCGAGGCGACGGCTCACCGTGGACGGCGACCACGGCCGCGGACTAGGCGATGCCAGGGGATGGATTGGCACCCCAGGCCATGTCCTAGGCGTTTGTGGACGTGGAACAAGTCGAGGGGGAAGGAAAGGGGGAGCGGGGCGTGCCTCAGGAGGGTCCCGAGCTCGTGCGCCCATTAGCCGAGCTGGGCTGCGTCGGCACGGGCAGTAGGGGGGTGAGAGAGAGGGGGAGAGGAGGGGCCCTACACGTCTGCCGTGTTGCGGACGTCGAGGGCCTCGACTAGCGCGAGGGGGAGGCTCGAGGTGGTCGGGGGACCCGGCGTCAACGGTCGGGAGCACGCTGACGTGCTCCAGAGCGCGTCTTTGGCCGGCATGGCATGCCTTTTTGCGGAATGGGCGCGGCCACTTGTGTCTAGAAGCTGCAGGGGGGAGTAAACAATGCGGCAATGACATAGGATGCCCTGGGACTTGGCAGGAGTGAGAGAGAGGTAAGCAAATGGGAGAAATGCAGCTGTCCAGGGAGGGAAAAAGCGCTTTTCACCGCCATCATCATGGCTCCTTGGGCAGGCAAATATGCAGGGGTTAGTGGAGGACCAGATGATGCCGTGGGAGAAAGCTTAGCTCATGGAGATTAGTGGAAGGGGCCTAAACATGCATTTTAAGTTTCTGCCAGAAGGTGTTTGATGGTGGTTTGTGCAAGCAGATGATTTCCATTTTCCATGAGACTCCACAGGGTGAAATGTCACATATAATTAGGACCTTCCACCAATTTTGAGCTCATTTGGGCAAAGTGGCCAATGTAACTTTGGTAAACCCTAGAAATCTACAGAAATGGCTTTACCAAGATTTAGTCATGCAAATCTATTCTCCTTGATGCACCACTTGGTGTAGTGTCATCATTTGAGGATTTGAACATGTCCACAAAAGTTGGGGTCAAGGAGAAAAAGTTGGCAGTACAAACTTGTTCAAATTTGATTCTGGTCAGAGAGGGTTTTGGGGTACTTTGATCAAGATAAAATTCTCTCCAACTTGTGCCATTTGGTCTAGATGCATTATTACACCATTTGAGCATGTGCACCAAGTTTGAGAGCATTTGGACATGTTTGACAGTGCAAAAATGTTCAAACTTGAAAAAGGACATAAGTGGTTTTGAGAGGGTTTCATGGGGTTATACTTTTCGCCATGACATGGTACTTGGCAAGATCATCCCAAATGTCATATATGACATTCTAGAGTTTTCTTGGATTTTTATGAAAATATTTCCTTTAGAAATATTTCAAATCCTTGAAATGAGCAGAAATGGTTTTGGGAGGTTTTGTCCAATATTTTGATCATGACCATGTGTTGAAACTCATATATATGGAATATATATGTCCATTGAGTCTACCTAATTTTTCTCAAATATTTTTAAGGCTTAAAAATAATTTTAACCTATTTAAGACTATTTATGGCCTTAAGAAAAAGCCTTTGAATAAAATAAGAAAATAACTTCTAAAATTATGTTTTTGTGGTTTCTGGGTATCCTATATCTAATAGGAGTCAAAAAATATTTTGTAAAGATTTTTACTACCCTTAATTAAGTACTTGCAGTGCAATCCTCAATCAAGGGGTTTTTGGAAAACTAATTTTTGAAAATACTATTTGGCCAAATTATTTTTGTAAGAAAATACTATATTGCACTATACACATGGCATGATCATTGGGAAGAGGTTTTGGATCAAGGAGAAGGAGTATAAGAGTTGGAGGATTTATTTGATTTTTAGAGCACTTGCAAACAACACACAAAACTCAAATCAAGCAAAGTCCAAAACACTCAAAAGTTTTTGTCAAACCACAATTTATCATGATTTATTAGCTTAAGTGTTGTGGCATGAAAATCAGGGTGTGACAGACCTACCCCCCTTACAAGAATCTCGTCCCCGAGATTCCCAGACTAGGCGCGGAAAGAAATACGGAAACTTCGATCTGGGGTAGTCTTCACGTCCTCATACTGCTTCTGCTTCCGAGTGGTGCTCCATTGAACCTTGAAGTGCTTGAGGGTGTGGCTTCGCGTATGACGTTCTTCTTGATCTAGGTTGCAATTGGGGCTTCTCGCGTAGGTCATATTGGGCTGGAGGTCGATGGCTCGGTGATCGATGTCCTTGTAGAGGTCGGGCTAGTTAGGAAGTTGGAAACGTTTTCGAAGTGGTGTCGTGTGGAAAAACGTTGTGCACAGTGGGTGACTCAGGTGATAACTCTAGCTGGTAGACGTCTATTCTTCGCCTTGCAGTGATCTTGGAGAGGACCGATAAATCTTGGTGTGAGCTTCCCTTTGACATGGAATGCCTGGTTCCTTCGAGAGAAGTGGTTTGCAGATATGCCTGGTCTTTGATGCGGAGGTTTACTTCTTGACGATGGTGGTTGGTGTAGTTCTTCCTCCGGGGCATGGCGATCTTCATATGTTACTTGTCCAGCCCAGTGATTCTTCTTCCGTCTTTGGGTACACAAGTATGTTACCAAAATATAGATGACAACCAACTTGTCCAAGTACTCCATGAAGATTTTGTTCATGAGGTACATAAAGTAGGATGGGGTATTGGTGGTGGTCACGGTTGGGTATGGTCCAAGGTGTTCTTGACCTGGAGCCAAGACCCATGGTCATGATCCGACCATGTTGTGGCTTGGTAGGGCTTAACGGTTTTAAGGATTCCAATGTGCGAGTGAACGTTTATCATCTTATCCTTGAGCACAGTTTCTGAGATGCCAATCGTTCTATCTAGTCCTTTAAGCAAATCACATCATGTTACCGAAAGAATCATCCCGTATAGGTCAACTCCAATCATCACTCATGTTATTCATATCCTCATGACTCTCGAGAGGAGGTCTAATCAAAAATCATATATGTCTACAATCCCCAAACTCGTATGTATGGCTACCCCTAAAAATCCATGGGTAGAGCATATAACCTGCTAAGCTTGAATTTAATCACCACAATCCAAGTGCTCAGTCTATTGATCCAAGGTCCATGATAAAGCATCTCTATCCTAAGGAAACACGTCGTAAGCCACTCCAAGATCTTGTTTCCTTCCTATGAATCGACTTCAATAGCCCATTAACTTCCATTAATCGCTACATAATCCAATGTCTATGGTGTTCCACATGATCTCCTAAAGTCCATGTAATTCCCCAAATACTTGAAAAGGTTGTCTCTACTATAGTAAGTCCACCAATTTCCATTATCATGGTCAAGTGAACTCCAAGGTCAAGCTTATATCAACTCTGACAATTAATCCTATCTCCTAGTTTATTGTCCTCCAAGAAACATGCTATCATGATCGAGATCATCAGTCTAAATCCAATTTACTCCGAACCATGTAGAATTACTCTGCATCCATACTCCACTAGGATAACCTATTGAATCCAAATCTCATGTCCAACGAGGATTCCTATCTATCTCTCCCAAGTCATTATCATAATGGTCCTATAAATCCAATTTACTCAGGGGTAATGAAAGCTACGCTACTCTATAATCATGATCCCACCCAGTTCATCTACCAACATCAAAGCCTCATAATCCACCAAATAGTCTCAATTAATTCCTCAAGGTCACTGATATAAACTCATCAAGTCATTTGTCCTCTATTCCTACATCCTCAAACTGGTCTTCCCTATGGCATCGTCAGTTTTGGTGTTTTCTTAGGATGATAATGTGCTCGCTCACTATGTCCACTAGTCCCATAATGAACCCAGTGATAAGCAAGGTTACGGAGGCTTAACAGGTTCTCTTGCATTATTGTGGGTTAAGCACATGGTTAAGGATTCGAGCTGGGGTATCTCATGAAGTCTCGAAGGGTCTAGGAATGGGTTCTAGTCTAGAGGGTTAAACATAATTCTACGGGGTTTCACTTGGTCGAGGAGGCTGCAACAAAAAGTCTTCAGTGCTTGTTGGTCGCCGAAGTAGACTCCTTGGTGCATCTTGTCTTGCTGGTCTTCAGTTGAGGAAAGAGATGAGAGAGATAAGTAGCATAAAGGAGGGGAATGCCTAAAGGGGGTTCTATAGTGCAAGTGCAAACAACAAGTGCCAAAAAGGGCCAAACACAAACAACAAAATAAGGCAGGTGATATAGTCACGTACTTGTTGCCTAGGGCAAAAGTTGTGACCTATCTTAAAACACAAACAAATAAAAAGAAGCAACACACAGTCATGGTTCTATTCGAACCATCATATGGACTCAACTGCGCATAGCGGGTACACGACTCATCCTACTCTAGGGGTTCTCAGACTAAGTAGTCGTGCTTTACTTCGTGCCTCATGCAGTCTTCTGGATTTTTCCTCAGGTGCCGCTATGTCTTTTGTAGTTGTTCGATGAAATGATCCGGGTTGGCCTGAAGAATCTTCAGCACTTCTCGCCTGATGAGATGATGGGGTGATGGTGGCTCCTCGTAGCTGGTATTGACTTGGTCTTCTCTTGTCATATTAATCATGATGATCGCTTTTGCCTTTTTAAGGTGTCGGCGGTTCCAGGTGGCCATCCTTTATGCAATGACATTAACAAGGCATAATACAGGTCCAATCCGTCGAACACATTGTTGACAATATCGTCACCGAGAGCGGGGGATGAAGAGAACCGTTTTCCTGCTCACTATAGTGAGGCGGACCAAATGGCTAGGTTCTCATCCACCATTGGTCGCTGATACAACAACGGTAGTGACAGGATTACCCTATTAGCGATGTATATCATGATCTTGCATATCCTATGCCCTGATCATCATAGGCCAAGGTCGTATCATCTTGGGGCAGTGTCAAGGGTGTCACCATATCCTGGATCTTCAGGTCCTCATCCCTCGAGGATGTATCTTCTGTTGGTATCGTCTTATTGTGATGTCGCCAATCTTGTGGTGATTGTCTGGCAAGACATCTTCCTTCTAGATTATCCACGTGGATTACAAGGAATCCAGTGGTCAGGGGCATAAGGGTTCTAGCAACCAAAGGTTTTGAAGGGGAAGAGATCAATAAGGAAAGTATACCTTAGTTTACGAAAAACTGAGAAGGGAAGAGAAGTATAGATAGTTGTGAAAAGTAGTAATAGTTTTGGAAATAGTTTTACCCCAACTAACGACCATGCTAACTAAGGCTTCCTACAGTCAGGATGGCTCTGATACCAGCTCTGTGGGGACCCCGACTCATAAGTCGTGATCACCGAATGCACGTGTACAGTGATCCGAGAGACCAATGCTCACTGAACACACAGAAGCTGAATAACAAGAGTCTTACATCCATACATATCGTATTACACAAGTAGGACCATTATGGTCAAGTCTTGAGCGTATCATCGCAGTGGAAATCTTCAACAACGCCTTGGACCCATTTCATCTGCCTTAACCCTACAGGCATTCTGACTGGGAAGCATCCTAGCACGCATGTTCGTCACCGAAGTATTCTTCAATATATCTTGTTCTTTCATGCCTGGCCAATAAAATAACCAGTGGCAAGCCAATGAGTACTTAGAATGTACTCGCAAGCAACCCAAGGGTGATAACAGAGTAATTATGCAAGGCACTACTGCTAAATTGGCATTTTTGCGGAAAGCTAGTTTTTCTCATGCAAGTATGATCAACATTTATCAAGGATATGAATTGCAACAAGTATCAGGAGGTTACAGACATCAACATCCAGAGAGAGTTATGAACAACTCATGCTCAAGCTCATCGTGATTTCCTCGCGAGTCACGTCAATAGATTTACCAAACCGTGTTGTTTGTCAGAAACATATGGACGTAGTCTAAGCAGCACCACCCAACTGTCCTTGACCGTGGACACGGCTATTCGAATAGTTTTACACTCTACAGAGGTTGCACACTTTACCCACAAGATCCGGGGAACTTTCGTGTCATCCACGACCCGCGATACCTCAAGTACCCGGGGTAAGCACCCGATCACTATCTTTCCCTAGAAGACACTAACAAGGAGTCCACTCGTTGTTCCGTATCCTCATGATGTACATCATACGAGACTCACTCGAGATCGTATCATCCGAGAGGGGACACAACGGTGTATCCGGTGCCCTGTGAAAACAGTCATGGGCGCCCTACCTGGCACGACCCCGTCTCAAGAGAGTGCACCAACAACTCTCCCGTCACTAGTAATGCGGGCTCCAAGCTAGTATCGGCCTGGGTAATCAATAATGCCCTTTCCCATATAAGGGTAGAGTGGTCGCGCATGTTTGGTTGGGACGGTGGACAAATCTTAAATCTAATCCGTCTCTCTAAACAACACTTTTATCAAGCCTCGGTACACTACTTCTCCACCAAGTAGTGACCTAGTTCATCATCATCTCCCAGGGGCATTAGTGGCACCCACTAGGGTTGTTTGCAAGTATGTCAAACCACACTTGTTTCTTTCCATGCATAACCCTGACCCACTTTGCGTAGCCATCTACTATAGCATATTTCTACAACCCACCAACACAACTCTAGGCAAGGGTAGAGTCATGAACAATGCAAGTATCAACGGAGTATGCAACAGAGGCAAGCCTAGCAAGGTTGCCATTCAAGATATATATCATGCACTCGATGAAATAACGAAAATGCTATTATGATGAAAAATGGTTCATCATGGTCAAAGGGCTGCTTGCCTGGTTCATCTGAGTCTTCAAGTCTTCTGGTCCTTCTCCAAGTACTCCGTCTACTTCGTCAACTAACATCGGAAACAATCATAGTAAGCAACACAACAAGGCAGGAAATAAAAGTGCTCTAAAAATATGAAGTTGATTTTTATTGGATACCCCTGGTCATATGAGGAATGACCAAAGTGGCTTCATTAGAAGTGGATCAATGGTTATTTTTAAACATTTCGATATGATGGAATCAAGGGTTTTATGGGATTGCAAGAAGTATACAGAAAAATATTTTTGAAAAATGAGCAAAGGCACCCATTTAACAAAGGATGATTTTAGAAGCATCTAGGAATTGGTTTCACTAGATTTGGAGTTCAATTGAATTTCCTATGAATTTGCAAAGTTGGTAAATATGAAGAAATGGCTCAATAATTTATGTGGTACAGAAAGTGTTTATAAAAATGTTCATAAACTAAGTTATGAACTTATAGACATCTAGGATTTTGAATCATGGCATTTGGATCAAAAATGGGCTCTATGTGATTTTCTAAAGTTTATCGTAAAAATGGAAAAACAAGGTTTTATAAATGTTTGTGAAGAAAAAGTTCCTAGAAAAATGTGCAAGTTGCACCATGAGATAGATTATGATTTTATGAGCTACTAGAAATTTGAATCATCAAATTTGGAGATAATATGAATATTCTATGGATTTTAGAAGCTCACTGGAAAAAGAAAAAGAAAAGGTTTAGGTTATACCTAAAGCACGCATTGGGCGAAGGATAGCCACTGGGCCGGCCCAGTGGCTCAGCTGCGCGCGGGAAGGGCCACGTCGAAGGCGCCCTCACGCATTACGCTTCCGCTGCAGGGAAACACACCGCAAGGAAACCACGTCCACTTAACTCATGGGCCCGCCCCACTGTGCCGCTGACGCGCGGGGCCCACACGTCGGGTTCGTCCCCCACCTCCCGCTCGAACAGACGCGAGGCAGGGGAGGCAGGGCCAAGTGCTTGCGGGCGTGGGCTCCGGCGGCACAGGCCACCTCCGGCGATGCCCGGCACACCGGCGGCTTCAGGAGAGCGTGACGCACCCGCCAAGGTGCGCCACGACTGCTAGGGCGGTCGGATGCGGCCGGTGCCTCACCCGCGGCGGATGGAGGCGGAAGAAAGATTGGGGCATGGCGCTATGGCCACCGGGAGGAGAGGAAGAAGCATGGGAGGGGCTCGCGGTGATGGTGGTGATGCTCTAGTGCGGTCCAGAGGGAAGGAGGAGGAGAGTTGGGCGCGAATTTAGGCGGAGTCCGGTGGCTCGGCTCCGGCCATGGGGAGCGATGGAGGGCTCGAGGAGGGGAGTGGGTTGGTCCAGGGGGTCACTGGGAGTGAGAGAGGGCGAAGGGAGGCCAGAGAGGGCTCGGTGGTGGCCTTACATGGCGAGGCGACGGGTCACCGTGGACGGCGACCACGGCCGCGGACTAGGCGATGCCAGGGGATGGATTGGCACCCCAGGCCATGCCTAGGCATTTGTGGATGTGGACCAGGTCGAGGGGGAAGGAAAGGGGGAGCGGGGCGTGCCTCAGGAGGGTCCCGAGCTCGTGCGCCCATTGGCCGAGCGGGGCGGCGTCGGCACGGGCAGTAGGGGTTGAGAGAGAGGGGGAGAGGAGGGGGCCTACACATCTGCCGTGTTGCAGACGTTGAGGGCCTCGACTGGCGCGAGGGGGAGGCTCGAGGTGGTCGAGGGACGCGACGTCAATGGTCGGGAGCACGCTGACGTGCTCCAGAGCGCGTCTTTGGCTGGCACGGCATGCCTTTTTGCGGAATGGGCGCGACCACTTGTGTCTGGAAGCTGCAGGGGGGAGTAAACAATGCGACAATGACATAGGATGCCCTGGGACCTGGCAGGAGTGAGAGAGAGGTAAGCAAATGGGAGAAATGCAGCTGTCCAGAGAGGGAAAAAGAGCTTTTCACCCCCATCATCATGGCTCCTTGGGCAGGCAAAGATGCAGGGGTTAGTGGAGGACCAGATGATGCCGTGGGAGAAGGCTTAGCTCATGGAAATTAGTGGAAGGGGCCTAAACATGCATTTTAAGTTTCTGCCAGAAGGTGTTTGATGGTGGTTTGGGCAAGCAGATGATTTCCATTTTCCATCAGACTCCACAGGGTGAAATGTCACATATAATTAGGACCTTCCACAAATTTTGAGCTCATTTGGGCAAAGTGGCCAATGTAACTTTGGTAAACCCCAGAAATCAACAGAAATCGACAAAAGTTGGGGTCAAGGAGAAAAAGTTGGCAGTACAAACTTGTTCAAATTTGTTTCTGGTCAGAGAGGGTTTTGGGGTACTTTGATCAAGATAAAATTCTCTCCAACTTGTGCTATTTGGTCTAGATGCATTTTTACACCATTTGAGCATGTGCACCAAGTTTGAGAGCATTTGGACATGTTTTACAGTGCAAAAATGTTCAAACTTGAAAAAGGACATAAGTGGTTTTGAGAGGGTTTCATGGGGTTATACTATTCTCCATGACATGGTACTTGTCAAGATCATCCAAACTATCATATATGACATGCTAGAATTTTCTTGGATTTTTATGAAAATATTTCCTTCAGAAATATTTCAAATCCTTGAAATGAGCAGAAATGGTTTTGGGAGGTTTTGTCCAATATTTTGATCATAACCATGTGTTGAAACTCATATATATGGAAACATATATGTCCATTGTGTGTCCCTAAGTTTTCTCAAATATTTTTAAGGCTTAGAAATAATTTTAACCTATTTAAGACCATTTCTGGCCTTAAGAAAAAGCCTTTAAATAAAATAGGCAAATAACTTTTAAAATTATATTTTTGTGGTTTCTGAGTATCCTATATCTAATAGGAGTCAAAAATATTTTTGTAAAGATTTTTACTGCCCTTAATTAAGTACTTGCAGTGCAATCCTCAATCAAGGGGTTTTTGGAAAACTAATTTTTGAAAATACTATTTGGCCAAATTATTTTTGTAAGAAAATACTATATTGCACTATACACATGGCATGATCATTGGGAAGAGGTTTTGGATCAAGGAGAAGGAGTATAAGAGTTGGAGGATTTATTTGATTTTTAGAGCACTTGCAAACAACACACAAAACTCAAATCAAGCAAAGTCCAAAACACTCAAAAGTTTTTGTCAAACCACAATTTATTATGATTTATTAGCTTAAGTGTTGTGGCATGAAAATCAGGGTGTGACAATTCCACATCAAAAATTATCTTTTTTATCATTTACCTACTCGAGACGAGCAGGAATTAAGCTTGGGGATGCTGATGCATCTCCGTCGTATCTATAATTTTTGATTGTTCCATGCCAATATTCTACAACTTTTACATACTTTTGGCAACTTTTTATACTATTTTTGGGACTAACATATTGATCCAGTACCCAGTGCCAGTTCCTGTTTTTGCATGTTTTTTGTTTAGCAGAAAATCCATATCAAACGGAGTCCAAACGGGATAAAACTGACGGAGATTTTTTTGGAATATATGTGAACTTTGGGAAGTGGAATCAACACGAGATGATGCCTGAGGGCCCCACGAGGGTGAGGGGCGTGCCCCAAGGGGTTAGGCGCGCCCTGGACCCTCGTGGCCACCCCGTAAGGTGGCTGGTGCCCTTCTTTCGCCGGAAGAAATCCAATATCTGGATAGAAATCATGTCCAAATTTCAGGCCAATCAAAGTTACGGATCTCCGGGACAGAATCAGGAACATAGAGACAAAGAGACAAATCCAATCTCGGAGGGCCTCTCGCCCCTCCCATGCCATGGAAGCCAAGGACCATAGGGGAAATCCTTCTCCCATCTGTGGAGAAGGTCAAGGAAGAAGAAGAAGGGGCCCTCTCTCCTCTCTTTTGGTGGCACCGGAACGCCGCTGGGGCCATCATCATCACCACAATCTACACCAACACCTTCGTCATCTTCACCAACATCTTCATCACCTTCCCCCATCTATCTACAGCGGTCCACTCTCCCGCAATCCGTTGTACCCTCTACTTGAACATGGTGCTTTATGCTTCATATTATTATCCAATGATGTGTTGCCATCCTATGATGTCTGAGTAGATTTTCGTTGTCCTATCAGTAATTGGTGAATTGATATGGTTGTTTTAATTTGCTTGTGTTTATGTTGTTGTCCTTTGGTGCCCATCATACGAGTGTGCGCGTGGATCACACCATAGGGTCAGTTGTATGTTGATAGGACTATGTATTGGAGGGCAAGAGTGACAGAAGCTTCAACCTAGCATAGAACTTGATGCATACGGGATTGAAGGGGGACCAATATATCTTAATGCTATGGTTGGGTTTTACCTTAGTGAACATTAGTAGTTGCGGATGCTTGCTAATAGTTCCAATCATAAGTGCATAGAATTCCAAGTCAGGGATGACATGCTAGCAGTGGACTCTCCCACATAAAACTTGCTATCGGTCTAGTAAAGTAGTCAATTGCTTCGGGACAATTTTGCAACTCCTACCACCACTTTTCCACACTCGCTATACTAACTTTAATGCTTCTTTACCTAAACAACCCCTAGTTTTTATTTACGTGCTCTTTATTATCTTGCAAACCTATCCAACAACACCTACAAAGTACTTCTTGTACTTGTTCCAGGTAAAGCGAATGTTAAGCGTGTGTAGAGTTGTATCGGTGGTCGATAGAACTTAAGGGAATATCTATTCTACCTTTAGCTCCTTGTTGGGTTCGACACTCATTAATTGTTAATACCCATGCAAATACATTATGTTGGAAACCTTCTATGATTGTGAATACCCATTAATTATTTTCAAATTTGAGAAAAATAGTTGAAGTTGGACAAGGAAAACAACGTAATGAGTTATGTGTCAGATTTCTGGGAACCGGGGTACCCAGACTTGCCTGCCTGCGGCCCACAGCGCGGCTCCATCGGCGGCCTGGTATGGCCCATCTTCAGCACCAACAACACAAGACCCTCGTGAGGGGCCAAGCCTCGTGAGGCGGACGACGCCAAGACCTCCTGAAGGAGTGGCATCCCCAGGCTGGCTCCTGAGGAGTGTAGTTTCCTATGCAGCTGCTCACCTCATGAGGTTGAGATGACGCAAGCCATGACAATGTTGTGCTCGCCCGTCATCAGCAACGTCCAAGTCACCAAGACCCTCACCGACGGTGGCGTAGGGCTTAAAGTCCTGTCTGTCGAGACATTTGGTAGCCTCCAAGTGCCATACAATCAGGTATAGCCTACTAAGCCCTTCTCAGGAGTGACCGACGGCTCCACTACCCCGATAGGGCAGGTCCGCCTCCCTGTCACCTTGGGTCAGCGCGACAACTACCGCACCGAGCTCATCAACATTGACATTGCCCACATCCGTCTGCCGTACAATGCCATCCTCGGGTATCCAGCATTAGCCAAGTTTATGGTGGTGACCCACCACGGCTACAACGTCCTCAAGATACCAGGGAGCAGTGGGATCATCACAGTCCCTTGCGAAGAAAGAGATGCGGTGTGCTCCCTCGAGCGCGCCTTCCAAGCCGCAGCAATTGAAGACCCTAGCAGCGAGGACACGCAGTACCCTCCTGAGGCGATCCCCAAGAAGAAGAAGCGGCTACACCACACAGGGCCTCAGGGGGGTGGCGTTTCTAGCGGCACCGCCTTAGCATGAGCGCCCGCAGCTGGGGCGCCTCCCTCCCTTGCATAGGAAGGCGCGCCCGACGCCCTCCTCGGGCAGGGCTCGGGGGCTCTCTTCTGGAGGGCCTCAGACCTAGCCAACATCGTGAGGGAGGCTCTCGGGCACCACGTGGAGGCGTGCTTTGCGGCACGTTTCCCTCAAGAGGACACCGGGCAAGGAGCGCCCGACGCTCAAGAGTTCATCGCCAAGACAAATCAGGAGCTACAAGATGCAAGAGCCATGCGCGGAGACCGCCGCCCACCTAGCGCAGCTCCCCATCCAGGCGAGGATGGCGGGCTGCGTGTCTGCATCAACATCCCAGGGCTCAACAGGGCTGCATCTTAGGAGAGCTTCTGGCCTTCGCTCACTAGGCGAGGCGAGGGTCCACCTCACAGCTATGTCCGCATGCCGTTTGGCCTGCCGAGCGTGGCAGTCGCCTTCCAGCGCAACCTACGGAGCATCCTAGCGACTCAGGAGGCCAGGCATCACGCAGTCCTGGCAGAGATGGAGACGGTCCTCAAGGAACCACCTGAGCCCCCAGAGCCTCCCGAGGCTCGGGGCCCTGATGGCACATGAGGAGCGACCCCTTCACCACGCATCTTCAGCTACCCCAACATTCCTTCGACAAGGGAACCAGGTGACATTTTCCAAGTTTATTTAGCTGGGAGCGCCCCTCGGGCTACATCATTCCCAGGTCGCATGGGCCTGTCCCCGTGGCATGTATCCTTTTGCATCTTTAGCTTACCCTACTGGGGGCACCCCTTGGGCTGCATCATCCCTCGGCCGCTTGGGTCCATCCCAGTGGCATGTATCATTCTCGCATCTATCTAAGCTAGTTCGCTTCCCATGCATGAGTTATTTATAGTCATCCCCTGCTTGTTCGTCACTCGCCGTGTCCGCCCGCCTCGCCGATCGACCCCTTTGCTTACCCCGCAACGGGGGCTACTCATGCTAGCACGGTGCTTGCGCTCGGGTCCGTCCCTGCAATGCTGACAAATCTGAGCGGTTGAGCTCTAGCTCACGGCACACCCGCGCACGTCACCTCACCAGACCCTCAGTGCCTTCATCTTCTTGCGGAACGACCAGTGGCAAACTGGCAAGCGTGGTTGCAATTCGTACCCCTCCTCATGCTAACCTGCAGGAACCTCCCGAGGGTAATAGCGGGCGGCACCGTGGGCTCCTTCCTTTCCCATGCAATTCGCTTGCATGTTGGATGGGGGCTCCTGAGCTTAACAACTCAGGATCTCTTACTGGCTCTCCAGCTGAGGGAGTCCTGGATTAGGGGGTGTTCGGATAGCCGGACTATACCTTCAGCTGGACTCCAGGACTATGAAGAGACAAGATTGAAGACTTCGTCCCGTGTCCGGAAGGATCTTTCCTTGGCGTGGAAGGCAAGCTAGGCGTGCGGATATTCGAGATCTCCTACCATTGTAACCGACTCTGTGTAACCCTAACCCTATCCAATGTCTATATAAACCGGAGGGTTGTAGTCCGTAGGACAACCATCATCATACACAATCATACCATAGGCTAGCTTCTAGGGTTTGGCCTCCTTGATCTCGTGGTAGATCTACTCTTGTACTACCCATATCATCAATATTAATCTAGCAGGAGTAGGGTTTTACCTCCATCGAGAGGGCCCGAACCTGGGTAAAATAAAGTGTCCCTTGTCTCCTGTTACCATCCGACCTTGATGCACAGTTCGGGACCCCCTACCCGAGATCCGCCGGTTTTGACACCGACATTGGTGCTTTCATTGAGAGTTCCTCTGTGCCGTCGCGATCAGGAAGGATGCCTATTCCCGTCTTTAAAGACGACGCCATTACAAAAGGAGCCTTGGTTGTCGGCCAAACTCTCTGGCTAGGTGGTTTTCTCGCAACCGCCTGTTCGGCTGTTGCGCTGACGGTGACCTCCCGGGTCATCGAAAGCAACCTCCACGTCGGCTCAGAACTCGTCGAGCAATTGGATCCAATGGAGCTCTCTTCTGTAAACGAGCTCCTGGATCGCATCGCCGCACTGGGTGTCGCTACAAATTACGACCAGGTTGGGCTTAAACCCGATCTAGGTGAAATTAACTCTCCCCAAGTCACCCACCACGTTGCTTTGGTGGAGACACAATGCGGAGACCCTTCACCTATCTTAAGGACTAGCTACGTCCGAATTCCCGAACCCTCCATGCCGGATATCCGCGGAGGGGAGGATACAATCCAAGACCTGAGCTTAAAATCAGGCAAATCGGATAACATCCAAGACTCCGGATCTCAGAATCCGGAAGTTCTTCGGCCTCCGAACAGCAAACTGGGCAAGGTCTCAATTCGACGACACCCACCTGCCCGATCTTAAGCGATCTTTCCCAAATCAGGCAAATGCCCGAAGAAACAGTACATCATTACTGGGCCAGATTCCTCCTGGTTATGAACAGGATAAAGGACTGCCGCGAGGGAGACGCAATTTCAATCTTTTGCAGTAACTGCACGGACAAGGGAATACTCAACGCCGTAAGTCGTCGTAATATTACACGCTTTGCTGACTTGGCGTCCATAGTACAAAAATACTGCGCGATGGAAAGTGATTGGAAAACCGAAATAAAATTTTGGGATAATCCGGCCTTGAATAGCAATCCCGTCCAAATTAAGAGGGTGCACCACAGTAAGGCGCCCGGACTAAATACCAAAAAATCAAAACCCTTTAGAGGGCATGGAATCGTACTGGAAAAGTGGCTAGATGGACCCTGCAAGATTCACAGTGCAGAGGACGCCACCCCAACTCACAACCTCAGGGCATGTTGGATACTCCGGCAGGTGGCCAAAATTGGCGAGGACCTCCTAATTCCAGAGGTCGAAGGAAACCAGCCCGAGAATTTCAGTTCCGTTCTCACAATCTTTGAGACTTTCGCATCAAATAACATGCGAAAAAGAACACTCCGCAGCCTCACTGAAGTCTATCAAGTAGCGACAATAAACCCATGGAGTAATACTGCTATCACCTTCAATGCGAGTGACGAACCTAAATTTCGAACAGCCAGAGCACCAACCGCATTGGTCCTTAGTCCCATAGTGGACGGCTGTCGCCTCGCAAAGGTACTCATGGACGGAGGCAGCGGATTGAACCTCATTTACGAGGAAACCCTCCAAAAGATGGAAATAGACTGGAACCGCATTGAGCGAAGCAGCACAACCTTTAGAGGAATAATCCCCAGTCAGGAAGCGCGCTGCACCGGAAAGATCACACTAGATGTGGTATTTGGCACGCCGGATAATTACAGGTCCGAACAGATCATGTTCTAGGTGGCCCCGTTCAAAAGCGGATATCACGCTATACTAGGACGGGAGGCTTTCACAGTTTTCCAAGCTATACCCCATTACGGGTACATGAAGCTTAAGATGCTTGGGCCAAACGGAATTATCACTCTCGCTAGTGATCCGGACATAGCACTCCACACCGAGAACAAGACAACCGCATTGGCCCTCGAGGCACTATCCGAAACCTTAGCGGCCGAAGAACTGACTACGCTGCGATCCACGGTCAATAGGGATGATGTGATACTCGATAAGAGATCCAAATCCACATCCTTCAAACCAGCGGACGAAATAGTCAAATTCCAGGTCCACCCAACGGACCCCAATAAAACAGCCCCCATCGGGGCAAGACTAAACCCTGATGTAGGCGCCGCACTGCGAGAGTTCCTACGAGAGAACTGGAACATTTTCGCTTGGCACCCATCAGATATGCCAGGAATCCCACCCAGGTTGGCCGAACATAGCCTAAATATCCAGAAAGGATTCAAACCTGTCAAACAAGCCCTTCGGCATTTTTCCGAACCAAAGAGACAGGCTATGGGAGAGGAGCTAGCCAAGTTATTTGAGGCCGGATTCATTAGAAACATAAAACACCCGGACTGGCTAGCAAACCTGGTGATGGTACCAAAGAAGGACAAATCCTGGCGCCTGTGTGTCGATTTCAAAGACCTTAATAAGGCTTGCCCAAAGGATCCTTTCCCCCTGTCTCGAATAGATCAAATCATCGATGCCACTGCAGGACACGATTCGCTGTGCTTCCTCGACGCATATTCCGGTTACCATCAAATCAAGATGGCAGAATCAGACCAAGCCGCAACAGCATTCATCACACCATACGGCCCATTCTGCTTCAACACAATGCCCTTTGGGCTAAAAACGCCGGCGCAACATATCAGCGCATGATTCAAACATGCCTGGCAAACCAGATCGGCAAAACAGTGGAGGCGTATGTAGATGATGTGGTCATTAAATCAAGACATGTCGAATCTCTATTAGACGACTTGAGGCTTACATTCGACAACCTCCGAAAATACGACATTAAGCTCAATCCGGAAAAATGCGTTTTCGGTGTTCTAGCCCGAAAGCTCCTGGGCTTCATTGTATGCGGTAGAGGAATTGAAGCTAATCCAGCTAAAATCCGAGCTTTGTCACAATTGGATGTCCCAAAAGACCTCAAACAAATACAGAAACTCACCGGATGCGTGGTGGCTTTAAGCCGCTTTATCTCCCGCCTGGGAGAAAAGGCATTGCCCCTGTACCGCCTCCTTAGGTGCACCGAACACTTCGAGTGGACAGACGCTGCCATGGCCGGACTCGAGGAAATAAAGGCCATCTTGGCAACAAACCCAGTCCTGGCCGCGCCGAACACTGGCGAACCCATGCTATTGTACATTGCCGCAACCCATCAAGTTGTTAGCGCAGTACTCGTCGTCGAGCGGGCAACGGACGGACACAAACTACCCCTTCGAAGGCCGGTTTACTATGTGTCCACTGTCCTCACACCATGCAAATCACGGTACCCGCATTACCAAAAGATTGCGTACGCGGTGTTTATGGCATCCCGGAAGCTACGACACTACTTTCAAGAGTGTTCTATAACAGTAGCCTCGGAAGTACCACTCAATGATATTATCAACAACCGCGATGCAACGGGCCGGATAGCAAAATGGACCATAGAGCTCCTCCTGTTCGGCATAACCTACAAACCACGACGAGCCATTAAATCGCAAGTCCTAGCCGACTTCGTCGCCGAATGGACAGAGGCCAAACTCGCTAAAGAGTACGACACATATTCAAACTGGATCATGCATTTCGATGGCTCCAAAATGTTGGCCGGACTGGGGGCTGGCATCGTTTTGACGTCCCCTACAGGAGACACAGTCCAATATGTACTGCAAATTATGTACACGGACTCCAACAATGCAGCCGAATACGAGGCCCTTCTACATGGTCTCCGGATGGCAGTATCCATGGGCATTCAACGCCTGGAAGTACGCGGGGACTCAAACCTCGCGATATCCCAAATAAATGGCGACTTCGACGCCAAAGACCCAAAAATGGCAGCTTATCGCAATGCCGTCCTAAAAATGTCAGTTCGGTTCAAGGGACTGGAGTTTCACCATATAGCCCAAGAAAATAATCAGGCAGCGGACGTCCTGGCACGCATCAGAGCAAAACGAGATGCAGTCCCCCCCCAACATCTTCTTAGAAAGATTATTCAAGCCATCTGTAGCATGGGAGGGGGAACCCTCGGATAACAGTCCGGACACAACCGCACAACCCGACGCCGAACAATCCGACATAATCGGAGGCCCTGCCACCGAAATCACACCTTCAGCCCACGTAATAATGGCGGTCATCGCCCCGTGGACAGAACCATTCCTAGCCTACCTTACTAGGCAGGAACTCCCAGAGGACCAAAACGAGGCATGCTGCATAGTGCGGCAATCTAAATCCTATAAAGTCCACGAGGGAGAGCTATATAAGAAAAGCACTATAGGAGTCCTTCAAAGATGTATCTTCGAAGAGGAAGGGCGGAGTCTGTTGGCTGAAATTCATGCCGGACTCGGTGGCCACCACGCCGCAGCTCGGTCCCTTGTATGCAAGGCTTTCCGTACGGGCTTTTATTGGCCGACGGCCCAAGCAGACGCTCATGACTTAGTCAAACGTTGCGTCGGTTGCCAGCTCTTTGCAAACCAAAGCCATATGCCACCCAACGCCCTCCGAATTATCCCCATCAGTTGGCCTTTTGTGGTCTGGGGGCTTGATATGGTGGGACCCCTTAAAGGTGGAACCCACAAGAAAAAATACTTATTGGTCAGGGTGGATAAATTCACCAAATGGATAGAAGCCAAGCTTGTTAAGACGGCTGAATCCGGACCTGTGATAGACTTCATATCCGGGGTCGTACACCATTACGGTGTCCCTCACAGCATCATCACCGATAACGGCACAAACTTCACCTCCGACGAAGTAAAGCTGTGGTGCAAAAACATGGGAATTAAGCTCGACTATGCTTCTGTCTATCACCCACAAACTAACGGTCAGGTCGAACTTGCAAATGGTCTCATCATGAGCGGCATTAAACCTAGACTAGTGCAGTCCCTCAAGGAATCTAATACACACTGGGTGGAGGACCTCGACTCCGTACTCTAGGGGCTGCGAACCACGTCGAATCGTACCACCGGATTCACACCATTCTTTATGGTGTACGGCGCAGAGGCACTTCTGCCGTGCGACATAATTCACGACTCACCTCGAGTGCGCATGTACGAAGAAAGAGAAGCCGAGCTTGATCGGCAGGAAAACCTGGACGCCTTAGAGGAGGAGCGCGACGTGGCTAAAGCCCGTTCCGCATTTTATCAACAGCAGGCTCGAAGATATCAAAGCAGAGAAGTACGGGCCAAAAATTACAACGTTGGCGAACTAGTTCTACGCCTGCTGGATAAGAAAAAGGACAAACTCAAGACCAAATGGGAAGGTCCCTTCATAATTGACCAAGTCCTGACTGGTGGAGCGTACCGCCTGCGAGATACGTCGGATAACCGACTCGAGCCGAACCCATGGGACGCCGCACGTCTCCGAAGATTCTATGCCTAGCGCCGGACTCTGGGTTTGTCTCCTTCCTCTGTCCATTTATATATATATATTTTTCTGTTTTTATTTGTCTCCCCCCACTCTTTCCTTTTATAGCCCTTAAAGGCTCATCATGTGACGCGCTACCCGCGCTCCTTAAATCTGGGGGCTTCTTTAACAGAAGCTTGTTTATATGGGTTTCACGCCCAACGCATGCGTCAGACTTCCACATGCACCTTTTGTTCACCATTATATGCATCGATATGACTTAAGTTTTGGCCAAGCTGGGTTGCCTGGCTCCTGTGCTTACCCCTACGTTCCCGATTGTTCGGCTAGGAGGTAAAGGGAGCACCTCTGCGATTGCTACTGCCGGATAAGCCGGATGTGTACCTCAGACTGGGTGAAGCCAAAAGCTAGCATTCTTAAGGGAATATTCGGTCGGTGAACTAAAGATGAACCTTTTTTTTACTTATACATGCCCCTAGATGTTTTCCTGCATTAACAGTCCGGACGTGCACTTCAGGGCACGCCACCCCAGCGAAAGGAACCCTTAACGGAACTATTCTCTCTGGAAGATGTTTCTTACTAACCATGTAATATAACATAACTAGTTGGGCACTTGTCTGATAAAGCACTAATGACCCCTACGCCTGGTCTCCATGCATACCTCGGTTCTTATATAACCGTTATGGTATTCGGACACACTCCGGACCGTCAGGTCCCGAGGTCGAAGCGAAAAGGTCGGCAACGACAAACGATCTACAATCTGGCTAGAAGGCATTACACATGTCAATTATAAATTACATAGTCATCCTGACTGATTGTATTCCTCCTCTATACCATCTAACAGGCTGTCTAATTTACAGTCCTGCTGGGAATACTTTGCGGCCAACTCTACCTGGCCATACACTAAGCTCACAGGGATTTCCTTCCCGTCAGGCCCCACCGGTCCGACCTCGGCCATGTGATTGGGGTCATACTTCATAAAGCGGGTCTTCACCATGGCCCAGGCCTCCCTAGCGCCCTGCCGACAGGATGATATCTTCCACAACCGGAAGCGCCGCCGAGCTCCCTTCAACTTCTCCGCAAGTTCTCCAAGGCCCTCGGGTATGGAGTGGGCAGGCCACAAGGCTTGGGCAATGCCTCGCATTGCCCGCCGAACTCGTTCGTGCAGTTGCGAGAGTTCGGGAAGAAGATCGCCCGTTGAACCGGGCATCTCCTCTGCAGGACGACCTGTCAGCATACCTACAGACATAACTCTGTTAGTCATCTTCCTCGCCGAACTCCTTTTTCAAGAGTTCGCTTAAGCACTTACTAAAAATGCCGCGTCGAAGTCGCCGATTCTCCTTATTGGAGTCCGACAGCTGGCCACGAACATCTTTTAGTTCAACATCCAGCCTGGTGTTGGCATCCTGGAGATCATTCTTCTCCCGCCTCACCTTTGTTAGCACGCTTTCACCAGCCTTTAACCGGCGTAGAAGTTGTTGCCTGTCCGGATCGAGTCCGGCGCCATCTGCAATACAATTTGTCAGATTGGCACTTAAATCTGCACAATACTAAATATTCTGGTGTATTGTTTACCTCTCTTTAGACCCCCCTGCTGCCATTAGTGCGGCCTCTAGTTGGGCCCGGCACCTTTCCAGCTCCTGGGACAGTGCAATGTTCTTCTCGGTAAGAAACTGCATGGTGTATGATTCTCGAATCAGTTATTTCCACTGCTTCAAGTCTCGGGGGCTACTAGCATATCTATATTTACCAAAATATTCTTACCCGTATGTCTTTTACATACTGCTCCGTGGCTCTGGCTAAACCATTTTGAGCGGCACGGAGGTACGCGTCTCCTGAATTGAAGGCATTTAAAGCCTCCTGGGAGAAACAAGCGTCGCGAAGAACTGTCTGACGACGCCTGTGGTTCATGGCACTCTCCACCTCGGAATGGGTGGCAGACAGCCTGTCTGCATCCTCTGATGGAGGAGCGTCCGGTGCGTGCCTTGCGCTGGCCTCCGCTTCCGGGCCGGGCGTTGGAGTCTGGCTGGTGGAGGCGCGATTGGCAACCTCTCCGGATATAGTCCGGCGAGGTCTATTCGTCCTGAAGATAGCGCGAATGTTAATATACCCTGGAGGAGTAAAACACCTGGGAAAAAGAGAGGGTACGCCATACCTTTGCTCTGGCACCTCAGACCGGACTACGTTCCTTTTTACCCCACGGGGCCCTGTGGCCCCCCGCCGGCTAGCTGCAGCGGGGTCGGCTTCCCCCCTCGGGAATCTCCCCTACAAAGCACGGTTGCTGTCAGAACAACCAAACCCGTGAAAAGGGAACCCCTCTTAAGGGGGTAAAGCTCTGGTATTTGTCACCTGGGAGGCCGGGATTAACCCTGGGTAATCAGCTATAATAGCTACCAAGGTATCGTCCTTGCTTAGCTGATAAAACACTTCGTCCATAAACTCCACCGCTAAGTCCGGATCCTCTTCGGAGTCCGGATCGAGGGACTGTTCTGGGTCCTCTGGCTGTGGAGGACGGGTGTTTATGTTTTTTACCTCCTGACGCAGGTCCTGCGTTGAAGTCGTTAGACTGCCTATTTAATCATGGGAATGTAAAATGAACAGGGAAGCACGACTGTCCGCTTACCCAATTCGGAGGACTATACATGGAAAATCCGCCCAGCGGGTCGACGCGGAGGAATTCCTCTTCTTCTCCCTTGTACAAAGAGGATAAGATCTTCATTAGAGCGGCAGGCGAGTCCGGCCCTTTACGGCCGTAATGGGTGGCGTCATCTTCCCCGTTGAAATCCCACATGGGGTGGCTTCTCTATTGAAGCGGCTGCACCCCCCGCATAATGCATATGGCCATGACTTTAATCATGGTTAGTCCGGAATGAGCCAGTAGCTTAATCCGGCCCATTAAGTAAAGGATGTCTCTGTCATTCTCTCTCTGAGAGCTCCGAGGGCGCCAGTTCAGGCGTTTCTTCAGGGGAGCGTTGTTGAACTCAGGGAGACCGGCCCGGATAGGGTCCGGCAGGGGGACGTCGTCTATGTAAAACCATTCTGAAGGCCAGTCCTCGGACACCTTCTTCGGGGTTCCGGACGGGTATCCGGTCCCGGCGATGCGCCATACCTCGGCTCCGCCCACTTGATATATGGACCCCTCTTGGGAACGGGGCACCAGGCAGAATATCTTCTTCCACAGCGCGAAATGAGCCTCGATGCCTAAAAATAGCTCGCAAAGAGCGACGAAGCCCGTGATGTGTAACACGGAGCCGGGCGTAAGGTGGTGCAGCTGTAGGCCATAGAACTCCAGAAGCCCACGGAGAAAGGGATGAATTGGAAACCCCAGTCCCCTTATTAGATAAGGGACCAGGCACACCCGCTCCCCTTTAGAGGGACTAGGTGAGTTCTCCACTTGTTTTCCGCCTTGATAAGTGGTGAGTCCGCCCCGGACCGAGACCATATAGGCTTGAGGGAGAAATCCCTTGGCTTGGAGCGACACTAATTCGCTATGCGGGATGGAACAACTCTCCCAGTCTCCAGGGATAGGACTGGAAGGGCGAGAGGAGGAGCTACGGCGGCTAGCCATGTTAGAATGGATCTTTGCTGGAGACGCTCTGATGATTTCTCGCAGAAGGGGAAGGTGTGGTTTGGATCTGAATCCTCATCATGTTAAATAGGCGGCTCGTTTATACGGCTAGGGGCTTGGATGTAAAATTTTCCCGGCTTTTCGCATTCGTTTGACACGTGGAAGGCGGCCATTATTGGGCGTGAAAGCAAAGGAGCGCTGCATTATAAAAATCAGACGTTATACCCGCAGGTACACAAAGTTTGAAGGAGAACCCGCCTTGCAATGCCGAAGACAATCTGTGCGCCGGACTCATCGTCATTGAGGCCTGGTCCGGGGGCTACTGAGGGAGTCCTGGATTAGCGGGTGTTCGGATAGCCGGACTATACCTTCAGCCGGACTCCAGGACTATGAAGATACAAGATTGAAGACTTCGTCCCGTGTCCGGAAGGATCTTTCCTTGGCGTGGAAGGCAAGCTAGGCGTGCGGGTATTCGAGATCTCCTACCATTGGAACCGACTCTGTGTAACCCTAACCCTATCCGGTGTCTATATAAACCGGAGGGTTGTAGTCTGTAGGACAACCATCATCATACACAATCATACCATAGGCTAGCTTCTAGGGTTTAGCCTCCTTGATCTCGTGGTAGATCTACTCTTGTACTACCCATATCATCAATATTAATCTAGCAGGAGTAGGGTTTTACCTCCATCGAGAGGGCCCGAACCTGGGTAAAATAAAGTGTCCCCTGTCTCCTATTACCATCCGACCTTGACGCACAGTTCGGGTCCCCCTACCCGAGATCCGCCAGTTTTGACACCGACACCAGCCCTCACTCCCTGGCCTTGTCCAAGGCATCGCGACCTGGCATACCAGCGGCGGCTGAGCTCGCTCGAGGGCCGGGGCCCGAGGACATAGAGCACACGGAAGAGCGTGGGAGAGAGGGGGAGTCCCGCACGAGCCTAACCTAGCTACACTATAGTCGCCAACGCACAAGGAACCTGGTGTTGCACAAGGAATCGACTCTGACTACCAAGATAAGTTTCGCATCCGAGTCAGCCGAGCACCACGACATAGGATTCCCATCTCTTGTAGCCCTGTTGCGGCGATGTCGCCTCCCTTTCCCACCTTTAGGTAGCTGCTTGCATGCCAAAGGTGACCACTTGAGCATCGCGCCTCAGGAGCTCTTACTGGACCTCGTTCCCCTCACCTCCTGGCCTTGACCACGGCATCGCGACCTGGCATACCAGCGACGGCTACAGCCCGCCTAGGGACCGGGACTTGTCAGCGTAGAGCACCAAGCTACCGCGAAGTTGGAAAGGGGAGATTAAGCCAAAGCAGGACAGTGTTTGTAAATCTTCATAATAAGGACGATATTAGCAAAAGACATTAGAGACCCTTTACACGCCCCCATGGGGTCCATCTCGATTCCTCGCAGGGAACAAAAGGAGGAAGTTTCTAGGAGCCCTATCTACACGCACCAACGCCGCCGACGCCATCATCAATAGTGGGCCACGGGAGGTCGACGCCAACCCCACCCAGATCATCGATGGCGGCGTCCTGACACTACAGCTGCACTCCGGGCACGGCGCGAGCTCGGAGGCACGTAGCTGTCGTCGCTTGTCTCCAGAGTCTCGTAGGGCTCGGAGAGTCGCTGGACTCCCAAGCGTCACCGCCGGCGAGGCCAGCGGAGACCTTGCCCCTGCCACCGCGCCATTGCGGTGACCCCCTCCAGGGTAGCACTCCAAGCGGTGGCCTTCCTAGTCGAAGACCTTGAAGAACATCGTTGAGGCGCCATCGTACTTGAATGGATGGTGAGGGTGCCCTCCGCACGGCAAACCCGGGAAACCTCGCCTCAGTCGCGGGTCATGAAGATCTTGCTCGGGGAGATGACCTCGACCTCTGCCCCTGTCGCTGGGGCGTCACACCCGGTGTGCTGCAGCCAAAGCTCGAGGGGACCCCTCGGCGGCATCTCGGCGGAGAAGAACTACGGGAAGCGAATCCAAGTGAGTGGAGGCATCGCCGCCCACATCACGAGTTCGCGTGAGGACCCCTCGGCGTGGGTTCCTGGAGCAATGGTGCGTGCCACCACGGCGCAGCGGCCACGTCCTCGATGTGAACGGCGCTGGTCGCTACCTCTACCTCCGGAGCCCTAGGCCTGGGCATACAAGGGCAGTGGATACCCAGGGGAGGCCGCTCACACCAAGGCCTCGACACCTCTGGCCTCACGACTACATCGCGGCGGCTGATCAGCCTCTTCTTTGGCGGAAACGGCCCCAGCTCATCGCGGGGGGCTTTTCCCTTTTCTGCGGCTGAGAACCTCTGAATGGGCAGCATGGGAATCGCTGTGAGCGATGGAGTAATGGAGGAGAAGCGAGCAGAGCAGGAAGAGATGGGCGACGGGGGCTCCGCCCCCCTCCTCATTTATAGCAGGAGAAGGGCAATTGGCGACCCCACGATCACAGGTAATGATGGTTTTCTCTGCATGTATTAGGGACTCGTCAAGTCGGGCAGTTGCCGAGGCAGCGTGGGGTAGTGGAGATGCCCACGTCCCATCAATCGCCAAGTGTCAACCGAGGCCGCAGGCTATTGGGGCCAGTGGCGCTCTGCACTTGCCCCTTGGCTTCGCCTCGAAGCCAAGTCCGAGCGCGCCTTCGGCCCGGGGGCTACTGTCGTCGTCCTGGGAACGGGGGTCCCCAGACCTACCTGTGGCCCACGGCGTGGCTCCACCAGAGGCCCTGTACGGCCCATCTTCATCAGTGGACACTCAAGACCCTCGCGAGGGGCCAAGCCTCGCAAGGCGGATGATGCAAGACCTCCTCGGGGGCGCCTCACCAGGCTGGCTTGCGAGGAGCGGAGAGACGAAGGCTAGGGGCGCCTCAAGGTCCTTGTGACGCAAGCCATGAAGACCAAGGCCAGATGGGCGCCAGCACGTGCGGTGTACTCGTTTCCTCTTCGGTGCTAAAGAGGCAAGCACATGCGAGTAGACCCGAAGCATCAGGCAAAGGTTTCCATATCGGTGCAACAAGACCAAGACCAGCAGGATGGTAGGACGGAGGTCACCGTGGAGCCTAGGACGGCGTCACCACCAGAGCCTTTGGCAGGCGAAGACCACCTGTAGTTAGGATAACTTGTACTAGTTGTCTCCCTTCAAATTTGGCTGTTGTTGGATCCCTTCTTGCCTAGATTTGGGAAGAGGACCAGGGACTAGCCACCACAGTAGGAGGCAACTGATCTTGGGCCATTCAGATCATCCTCAACCACACAACCTCACCGAGCTCAAGGACACCTCTCCTCAGGAGGCTGTTCTTCCCTTGTACCTGTTCATCCTCAGCCTGAGAGGCAATCCACCACACCACACTGGAGTAGGGTATTACAACACATCAGTGGCCCGAACCATTATAAACCTTGTGTCCCTTGTTCTGCGAGTTTGACGTGCTGAGCTTTGAGATTGTGGTGAGAGCGTAGCTAGGGGGAGGAGAGATCTTCGTGCGCACCACAATGTTTGAACCTCAAGGGTTTTGCCGGAACCTGCAATCCGACAAAATATGCAGAGACATTTAGTATGCAATGTTGAATAATAAATTTAGTGATTTGCTACAGTAGACAATAATAAGGTTTTTGCATTGATTTATACTGACTTATCTCACGAGTTCTCGTTGAGTTTTGTGTGGATGAAGTTTTTAAGATTTAGGGAAACCGTGATATAAAAGGAATCAAGGAGCCACAAAATCTCAAGATTGGGGATGCCCAAGGCATCCCAAGATAATATTTCAAGAAGTCTCAAGCATCTAAGCTTGGGGATGCCCCGGTAGGCATCCCACCTTTCTTCATCAACAATTATCGGTTAGTATCGGTTGATCCTAAGTTTTTGCTTCTTCACATGATGTGTGTTATTGTTGGAATGTCATTTTATTTTTTTGCTCGCTATTTAAATAAAATGCTTAGATCTGAAATTTTAATAAGAGAGAGTCCTCAATTAGCTACCCATTTACATAACTACTCACATGATCTTCACTTATATCTTTTTGGAGTAATTTGTCATTTACTCTCGTGCTTCATTTATATCCTATGAGTAAATTGTTGAACAAATTGAATATAATGAAGTTGAAAATATATGTTCATATCATGCCTAGTGGTAGCTTAACATTGGGTTTAGAAAGTGAAATCTTTTGAAGCTTGACAATCACAATATTGGTCACACAAGCAATTCATGAATGATTACTATAAGGAAGAGAACTTTCACATGCAAATACATTATCTTGGAAATCTTCTATGATTGTGAATACCCATTAATATTTTCAAAAACAACAGCAACAAAGCCTTTAGTCCCAAACAAGTTGGGGTAGGCTAGAGGTGAAACCCATAAGATCTCGCAACCAACTCATGGCTCTGGCACATGGATAGCAAGCTTCCACGCACCCCTGTCCATAGCTATCTCTTTGGTGATACTCTAATCCTTCAGGTCTCTCTTAACGGACTCCTCCCATGTCAAATTCGGTCTACCCCGCCCTCTCTTGACATTCTCCGCACGCTTTAGCCGTCCGCTATGCACTGGAGCTTCTCGAGGCCTGCGCTGAATATGCCCAAACCATCTCAGACGATGTTGGACAAGCTTCTCCTCAATTGGTGCTACCCCAACTCTATCTATTATATGATCATTCCGGACTCGATCCTTCTTCGTGTGGCCACACATCCATCTCAACATACGCATCTCCGCCACACCTAACTGTTGAACATGTCACCTTTTAGTCGGCCAACACTCCGCGCCATACAACATTGCGGGTCGAACCGCCGTCCTGTAGAACTTGCCTTTTAGCTTTTGTGGCACTCTCTTGTCACAGAGAATGCCAGAAGCTTGGTGCCACTTCATCCATCCGGCTTTGATTTGATGGTTCACATCTTCATCAATACCCCCATCCTCCTGCAACATTGACCCCAAATACCGAAAGGTGTCCTTCCGAGGTACCACCTGGACATCAAGGCTAACCTCCTCCTCCTCACACCTAGTAGTACTGAAACCGCACATCATGTACTCGGTTTTAGTTCTACTAAGACTAAACCCTTTCGATTCCAAGGTTTGTCTCCATAACTCTAACTTCCTATTTACCCCCGTCCGACTATCGTCAACTAGCACCACATCATCCGCAAAGAGCATACACCATGGGATATCTCCTTGTATATCCCTTGTGACCTCATCCGTCACCAATGCAAAAAGATAAGGGCTCAAAGCTGACCCCTGATGCAGTCCTATCTTAATCGGGAAGTCATCGGTGTCAACATCACTTGTTCGAACACTTGTCACAACATTATCGTACATGTACTTGATGAGGGTAATGTACTTTGCTGGGACTTTGTGTTTCTCCAAGGCCCACCACATGACATTCCGTGGTATCTTATCATAGGCCTTCTCCAAGTCAATGAACACCATATGCAAGTCCTTCTTTTGCTCCCTATATCTCTCCATAAGTTGTCGTGCCAAGAAAATGGCTTCCATGGTCGACCTCCCAGGCATGAAACCAAACTGATTTTTGGTCACGCTTGTCATTCTTCTTAAGCGGTGCTCAATGACTCTCTCCCATAGCTTGATTGTATGGCTCATCAGCTTAATTCCACGGTAATTAGTACAACTCTGAACATCCCCCTTGTTCTTGAAGATTGGTAATAATATACTCCGTCTCCATTCTTCTGGCATCTTGTTTGCCCGAAAAATGAGGTTGAAAAGCTTGGTTAGACATACTATCGCTATGTCCCTGAGACCATTCCACACCTCAATGGGGATACAATCAGGGCCCATCGCCTTGCCTCCTTTCATCCTTTTTAAAGCCTCCTTCACCTCAGACTCCTAGATTCTCCGCACAAAACGCATGCTGGTCTCATCAAAGGAGTCGTCTAGTTCAATGGTAGAACTCTCATTCTCCCCATTGAACAGCTTGTCGAAATACTCCCGCCATCTATGCTTAATCTCCTCGTCCTTCACCAAGAGTTGGCATGCTCCGTCCTTGATGCATTTGACTTGGACAATATCCCTCGTCTTCCTCTCTCGGATCTTGGCCATCTTATAGATGTCCCTTTCACCTTCCTTCGTGCCTAACCGTTGGTAGAGGTCCTCATATGCCCGACCCCTTGCTTCACCAACAGCTCGCTTTGCACTCATTAATATTTTCCAATTTGAGAAAATTAGTTGAAGTTGGACAAGGAAAACAACGTAATGAGTTATGTGTCGGATTTCTGGGAACTGGGGTACCCAGACTTGCCTGCCTGCGGCCCACAGCGCGGCTCCATCGGCGGCCTGGTACGGCCCATCTTCAGCACCAACAACACAAGACCCTCGTGAGGGGCCAAGCCTCGCGAGGCGGACGACGCCAAGACCTCCTGAAGGAGTGGCCTCCCAAGGGCTGGCTCCTGAGGAGCGGAGTTTCCTATGCAGCTGCTCACCTCATGAGGTTGAGATGACGCAAGCCATGACAACCAAGGCCATGAGGGCGCTAGCGGGTGCAGTACAGTAGGTTTCCTCTTTGGTGCTAAAGAGGCAAGCGCAGGCGCGGAGTCCCGAAGAATCAGCCAAAGGTTTCCATTTCCATGCAACAAGACCAAGACCGCTAGGACGGCAGGACGGAGGTCATCGCTGAGCCCACCACGGCGTCACAACCAGAAGCTTTGCAGGCGAAGACCATCTTTTGTCAGGATAAGATGTACTAGTTGTCTCCCTTCGAATTTGGCCATTGTGGGATCCCTTCCCGCCTTCATTTTGGGGGAAGAGGACCAAGGCCACTATATATATAGCCTAGCCACCACCATAGAGGGGAACGGATCATTCAGACCATCCACACCCTCACCAGCTCACACAAGCACAAGAACACACCTCCTGAGGTTGTTGTCCCATGGTACCAGTTCATCCTCAGCCCACCTCGAGGCTAATCCACCACAAAGCAGGAGTAGGGTATTACACCGCAAGGTGGCCCGAACCTGGGTAAACTGCCTTGTCTCGTTCTTCTTCAGTTTATCGAGCTAGGCCGCGAGATCGACGAGCTAGCAGGCTGGGGAGGTTGAGTTCTTTGCACGCACCCTAGAGTTTGAATCTATCTCGGGTATGCGGAGCCCCGAATCTGACATTTGGTGTGCCAGGTAGGGGTGCTTCGGACCCTCTCTTCCTCCGGCTGATTCACCACTGTTTCACCGTTCCCATGGCTGATGCTCGTCGAGTTCGTGCTGAGCGTCGGGCCACCCTTGCCGCCCGCATCGCCCAGACAGTGCTTGTAGGCGACGGCGCTCCCCGTCGTTGACCATCACCTGCGGCCAATGTTGCCACCGGCCCTGCGGCCCATGAGCAGCAGGCTTCATCGCTGCAGCCTTCTGTGCGGCGTGATGGGCACACGGCCACTCCATCGCTAACTCTGGCGGCTGCTTCATCCACCCACGCTCATCGAGGGCTGGCGAACGTGTAGGCCGCGTTGCTCATGGCACACGAGCTCCTGCGCTATTGCCCGACTGGTGACCTCTACAAGGACTGGCTAGACCTCATCGCCGAGCTCGTCAGCGCCGCGGGAGAGGCTCTTGTGCCATCTCGCTCGCTGCCTCCCCTGTCACCTTTTGCGGGCGACGTGGCCCAGGGTGCACCTCCTCCACCTCCCAGATAAGATGCCACGCTCGAGCTAAGGCGTGAGGCTCCACGACGTGACCCACCGCGCAGGGCACCGACGCATGATGAGGATGTTGGAAATATGCCCTAGAGGCAATAATAAAATGGTTATTATTATGTTTCCTTGTTCATGATAATTGTATATTGTTCATGCTATAATTGTGTTATCCGGAAATCGTAATACACGTGTGAATACATAGACCACAACATGTCCCTAGTGAGCCTCTAGTTGACTAGCTCGTTGATCAACAGATGGTCATGGTTTCCTGACTATGGACATTGGATGTCATTGATAACGGGATCACATCATTAGGAGACTGATGTGATGGACAAGACCCAATCCTAAGCATAGCACAAGATCGTGTAGTTCGTCTGCTAGAGCTTTTCTAATGTCAAGTATCATTTCTTTGGACCATGAGATTGTGCAACTCCCGGATACCGTAAGAGTGCTTTGGGTGTACCAAACGTCACAACGTAACTGGGTGGCACGAATCGAGACTGGGATTTGTAACTCCGTATGACGGAGATGTATCTCTGGGCCCACTCGGTAATGCATCATCACAATGAGCTCAATGTGACCAAGTGGTTGATCACGGGATCATGCATTACGGTACGAGTAAAGTGACTTGCCGGTAACGAGATTGAACGAGGTATTGGGATACCGACGATCGAATCTCGGGCAAGTAACATACCGATTGACAAAGGGAATTGTATACGGGGTTGCTTGAATCCTCGACATCGTGGTTCATCCGATGAGATCATCGTGGAACATGTGGGAGCCAACATGGGTATCCAGATCCCGTTGTTGGTTATTGGCCGGAGAGTTGTCTCGGTCATGTCTGCATGATTCCCGAACCCGTAGGGTCTACACACTTAAGGTTCGATGATGCTAGGGTTATTAGGAAGACTTGTATGTGATTACCGAATGTTGTTCGGAGCCCCAGATGAGATCCTGGACGTCACGAGGAGTTCTGGAATAGTCCGGAGGTGAAGATTTATATATGGGAAGTTGTCATATGGTCACCAGAAAGGTTCGGGGGCATATCGGTATTGTATCGGGTCCACCGGAGGGGTTCTGGGCGTCCATCGAGAGGGGCCACCTCTCTCGGAGGGCCTTACGGGCTGTAGGTGGAAGGGAACCAGCCCCAAGTGGGCTGGGTGCATCCCCCCCTTGGGCCCATGCGCCTAGGGTTAGGGGAACCCTAGAGGGGGTGCCCCTTGCTTGGGGGGCAAGCCCCCTCCCCTTGGCCGCCGCCCCCCTCTAGATCTCATCTAGAGGGGGCCGGCCCCCTTTGCCCTTCCCCTATAAATAGAGGGGCGAGGGGAGGGTTGCACACCACATCCAAGGCGTAGCCCCTCCCCTCCCCAACACCTCTCCTCCTCCGTCAAGAGCTTGGCGAAGCCCTGCCGGAGTGCTGCTCCTCCACCACCACCACATCGTCGTGCTGGTGCTGGAGCTCGCTTCCTCAACCTCTCGCTCCTCCTTGCTGGATCAAGGCGTGGGAGACATCTCCGCTCTGTACGTGTGTTGAACGCGAAGGTGCCGTCTGTTCGGCACTAGGATCATCGGTGATTTGGATTACGACGAGTACGACTCCATCAACCCCGTTCTCTTGAACGCTCCCGCTCGCGATCTACAAGGGTATGTAGATGCACTCCTCTCTCTCTCGTTGCTAGTTGCTCCATAGATTGATCTTGGTGATGTGTAGAAAAATTTTAAATTTCTGCAACGATCCCCGACAGTGGTATCAGAGCTAAGTCTATGCGTAGTTTCTATGCACCAGTAGAACACAAGTTGTTGTGGCGTCGATTTTGTTAATTTACTTGCCGTTACTAGTCTTATCTTGATCCGGCGGCATCGTGGGACGGAGCGGCCCGGACCGACCTTACACGTACACTTACGTGAGACGGGTTCCATCGACTGACATGCACTAGTTGCATAAGGTGGCTAGCGGGTGTCTGTCTCTCCCACTTTAGTCGGATCGGATTCGATGAAAAGGGTCCTTATGAAGGGTAAATAGAAATTGGCATATCACGTTGTGGTTTTGGCGTAGGTAAGAACTGTTCTTTCTAAGAAACCTATAGCAGCCACGTAAAAATTTGCAACAACAATTAGAGGACGTCTAGCTTGTTTTTGCAGCATATGCCGTGTGATGTGATATGGCCAAAAGGATGTGATGAATGATATATGTGATGTATGAGATTGATCATGTTCTTGTAATAGGAATCACGACTTGCATGTCGATGAGTATGACAACCGGCAGGAGCCATAGGAGTTGTCTTTAATTTATTTATGACCTGCGTGTCAACATAAACGTCATGTAATTACTTTACTTTATTGCTAAACCGTTAGACATAGTAGTAGAAGTAACAGTTGACATGACAACTTCATGAAGACACGATGATGAAGATCATGATGATGGAGATCATGGTGTCATGCCGGTGACGATGATGATCCTGGCGCCCCGAAGATGGAGATCAAAAGGAGCAAATGATATTGGCCATATCATGTCGCTATTTGATTGCATGTGATGTTTATCATTTTTTTTACATCTTATTTGCTTAGAACGACGGTAGCTTAAATAATATGATCCCTCGAAATAATTTCAAGAAAGTGTTCCCCCTAACTTTGCACCGTTGCGAAGGTTCGTTGTTTCGAAGCACCACGTGATGATCGGGTGTGATAGATTCTAACGTTCGAATACAACGGGTGTAAGCCAGATTTACACACGCAACACACTTAGGTTGACTTGACGAGCCTAGCATGTACAGACATGGCCTTGGAACAAGGAAGACTGAAAGGTCGAACATGAGTCGTATAGAAGATACGATCAACATGAAGATGTTCACCGATGATTACTAGTCCATCTCACGTGATGATTGACACGGCCTAGTTCACTCGGATCATGTATCACTTAGATGACTAGAGGGATGTCTGTATGAGTGGGAGTTCATTAGATAATTTTATTAGATGAACTTAATTATCATGAACTTAGTCTAAAATCTTTCCAATATGTCTTGTAGATCAAATGGCCCACGCTAATGTTGTCCTCAACTTCAACGCGTTCCTAGATAAAACCAAGCTGAAAGACGATGGTAGCAACTATACGGACTGGGTCCGGAACTTGAGGATCATCCTCATAGCTGCCAAGAAAACATATGTCCTTCAAGCACCGCTAGGCGAAGCACCACCCCCAGCAAACCAAGACGTTATGAACGCTTGGCAGTCCCATGTTGATGATTACTCCCTGGTTCAGTGCGACATGCTTTACAGCTTAGAACCGGGGCTCCAAAAGCGTTTCGAGCAGCACGGAGCATATGAGATGTTCCAAGAGCTGAAAATGGTTTTCCAAGCTCATGCCCGGGTCGAGAGATATGAAGTCTCCAACAAGTTCTATAGTTGTAAGATGGAGGAGAATAGTTCCGTCAGCGAGCACATAATCAAAATGTCTGGGATGCACAACGGCTTGACTCATCTGGGAGTTAATATCCCGGATGATGCGGTCGTTGACAGAATCCTTCAGTCGCTTCCACCGAGCTACAAGAGCTTTGTGATGAACTTCAGTATGCAGGGGATGGAGAAAACCATTCCTGAGGTATATTCGATGCTGAAATCAGCGGAGGTGGAAATAAAAAAGGAACGTCAAGTGTTGATGGTGAATAAAACCACTAAGTTCAAGAAAGGCAAGGGTAAAAAGGGTTTCAAGAAAGACGGCAAGGGAGTTGCCGTGCCCGGCAAGCAAGCTGTCGGGAAGAAGCCAAAGAATGGACCCAAGCCTGAGACTGAGTGTTTTTATTGCAAGGGAAGTGGTCACTGGAAGCGGAACTGCCCCAAGTACTTAGCGGAAAAGAAGGCCGGCAACACCAAAGGTATATGTGATATACATGTTATTGATGTGTACCTTACCAGTACTCGTAGTAGCTCCTGGGTATTTGATACCGGTGCAGTTGCTCATATTTGTAACTCAAAACAGGAGCTGTGGAATAAGCGGAGACTGGCGAAGGACGAGGTGATGATGCGCGTCGGGAATGGTTCAAAGGTCGATGTGATCGCCATCGACACGCTACCTCTACATTTACCTACGGGATTAGTTTTAAACCTCAATAATTGTTATTTAGTGCCAGCTTTGAGCATGAACATTGTATCAGGATCTCGTTTAATATGAGATGGCTACTCATTTAAATCCGAGAATAATGGTTGTTCTATTTATATGAGAGATATGTTTTATGGTCATGCCCCGCTGGTGAATGGTTTATTCTTAATGAATCTTGAACATAATGTTACACATATTCATAGTGTGAATACCAAAAGATGTAAGGTTGATAATGATAGTCCCACATACTTGTGGCACTGCCGCCTTGGTCACATTGGTGTCAAAAGCATGAAGAAGCTCCATGCAGATGGACTTTTGGAGTCTCTTGATTATGAATCATTTGACACGTGTGAACCATGCCTCATGGGTAAAATGACCAAGACTCCGTTCTCCGGAACAATGGAGCGAGCAACCAACTTATTGGAAATCATACATACTGATGTGTGCAGTCCAATGAGTGTTGAGGCTCGCGGTGGCTATCGTTATGTTCTCACCCTCATTAATGACTTAAGTAGATATGGGTATGTCTACTTAATGAAACACAAGTCTGAGACCTTTGAAAAGTTCAAGGAATTTCAGAGTGAGGTTGAAAATCAACATGACAGGAAAAGTAAAGTTCTTACGATCAGATCGTGGAGGGGAATATTTGAGTCACGAATTTGGCACACACTTAAGGAAATGTGGAATCGTTTCACAACTCACGCCGCCTGGAACACCTCAGTGAAATGGTGTGTCCGAATGTCGTAATCATACTCTATTGGATATGGTGCGATCTATGATGTCTCTTACCGATCTACCGCTCTCATTTTGGGGCTATGCTTTAGACTGCCGCATTCACTTTAAATAGGGCTCCGTCGAAATCCGTTGAGACGACACCGTATGAATTATGGTTTGGGAAGAAACCTAAGCTGTCGTTTCTAAAAGTTTGGGGATGCGATGCTTATGTCAAGAAACTTCAACCTGAAAAGCTCGTACCCAGGTCAGAAAAATGCATCTTCATAGGATACCCTAAGGAAACCATTGGGTATACCTTCTACCTCAGATCTGAAGGCAAGATCTTTGTTGCCAAGAACGGATCCTTTCTGGAGAAAGAGTTTCTCTCGAAAGAAGTAAGTGGGAGGAAAGTAGAACTTGATGAAGTACTGCCTCTTGAAGCGGAAAGTAGCGCAGCTCAGGAAGATGTTCCTGTGGTGCCTGCACCGACTAGACAGGAAGTTAATGATGATGATCAAGGTACTTCTGATCAAGCTGCTACTAAAGTTCGTCGGTCCACGAGGATATGTTCCACACCAGAATGGTATGGCAACCCTGTCCTGGAAATCATGTTGTTAGACAACGGTGAACCTTCGAACTATGAAGAAGCGATGGCGGGCCCAGATTCCAACAAATGGCTTGAAGCCATGCAATCCGAGATAGGATCAATGTATGAAAACAAAGTATGGACTTTGACAGACTTGCCCGATGATCGGCGAGCGATAGAAAATAAACGGATCTTTAAGAAGAAGACGGACGCGGATGGTAATGTGACCATGTATAAAGCTCGACTTGTCGCTAAAGGTTATCGACAAGTTGAAGGGGTTGACTATGATGAGACCTTCTCACCCGTAGCGAAGGTGAAGTCCGTCCAAATCATGTTAGCAATTGCCGCATTCTACAATTACGATATATGGCAAATGGACGTCAAAACGGCATTCCTTAACGGCTTTCTTAAGGAAGAATTGTATATGATGCAGCTGGAAGGTTTTGTCGATCCTAACAATGCTAACAAGGTATGCAAGCTCCAGCGCTCCATCTATGGGCTGGTGCAAGCATCTCGGAGTTGGAACATTCGCTTTGATGAAATTATCAAAGCGTTTGGGTTTATGCAGACTTATGGACAAGCCTGCGTTTACAAGAAAGTGAGTGGGAGATCTGTAGACATTTATCATATTATATGTGGATGACATACTGTTGATGGGAAATGACATAGAACTCTTGGAGAGCATAAAGGCCTACTTGAATAAGTGTTTTTCAATGAAGGACCTTGGAGAAGCAGCTTACATATTAGGCATCAAGATCTATAGTGATAGATCAAGATGCCTCATAGGTCTTTTGCAAAGCACATACCTTGATAAGATATTGAAGAAGTTCAATATGGATCAGTCCAAGAAGGGGTTCTTGCCTGTATTGCAAGGTGTGAAATTGAGCTCGGCTCAATGCCCGACCACGGCAGAAGATAGAGAAAAGATGAGTGTCATCCCAAATGCCTCAGCCATAGGGTCTATTATGTATGCCATGATGTGTACCAGACCTGATGTAAACCTTGCCGTAAGTTTGGTAGGAAGGTACCAAAGTAATCCCGGCATGGAACACTGGACAGTGGTCAAGAATATCCTGAAGTACCTGAAAAGGACTAAGGATATGTTTCCCGTTTATGGAGGTGATGAAGAGCTCGTCGTAAAGGGTTACGTCGATGCTAGCTTCGACACAGATCTGGATGACTCCAAGTCACAAAACAGATACGTGTATATTTTGAATGGTGGGGCAGTAAGCTGGTGCAGTTGCAAGCAAAGCATCGTGGCGGTATCTACATGTGAAGCGGAGTACATGGCAGCCTCGGAGGCAGCGCATGAAGTAATTTGGATGAAGGAGTTCATTACTGACCTAGGAGTTGTTCCCAATGCGTCGGGCCCAATGACTCTCTTCTGTGATAACACTGGAGCTATTGCCCTTGCCAAGGAGCCCAGGTTTCACAAGAAGACCAGACACATCAAGCGTCGCTTCAACTCCATTCGTGAAATGATCAAGATGGAGACATAGATATTTTTAAAGTGCATACAGATCTGAATGTCGCAGATCCGTTGACTAAACCTCTTCCACGGGCAAAACATGATCAACACCAGAACTCTATGGGTGTTAGATTCATCATAATGTAACTAGATTATTGACTCTAGTGCAAGTGGGAGACTGTTGGAAATATGCCCTGGAGGCAATAATAAAATGGTTATTATTATATTTCCTTGTTCATGATAATTGTCTATTGTTTAGGCTATAATTGTTTTATTCGGAAATCATAATACATGTGCGAATACATAGACCACAACATGTCCCTAGTGAGCCTCTAGTTGACTAGCTCGTTGATCAACAGATGGTCATGGTTTCCTGACTATGGACATTGGATGGCATTGATAACGGGATCACATCATTAGGAGAATGATGTGATGGACAAGACCCAATCCTAAGCATAGCACAAGATCGTGTAGTTCGTCTGCTAGAGCTTCTCTAATGTCAAGTATCATTTCCTTGGACCATGAGATTGTGCAACTCCTGGATACCGTAGGAGTGCTTTGGGTGTACCAAACGTCACAACGTAACTGGGTGGCTATAAAGGTGCACTACAGGTATCTCCGAAAGTGTCTGTTGGGTTGGCACGAATAGAGACTGGGATTTGTCACTCCGTATGACAGAGAGGTATCTCTGGGCCCACTCGGTAATGCATCATCATAATGAGCTCAATGTGACCAAGTGGTTGATCACAGGATCATGCATTACGGTACGAGTAAAGTGACTTGCCGGTAACGAGATTGAACGAGGTACTGGGATACCGACAATCGAATCTCGGGCAAGTAACATACCGATTGAGAAAGGGAATTGTATATGGGGTTGCTTGAATCCTCGACATCGTGGTTCATCCGAGGAGATCATCGTGGAACATGTGGGAGCCAACATGGGTATCCAGATCTCGTTGTTGGTTATTGGCCGGAGAGTTGTCTTGGTCATGTCTGTATGATTCCCGAACTCGTAGGGTCTACACACTTAAGGTTCGGTGACGCTAGGGTTATTAGGAAGACTTGTATGTGATTACCGAATGTTGTTCGGAGCCTCGGATGAGATCCTGGACGTCACAAGGAGTTCTCGAATAGTTCGGAGGTGAAGATTTATATATGGGAAGTTGTCATATGGTCACCAGAAAGGTTCGGGGGCATATCGGTATTGTATCGGGTCCACCGGAGGGGTTCTGGGCGTCCATCGGGAGGGGCCACCTCTCTCGGAGGGCCTTACGGGCTGTAGGTGGAAGGGAACCAGCCCCAAGTGGGCTGGGTGCATCCCCCCCTTGGGCCCTTGCGCCTAGGGTTGGGGGGAAACCCTAGAGGGGGCGCCCCCTTGCTTGGGGGGCAAGCCCACCTCCCCTTGGCCGCCCCCCCCTCTAGACCTCATCTAGAGGGGGCCGCCCCCCTTCCCCTATAAATAGAGGGGCGAGGGGAGGGATGCACACCACATCCAAGGCGCAGCCCCTCCCCTCCCCAACACCTCTTCTCTGTCAAGAGCTTGGCGAAGCCCTGCCGGAGTACTGCTGCTCCACCACCACCACGCCATCGTGCTGCTGCAGGAGCTCGCCTCCTCAACCTCCCCCTCCTCCTTGCTGGATCAAGGTGCGGGAGACAGCTCCGCTCCGTACGTGTGTTGAACGCGGAGGTGCCATCCGTTCGGCACTAGGATCATCGGTGATTTGGATTACGACGAGTACGACTCCATCAACCCCGTTCTCTTGAACGCTTCCGCTCGCGATCTACACGGGTATGTAGATGCACTCCTCTCTCTCTCTCGTTGCTAGTTACTCCATAGATTGATCTTGGTGATGCGTAGAAAAATTTTAAATTTCTGCAACGATCCCCAACAAAGGAAAGCTGCTAGGTGGTGCAGTAGTCGCAAGGAGAGGCGCATGCGCTCCCAGCACCGCCACGTCAAGACCGCCTGCCACCCGAAGCAGTGGTGCGCGAGCGCCAAGATCAGGCTCCATCTACACGGTCGACTCTGGTGAGTGCAGCAGGCTGTCGCGTGTTCACCCGGGAGCTGCGCTGCATCGTCCGGCAAGGGAAGTTCAAGCCAGACTTGCCTCCACGCTACGACAACACCCCCGACCCTGTCGAGTTCCTGCAGCTCTACGAGCTGAGCATCGACGCGGCCAACGGCGACAAGAAGGTCATGGCGAACTGGTTTCCCATGGCCCTCAAGGATGGCCCGCGCTTGTGGCTTCTGAACCTCCCCACGGGATCGGTCTTCTATTTAGATGAGATGCGAGAGCGTTTCATCGTCAACTTCCAGGGCACTCGCGAGCGCGCACCTGCTGCTAGTGACCTGCAGCACATCAAGTAGCAACCAGGAGAGACCTTGCACAAATACATCTAGCGCTTCACCAACGTTCGCCTATATATTCCCAAGGTGTCGGACAAGGCCATCATTTCGGCATTCACCGATGGCATCCGGGACGTCAAGATGAAGGAAGAGCTCGCTATACACGAGGACCTATGCTCGTCCCTGGAGATGTTCAACATGGCAACCAGGTGCGCGAGGGCCGAGTAAGGTCGCATCTCCCTCCTTGAGCTTTCGTAGGCCGACCTAGAAGATAAGAAGGCCAAGGCCAAGGACGTGAAGCTCAAGGGTCCGTCTGTGCTCGCGGCTGAACCTCAGATGAAGCGCGGCTGTGACCACCCGGAGTTATCCAAGGGCAGCCGCGTGTGCTGCGTCTTTCACAACGTGCACAGCCACAACACCAATGAGTGCCAAGAGGTCAGGGCCATCCGCGACGGGCGCCTCGGTCTTCGCCCCAAGAGCAATGAGCGAGGCTATGGCCGTGGAGGAGGCCGAGGTGGAGGACGTTGGGACAACCGTGACCCCCGCCAGGACTGGCGCGATCAGCCTCGTGAGGACCGCTGGCAGGGCTAGCCTCGCGAGGGCGCCTGGAGGGATTAGCCTCGCGAGGACCGTCCTCAGGGCAATGTTGTCCTTCCTCTGCTGCCGCCGCCACCAACGAGGAACAAAGACCACCACCAAGATAATGGAGCCGGTGGCTTGCAAGAGCCTCGTGCCATCGCTTGCATCTTAGCAGAGCTGAAGCTCCTGCATCCCATCGCATCTTCAAGCAGTTCGCTCGCGAGGTGAACGCAGCCCTCCCCAAGCTCGAGGTGACGCGTCTGCTCAGGTGGTCCAAGTACGACATCACCTTCGACTCTACTGATCAGCTCAAGTGCGTGGCCACTGTCAGAGCCCTCCTGATGCTCTGCTCGCCTACCACCAGCAACGTCCTCGTCACCAAGACACTCATCGATGGTGGCATGGGGCTCAATGTTCTCTTTGTCGAGACGTTCGACGGGCTCCAAGTGACGTATGACCAGCTCCTGCCCACCAAGCCCTTCTCAGGAGTGACCGACGGTTCCACCACCCCGATAGGGCAGATCCGCCTCCCTGTCACCTTTGGCAAGCGCGACAACTACCGCACTGAGCTCATCTACTTCGACGTCGCCCACATTCGCCTTCCATACAACGCCATCCTCGGGTATCTAGCCCTGGCCAAGTTCATGGTTGCGACTCATCATGGCTACAAATGTCGTCAAGATGATAGGGAGCTACCGCATCATCATGGTCGCCTGCGATGAAAAGGACGCAGTGTGCTCCCTCGAGCGCGCCTTCCAGGCTGCGGTGGTCGAGAACCCAGATAACGAGGGTGTTGTCTACCCTGCTGAGGCCATCCCCAAGAAGAAGAAGTAGTTGCTCTGCCTAGGACCTCAGGAGGATGGGTGAGGGAGTCCTGGATTAAGGGGTCCTCGGATGATCGGGCTATGTGACATGGGCCGGACTAATGGGCCATGAAGATATAAGATAGAAGGCCTTTCCTCATGTCCGGATGGGGCTCTCCTTGGCGTGGATAGAAAGCTTGGCGGCTAGTTGTATAGTTTCCTTTCTCTGTAAACCGACTTTGTACAACCCTGGCCCTCTCAGGTGTCTATATAAATCAGAGGGTTTAGGGTTTAGGGTTTAGGCGAGAACTACATGTGCAAAGAGTTAATCTTCCAGATGGCACCTTTCAACAACGGATATCATGCCCTGTTGGGGCGAGATGCATTCACACGCTTTCAAGCCATACCTCATTACGGGTACATGAAGCTCAAAATGCCTGGGCCCAACAGAGTTATCACTATCGCCAGCGATCCGGACATAGCACTCCGCACCGAAAACAAAAACTGCATCCCTGGCCCTCGAGGCACTATCCGAGGCCTTTGCGGCCGAGGAGCTCACTGCTTTGCGTTCCATAGTGGATAGTGATGGCGTAATCCTCGACAAAAGGTCAAAATTCACTTCTTCCAAACCAGCAGACGAAATAGTCAAATTCCAAGTTCACCCGACGGATCCTAATAAAACAGCAGCCATTGGAGCACAGTTGGATCCGACATTCAACGCCGCGCTAAGAGCATTCTTGCGCGAGAATTGGGACATTTTTGCGTGGCACCCTTCGGATATGCCAGGAATCCCACGCAGACTAGGCGAACACAGCCTCAACATAATAAAGGGGTTTAAGCCAGTTAAGCAAGCGCTATGGAGATTTTCTGAACCCAAGCGGCAAGCTATGGGGGAGGAGCTAGCCAAATTACTTGAAGCCGGGGGTATTCAAGAAATAAAACACCTGGATTGGCTAGAAAACCTGGTCATGGTGCCAAAGAAGGATAAATCCTGGCGCCTTTGTGTCGATTTTAAAGACCTTAAGAAGGCATGCTCCAAGGACCCCTTCCCACTGCCCCGCATCGACCAAATCATTGATGCAACTGTAGGACACGATTCACTGTGTTTCCTCGATACATACTCCGGATATCATCAGATCAAGATGAAAGAATCCGACCAGGCCGCAACGACATTTATCACTCCGTACGGGCCTTTCTGCTTTAACAATATGCCTTTCGGACTCAAAAACGCTGGTGCCACCTACCAACGCATGATTCAAACATGCCAGGAAAAGCAAATCGGCAAGACAATGGAGGCATATGTAGACGATGTAGTCATCAAAACTAAACATGTCGAATCATTGGTGGACGACTTACGTCTTACATTCGATAACCTTCGAGCATATGACATACGGCCCAGTCCGGAAAAATGTGTTTTCGGCATTCCGGCTAGAAAGCTGCTCGGGTTCATCGTTTCCAATAGAGGAATCGAAGCAAACCCAGGCAAAATCCGAGCCTTGTCATAGTTGGCAATACCAACAGGCCTAAAACAGGTCCAAAAACTAGCCGGGTGCGTGGCTGCCTTGAGCCGCTTTATCTCTAGATTGGGAGAAAAGGCGGTGCTGCTATATTGCCTGCTTTGACGCACTGACCACTTTGAGTGGACGGACGCGGCAACAGCCGGGTTGGAAGAGATAAAAACTATGCTGGCAAACAACCCAATCCTCACCGCACCTAACATCGGCGAACCTATGCTCCTGTATATATCTGCAACTCACCAGGTGGTGAGCGCAGTACTCGTCGTTGAATGAGAGGAAGAGGGACATAGATTCCCACTTCAAAAACTTGTATACTACTTATCGGCTATTCTCACACCATGCAAATCCTGATACCCGCACTATTGAAAGATAGCATATGCAGTTTTTATAGCATCTCGGAAGCTACGACATTACATTCAAGAGTGCTCGATCACAGTGGCCTCTGAGGTACCACTCAATGACATCATAAACAATCGAGACGCCACCGGCCGCATAGCAAAATGGGCCATCGAACTCCTATCATTTGAAATAACGTACAAACCACACCGAGCAATCAAATCTCAGGTGTTGGCCGACTTCGTCGCCGAATGGATAGAAGCTGAACTCCCTAAAGAGTACGGCACATACTACAACTAGGTGATGTATTTTGATGGCTCTAAAATGTTAGCCAGATTGGGGGCCGGCATCATCCTAACATCCGCTACAGGGGACATAGTCTATTACGTGTTGCAGATCATGTATACGGACTCCAATAACGCAGCCGAATATGAGGCACTACTGCATGGTCTCCGAGTGGCTGTTTCTACGGGCATACAAAGCCTCGAGGTGCGAGGGGATTCAAATCTCGCAATATCCCAAATAAACGGAGAATTCGATGCAAAAGATCCAAAGATGGCAGCTTACTGCAATGTTGTGCTCAAAATATCAGCTCGGTTCAAGGGGCTCGTGTTCCATCATGTGGCCCGGGACAGCAACCAAGCATCGGACATCCTGGCTCGAATGGGAGATAAACGCGACCCCGTCCCGCCTAACACCTTTGTGGAACGGCTCTTCAAGCCATCCGTGGTATGGCACGACGAGAGCGGAAACACCAATCCGGCGCCGATCACGCCCCCATATGCCGAACACGGTTCAGACATCATCGGGGGCCCGGGCATAGAACCAACGCCTTCCGCCCATGTAATCATGGTGGTAATTGCTCCATGGAACGAACCCGTCTGTGACGCCCCGAGACCGACGCTTCAGAAGACTTCCATATTTTCGTGATCACTGTGTGTTTCATTTGTGCTTGCTCTTTATTTTTTTGCATTGCATCATGTCATCATGCCATCATGTCATTAATCTTTCCATCTCAACTCAACTAGTAAATTGCATAGATGGTTGATCTATTTAAATCGAGGGAAGGGTGACTTCTCTTTATAACATATCCTCCTAATATTAGGGAGCTATATTAAATATTTCTTTAATTTGGAATTCACCATAAGACACTTGCAAATTATTCCAATGCCTTTGTTATCTTAATTCTTGGTCTCCAACCTTGCCATATATTCTTTCATCATATTCCGGAGCTCCACCAAAAATCTGAACAATTTTGGACCTTCCCAACCCTCACTTCCTATTCAAATCATTTGGATTTAAATCAAGCGAGTTTGAATTTAAATCTTTCAATCATGGCCTTTTCTATTTTCTCGGAACAAGCACATTTTGGTGAGTCTGGGAAAATTATCCCCATCTCCCTCCGTTGAGCGCCGCGCCTCCTGCCTCTCCGCGACCCCCGCTGCAGCTCCTTCTCCAGCTCTCCGTCGACCTCGCCTCACCTCTGCCCAGACCAGCGTCACCCCTGCTCCGCGCCTGATTTGGCGACTCCTCCGACCGCCTTGCCACCCTGTCGCCGCTCCATTCTCTGCCATCCCCCTCTTCTTCAACTGCTAGGAGCATCGCCGCCTCTCTTCATCGCCACCAACAGGAGCTCCAAGCGCCATGGTCTCCCCGAGCTCCGCCGCGCCATTCATCTCTTCCACTACAAACCTACCACCCTTAAAATGAATCTCGTCCTCGAGATTCAGAGAGGCTAGAAAGAAATAGGTTAGGTTTGGGGTCTTCTCAAAATCCATCGATCGTCTTCGGGGTCTGGGGTGCTACCACCCTTAGAATGATTGTTACGGTTCCATCAAAACTCACATACTCCATCCTTATTCTTGACAGTGTCGGTCTTCTCAGATCGTAAGGATAATTCCTTCTCTGGCTCTTCCGGTAGTGGCATAACCTTTTCCTCAATTCTTCTGTCCTTTCATCTTGGTAAGGTTATTCCGAGACTGGTTCTTCTGAGCTGACGGGTCTAGCGGCAATACTAAACAACTATCGATATCTCATGGCAATCATCCAATTATGGTTTCTTCTGCAGGAAATGGGTCTGGGTTGATCCTCACCGTATAACCTACGGTTGGCAAAAACTGCCTTGTACAAGGGGAAAAATTCTTATACCATTCTAAGGTTTAAATAGGGTTTTGATCGTCGTCTCTCTACTATAGGTAAGTCACTCAGATTTACCATCCCATATAGCAAGGTGAATAATAAGAGTAAGTCGGTATGGTGATCAATCCATCCCGCACCCAAATCATTACCATGTATATGGTTTAGCGAATCTCGCATTCTAACACTCGGTCATCCTCACAAGCATTGTAGAATTTCTCTTGTCAACGAACTAGGTTCGGATAAATCCATTGATTCGGCAAGACAAACAAACATCTATCGTTCCTTCACAACTCTCACGTTTGTGTAACTCCTATAAGATCGTCTATCGAATAAAATCATAACTTCTTCCAGGGTTTTCCTTCAGCAAGATTGTGCATGTTTCTTGGTAGGTCCTGGGGCCTGTGGGTTATGGCCCATCTCATCACTTGCAAACCTTGAACTCATCATTGGGGCAACGGATCTCTAATCCAACATCCAACTTCTAGCTTCCTAGCATACTAAAAATCCATACAAATGTAATGTCTTCCTTCCTTCTATTGGCACCAAACTAGGACATGATTACTCAGACTCATTATGGAATGTCCATTGATCCATATTTCCAACATCAACCTCCTTTATATCCAATAGTAATTCATCTCTTCATCCTTGTGGGATATCCCACATACCGAGATAAAAACTTATACTTATGAAGTCCATACTCCACTTCATGGAACATCATTATCCTTTCCAGGGTCAAGCGTCCTTATAGGGGAATATTGGCCATCTCTGCATGGCACTTCTTCAACTGGGAAACGTGAAACACATCATGAACTCCTGACAGTCCTTCGGGTAACTCCAACTTGTAGGCCACTTCTCTCATACGCTCCAAAACTCGGTATGTCCTACAAATCTCGGGACTAACTTTCCCTTAACTCCAAATCGTTTAACTCCTCGCAGAGGGGACACACGAAGACATGCTCTGTCTCCAATTTCATAGACTACCTCCTTGCGTTTTTGAGTCTGCATAACTCTTCTTCCTGGACTGAGCTACGTTCAGTCTATCTCGAATCAACTTAACATTCTCTTCTGACTCCTTGATCACATTTGGTCCAAACAACTGACGGTCTCCAACTTCATCCCACATCAACGGTGTCTGGCTCCTTCTCCCATACAAAGCTTCAAAAGGGGCCATCTTCAAACTGGCTTGGTAACCGTTGTTGTATGAGAACTCCGTGTAAGGAAAATTATTATCCCAACTGGATCCATAATCTAATGCACAAGCTCTCAACATGTCCTCCAGAATATGTTTGACTCTCTCGATTTATCCATCTGTCTGCGGATGAAAGGCTGTACTGAACACTAGCCTAGTGCCCAAGTCCGGTGTTGCTGATTCCAAAACTTTGAGGTAAACTGTGTTCCTCTATCTGATACGATGGTCCTCGGAACTCCATGCAGACATACGATCTTGGTCAAATATATCTTGGCCAACTTATCACTTGTATAGGTGGTTTTTACTGGGATAAAGTGAGCCACTTTGGTCAAGCGAATCAACTACTACCTAGATAGAATCATGTCCCGTTCGGGTTTTGGGAATTCCGGTAATGAAATCCATGCCAAACTTATCCCACTTCCATTCGGGTATCGGCACAGGCTATAGTAATCCTGCTGGCTTCTGATGCTCTTCTTTTACTTTCTCTGGCATACATCACTTACGACTACATACTCTGCAATATCCTTCTTCTTACCAGTCCACCAGAAACACTCCTTCAAATCCAAATACATCTTGGTGTTTCCAGGGCGAATCGAGTATGGTGAGTCATGAGCCTCCTGAAGTATTAACTTCCTGATATTTGCATTATTGGGCACATATACACGGTCCTCGAACCATTGGCCTTTCCTTTACTCATCCTCTCTTTTACCTCAGCAATCTCTTTGTCATCCTTCTGAGCTTCACGGGTCTTTCCCAACAATGTAGACTAAACTTCTGCTGCAACAAAACCTTTGGGAACAATCTCCAACCGAAGTTCCCTGAGATCCTCGGCTAACTCCTTAGGTAATCCTCCGCTTATGAGGGTACTCGTCCTTGTTTTCTTTATGGTTGTGTCCTATTTCTCCACAAAGCTTCTATGCACAAGGTTTCTCCACATCCTTTCCATACGGCCTCAACTTCTGGGACACAAGACGAGATCTTTGCAGAGTCAACTTAAATTCTTCCCAAGTGTTTACTCTTTGCCATCCATTGATGGTTTGGTACATCCTCCACCAAGTAGTAGCACCTCTTTCAAAGCACTGGAGAGCATGCTGGGTCATATCCTTTCCGACTATAGGGTTATTCTCCATATGATCTTCCATGTTCTGAAATCCATCGGTCTGTCTCCAATTGACTTATCAGTCGCGGAATTGTGAGTTCATCTCCATTCATCCTCTATTGGGTCCATGGGTTTGGGGTGGGATAGGAGAGGTCGAGAGGGATACACACAATACAATTTTTTTTGAAAAGACAGATTTTATTTTGTGGTTGTCGGAAAAACATCAAACAATTGACAGCTCACACTCATCGCATCTAACGTGGGTATATATCAGGGGTTTGTTCTTCTAAAGGTTAACGTAGCCAAACTCTTCAAGTCTTGTTCATGTCTCCGATGGTTACTTCCGATCATGCTTGTCATTCTCAAGTTCTTTTGTCGGATCATCTCTGTTGACGCGAAATCTTTCGTGACGTCCTTTAAAATTTCTGGAGTTGCGTTCCAAATTTTGGGTTCCAACAACCTTGACATGAACCATGGCACTACGGTCCTTCCATTCCTGACGAATCTCCTGTATCTCGAGGTTTTGCTCCTCCAGCTTGGCTACTTTCAGCTCCTAGGTTATGAGTTCTTCACGAAATGCTTCCTTTCAAATATGGCTTCTTATAGTTCCATCTTAACTTCTTGATGTAATACTCCAGATCCTGGTGATACACCGGCTAAGGTTAAAACTTCATCTTGCTCATAGGTGCCCCATCAGCCTTCTACCATCCAATCCTTCCATGCATATGCATGCTTAACTCAGCACGGTCACAATAGCTTAAGCGGGCGATAACATCATGGATAGCCGTGTTTCTGCCCTTTTCATTTCCATGAGCTATCCCTCCATAGTGGATATCTCCTGCCTTAGGGTTTTCCTTGACAGGGTAGCCTTCATAGGTCATAAAAAATCTGAGAATTCTTCAGGGCCTTCAAATTCTCCTAGTCTTCGAAATCTTCAACTGTTGTAGTTTCCTTTTTTATAAAGCATAGTAAAATCCTACTCATTCTGTAGTGGTCGTGGTTGTCCGATATCTTGTACTTCTTGGAGTGGTCTCATCAGTCGAATCTTTGAGTGGTCAAAAGGGAAAAAGGGGTATGGTCTCACTAAAAGGGAATATTTGAATAAGCTCAGAAGAGAAGAGTAGTAAAAGATCTTTTTTTTCAAAAATAAAGTTTTAGAGAAAATCCTTCCTATGGGCTTGCCAGTTTCTACGGTCACGTCCTACAGTCAACATGTGCTCTGATACCATCTTGTAGCGACCCGACCTAAGATGGTCAAGTCTCTGTGCTTAAGTGTCATCCCTGGATCGGTATGCTGACACACGCAGTACTCGAGGATTTATAACAGAGGTAAATCACATGTGTAAATAACATAAATACTATTACCTCAATCCAAATCGCGGAAGTAACAAGGTTGTGGATTCCCATCAACACCAACGGCAAAGTTGAGTGTAGAAATCATAACCCTAACGTATCACTTACTCGTCGTAAGAAGTCCAGCAACATGAGACGTTGCAGCCACAAAGGGTCAGTACATTGAATGTACTAGCAAATTCACACCATAGAGAAATGATGAATAATAGCTATCACTACATGCATATTTGGCTGGTGGAAAAGCTCTATGGTTATAAGGTTTTTGCGAAAAGCCAAATTTTCCCTACTACAAAGGAATATATTTTATTTAACTATCATGGTGGTTGTTAAACATTGAGAGTGTAGACACCCTTTCAATCCCAATTAAGCATCATCATTAAGACCCAACAAAATTAATTAGAGTCACATGATGAAATTCACATGATAATCCAAGTACTAGGTACTCAAAACGTCCATAACCGGGGACACGGCTAATAATGATTAGTTTATACACTCTGCAGAGGTTTGCGCACTTTTCCCCGCAAGACTCGATCTCCTCCGTTGGGATTCTCGCACTACATGGTGTTTGAGAAACGGATGACCGAGACATAGTCTTTTAGAAGCGCTAGCACCTTACGATCGGGTAGACCGTTACACCTACTTTCCCCTACATCTTCTAGTCTACCACTGTAAGAATTCGCACGACTTAGTCAACTATGCTAGAGCCCATAGTAGCTTGTGGCTGCACACGGAAGTTTCTAGTATGAATAATCTCATGATCCCTTTGAGCCTGGGTGGCGGTCCATAAAAAAATAGGCAATCGCTGGAATACCCAGGTACCTAAACAGGCAATCGTTGGGATACCCAGGTGCCTCAATCCACCCAGATGGGTGTTAAAGTTGCCACCTTAAATAAACCATTAATTAACAATCTCACATCTGTCATGAATACTCTCAAACCCAATCCACGTCTACGAGCATAGCATAGCAGTATAAGCATAACGTAATGGTAACTCCCAAGGTTTGAATGCAGGGCAATAGGTTCCTACCTCATCAACTACTTCCCAATACCCACATGTTATCAATCCTACTCATGCAATGTTTGAGGGTGAAACTAATGCATAAAAACTGGGTATGAAAGGGATATGATCAAAGTGTGAACTTGCCTGCCATGTTGATGAAGAAGATTCGCACTCAAAACTCTTGATCGCTCTACTCTTCACACTCCGATCAATCTATCGTAAGCAAGCAATAGTAACCACACATAAGCAATAACTCAAAAGATCAGAAAGAACGAAGAAGACGATTCGGAAAACATCAAAACCAACCAAATAACTCTTTCAACATAAAACAATTTCTAACAGTACCAAAATTATATAAATTTGGCCCTATCAGAAAGCTTAGGTCAAGAGCTTCGAATAGCAAAAAGAATCAACTAAAACGGAGTTATAAAACTCAAGTTATGAGCAACCAAAGTTTGAATCTAAATCTGACCTAATTCAAATTTTAAAATTTCAAAAACATGTTTAAGTTGTTTTACTTAATAGAGAGGATCATAACGAAGAAGTGGGTGTTGGTTTCATTGAATTTGGATAAACGAGCGAAAAGTAATGATCGATTGAAAATCAGGGACTAATCTGTCAATAAAATCATCACAGATAGGTCTCTGGCCGAAATAAAAAGGAAAAAGAAAAAAAAACTAAATACCGAACGTCCATTACAGAACGCTAACGAACGAATTCGGTTCGCTGGCTAACCCTAGCTAATGAACGCTCGCAAAATAACTAACCTAAAATATAAAAACCGATCTAAAGGAAAAACCGATATATATATATATATATATATATATATATATATATATATATATATATATATATAACCGAAGTAAAACCGGGACAGGTTAATTCGGTTTATACCGGTTCGACGAAAAAGTATGGCGGCGGTTAAATCCGGAAGGGCGACGCGGGGAGACGGCGGCTCCGGCGCGGCAGCAGGCAACGGCAGGCGGCGGGGTGCGGCGCGACAAGGGCAGGCGGCGGGGTGCGGCGCTAGCGGGCGGCGGCGCGGCAAGGAGGTGGCGACGAGGCGTGGCTGCGGCAGATCTCGCCGGCGATGAGGGCGCGCGGCGGCTCTGCGCGTGGAGGCGAGCGGCGAGGCGGCGTCGGGGGCCCGGGGCTTTGGGGCCCGGCTATTTAGGGGGCCAGGGGGCAAGTGGCGTGGGCGAGGGGGCAGAGAAGAGGCGGCGGCGGAGTCCTGGTACACGACGGCGGTGGCGACGCCGTGCGGGTGCGGGAGTCCGCCCGAGCTCGGGGACGAGCGGGGCGCGGCGCTGGCCTGGGCCGGCTGGCTGGGCTTCGGCACAGTTGGCCTGCGGGGAAAGAAGTCCTCTTTTTTTAAAACATTTTTTTCCAGAAAAACAAAAATAAGAAAAACAACAAAAATAAATAAAATACTATATAGGCATATAATATATCAAAATTTTCAAAAAAATATTTCCTACAAGCTGAACATTTTTCTAGAGTCAACTAAAATCCACACGAATTCAAATAAAGCAAAGAGTGCTCCTGCTCTAATAAAATCCAATAAACATCAATTTAAAAATACCAAAATGATTTCAAACTTATTTCTCTCCAATTTTCTGATGTAGGGAATCATATTACCCTATTTTCCATGTATTTTATTTTTGGAGAAAAATAATTTGAATAAAACCCAAATAACCCAAATTGAAAAATAATTTCAAATGGATTTTAAATTTGACTTTCTTTGAAACTCCTAACTCATATTTCATATGTTTTGAAGAAGTCATTTCATCTTTGCTCGTGAAAACCATTGAGTTGCATATAGTTTCAGAAATGGAAATATTTTCAAATGAAATTCAAGTATTTCCAACACCCTTTGTCATTTAAGTAAATGGAAGAAGTCATGTCATCTTCTCTCCAGGGTTTTGTGGTGAAAAGAATTTGAATTCATGGAGATCATAAAAGCAAAAAATGAAAGTTTGGGAAAGTCCTTTTATTCCCTCTCATTTAACTTCCAAAAAGTTTCGAATTTCACTCAATCAATCACCCAATAATCAAACAATCAACCAAATCTATCTATTTATTATAGCATTCCAAAATTTAGAATTTTGGGATGTTATAGTTTTGGAGATTTATTCTAGACTAGAGGACACCCGATGGGCCAAAGAAGTACTAGAGGGGAGCTCCGAGGGGAGCACAACCAACCAGGACCAGGCGTGCCCAGGTGGGTTGTGCCCACCTCGGTGGCCTCCCGCACCGCCTCTTCGCCCTATAAATTCCCAAATATTCCAAAAACCCTCAGGAGAAACCTAGATCGGTAGTTCCACCACCGCAAGCCTCTGTAGCCATGAAAAACCAATCGGGAGCCCATTCCAGCACCCTGCCGGAGGGGGAAATCATCAGCAGTGACCATCTTCATCATCCCAGCAGTCACCATGATGTGGAGGGAGTAGTCCACCCTCGGGGATGAGGGTTTGTACCAGTAGCTATGTGTTTAATCTCTCTCTCTCTCTCTCTCTCTCTCTCTCTCTCTCTCGTGTTCTTCAGATGGCACAATCTTGATGTATCACGGGCTTTGTTAATATATTCAGATCATATGGTGTTTTCCCCTCTCTATCTTGTTGTGATGAATTGAGTTTTCCCTTTGAGATTTTGTTTTATCGGATTGAATACTTTTATGGATTTGAGAGCACTGGATGTATGTCTTGCTATGAATACACGTGGTGACAATGGGGTATCATATTGATTCACTTGATGTGTGTTTTGGCACTCAACTTGTGGATTCCTGAGGTGACATTTGGGTAATCTATGAGTAGGGGTTGATGCATGTTCTCGTATTTTGTTTCTCCGATAGAAATCTTCGGGCACACTTTGAGGTTCTTTGTGTCAGATTGAGTATTATGAATCTGAATTTTCTTTGGTGTTATTTTAGTACGAACTCTTGATAGATCGATCGGAAAGAATAACTTAGTGTTATTTTAGTACGAACTCTTGATAGATTGATCAGAAAGGATAACTTGGTGTTATTTTAGTACGAACTCATGGATAGATCGATCGGAAAGAATAGCTACAAAAAATTTCTTCTTATGTTCTCCGCTAGGTAGGAGCTTTGGAGTGATTCTTCATCACACGTTGAGGGATGGTTATATGACCCAATTATATTAGCATTGTTGAGAGATTGCACTAGCGATACGGACCCTGGGACTCATTTTCAACCATTGCAATACCGTTTGTGCTCCATTTTATCAATTGCTACCTTCCTGTTTTTTTATTGTTTCTATTACAAAAATCAATATCTACTATCATTACTACGGTTTTATCACCATCTCTTCGCCGAACTAGTGCACCTATACAAATTACCATTGTATTTGGTGTGTTGGGGACACAAGAGACTTTTTATATTTGGTTGCATGGTCGTTTGAGAGAGACCTATGCCTCCCATGGATTGATAAACCTTAGGTCATCCACCTGAGGGTAATTTGCTACTGTCCTACAAAACGCTATGCATGGAGGCCCAACACGAGTCCACAAGAAAAAGTTGTGTAGTAGACATCACAGCTCAGCGTAGTCGTTTTCGCTCGTACGCTCCCTAGAGGAGGAGCCGCCGCTGCTGGAAGCGTTGAGATCATCGCCAAGGGAGAGTTCACCGCCGAGGATGCCGGCGGCCCCCCGGGGGCAACACCCTCGGCGCCCACCGTCCTCCCCGAAGACCCTGACGTAGAGGGTCGCACCGCCGTCATGCCTGAAATGGAGAGTGCACCTCCCCTGCAGGCCATGCGCGCGGGCAAACGGCTACCACCCGTGGTTTAGGAACACATTGCCGGCGGGGGTGACCTCGACCTCCACCCATGAGCCTTGCTGCAACAACCATCAACCTGCAGCCAGAGTCCGCCAGGTCCCCCGGCCGACAGCGCGCCCATGAAAAAGCGCGGGAGGTGGAACCAGGCGCCTGCCGGCCTCTCTGCCCACACCACGAACCCCGAAGACACGTCGGCTGAATGGGACCGTGGGCGCGGTGGCCGAGCGGCTGCCACTTGCTTCCCTCCTTGGCCGCGGCCGCCTCGGCTGCGATAGCTTCCACCATGGGAGGTAGCCTTCCCACGACTGCTAGAGGTGGTGTCGGCCTTCAAGGGGTTGCGCCCGCGCCCTCGGGGATCCACCGCCGGTGTCGCGGCGTACTTGCAGGGACTGCCGCGGCCCCTCTTGGGTGGTGGCGAGCCTGGTCCCTCCTTGGGGGCCTTTCCCTTCTCGGCAGCCGAGAACCTCCTCACTGGCGCCATGGATGCTCTGGCAAGATGGAGGCACAACAAAGAGGAAGAAGGAGCGAGCAATGGGAAGATGAAGATGGGATGGGGGCTCCACCCCTCCCCCATTTATAGCCGACGGGACGCTACCCAGCAGCCTCTCATGTTCCAAGCAATGATGGCCCCTCTACATGCACCAGGCAGTTGGCATGTCGGGCAGTTGCCGAGGCGGCGTGGGGAAGCGGAGAATCCCACGTCTCGTCAAGCGCCACGCGTCAGCCTGGGCCGTAGGTGATTGGGGCTTGCTGCGCTTCGCCTTGAAGCCAAGTCCGAGAACAACTTGGGCCTGGGGGCTACTGTTGGCTTTCTAGGTACTAGGGTACCAAGACTTGCCTGCCTGCGGCCCACGGCGTGGCTCCCTCGACGGCATGTACGGCCCATCTACAAGACTCTCGCGAGGGGCCAAGCCTCCTGAGGTGAACGACACCAAGATCTCCCGTGGGAGCAGCCTCCCCGGGCTGCCTCCTAAGGAGCGGAGATTTCTATGCAGGTACCCAACCTCATGAGGCTACCATGACGCAAGCCATGATGGCCAAGGCCAGGCGGGCGCCAGCGGGCACAAAGGAGGTAGTTTACTTACTAAGGAGGCAAGAGCAGGCGTGGGTTCCCGAGGAATCAGGCAAAGGTTTCCGTTTCGGTGCAATGAGACCAAGGCCGCCAGCACGGCAGGATGGATGTCACCACTGAGCCCACCGCTGCGTCACGATCATGAGCTTTGTAGGCGAAGACCGCCTTTCGTCAGGATAAGATGTACTACTTGTCCCCTTTCAAATTGGCCACTTTGGGATCCCTTCCCGCCTATGTTTTGTGGGAAGAGGACTGAGGCCACTATAAGTATAGGTTAGCCACCACCATAGAGGGGATCATACCCTTTCCACCCTCTCCGGAGCAGCCCTCGCGAGGTTGTTCATCCCTTGTACTTGTTCATCCTCAGCCCCTTGTGACGCCAATCCACCACAAAGCAGGAGTATGGTATTACACGCAAGGTGGCCCGAACCTGGGTAACTGCCGTGTCCATCTTCTTTCCTGTTCGCGTGAATCGAGCAAGGCCTTGGGGCGACGGGCTGGTTGGTTGGATAGGTTGAGTTCTGCGCACGCGCCCCGGAGTTTGAACCTTTCTTGGGTCTGCGGAGCCCTGAATTTGACAGCGCTCTAGGTTGCCTCCGCTCCTTCCCCACCTATATATATGAGAGGAGGGAGAGGGGCAACACACACCACGATCCCTAAGCCGTGTGCGGCGCCCCGTCTCCCTCTAATTCTAGTTCCTCCTCCGTCCACCTCTGTTGTGCTTGGCGAAGCCCTGCGGATAGTTTCACCACCTCCATCACCACACAAACAAGTTGCCAGAACTCATCTACTACTTCGCCTCTCTTGCTGGATCGAGAAGGCGAGGACGTCATCGGGCTGAACGTGTGTTGAACGCGAAGGTGTCGTACTTCTGATACTTGATCGGGACGGATCGTGAAGGTGTACGACTACATCAACCGTGTTGGTAAACGCTTCCGCTTAGCGATCTTCAAGGGTACATAGATGCTCTCCCCCTCTCGTTGCTATGCATCCATGGATAGATCTTGCGTCTACGTAGAATTTTTTGGTTTTCCATGCAACGTTCCCCAACAAAGCCGACATGTGCCTATCGTTAGTCTAGTTGCATAGTCGAGCCGCTTGCTCGCCTGCCGTCTCGTGGTGGTGCGAGGGACGTAGCGCATTGTGCTTGGCCTTGTAAATCTTCTGATGAGCATCATCCTAGGGCGGTATCCGGGTGCTGCTCATTTGTGAAGTAGCTCGATTTCTCCTAATGTCGAGAGTCCGAGCTACCTGCATTATGTGACGCCTTGGGAGAGCGCTTCCCCACATCATCCCACTAGCCTTCACGGCTAGGAAGCCGATCTCCTAAACCGGGTGTAGGTCTTTAGCCCACGTGCATTTAGAAACCACGGCATCCAAGTCCTCAATTCGGTTCCCGCCATGCTTGCGCGATTCTTTCTTGGCCTGCTTCCGCTTGCTCCCACCCTTCAGATTTTTAAAGGACTTGGTTCCGGTGGTCTTCGATTGCCTGAATCCGTCCGAGGATTTGGTTGTTATCTCGGGCTACCTTCACTGCTGACCTGAGTAACCTCTCCCAGGCTTCATCATGACATGGGCTGCCAAGCGATTCACCAAGTATGTCCTCATTGTAGGGACCGAACTCGCTCATCGACAGAGGCTTCGCAGCCGTTGGTGTTGGCATTGCCATTGTATTGTCATTGATGTTGTCGTCGCCGTCATTACCATCACTATTGCTGGCGTTTGGTGTGTCCACCATGTAACACTCATAGGTCGGGGTCTTGAACCACTTGTGCGAGTGCGCTTTGGCTGATAGTTGGCTAACCATAGAATCGCCGACCTCCTCTTTCGTGTCTTCCACCTCATTAGTGGCGGGTGGGTCGAAAAAATTGACTTCTTCTGGCATCTCCAAGATCCATTTTGAGATTGAGATCAGGAGATCCGACATCTACTGCTCTTGGATCTGGCGAGATGCCAAACCTGAGAAAATTAGCTCTCCACCTTAATCCTTGGTATACTCCATGTTGTCCAATCTTAGGATCCATGCTGAAGTGAAGGTCTCGACCTGGCCGAGGTGGCCAGCCGACTCAGCGGCGGAATTGGCGAAGCTGAAGATGAAAATTTGCCCTAGCACGAAGATTGTGTTGTAACCGATCTGAGTGTTCATCCGAACTCCCATCGCGTTGCGATGCTCACCTAGCAGGACATGCATGGGTCACCATTGTCGGAGCTAAATCCGACAGATTCCTCACTAGGGTATCCTTAGCCAAGCTACTTGGCGAGATGGTAATAGAGGCAAAAGTTTTTACCCAGGTTCGTCCTCACTTGATGAAGATAACACCCTATATTCTGATCTTTGATTTTTTTTGCATTGGGGTGTATACTACGTCTAACCCAACACCTGGCTTATATAGCATAATGAGGGTCCTAGGGTTTACACAACTAGGTCGGTGACGTCTAGGGGAGATTGAACTCTCCATGACTCCGCCTTCTTGCCATGTACGTCAAGCCTTCCAGAGTCACCATGTATATCGCGATTTGCCACCCAAACTGGCTTAGGATAGAACCGCTAAGGGGCCCACAGGCCCACCAGGCCAGGCCAGGAACCGTTGTCATGAGACGCGGCCACTATTTATCTCCTTAACCGATACAAGTAGCTTGAATCGCTGAAGCTTTTTCCTCCCTCGCGTCAAATTGGGTCGGCCCATTCACGCGCACGCAGTGTAATAAAAAGAGCAAAGAAATGCGCGAGAGGGATCAAACCCGGGTGTCCAGGGATAACACACACCGGGCTAACCACTACACCAAGGTCCCTTCATAATAAGAACCGGGGGCACTTCTACTTGAGGCTACTGCAACCGTTTTCTTCGGGTTTTTTTCTTTTTGATTTTTGACAGGGTTTTCTTTGTTTTTGTTTGGTTTTTCTTTTTCTTCTCCATATTTGTTTGGTATTATTTTCTCTCTTCATTTTTTGTTTGGTTTTCGTTTTTCTTCTCCATATTTGTTTGATTTTCTTTTTCTCACTTCATTTTTTATTTAGTTTTCTTTTTTTCTTCTCCATTTTTAGTTTTTTTTTGTATTTGTTATGTTTGTTTTTGTTTTCACTCTAAATTTTCGTATATGTTACATATTTTTAATAAGTGATCAATATCTTATGTATACATGTTCAACATTTTTTTAACACGTATTCAACATTTTTAAAATACGGGTGCAACATTTTAATACTTATTCAAAAAAATAATATATATGTTCAACATTTTTTTAAACTTATTCAACATTTTTAAATACACATTTAATATTTTTAATACTTATTCAACATTTTTAAATACTTGTTCAACATTTTTTGAATACTCGTTCAACAATTTTTAATACTTATTGAAAAATTGTCAAATACTTATTCAACATTTTTAATACTTATACTTGTTCAACATTTTTCAAATACTTGTTCAACACTTAAATACTTTTTCAATATTTTTCAAATACTCGTTCAAAATTTCAAATACTTCTTCAACATTATTAAATACTTGTGAAACATTTCTCAAATATTTGTTCAACAATTTCTAATACTTGTTCAACATTTTCAAATACTTATTCAAAAATTTAAAATAGTTATCTAAGATTTTTCAAATACATTTTCAACATTTTTTAAAACTTGTTCAACATTTTTTAAAACTTTTTCAAATACATCGTTATATTCTTCCGTTTTATGCTGATCTTCTGCTTTCCTTATGTTTAAAGAGCTGCTTTCATTGCCCTGCGTATAAACAAACACAAGTCCCTTGGCGGCTTACCGCATGGTTTCCCCGACCGGTTTATGTAACCCAGACAAATAAGGGTGAGAACTTAATCCTGAAAAAACCCAGCACATATAATGTGTATTATGTGCTAACAACTGTGTTGATCAAGGCTAAGCCTGGTGGATTAAAAACCACCTCATAAACACTCAAAATATTGAAATAATTGTGATTGCAGAATATTATGAAAAACAAACCAATTTCAAAGGCTTCTGATTCGAATACGGTCAGTTTACCGCTCCAAAGGGGTTAAGCTAAGATTCGGATACGATCATATAGCCCCCAGTGGCTTTGGCGATGCCGATCAAGAGGGTATTGACAGCTATGTTCTCTTTGGTTCGAATACGACCTATGTTTGAACAGGAATTCCCCAAGTGACCTTAAGAGTTGTTTAATGACGTTGATTCGAATATGATCCACATCAGACCCAAAGGGGTTAAGCTATGATTCAGAAATGATCAAGAAGCCCCCTAGTGGGTTTGGCAGTATGCCGATCAAAAGGGTATCGACAGCTATGTTCTCTTTGGTTCGAATATGACCTATATTTGAACAGGAAGCCCCCAAGGGATCATGGCTAGATTCATATATGATCATAAGCCGTACCAAAGGGAAAGCCGGATTCGAATATGATCTGCTCCCTGTTGGTTGTTTCAATAACATAATAAGGAAGACATGTAAACTTTTGAGGATGAAAAGGACAGAGGTCCTGCTTTATTGCTTTTCATAATATATACATCTCAAAATATGTACATCCTGAGAGCCGGTGGCTCAAGTGTAGTAAGGCCGAAGATGAGCGATATTCCACGGCCGGCGGGTCTCCTCCTCCGACTTACGTGAGTCTTTGTGCTCTCGAATATCGATGAAGTAATATGACCCGTTGTTCAGGTTCTTGCTAACCACAAAGGGTCCTTCCCAAGGGGGGATAGCTTGTGCATATCGGTTTGATCCTGGATGAGCCGGATCACTAAGTCACCTTCCTGAAAGGTTCTGGATCTAACCCGGCGGCTGTGATAACGGCGCAGGTCCTGTTGGTAAATCACAGAGCGGGCTATTGCCAAATCTCGCTTCTCATCCAACAAATCGAGCGCATCCTGACGAGCTTGTTCATTATCAGCCTCAACGTAAGCCGCCACTCGGGGCGAGTCATGACGGATGTCACTTGGCAGGACCTCCTCTGCTCCGTAAACCATGAAAAAAGGTGTATAACCCGTAGATCTGTTAGGTTTAGTGTTGATGCTCTAAATCACAAAGGGTAATTCCTCCACCCAACAACCCGGCGTCCGCTGTAAGGGGACCATGAGCCAGGGTTTTATACCTTTCAAGATCTCCTGATTGGCTCTTTCAGCTTGACCATTGGACTGAGGATTAGCTACCGCCGAAACATCAAAGCCGGATATGTTCTCATTGACAGAACTCTTCCATAGCTCCTTTGGAGAGGTTAGTGCCATTGTCAGTTATGATGCTGTGTGGAAAACCAAAACGAAAGATCACCTTTTTCATGAACTGAACCGCCATGGCTGCATCACACTTACTGACGGGCTCTGCCTCAACCCACTTTGTAAATTTATCAACCGCCACCAAGAGGTGTGTCTTTTTATACTTGGACCTTTTGAAAGGTCCGACCATATCAAGCCCCCAGACTGCAAACGGCCAAGTGATTGGAATCATCCTCAATTCTTGAGCCGGCACATGAGCTCGTCGCGAGAATTTTTGACAACCGTCACATTTACTGACCAGATCTTCCGCATCAGCATGAGCCGTCAGCCAATAAAAACCACGACGGAAAGCCTTGGCCGCAAGGGACTTTGAGTCGGCATGATGACCACAATCGCCTTCATAGATCTCCCGAAGTATTTCCTGAGCTTCCACAGGTGACACACAACGTTGAAACGCCCCAGTGACACTGCGATGATGAAGCTCAGCATGAACAATCGTCATGGACTTAGACCGCCGGATGATTTGTCTCGCCAAGGTCTCATCCTCGGGCAACTCTCCCCGGGTCATGTAAGCCAAATATGGCACTGTCCAATTCGGGATGATGTGAAGAGCCGCCACCAACTGCGCTTCTGGGTCTGGAACAGCTAAGTCTTCCTCTGTGGGTAACTTGACAGAAGGATTATGCAAAACATCCAAAAAGGTGTTAGGCAGAACCGGCTTACACTGAGATCCCGGCCGGCTTGAAGCATCAGCCGCCTCATTCTTCCTTCGATCAATATGCTCCACTTGATAACCCTTGAAGCACCTAGCTACAACATCAACTTCTCGGCGATAAGCCGCCATGAGGGGATCCTTAGAGTCCCACTTGCCTGACACCTGTTGAGCCACCAGATCTGAGTCGCCCAGGCACCTTACCTGGCTTAAATTCATCTCCTTGGCCATCCGGAGACCATGGAGCAAGGCCTCGTATTCAGCTGCATTGTTAGTACAGGGAAACATGAGCCGGAGTACATAACAAAATTTGTCACCTCGAGTGGAAGCTAAAACGACTCCAGCCCCCGAGCCTTCCAACTGCCTGGACCCATCAAAGTGAATAGTCCAATATGTGTTATCCGGCTTCTCCTCAGGTGCCTGCAGCTCTGTCCAATCGTTGATGAAGTCCACCAAGGCTTGAGATTTAATGGCAGTACGCGGTACATACTTCAAACCATGAGGCTCAAGCTCAATGGCCCACTTGGCGACTCGTCATGTGGCCTTTCTATTCTGGATGATGTCTCCCAAGGGAGCAGAGCTTATCACGGTGATGGGGTGACCCTGGAAATATTGCTTAAGCTTCTGGCTCGCCATGAACACCCCATAAACAAGCTTCTGCCAATGTGGATACCTTTGCTTAGAATCGATGAGCACCTCACTGATGTAATAAACCGGCCATTGGACCGGATGCTCCTTGCCAACCTCCTTGCGCTCCACCACAATTGCAACACTGACAACACGTGAGCTAGCGGCCATGTATAACAGCAACGGCTCTCTATCAACGGGAGCCGCAAGGACCGGTGGCTCAGATAACTGTCTCTTTAGATCCTCAGAGGCAGCGTTAGCAGCATTACTCCAAACAAAAGTGTCTGTTTTCTTCATGATGTGATACAGCGGTATGGCCTTCTCACCTAACCGGCTTATGAACCGGCTTAAAGCAGCGATACACCCGCCAGTCGCTGAACGTCATTGATGCATGCCGGCTTAGCCAAAGAGGTAATCACCTTGATCTTCTCCGGATTAGCTTCAATGCCTCTGTTAGAGACTAGAAAGCCCAGAAGCTTGCCTGCTGGTACACCAAACACACATTTGGCCGGGTTAAGCATCATCTTGTAAACCCAGAGATTGTCAAAGTATCCTTCAGATCATCTATTAAGGTTTCCTTCTCTCTGGTTTAACCACTATATCATCCACATAAGCGTGAACATTGCGCCCAATCTGATTGTGGAGGCAGTTCTTTAGACATCGCTGATAAGTCGCCTGGGCACTCTTGAGCCCAAAAGGCATAGATACATAGCAGAAGGCTCCAAACGGAGTGATGAAGGCCGTCTTCTCCTGGTCCTTAACTGCCATTTTGATCTAATGATAACCAGAGTAAGCGTCCAAGAAGCTTAAACGTTCACAACCCGCCGTAGCATCAATGATTTGATCAATACGGGGAAGAGCAAAAGGATCAGCCGGACAAGCCTTATTTAAGTCTGTGTGATCCACACACATCCGCTAGGTGCCATTCTTTTTAAGTACAAAGCACCGGGTTAGCCAACCACTCCGGGTGAAAAACTTCAACAATGAACCCGGCCGCTAAGAGTCGGGCCACTTCCTCACCAATAGCTTTACGTCTCTCTTTCTTGAACCGCCGTAGAAATTGCCTGACCGGCTTAAACTTCGGGTCAATATTAAGAGTGTGCTCAGCGAGTTCTCATGGTACACCCGGCATGTCAGACGGTTTCCATGCAAAGATGTCCCGATTCTCACGGATGAACTCGATGAGCGCGCTTTCCTATTTTGGATCCAGAGTGGCATTGATGCTGAATTGTTTAGATGAGTCGCCTGGAGTGAAATCGCCAAGCTTGAATTCATTCGCTGACTTAAACTTCATCGCTGGGTCATGCTCTGTGGTTGGCTTCTTCAAAGATGTCATATCTGCTGGGTCAACGTTATCTTGATAAAACTTTAGCTCTTCTGTTGCGCAAATAGACTCGGGCATAAGCAGCATCTCCCTCCTCACATTCCAGGGCTATCTTTCGACTCCCATGCACAGTAATGGTGCCCTTGTGACCGGCATCTTGAGCTCCAAATAAACATAGCACGACCGTGCCATGAATTTGGCGTAAGCCGGCCGTCCGAACAGAGCGTGATATTGACTCTTGATTTTCACCACCTCAAAAGTTAATTTCTCAGCCCTAGAATCATACTCATCTCCAAAGGCTACCTCCAGCTCAATCATACCGACCGGGTATGCCGACTTACCAGGCACTACTCCATGGAAAACAGTGTTGGACGTCTTTAAATTTTTGTCAGTCAACCCCATACATCAAAAGGTCTCATAATAGAGGATGTTGATGCTGCTGCCTCCGTCCTTGAGCACCTTAGTGCATTTATATCCACCAACCTGCGGTGCTACCACCAAGGCTAACTGACCCAGATTGTCAACCCGGGGAGGGTGATCTTCCCTACTCCACAATATAGGCTGCTCGGACCACCTTAAATAACGGGGAACCGCCGGCTCAACAGCGTTCATGGCCCTTTTATGAAGCTTCTGTTCTCGCTTGCATAGGCTAGTGGTGAACACATGATACTGTCCACTATTCAGCTGCTTTGGATTGCTCTGATAACCCGACTACTGCTGCTGTTGCTGACCTTCCTGACCAGACTGCTGCTGATTATATCCACCTTGATTTCCCTGAAAGCCGGAATTTGAACCGCCCCCCGGGCCATGAAAACCGCCGGCACCTGAGCCGCCACCCGACCCATGATTGCCGTCAGACGTGTTGGAATTCTTGAAAGCCTTGATGATCGCGCAATCCTTCCATAAGTGAGTGGACGGCCTTTCCCAAGTGTCGTGTCTCGGACAGGGTTCATTGAGTAGCTGCTCAAGAGATGGTCCTGACCCGCCAGATCGAGGGGCGGCCTCCCCTTGCGTCACTGATTGTTACCATGTGCATTGGCGTTGGCCACAAACTCCGGGTTACCATCCGCCTTACGCTTATTGCCTCCTTGATTCACCGAGTTATGCTGTTGACCCTTTCCATTGCCGTTCTTCTTTCCCTTCCCTGTCTTTTCCTCATCAGACGCAGGATCCTTGGTACTATCAGAATCGGCGTATTTTACTAGAGCCGCCATCAGCTGACCCATATCATTACAATCACGCTTGAGGCGGCCCAGCTTCTATCTCAGCGGTTCAAATCGGCAATTTTTCTCCAACATGAGGACTGCAAAGCCAGCATCCATCTTGTCAGACGAATGTATTATCTCCTTGACCCGGCGCACCCAATGACATGGACTGCTTGCAGGTGTCTTTGAAGTTCTGAATGAACCGGGCCTTTAACTCCGCCCATAAGCCAATGGAATTAGGCGGCAGGCCCTTTAACCAAGTCTGGGCCGTTCCATCCAACATCATGGTGAAGTATTTAGCCATTGCCCCGTCACTAACCTCCAATAGCTCCATGGCCATCTCATAACTTTCGATCCACGCCCCGGGCTGTAAGTTGGCAGTGTAATTTGGCACCTTTCGGGGTCCCTTGAAGTCCTTGGGCAGACGCACATTACGTAAAGCCAGCATTAAACAAGGAACACCACCGGTCCTAGTGGCCACCCCTGCCTCAACAGAAGTCGTTGGATAGTCCGGAGAGGTTTGATGGGCCACCTAATGAGCTGCTAGTTGAGCCGCCCGCTCGTCCTCTTGACGTATCCTGTCTTGCACCGGGTTATAACCGTCGGGCTGATTACGGCGCTGGGGGTTGCTTGACAAAGCCTCCGACTCCATATGCCTGATGTAACTTGGGCTCTAGCTTGGGTGAGGAGTCGAATGAATCCTGTCTCGACTATAGGAATAAGCCTCCTGCTGAGCCAGAGCCGTCTGGATGAGTTCCCTGATCCTTCGCGTCTCCACCGCTGTCGGATCGTCGCCGTCCACCGGGAGAGCCACCAAACATGCCGATGCCACGATCAGGTTCTCCATAGGGTTAGAAAAATGACCCGGTGGTGTTAGTACGTAGCGGGGCGGGGCCATATTCACATGAGGAGGTGCCATCACCCGAGGCTGACCCGGTCCCCCTGCTCCGGATGTTACGAATTGATTTGCCTCTGGCGGGTTACTAGGGCCGGCTCCGGGTGTGGAGAAAAGGTTCCGAGGATCATAAACATGAGGCAAACGGGATTGATTTTTCTTGTGTCTCATCCTCATCACCTCGTTAGAAGCGTTCAGGCTCATTGTAAGCTGGAAAGCCTCTAATTGGAGCTGTTGTGCCCGTGCATCCAAAGCCGCCCGTTCTATGGCCAACCTGGTGTCCTCAACTGCTAAGGCCTCCTTGGCCCGAGCTATTTCCTCACGTACCTGTGCCACCTCTGCATCGTGCTCATCTTGACTTGCAGGAATAACCGTGGCGGTTAACAGGGCCATCAACTTGTCCATGAGATCAATCAGCACCTGAGCCGGCGGGCGCGCAGGGCCTCCTGCCCGGCAGCTCCTGACCCGGACGTTATTGCTGTCGCAGCCGTAGAGTATTGTCCGGGTTGAGTACCAGCCATGAAGACCCCTACCCAGCTTGGCGGCTCAAAGGGGTCCGGAATACTGCTACCGTCGGAACAGCCCCCAAGCTTGCCATCTTGAAGTTGATACAACGAATCCATTTCACTAGTGGACGAATCGCCATCAGAGGGGACGACCGTCTCACCACCATCTACGGACCCCTCAGAAAATTCCTCTCCGTGGATACAGTCCATGAAAGCATGCTTCATGGCAGGTTGAGCCCAGGCGGGTTTCGCGCGCTGAGCCGTCTCGATGATGTCGGTGCAGTTGTCCGGCTCAGGGCCCGACTCACGAATCCGGCCGATGAAGGTGTGGATTCCGTCGAAGGGGACCTGGTACCCGTACTCAATTGAGCCGGCGTCGGGGCCCCAGCCTTCGTCATCGATGTAGATCTTGCCGCGAAGACTCTTGGTCATCCGACCCACAGCGTATCCCTTGATCCCTTCGAAGTTTCCCTTTAAGAACTCAAATCCACCGTGCGCTGGCCCCACGGTGGACGCCAACTATCGTGGAATTGTCACGGCAGATGTCCTCATGAAAGGACTTAGTCGTGGAGCCATCGCAACTAGGAAGCTTAAAGGGGTTAATGGGACAAGGGACACGAGAGAGATTTTATACTAATTCGACCCCTTACGATGAAGGTAAAAGCCTACGTCTAGTTGGGTTGGTATTTCTAGGGTTTCGATGACCAGGGAGCGAGATACGCTATGCCCGGCTCTCGATTGGTTGTTTCCTGCCCTAAGCCGCCGGCGGGTCATCCCCTTATATACACGGGTTGACGCCCTGCGGCCTACAGAGTCCCGGCCGGCTCATAGACAGTGTCTGGCTCGGTGACTAGTTAATCCTGCCTTATAATCCAAGTCATGCCATTGCGGCGGTTTATCACTACGGGCCTTAAGTCGCCTGTGGGCTTTAGGACCTTTACTGAACCGACATCTTCATCCTTGATCTTGGGCTTCATATGATGAATCGCCTTTGTGTAACCCGGCCCCTCCTGGACGGTTTACACAAATAGTTATATCCCCAACAAATACCAAACGGGGTCCAGACGCAGCAAAACTTTTTGGAGATTTATTCTAGACTAGAAGACACCCGGTGGGCCAAAGAAGTACCGGAGGGGAGCTCCGAGGGGAGCACAACCCACCAGGGCGCGCCTGGGGGCCCAGGCGCGCCCAGGTGGGTTGTGCCCACCTCGGTGGCCTCCCGCGCCGCCTCTTCGCCCTATAAATTCCCAAATATTCCAAAAACCCTCGGGAGAAACCTAGATCGGAAGTTCCGCCGGCGCAAGCCTCTGTAGCCATGAAAAACCAAACAGGATCCCATTCCGGCACCCTGCCGGAGGCGGAAATCATCATCAGTGACCATCTTCATCATCCCAGCGGCCACCATGATGAGGAGGGAGTAGTCCACCCTCGGGGATTAGGGTTTGTACCAGTAGCTATGTGTTTAATATCTCTCTCTCTCTCTCTCTCTCTCTCTCTCGTGTTCTTCAGATGGCACAATCTTGATGTATCACGGGCTTTGTTAATATAGTCAGATCATATGGTGTTTTCCCCTCTCCATCTTGTTGTGATGAATTGAGTTTTCCCTTTGAGATTTTGTTATATCGGATTGAATACTTTTATGGATTTGAGAGCACTTGATGTATGTCTTGCTATGAATACACGTGGTGACAATGGGGTATCGTATTGATTCACTTGATGTGTGTTTTGGCACTCAACTTGTGGATTCCCGAGGTGACATTGGGGTAATCTATGAGTAGGGGTTGATGCATGTTCTCGTATTTTGTTTCTCTGATAGAAATCTTTGGGCACACTTTGAGGTTCTTTGTGTCAGATTGAGTATTATGAATCTGAATTTGCTTTGGTGTTATTTTAGTACGAACTCTTGATAGATCGATCGGAAAGAATAACTTAGTGTTATTTTAGTACGAACTCTTGATAGATTGATGAGAAAGGATAACTTGGTGTTATTTTAGTACGAACTCATAGATAGATCGATCGGAAAGAATAGCTACAAAAAATTTATTTTTATGTTCTCCGCTAGGTAGGAACTTTGGAGTGATTCTTCATCGCACGTTGAGGGATGTTTATATGACCCAATTATATTAGCATTGTTGCGAGATTGCACTAGCGATACGGACCCTGGGCCTCATTTTCAACCATTGCAATACCATTTGTGCTCCGTTTTATCAATTGCTACCTTGCTGTTTTTATTGTTCCTGTTACAAAAATCAATATCTACTATCATTACTACGGTTTTTGTCGGCGTTCTGGGAACGGGGGTCCCCAGACTTGCCTGCCTGCGGCCTGCGGCGTGGCTCGAGTGGGGGCCCAACGTAGCCCATCTTCATCAACGCAAGGCTCAAGACCCTCGCGAGGGACCAAGCCTCGCGAGGCGGACGACACGGCGCTTCCTTCGGCGCGGCCTCCTTAGGCTGACTCGCGAGGAGGCAGAGAGATCAAGGTGGGGTACCTCACGAGGTGCCCATGACGCAAACCATGACGATCAAAGGTGCCAGGCGGGCGCCAACCCGCGCAACGTCCCCCCTTTCCTCTTTGGTGCAAAGGGAGCAGGCGCAGGCGAGAGGATCAAGCAAAGCCACCCATTTCGGTGCAACGAGACCAAGACCAGCTCCACGACAAGGAGGCAGTCACTGTGGAGCCCAAGCCGGCGTCATCACCAGAGCCTTTGGCAGGCGAAGACCAACTTTAGTCAGGATAAGTGTACCCGATGTTCCCCTTCAAATTGGCCAATTGTTGGCGCCCTTCCCGCTCAATATTTGGGAAGAGGCCCAGGACCTTTGCCTATAAATAGGACTAGCCGCCCCCAGAGTAGAGGCAACCGGATGGAGCATCTAGAGCAAGGAGAGAGAGAGAAGGGGAAGGGCGACCGAACTCCCCTAGCAGTTCATCCCCTAGCCAAGAGCGAGACCCTCGCGAGGTTGCTCACCTGTACCATTCTTCCTCATCATCCCAAGAGGCAATCCACCCCCCACAAACTAGAGTAGGGTATTACACCACAACGGTGGCCCGAACTAGTATAAATCTTATGTCTCTTGTGTTGTTCTTACGGTAGCTAAATCCTTGCAAGACGGAGAGGTAGAGGGCACGATCTCCGCGCGCACCCCAGAGTTTGAACCTTAAGGGTCTGCCGGAACCCGTGATCCGACATTTGGCGCGCCACGTAGGGGTGTGCCGGAATCTGCCTTCCCATCACTCCGTCTCCCGTTACGTCGTCGTCATCATGCCCGGCGACCAGGCGGGCAACCAAGGCCCGTGGGCGGCATGGCCCATCTGCGCGGAGCCTCCCACTCCGGGCGACCCCGCGCCGCAGGCAGCTCACGGTCCGCAGGGCACTGCTGGCCGCGGGCGACGCGGGCAAGCTTCTGCGACCCTCACACCGCGACAGGCGCGGTCGGCGGGGAGGGCCTCCAACCACGCCGCGGCTACGACACCGTACACCCGCCGAGAACAGGCAAACTCAAGGGCCGCGCTCACGGTAGCGCGGGAGCTGCTGCAGTGCAGGTTATTGGAGGGCGGCCGCGACGTGCTGTTGGAGCGGGTCGCCGAGCTCCTGGGATTCACTGCCTCGGGGGCTCACCCCTTCTGCGTTCAGCTCCCGCCTCAAGTTCAGGGAGGCGCATGAGGGGGCCCCGCGCACCCGCGCGGGCCTCAAGACTACCCCAACACTAGCGAATCCGCCGGCGCCGGACTGGCGGTGGCGCTACCCCCGCCCCCGGCGCGTGAAGGAGAGGGGCTCGATGCGGCCCACAGCGCCAGCGGCCCACCACGCTACCACCCCGCGGTGGGCACGACAAGCAACGTTGCATGGCGCATGGAGCACTACAGCGCAGCATTCGGGGTGGCAGCGCCAGAGGAATACGTGCCCCTCATGATGGACCAAGGGCGAGCTCACGGGGGCGAACAGGGATCGCTCTTCAGCCCCAGCTGGGAGGACGAGACGCCGGAGGCCGAGCCCCTCCAAGAACCCCATGACGGCTCCGTTGGTCACACCGGAGGCAGCGACTATCGGGTACCGTTAATTCCTCAAGAGCAGGCATACGCTAATCATGGGTCACAGGAGATGCAGGTCGCCGCGACAAGTAGCTGCCCCGCCCCTGCGGTCTCCTACCCCTCGGGAGGAGGACGCAGGGGGCTGCAGGAAAGGGGCAGAGTCCCACCTCATCACCGCGGCGTTCGGAGCAAGGCGTTCTTAGAAGATAGGCCCTCCGCTGGGGAGGCGCCCGAGGGCCTGCCCCTGGCGGAGGACCCGTGGTCGTCGGGGGAACCGCTGGCGACCGCTCTACCCCACCGGCGGCGTCCTGGTTTCCGGTCGTTGTTGGTGGCACTAGAGTGTGGCGCAAGGCGGGGACCTCGTCTGGCGATATGAAGCAAGGCCGGTTCCTGTGAAAAGGCCCAGTGCCTGTGAAGCTCGCCGCCCCGTGACACTCTCACGTAATAATGAGTGGGGCTGTACACGCCCCGGAGTCTCAGGGGTGCCGGCCTCAGGCCCTGGGGCTCCCTCCCACGCCCAATGGACAGCACTTAGCTCCGCGCTGGTGAGAAGACGTCGAAGACTAGATTAGGTGCCGGACGCGGCCTTTTTGTTTGCTTTCATTGCTTTCTTCCTTTGGTTGTAACCTTTTTCCCCCGCTGGATTTAAGTTGTATTCGAATCTGAGCTTTGCGTGCGTTCGGGGAAGGGGAGCTTGGTCTTGTTTGAATCTTTTCCCGCGTTCTGGTCACCATCTCATCACAGCTGCCTCCCCTCGCGAGCTCCTCGCGGGCCGGGCCAGGCCTAGCTTAAGCACGGCCCAGATTGCCGCTGCCGCCCCCTCGCGAGGTGACCATTGGTGCCTGCGGAGATTGTTTTTCTCGAGAAGGCCCAGAGCCTGTGAAGAAGGCGAATGCCTGTGAAGACATCCCTCTCGGGAGAAGGCCCAGAGCCTGTGAAGAAGGCGAATGCCTGTGAAGCCATCCCTCTCGGGAGAAGGCCCGGAGCCTGTGAAGAAGGCGAATGCCTGTGAAGAAATCCCTCTCGGGAGAAGGCCCAGAGCCTGTGAAGAAGGCGAATGCCTGTGAAGACATCCCTCTCGGGAGAAGGCCCAGAACCTATGAAGAAGGCGAATGCCTGTGAAGCCATCCCTCTCGGGAGAAGGCCCGGAGCCTGTGAAGAAGGCGAATGCCTGTGAAGCCATCCCTCTCGGGAGAAGGCCCGGAGCCTGTGAAGAAGGCGAATGCCTGTAAAGCCATCCCTCTCGGGAGAAGGCCCAGAGCCTGTGAAGAAGGCGAACGCCTGTGAAGACATCCCTCTCGGGAGAAGGCCCAGAGCCTGTGAAGAAGGCGAATGCCTGTGAAGCCACCCCTCTCGGGAGAAGGCCCAGAGCCTGTGAAGAAGGCCCTGAGCCTGTGAAGAAGGCAAACGCCTGTGAAGACGTCTCGTTCGAGAAAAGGCCCAGAGCCCGCGAAGACGGCCCACGCCTGTGAGGCTTCCTGTCAGTAACGACCCAGCCTCCCGAGGCTTCAACCACCCAGCACCTGGGGCGAGACGCCCTCCAGAAGGCAGCTCCGGAGCCTGCGAGGGACAAGGGCGAACCAGCCTACCGTTGGACACGCGTACGATTTAATCACTGCAGATACATTATATACAAGTTCATACATGAGGGGCTCCCCCTCCGAAAATGCTCTCACGACCGTCGGGCCAAACGCTTGAGTTCTATCTATGCAGGGTAAAAAGGCGAGGATAGCGCATGGTCAATCTGACAAATCCCCCAATGCATCCTCGGAGGCGCCTCCCGAGCTGTCGCTGGCGTCGCTGAACTCACCTTCGTTGCCAGCACCCCCGTCAGCGGCATTGGGGTCTTCCACCACGCCACCTTCATCAGCGCCCACGATCACGCCGTCGTCGTCCGAGGTGAAGGCCCGGACGAGCGCATCTACGTTGCTCTCCACCCATTCGGCCAGGTCGCCTCGAACAGCTTGGGGAACTGGGGCGATGGCGGCGTCGAAATCGAAGTGGGGATCCATGTTTCGAAGATGGCTGAAGACGCGGGAGAAGGCGCGCCCGAGCAGGGCGCGGCTCCTCTCCTCCACCAACCTATCGGCTCTGTCCGGCCGTGCCTCTAGCTGTATCACCACGGAGGTGAAGAACTGCAGGTTGCCGCCGTAGTTAATCGTGTGCAGCTCGCCCACGGCAGCCTCACAGATGTTTCCCAGGGCAATGTTGGCCCTATCACGGAGCTTGGTGAGCATGGGGCCGTGCTGGTGCTCCAGGACTTGCCGCTGGCGTATCTCGTCGGCATTCTGACGCTCGACGGCCACGGCCTCTTCCACACGCTGGCGTAGACGGAGCACCTCGGCCGGGGAGGAGGCCAGCTCTTTCTGCGCTGCCTCAAGGGCGGCCCGGGAGGCGTCCGCTCGCCGCGTCGCCTCATCCCGCTGGGCCCTCAAGGCGGCGGTTCTGCCCTCAGCTTCGACTCGGATCATCCCCAGCTTCCCCTCGAACTCGCGCTCGAGGCCTTGGCGTGTTGTCGCCACCGGACGGCAAACCTCCTCCAGGACGCGCGTTTCCCGCGCGGCGACATCGTTTTCCGCCTGCGTCACCAGGCGCTCCCTCGTCTCCAGCTGCTCGAGCTCACGAGCGCGTTCGGCGGCCTCCAGCACCAATGCTTCCTCGCGCTTCCGAAGCTCAGCCAGGTCGCCAGAAGCCACCTCCATCGATGCAAGGGCCGCCTCGCGCAGCTCAGCCTACTCCTCCAGCGAGCGGCACCAGGCAAAAGCTCCCGAGCCTGTTCTTTTGCTGCTCCTCGCCGACGGTCGGCTCCCCGGGCCTCCTCCACGGCTTGAGACTGAGCCGCCCGAGAAGCCTCCAGCGACGCCTTCGCCTCTTCGTCGTCAAGGACGCGCTGACGACTCGCAAGGGCAGTGGCTGCCTCCAGCTTGCGCCGCTCGACAGCCAGGCGCAAGCCCTCAGCTTCCAGGCGCGCGCCTTCCTCAGCAAGCTCCTGCCCAAGCAGGTCTACGGTGCCACTCGCCCTCCGGAGGAATTCGTGGCGACGGGCACGGCGCTCCCGAGCACGCTCAAGCACGTCTACCGCGCCACCATCCGCCCCAAGCAGGCGTCGAGGACCTTGGATCATCGCTCCGGCCCCGGGCAGGGGGCTGGGGGCTGGCGCCTTCTCAACGGACGGCCGCGCCGCATCGGAAGCCCGACTTGAGTCCAACCTAGCCTGAGGAGAAGGGCCCCGGAGGTGCCTCAGCCGGTCGCAGCCCGCGACCAAACGGGGAGCCCACGGCAGGCTGCCTATGCCGAGGGAAGGCCTGAGGAAGGAGATCGCAGGGGCGGGAGAGTCGTCGCGCGCTACGCGGCGGTCCCTGCCGTCACCTGCCCAAACCACCAGGGCAGTGCCGCTCGAGACACCCAAGGGCGGTGGAGGAGACGGAGTCAAGGAGGGCGCCGGCCCGGTGAATTCATCGAGCTCAGTAGGCAGAGGCCTGCAGGGCAAGGATCAGCGGATGTGGCAAGCAGGATAAGGAACGGAAAGGGAGAAGACTTACTCATCGACAGCGAAGTACTTCCGGCGCTTCAGGGAGCGGCAGGGAAGGTCGTCGCCCAAGGCCTCCCTTTTTCTCCGGAGGGCCTCAAAGTCCACACGGAAACGACCCAGGAGAGACGCACAGGAACCAGCCTGCGAAGAGGACGGAGCGCCAAGGCCACTCGCGTCGAGGGCGCCTGCCTGGAGTGCGTGGGCAGTTGCCTCGTCAGAAATCCCGGCCGGGGGCTCAGGAGCCTCGGCCTCAAGCACCGGAAGCGGCGGCGCCTCACCCGTGGCCTCGGGAGCGCGGACCTCGTGAGCTGCCTCGTCAAGAGCATCGCCAGGTACGGTCACATCGCCCGCGGCTCCCTTGACCCCCGCTGTCTCCTGCCTCCCTGCACCACCACTCGAGGAGGATTCACCCAGGCCGACCGAAAGGGAAATCACCACCACGGGGTTCTCGCGACGCCCCTGGAGGCCGACAGGGCGTAACCCCCACTCGTCGAAAGAGGGCATCTGCCTCACGAAGTCATCCCTGTTGTGGCAGAGGTACAGCAAGGCTCCCCCCTGCCGGACACCCCTGGGGTTGGGATCGCCTGTCAGGATCAAGAGCACCCTCCTCAGCACCTCGGGTGTCAGGTGTTATCCCTGAAGCCTCATGCGGTCGCCGTGCCCGCTGAAGGCCCACATTCTGCAAGAATGGCGTTGGAGAGGGGCAATGCGGCACGATAGGAACTCCTTCACCACTTTGGGCACCGTTACGCCAAGTTTCTTCAAGGACGTGAAGCGATGCCAGACGAAGGCGAGCCGGGGACTTACGAGCGTCTCCTGGCCCTAGCCCGAATTAGGCACAGCAGGCGATGTCGGCTTCGCGAGCCGGGGGCTGGGCACCCCGACATTAATGTACAACCACCGCTCGCGGAACTCGGCTGAAGGCGGAGGGAGGTTGAAGTCGATACCAGAGGCAGCGGTCTGGGATGAAGCTACAAAGCTCACGCATGTCGAGCATTGCATGGGGTCGACCAGATGCAAGGAGAAGAAGTGGCGCAGCAGGGCAACAGAAGGAGGGATGCCCACCATCGCCTCAGAAACAAAAGCGAAGACAGAGAGAAGAGCTATGGACTCAGGACCCATATGCATCATGTGGATTTGATAATGATCAAGGACAGCGTTGAAGAAATCGGAGAAGGGGGGCACCAAACCCGCCCACAAGGCATCGGCAAAGTAATGGACCTCGGTGATTATCCTGTCAGTAGGAAGGTGGCACGTAGGCCACGTCGTCGTCCTCCCGCACTCGTTGAAGGCGGTGGCCAGAGCCGGACTGAGCTTGTCCAGGCACTCCAGGTTGAGTATGATTGAGCGCCCGACAGCAGGCGCCACCGGCGGCAGCGGGCGAGATGGAGCCGCAGGTTTCTTCCCCTTCCCGTTCTTTGGAGCCATGGCGGCGAGCGGACAAGAGAAGATGCTAGATGGGATTGGAAGCAAGGGTCTGAGTTTGAAGGGGGGGGAGAGCAGGAGACGGTCAGGCAACAGGGAGGAAGACGGCTGTGTACAACTGCGGGGCAACCTAGCGCGGCGCAGAATAAGGGGGCATGGGTAAACAGTGCCGCCCACGTCCAATCAACCGCCACGCGGCGCCCGAGGCCGCAGGCTGTTAGGGCCCGCGGCTCTTCGCCCTTGCCCTTTCGCCTCTCGGCACGGCCAAGCCCATGCGCACCTTGGGCCCGGGGGCTACTGTCGGCGTTCTGGGAACGGGGGTCCCTAGACTTGCCTGCCTGCGACCTGCTGCATGGCTCGAGTGGGGGCCCAACGTAGCCCATCTTCATCAATGCAAGGCTCAAGACCCTCGCGAGGTACCAAGCCTCGCGAGGCGGACGACACGGCGCTTCCTCCGGCGCGGCCTCCTTAGGCTGGCTCGCGAGGAGGCGGAGAGATCAAGGTGGGGTACCTCACGAGGTGCCCATGACGCAAACCATGACGATCAAAGGTGCCAGGCGGGCGCCAGCCCGCGCAACGTCCCCCCTTTCCTCTTTGGTGCAAAGGGAGCAGGCGCAGGCGAGAGGATCAAGCAAAGGCACCCATTTCGGTGCAACGAGACCAAGACCAGCTCCACGACAAGGAGGCAGTCACTGTGGAGCCCAAGCCGGCGTCATCACCAGAGCCTTTGGCAGGCGAAGACCAACTTTAGTCAGGATAAGTGTTCCCGATGTTCCCCTTCAAATTGGCCAATTGTTGGCGCCCTTCCCGCTCAATATTTGGGAAGAGGCCCAGGGCCTTTGCCTATAAGTAGGACTAGCCGCCCCCAGAGTAGAGGCAACCAGATGGAGCATCTAGAGCAAGGAGAGAGAGAGAGAGAGAAGGGGAAGGGCGACAGAACTCCCCTAGCAGTTCATCCCCTAGCCAAGAGCGAGACCCTTGCGAGGTTGCTCACCTGTACCATTCTTCCTCATCAGCCCAAGAGGCAATCCACCCCCCACAGACTAGAGTAGGGTATTACACCACAACGGTGGCCCGAACTAGTATAAATCTTGTGTCTCTTGTGTTGTTCTTACGGTAGCTAAATCCTTGCAAGACGGAGAGGTAGAGCCGTAGAGGGCACGATCTCCACGCGAACCCCATAGTTCGAACCTTAAGGGTCTGCCGGAACCCGTGATCCGACAGTTTTATCACCATCTCTTCGCCAAACTAGTGCACCTATACAAATTACCATTGTATTTAGTGTGTTGGGGACACAAGAGACTTTTTATTATTTGGTTATAGGTTCCTTTGAGACAGACCATCTTCATCCAACGCCTCTGAAAGTGCGTTATATCGACTAGAGGGGGGTGAATAGGCGATTTTTATGAAATTCTTCACTGAGGAATTTGCTCGTGAGGAAATTCCTTAGCGAAGAAATACTAGCAGCGGAATAAGTACTCAGAAGTAAACATAACAGATTACATGCATGGTATCATGATGAAATGAAGACAAACACAGAGTACAGAAAGCGTAGGCACAGGATAACTCTAGATGAAGACAAACAGACTGAAGAAATTGAACTGAGGAATTTGTGAAAGTCTTCAGTCAAAGTCTTCAAACACAGATATGAACAAACAGATAACACAGTAATGAGGAAATGAAGGTGTTGAGGAAATGGAACCAGTAAGCTTGGTGAAGATAATGATTTGGTAGACCAGTTCCAACTGCTGTCTCAGTTGTACGTCTGGTTGGAGCGGCTGAGTATTTAAACTCGAGGACACACAGTCCCGGACACCCAGTCCTGAGCACGCAGCTCGGGACACCAAGTCCTCACCGTATTCTCCTTGAACTAAGGACACACAGTCCTCGTCCAATCACTCGTGGTAAGTCTTCAGGTGACTTCCAAACCTTCACAGACTTGGTCACTCGGCGATCCACAATTCCTCTTGGATGCTCTAGACCTTGACGCCTAACCGTCTGGAAGAAGCACAGTCTTCAAAGGTAACAAGCGTCGGATCCACGCAGGATCAATTTCTTCAGTGATGCTCAATCACTTTGGGTTTGTAGGTGTTTTGGGTTTGGGTTTGGATTTTCCTCACTTGATGATTTTCGCTCAAAGTCCTCGGAGGATGGGTTGCTCTCAAATGACAAGTGTCAAGTTCATGCGGAGCAGCCAACCAGCTAGTGGTTGTAGGGGGCGGCTATTTATAGCCTAGGGAGCAGCCCGACATGATAAGACATAAATGCCCTTCAATGATATGACCGTTAGGTGGACAAGATATTTTAGGACAGCTGGCGCGTGGCACAACAACGGTCGGAAATTTGGAGTACAAATTCCCCAGGGCTATCATGTTCCTCACTGTGTAGGCAATTCGCACTGGCGAATTCCTAACTCCTCAGTCAGAGCAAAGTTCTCAGTGACCAGAAGAACTGCGTCTTTGTCACTGAAGAAATTGACTGAACTGTATGAGATTTCCAATGGCTTCACTCGAAGGGATTGGTAGGTGTAGGATTTGAGTTGAGCATCACATGGAAATTTTCTCCTTAGTATTTCCTCGACCCCCTTTAACAGTACGGTGTTTCCTATGACTCAAGAAAGAGAAAAATGAAACTACGAAAACAAAGTCTTCACGCTTCACGTTCCTCGAACGAATACCATGTCTTCAAGGTCACACCAATTTCTTCACTTTCAACGTCTTCAGAAAGTCTTCAGAATATCAAAGTCTTCAGTCAAAGAACTTGATTTTTAGGGGTCGACTTTTACTGTAAATATCAAACTCCTCATAGACCAATAGACCTGTGTACACTCATAAACACATCAGATGCTTAACCTATAAGTCTTCAATACACCAAAATCACTAAGGGGCACTAGATGCACTTACAATCTCCCCCTTTTTGGTGATTGATGACAACATAGGTTAAGTTTTCAACGGGGATAAATATATGAAGTGTAGAAACTGATATTGAGGAATTTGATTGCAAGATATAGAAGAACTCCCCCTGAAGTTGTGCATAGTGAGGAATTTGCTTTTGAGGCAATGCAACACTTGAAGAGTTAAATCATGTAGATCTCCCCCTATATCTTGTAATTCATATACGCATTTGATATATGTTTTGAAGAATTTGAAATGCATGATGAAATAAGGTGCCTGATGCAATTCAGCATGCGTGCGATAACTTTAATGAGGAATAAGCATGCAGAATAGCGCATCAAAAGTATCAGAGCTCAAGCATGTATCGAAGTATCAGAGCACCGAGCACCATAGGGTTTAAGATTACAACTCGATCCAATAAAAGTTTCGGAAGAACGAGAGTTGCAACTTAAAAAAATATGCCCTTATTATAGACCCGCTTGAAGACTAACTCAGATTTCTCCCCCTTTGTCATCAAATGACCAAAAGGATCAAAACTGAGGACTAACCCCCCTGAAGATATTCAAGTTGATGGAGGAGCGCCAGTGTTGTTGGGGTCGGTTGTTGAAGTAGGGCTTGCTGCAGTGTCGTCCAAGTCTTCATTTTCATCAGTGTCGCGCGATGAAGAATATGAACTGGCCACCAGAGAAGGAACCTTGACCTTCTTGAATTTCTTCGGCGGAGGTGCCGACCAGGCAAATTCTTCTTTGAGGCCCATGTTCTCCAAATCTTCAGCACTATATACTTGAGACAGAACAGCCCAGGTGCGGTTGAGGGTTTCATGAAGGTAGTAATTGTTTTTCTTCACTGCATTGTGTGTGGCAGTCATGTTGTGAAGAATTGAACCAAACTGACGCTTGACCCATTTGTGATTGCGATCAACCTTTTGATGAAGACTGAGGAGTAACTCACGATCGGTCATCACCCTGGGTGTTGTGGCTTGAGGATTTGTCTTGGCAGTATTAGCAGCAGAGTCATGTGTGGCAGAGTCATCATTGGTGGAATAAGAAGCAGCCTTGCGAAATTGACCATCCAATGGACGAATGCCTTCATCTATCACAGCAGTGGCCTTGCCCTTTTCATCAGCTGAGGAAAATGTCTTTTTGAGGACTTCAATAGGAGGCAAGTAGCTGCAGTGGTTGAGAGTTTCAGCCTTGTAGTTGAGTGAAGACCTTGTCCTGATGAATCTCATAATCCAAGGTGCATAAGGCTTCAGCTCAAATGGTGACATAGCAATGTTGGCCAGAGTCCTCATGAAGAAATCATGGAAGTTTATGGGAACGCCATGTATGATATTGAAAAGCATACTCTTCATGATGCCAACAATTTCTTCATCGGAAGAATCGTGTCCTTTGATGGGACATATTGTCTTTGTCAGAATGCGATAGACAGTCCTAGGCACATACAGCAATTCCTTGACGAGGAATTTGGTACGAGGTGATTGCCCTGGCTTCAGAGGCTTCATGAGCACTTGCATATAGTGGTTTGACAGTTCAGGTTCATCATACACGCAACGCGCATCTTCAGTGGGTGGACTAAGAGAAAGGCAGTGAAGCAATTCAGTTGCTGGGGCCTTGTAATGTGTATTTTCAGTCATCCAGTCCAGAACCCATGAATTGACATCTTCAGAGTTGCCAGTGATGTGCAGTGTAGCATAGAACTGAAGAATAAGTTCTTTATTCCAATCGCATATATCTGTGCAGAAGTTGAGTAGCCCAGCGTCGTGAAGAACACTGAGGACTGGCGTAAAGCACGGCATAGATTCCATATCCACATGAGGAATATGTGCATGGTCGAAGACTTTGTCTTTGTTGTAAAGCACTGAGGAATAGAAATTTGCTTGGCTGGCAGTCCAGAAACGCCTCTTCCTTATGCGAGCAGAGTCATAAGGATTGTATTCAGTGAAGAATACGTGCTCGCCATAGAAGTCTTCATCCTTGAATTTCTGTTTGCGTGAGAATGGATCCTTTGGCCTTGGCAGAGGAGTGTCAGTGAGTTGCATCACGACCTCAGGAATCACAAGCTCAGGTTCTTCAGGCTGAGGAATTTCAGGATTTTCCTCAAGTGCAGTCACCTTGTCTGTTTCAGCAGCAGTTTCTTCAGCACTGGTGGCTCGAATTTCTTCATTCACAGAAGTAGTGGGATGTGTTGCGTCAGAGCCCAATTTTACGGTTGGTGAAGGAGAGTGAGGAATTTGCTGCAGGGGAGTGAAGAGTGGGGAATTGGGATGTTGACTTTCCCAAAAGTCATCATTCATTACTGGAGGTGTGCTTCCAATATCCACATCTTCATCATCAATTTCTTCAACACCAGCCTCTTCAGCATCAAACTGAGGCATTGGTGATGAGACTATTGGGGTTGAAGGGATTGTATCCACTTCAATTTCTTCATCAATCTGCTCTGAGGAAGCAGCAGAATGAGTTTCTTCATCTGATCCACTTGGGATCTCATAATCTTCACCAAAAGAAACAAGGTCCTTTGATGGCATGGAGGATATAGGAACAGCATCAATTGGATTGGCAAATGAGCTGGTCATGGGCTTCATCTTCTTTGGGACTGAAGATTCTGAAGCACTTGATGCTTTCCTTTTCTTCACTGCAGCTCGCTCTGCAGCCTTGGTTTTCTTCACATCTAAAGCAGAGGGAAGAATTGGAGTTGGAGTTGGTGCAGGTGGAGCTGAGGAATCTGGTTCATTTTCTTCAGGCACAACTGATGCAGTTGCCCTGGTCTCTTCATTTTCTTCAGGCGCACCACTAGTGGATGCCCTGGCAATTTCATCAACGGCTAGAGCAGAGTCATCAGCCTTGGAACTAGCATTTTCTTCAGCAGCCTGAACTTCATCAGCGATGCTGGCATGTTCTTCAGTTTGCTGAACAGATGCTTCAGCTTGAGGAATTTGTTGCTTTGAGGCAGTACCCTTGGTGAAGGTATCAGCCAGCCTCACAAATCTGACCTTGGCTCCTTGCCAATCAGCATAGTACGAGTCAAAGTTGTCGCTGAGGGCTTTGATCTCAGCCTGCATCTTTACAAGTTCCTCAGGCTTCATTTTGAGAACATTTTTCTTCAGCAGCTTCTCTTTGCGGTACTGGGATTTCTTGATCTCTCTGGCCCTATCATATTTCCACTTCTCCTTTTGGATGAAGTGAGTCAGCATGTGACTTTGTCCAGGTGTCAGCTTGAAATCAGGCATAGGAGTGTTGGGATCCTTGTGCCAGAGATCAATATAGTCTAGGATCGCCCTTGGATCCAAAAGCAGGGGCACAGGTGTGCCTTTGGCTTTAGCAGCCCTTTCTTGGTGGTCTCTGATGATTTCAGCGAGTTCTTCTTCATCAGCTTCATCATCATCAGATGGCACAGTGAAGACCACTTGCTTCTTTGGACTTGGGCGAGTGTCGCGTCCAGCGGTAGCCTTTTTCTTCAGTAACGAGGGTCCAGCTGAGGATTTTGGTGCAGCTGAGGAACTAGCTGAGACACCAGAGGCAATAGAGATGCCAGTTGTCCTTTGGCATGAGGCCAGATTCACAGGAGCTGAGGACTTTGTGGGAGCAGGAGCAGCATGAGGAATTTGCTTTGAAGATTTTGAAGATTCTGGCCGTGAGGGCGCAGCTGAGGAACTTGGCCGTGAGGGCATTGAAGGTGAAGCACTTGGCTTACGAGCAGGCTTCTTCATCATTGATTTCCTCGGCTTGGCAGAAGCCTCAGTGGCAGCAGCAGCAGCAGATTCTTCATTGAATTTCCTCACTGCTTCTTTTGCTTGCTTTTGCAGTTTACGCTGGCGCTTGGCCCATTCTTGAGGAAATTCCTCACCTCTTCTGATGCTAGAGGGATCAGCCACTTGGCCAGGTGCCAATGGAGGGCGTTGACATGGAGGGTTTACGGCGAATTTCTTCATGTACTTAGGAGTAACATATCTGTACTCCCTCCATTCTCTTGCCCATCTCCTTTCAATCTTCTGTATGCGCACCTTGCGCTGATTTCTATCTTCTTCAGGAGGTGTGCAGTACCCAGCATAAATGTCCTCAGGGATTTCAAATGCAGTCATGACCTCTGGTCTCTTTCCTCCTTTCTGCGGCCTTTTACCTTCAGCCATTTTCTTCAGATGAGGAATTTGAACAATGGAATTCTCTGAAGAGGTATGCAACTTTTCTTCGAGGAACGCTGCAAATGAGTTAAGTTGATGAGAACCTAAGGATTCAGCAGCGGACATGTGTACCTGTGAACAGAGTATAGTTGCGAGGAATTTGAAGAGGTCATATGCGTTCTCAGAGGTTTTTTCATAAAGAACAAGTTTTGAGGAATTTGACCAGATTCGTCTTGAGGAATTTCACTAAGCTCCATATATATCTTAGGTTCCAGAGTTGTATAGATTGAGAATCCACACAATTGAGGAATCTTGAAGAAATTTAGACTTAGGGAAATGAATCAAGAACAGAGAACAAGTGAGGTGTTTTGTGTGTGAGGATTTGAAGAAAAAAACACCTTTGAAGATTTTGTAGAAAAACTTCGAATCAAAGAGGGCAATAAAAATAGCTTTTAATTACCTTGAATGAAGAACACGACGAACTGTGAGTTGGAACAGTGAAGTTCGTCAATGCAGATCTTCCACGCCCTAACTTGGCGGAGGAAGACGTCTACGGCGGCGGCGGAGGTGAAGATTTCCGCTGTCGGCGCGAGTACGTCGGCGATGAGGTCGAGGCAGTGAAGCTTTTCCTCACCGGCGACGATGGAGTAGCGACGGCACTAGGGTTTGGAGAGCTCGAGCGAGGAAGTGATATCGAGCGGGGTAAAGGAAGTGAGGATGGCAACGGAGGGGTATTTATAGCCGCAGCGAAAAACTGCTTGTCCGAAGATTTAGGACTAACATGCCCCTGGCCGTTCTCCTTCACTTGACATGTGTCACCCATGTACTGTGTAGTGGAGATCGTGTAAGATCGTGGGTGAGTAAAATAATCCATCATGGGAAGTGGAACGGATTGCGCGGCAAAACCGAAGGTTTGGATAAGATTAGTTTTAACATTCCGTTCGCAATTTCTTCAGCTGACAAGGACACAGTGAAGAATTTGAACGAGTTTCAAATAGAACGCACATGAAGAATTTGTTAATAGACTGGATTGAGTATAGCATAGAGGGGAAGGGTCCGATCACATTCACTTAGCAGAAAAAAATTCCAACTTGAAGAAATAGCTATAAGTGAATGCTGTAGAGGACATAAACTCATACATATATATATAGCAAATGAAGAAAAACGACGGCACAAGTGAAGACTTTGTAAAGTTTGAAGAATTTGAAAATTTGAAGAATTTCAAAAGTTGAGGAAAAACTCAAATTGAAGATTTTCAACTTTTGTGGTGGCGTGACCCACCGTGTAAGAATGATGATTTCAGACACCGCGTACAATTGTCGTAGGGTTCTGAGAATCAAATTCTTCATTAATTTCTTCACACTTAGAGTGTTATTCTTCATTGATTGAATAAAAATGTTTCTTCATGTGTTGCACATCTAAGTCATCAATTATGCATAAGTGTTAGGATGAGTGCATTTTCAAAGTACATTCGAAGATTCTAAGATATTTAGCTCACACCGCAACTTGCTAAATCTCTTCTCATCCAAGGGCTTAGTGAAGATATCGGCTAGCTGTTCTTCAGTCTTCACATGCTCAATAGAAATGTCGCCCTTCAACACATGATCACGAAGAAAATGATGACGAATCTGAATGTGCTTTGTCTTCGAGTGCTGAACTGGGTTGTAAGCAATCTTGATGGCACTCTCATTGTCACAGAGGAGAGGCACATTCTTCATGTTGACTCCATAGTCCTTGAGTGTTTGCTTCATCCATAGTAGTTGAGCACAGCAAGAACCAGCAGCAATGTACTCAGCTTCAGCAGTAGACAGTGATACGCAGTTCTGTTTCTTCGAGGACCAACAGACCAAGGATCGTCCGAGGAAATGACAAGTACCAGATGTTGACTTGTGATCCACACGGTCACCAGCATAGTCAGAATCAGAATATCCAATGAGGTCAAAGTCTGAGCCCTTGGGGTACCATAATCCTAGTGTTGGTGTGTGAGCTAGATATCGAAGAATATGCTTCACAGCCGCATGGTGTGATTCCTTCGGTGCAGCTTGAAATCGTGCACACATGCAAACACTAAGCATTATATCTGGCCTAGATGCACATAAGTACAATAAAGAGCCAATCATGGAGTGGTATACCTTGTGATCGAAGTCAGTACCATTTTCATCAGTGCATAGATGACCATTTGTGGGCATATGAATTTTGAGACCTTTGCAATCTTGCATGCCGAATTTCTTCAGGACATCCTTGAGGTATTTCTCCTGAGATATGAATATCCCATTGTGCTGTTGACGAATTTGTAGACCTAAGAAGAATTTCAATTCTCCCATCATAGACATTTGATATTCTTCACTCATCATATAGGCAAATTCATCACTATAACGTTGGTCAGTACAGCCAAAGATGATATCATCAACATATATTTGACACACAAACAGTTCACCATCATATGATTTAGTAAATAGAGTGGGATCGAATGAACCGGGTGTGAAGCCTTTCTTCATGAAGAATTCCTTCAATGTGTCATACCACGCCCGTGGGGCCTGCTTGAGGCCATAGAGGGCCTTGTTAAGTCTGAAGACTTTGTCAGGATGTTTTGGATCTTCAAAACCTGGTAGTTGAGCAACATATACTTCTTCCTCAATCTTACCATTGAGGAATGCACTTTTCACATCCATTTGGTATAAGATGATATCATGATGGTTAGCATAAGCAAGTAATATGTGAATAGCTTCAAGTCTAGCAACAGGTGCAAAAGTTTCATCGAAATCAATTCCTTCAACCTGTGTGTAGCCTTGAGCTACTAGTCGTGCCTTATTCCTCACCACAACACCATTTTCATCTTGCTTGTTGCGGTAGATCCACTTTGTACCAATGATGTTATGCTTGCGAGGATCGGGACAATTGACCAGTTCCCATACGTTGTTGAGCTTGAACTAATGTAATTCTTCTTGCATGGCCTGAATCCACTCAGGCTCCAGAAATGCTTCATCTACCTTAGTGGGCTCTGTGATAGAGACAAAAGCAAAGTGCCCGCAAAAGTTAGATAGATGTGAAGCTTTTGAGCGTGTGAGAGGACCTGGTGCTCTAATGTCATTGATGATCTTCTCCACTTGCACTTCTTTTGCAATGCGAGGGTGAGTTGGTTGCCGTTGAGGAATTTTATCAGCATTTTCTTCAGCATCAATTTCCTCAGCATTTTCTTCAGGTGCATCAGTTCGACGTTCTTCACGTTCTGGAACGAATTCTTCAGCAGATTCTTCAGTAGGAATGATATCTTCAGTAGCCTTGTGCTTGATCGATTCCTCAGGTGCTGGTTCATCTAACACAGAAGGTAGGTGCTCTCTTTGCGAGCCATTAGTTTCATCGAACCGCACATCTACAGTTTCAACAACCTTGTGAAGAACATTGTTGAAGACTCTGTAGGTGTGCGAGTCCTTTCCGTAACCAAGCATGAAACCTTCATGTGCTTTCGGTGCAAATTGAGAGTTGTGATGAGGATCTCTAATCCAGCATTTAGCACCGAAGACTTTGAAATAACTCACATTGGGTTTCTTGTCAGTGAGGAGTTCATAGGCAGTCTTCTTGAAGAATTTGTGAATATATACTATGTTGATGATATGGCACGCAGTATCAATTGCATCAACCCAGAAACGACGAGGGGTTTTGTACTCATCGAGCATAGTGCAAGCCATCTCAGCAAGAGTCCTGTTCTTGCGCTCCACGACGCCATTCTGGTGAGGAGTATAAGGAGCAGATAATTCATGAGTAATACCAAGTTCATCAAGATAGTCATTGAGACCCGAATTCTTGAACTCAGTGCCATTGTCACTTCTGATGTGCTTGATCTTCACACCAAAGTTAGTTGAAGCCCTTGAGGAAAATCGTTTGAAGACTTCCTGCACTTCAGTTTTGTAAGAGACAAGGTGCACCCATGTGTAACGAGAGTAATCATCAACAATAACAAAACCATATTGAGATGCTTCATAAGAGACAGAGGAATAATGGTTAGGACCGAAGAGATCCATGTGAAGCAATTCGAATGGACGAGTAGTGGCCATGATAGTCTTCGTTGGATGCTTGGCCTTGGTCATCTTTCCAGCTTCACAGGCACCGCATAAGTGATCCTTGAGGAATTTGACATTCTCAATGCCAATGACATACTTCTTCTTCGCAAGCGTGTGCAGATTCCTCATGCCTGCATGACCAAGTCGTCGATGCCATAGCCATCCTTCTGAAGTTTTTGCAAGTAGGCACACGGCAGGTTGTGAATCTGCAGAGAAATCAACAATATACAAGTCTCCTCTCCTAAAGCCTTCGAAGACTTTGGATTTGTCAGATTCCATAATCACAACACAAGATACTTGCTGAAGACAACAACCATATCAAGATCACAAAGCATTGAGACAGACATAAGATTGTATCCTAAGGACTCAACAAGCATGACTTTGTCCATGTGTCGATCCTTTGTGATAGCAACCTTACCTAGACCCAATACCTGACTTTTGCTTTTATCAGCGAAGATGATATGCTTCATGTGTGATGCTGATAAGGGAGCATCCATCAACAGATTCTTGTCACCGGTCATGTGATTTGTACATCCACTATCAAGTACCCATTCAGTGGCTTTGGGTTGATCATCCTGCAGATGAATTAGTGCAACTTACGAACCTCATATACTTCAGTAGTGAAGAATATGATATCACAATTCATCAGATCAATTTCATCAAGCAGTAGAACCGATAAAACAGAGGGAGGACGTGTGAAATGAAAGTTCATTTCATCATGGTTAGCCTGCGTCCTTTCAGGCATTTTTGTCAGGTCCCCAGCAAATTCTTCAGACGTTACAGCACGTCTGGAGACCTGACCCTGCAGAAGAGATTAGTTCTTTTTCTTCACCACCCACATCTGAAGGGGTGGCAAAGAGTTCATCACTCTGCGAGCTCCATATGAGAATGGTGGCAAAGCAGCCAAACCATTTCGTTTCACATAAGAGGGGTTAGGGTAAGCATATGAATAAGCAGAGAAATTCTTCGAGGACTTATGAACATAATAATTTGAAGAATAATGCTCATATTCATAGCCCTTGGCTCTTCCCTGCGAAACAGAGTTGTTAGCACGATGATGTTTATATGAGGACTTTGATCCATGTGAGGAATTTGATCCTCTTGAGGAATTTGGTCTGTATGAGGACTTGGATCCATATGAAGAATTTGGTCCATATGAAGAATTAGATCTGGGGTTCCTTTTCTTCACAGGTGGTGTCATGAGGACATTCACCTGAAGACTTTCAAGGCAGCTTTTGGGAACCCAGATTTTCTTCATAGGGGAACCGTTCCTGCAGTTAGTGCCAACATATCTAGCAAATACTTCACCATTCTGATTTTTGAACAGTTTATAGTTGGAGTCAAATGACTCATCAGAAGAATGAGAAGATTCACATGTATAGCCAGATAAATCCGATGGATCAACTGGAGGTCCCTTTGCAGCAACCCATGAGGTTTTGGGGTACTGCTCAGGCTTCCAATAAGTACCATCCGCATTGAGTTTCTTCTCAAAGGCAATACCCTCTTTCCTAGGGTTCCTGTTGAGGATCTGCTTTTTAAGCACATCACAAAGAGCCTGATGCCCTTTGAGGCTTTTGTACATGCCTGTCATGTACAATTCCTTCAGCCCTGCATCGTTAGTGATACTAGCAATGTCCTCAGATGAGGAATTAGTGATAGCAGAGACTGGTAGAGACTGGTGGAGAATTTGTAACATTTGAAGCATTTGAACATTCAGGTGAAGAATTAGCAGATTCTCGTTCAATGCATTTTAAACATGGAGGAATAAATTCTTCCTGAGCAGCGCTGATTTGTTGAGCAAGTAATGAATCGCGCTCCTTCTGAAGATCTTCATAACTCACTCTTAGCTTCTCAAGATCTTGCTTCTTTTGAAGATATTCATAAGAAAGCTTCTCATGATCAGATAAGAGAGTGTTATGATGATTTTGAAGGTTGTCAAGCTTAGTCTGAAGTCTCTGAAGATTTTCAGTCAAGGCCTTAGTGCGATCCATTTCTTCACCCAACATATCATCACTTTTGTCTAGCATGTTTTGAACCTTTTCAAAAGCCTTTTGTTGTTGCACAGCAATCTTAGCAAGTTTAGAGTAGCTAGGCTTAAGATTTTCATCAGATTCATCATCACTAGATTCAGAGGAGGCGTATTTGAGTACCTTGGCACCCTTTGCGATGAAGCAATAGGTGGGAGCGTAGTCATCACTGCCTTCGTCAGCCTTGTTGGTGAGATCACTTTCTTCAGCGTTGAAGATGGATTTGCTGACGAATGCAGTAGCGAGGGCTAGGCTCGCCACACCAGACTCAGAGTCTTCAGATTGTTCCTCTTCCTCATTTTCTTCAGATTCAGCCTCAGAGTCCATTTCCTTGCCAATGAACGCCCGAGCCTTCTTGGAGCTGCTCTTCTTGTGAGACGAAGACTTCGAGGATTTTGATGATGAAGATTTTGAGGATTTCTTCTTTTTCTTCGCATCATCAGAACTGTAATCCTTGTATTTCTTCTTCTTTGATTCCTTTTCCCACTGAGGACAATCTTGAATGTAATGTCCTGGTTTCTTGCATTTGTGACAAAGCCTCTTCTTATAGTCACTGGTTGAGGAATCGTTGCTCCTTGAGGATTTTCCAAAACGACCACGTCTTGAGAACTTCTGGAATTTCTTCACAAGCAGCGCCAGATCATGACTTAGTTCTTCAGGATCACCAAGGCTGCTATCAGAGTCTTCATCTTCGGACTCAGATACTACCTTGGCCTTCAGTGCACGTGATCTGCCATAGCTCGAACCGTAGAGATCTCTCTTCTCAGCAAGCTGGAACTCATGAGTGTTTAGCCTCTCGAGGATATCAGCGGGGTCAAGTGACTTGTAATCAGCACGCTCTTGAATCATCAGTGCCAGAGTGTCAAATGAGGAATCAAGCGATCTCAGCAATTTCTTCACCACCTCATGGTCGGTGATGTCAGTGGCACCAAGTGCTTGAAGCTCATTTGAGATGTCAATGAGGCGATCGAAGGTTTGCTGAACATTTTCATTGTCGAGTCTTTTGAAGTGGTTGAAGAGATTGCGAAGAACATCAACTCGAGAATCACGCTGAGTTGAAACTCCTTCATTGACTTTGGACAGCCTATCCCAGATAAGCTTAGCAGTTTCCAAAGCACTCACTCTACCATACTGTCCTTTGCTCAGATGGCCACATATGATATTCTTCGCTTGGGAATCAAGTTGCTTGAATCTCTTCACATCGGTAGCGTTCAGTGAGGGTGAGACGGAGGGAACACCATTTTCCACAACATACCAGAGATCGTTATCAATTGCCTCAAGATGCATGCGCATCTTGTTCTTCCAGTAGGGGTAGTCCGTCCCATCAACGGTAGGACACCCAGCAGAGACCTTGATCATACCTGCGGTCGACATAACTAAAACTCCAGGCGGTTAAACCAAAATCACACACAACAAGGGAGTACCTTGCTCTGATACCAATTGAAAGTGCGTTATATCGACTAGAGGGGGGTGAATAGGCGATTTTTATGAAATTCTTCACTGAGGAATTTGCTCGTGAGGAAATTCCTTAGCGAAGAAATACTAGCAGCGGAATAAGTACTCAGAAGTAAACATAACAGATTACATGCATGGTCATCATGATGAAATGAAGACAAACACAGAGTACAGAAAGCGTAGGCACAGGATAACTCTAGATGAAGACAAACAGACTGAAGAAATTGAACTGAGGAATTTGTGAAAGTCTTCAGTCAAAGTCTTCAAACACAGATATGAACAAACAGATAACACAGTAATGAGGAAATGAAGGTGTTGAGGAAATGGAACCAGTAAGCTTGGTGAAGACAATGATTTGGTAGACCAGTTCCAACTGCTGTCTCAGTTGTACGTCTGGTTGGAGCGGCTGAGTATTTAAACTCGAGGACACACAGTCCCGAACACCCAGTCCTGAGCACGCAGCTCGGGACACCAAGTCCTCACCGTATTCTCCTTGAACTAAGGACACACAGTCCTCGTCCAATCACTCGTGGTAAGTCTTCAGGTGACTTCCAAACCTTCACAGACTTGGTCACTCGGCGATCCACAATTCCTCTTGGATGCTCTAGACCTTGACGCCAAACCGTCTGGAAGAAGCACAGTCTTCAAAGGTAACAAGCATCGGATCCACGCAAGATCAATTTCTTCAGTGATGCTCAATCACTTTGGGTTTGTAGGTGTTTTGGGTTTGGGTTTGGATTTTCCTCACTTGATGATTTTCGCTCAAAGTCCTCGGAGGATGGGTTGCTCTCAAATGACAAGTGTCAAGTTCACGCGGAGCAGCCAACCAGCTAGTGGTTGTAGGGGGCGGCTATTTATAGCCTAGGGAGCAGCCCGACATGATAAGACATAAATGCCCTTCAATGATATGACCGTTAGGTGGACAAGATATTTTAGGACAGCTGGCGCGTGGCACAGCAACGGTCGGAAATTTGGAGTACAAATTCCTCAGGGCTATCATGTTCCTCACTGTGTAGGCAATTCACACTGGCGAATTCCTAACTCCTCAGTCAGAGCAAAGTTCTCAGTGACCAGAAGAATTGCGTCTCTGTCACTGAAGAAATTGACAGAACTGTATGAGATTTCCAATGGCTTCACTCGAAGGGATTGGTAGGTGTAGGATTTGAGTTGAGCATCACATGGAAATTTTCTCCTTAGTATTTCCTCGACCCCCTTTAACAGTACGGTGTTTCCTATGACTCAAAAAGAGAAAAATGAAACAACGAAAACAAAGTCTTCACGCTTCACGTTCCTCGAACGAATACCATGTCTTCAAGGTCACACCAATTTCTTCACTTTCAACGTCTTCAGAAAGTCTTCAGAAAGTCTTCGGACAGTCTTCAGAATATCAAAGTCTTCAGTCGAAGAACTTCATTTTTAGGGGTCGACTTTTACTGTAAATATCAAACTCCTCATAGACCTATAGACCTGTGTACACTCATAAACACATCAGATGCTTAACCTATAAGTCTTCAATACACCAAAATCACTAAGGGGCACTAGATGCACTTACAGCCTCCCACGGATTGATAAACCTTAGGTCATCCACTTGAGGGAAATTTGCTACTGTCCTACAAAACGGTGTGCATGGAGGCCCAACACGAGTCTACAAGAACAAGTTGTGTAGTAGACATCATGGCTCATTGTAGTCGTTGTCGCTCGTACTCTCCCTAGAGGAGGAGCCGCCACTGCTGGAAGCGTCGCGACCGTCGCCAAGGGCGAGTTCACCGCCGAGGATGCCGGCAGCCCCCCGGCCATCGTCGAAGGAGGAATGGACGTCGTTGTCGTCGCCTTGGGAGCAACACCCTCAGCGCCCGCCGTCCTCCTCGAAGACCCTGACGTAGAGGGTTGCATCGCCGTCATGCCTGAAATGGAGAATGCACTTCCCCTGCAGGCCACGCGCGAGGGCAAACGGCTGCCACCCGCAGTTTAGGAACACGTTGCTGGCGGGGGTGACCTCGACCTCCACCCACGAGGCCTTGCTACAGCAACCATCAGCCTATAGCCAGAGGCCGCCAGGTCCCCCGGCCTACAGCGCGCCCATGAAAAAGAATGGGAGGTGGAACCAGATGCCTGCCGGCCTCTCCGCCCACACCACGAACTCCGAAGACGCGTCGGCTGAATGGGACCGTGGGCGCGGTGGCCGAGCGGCTGCCACTTGCTTCCCTCCTTGGCCGCGGCCGCCTCGGCTGCGATAGCTTCCACTGTGGGAGGTAGCCTTCCCACGACTGCCAGAGGTGGTGTCGGCCTTCAAGGGGGTGCGCCCACGCCCTCGGGGAGCCACCGCCGGTGTCGCGGCGTACTTGCGGGGACGGCCGCGGCCCCTCTAGGGCGGTGGCGAGCCTGGTCCCTCCTTGGGGGCCTTTCCCTTCTCGGCGGCCGAGAACCTCCTCACTAGCGCCATGGATGCTCTGGCAAGATGGCGGCACGACAGAGGAAGAAGGAGCGGGCAACGGGAAGATGAAGATGGGCTGAGCGCTCCGCCCCCTCCCCCATCTATAGACGAAGGGAGGCTAACCAGTGGCCTCTCACGTTCCAAGCAATGATGGCCCTCTGCATGCACCAGGCAGTTGGCATGTCGGGCAGTTGCCGAGGCGGCGTGGGGAAGCGGAGACTCCCACGTCCCGTTAAGCGCCACGCGTCAGCCTAGCCCGCAGGTGATTGGGGCTCGCGGTGCTTCGCCTTGAAGCCAAGTCCGAGCGCGACTTAGGCCCGGGAGCTACTGTCAGCGTTCTGGGAACCAGGGTACCAAGACTTGCCTGCCTGCGGCCCACGGCGTGGCTCCCTCAGCGGTTTGTACGCCCCATCTACAAGACTCTCGTGAGGGGCCAAGCCTCATGAGGCGAACGACACCAAGACCTCCCGAGGGAGCAGCCTCCCCGGGCTGCCTCTTGAGGAGTGGAGATTTCTATGCAGGTACCCAGCCTCATGAGGCTACCATGACGCAAGCCATGACAGCCAAGGCCAGGCGGGCGCCAGTGGGCACAGAGGAGGTAGTTTACTCTTTGGTACTAAGGAGGCAAGCGCAGGCGTGGGTTCCCGAGGAATCAGGCAAAGGTTTCCGTTACGGTGCAATGAGACCAAGGCCGCCAGCACTGCAGGATGGATGTCACCACTGAGCCCACCGCTGCGTCACGATCGGGAGCTTTGTAGGCAAAGACCACCTTTCGTCAGGATAAGATGTACTACTTGTCCCCTTTGAAATTGGCCACTTTGGGATCCCTTCCCGCCTATGTTTTGGGGGAAGAGGACCGAGGCCACTATAAGTATAGGTTAGCCACCACCATAGAGGGGATCGGACCCTTTCCACCCTCTCCAGAGCAGCCCTCACGAGGTTGTTCATCCCTTGTACTTGTTCATCCTCAGCCCCTCGTGACGCCAATCCACCACAAAGCAGGAGTATGGTCTTACACGCTAGGTGGCCCGAACCTGGGTAACTGCCATGTCCATCTTCTTTCATGTTCACGTGAATCGAGCTAGGCCGTGGGGCGACGGGCTGGTTGGTTGGATAGGTTGAGTTCTGTGCACACGCCCCAGAGTTTGAACCTTTCTTGGGTCTGCGGAGCCCTGAATTCGACAGCGCTCTAGGTTGCCTCCCTTCCTTCCCCACCTATATATATATATATATATATATATATATATATATATATATATATATATATATATATATATATGACAGGAGGGAGAGGGGCAACACACACCACGATCCCTAAGCCGTGTGCGGCGCCCCGTCTGCCTCTAATTCTAGTTCCTCCCCCGTTCACATCTGTTGTGCTTGGCGAAGCCCTGCAGATAGTTTCACCACCTCTGTCGCCACGCCGTGGTGTTTCCAGAATTCATCTACTACTTCGCCTCTCTTGCTGAATCGAGAAGGCGAGGACGTCATCGAGTTGAACGTGTGTTGAACGCGATGGTGTCATACTTCCGATACTTGATCGGGACGGATCGTGAAGGTGTACGACTACATCAACTGCGTTGGTAAATGCTTCCGCTTAGCGATCTACAAGGGTACATAGATGCTCTCCTCCTCTCATAGCTATGCATCCATGCATAGATCTTGCGTCTACATAGAATTTTTTTGGTTTTCCATGCAATGTTCCCCAACAAAGCCGACATGTGCCTATCGCTAGTCTAGTTGCATAGTCGAGCCGCTTGCTCGCCTGCCATCTCGTGGTGGTGCGAGGGACGTAGCGCATTGTGCCTGGCCTTGTAAATCTTCTGATGAGCATCATCCTAGGGTGGTATCCGGGCGCTGCTCATTGGTGAAGCAGCTCGATTTCTCCTGATGTCGAGAGTCCGAGCTTCCAGCATTATGTGACGCCTTGGGAGAGCGCTTCCCCATATCAGCTCACTAGCCTTCATGCCTAAGAAGCCGGTCTCCTAACCCGGGGTGCAGGTCTTTAGCCCACGTGTATTTAGAAACCGCGGCGTCCAAGTCCTCAATTCGGTTCCTGCCATTCTTGGGCGATTCTTTCTTGGCCTGCTTCCGCTTGCTCCCACCCTTCAGATTTTTAAAGGACTTGGTTCCGGTAGTCTTCGATTGCCTGAATCCGTCCGAGGAGTTGGTTATTATCTCGGGCTACCTTCACTGCTGACCTGAGTAACCTCTCCCGGGCTTCATCATGATATGGGCTGCCAAGCGATTCACCAAGTATGTCCTCAGCGTAGGGACCGAACTGTTGGAAATATGCCCTAGAGGCAATAATAAAAGGATTAATATTATATTTCCTTGTTCATGATAATTGTCTATTGTTCATGCTATAGTTGTGTTATCCGGAAATCGTAATACATGTGTGAACACATAGACCACAGCATGTCCCTAGTGAGCCTCTAGTTGACTATCTCGTTGATCAACAGATAGTCATGGCTTCCTGACTATGGGCATTAGATGTCATTGATAACGAGATCACATCATTAGGAGAATGATGTGATGGACAAGACCCAATCCTAAGCCTAGCACAAGAACGTGTAGTTCGTTTGCTAAAGCTTTTCCAATGTTAAGTATCATTTCCTTAGACCATGAGATCGTGTAACTCCCAGATGCCGTAGGAGTGCTTTGGGTGTGCCAAACGTCACAACGTAACTGGGTGACTATAAAGGTATACTACAGGCATCCCCGAAAGCATCTGTTGGGTTGACACGGACCGAGACTGGGATTTGTCACTCCGTATGACGGAGAGGTATCTCTGGGCCCACTCGGTAAGGAATCATCATAATGAGCTCAATGTGACCAAGTGGTTGGTCACGCGATCATGCATTACAGTACGAGTAAAGTGACTTGCCGGTAACGAGATTGAACGAGGTATTGGGATACCGACGATCGAATCTCGGGCAAGTAACGTACTGATTGACAAAGGGAATTGTATACGGGATTACTTGAATCCTCGACATCGTGGTTCATCCGATGAGATCATCGAGGAGCATGTGGGAGCCAACAGGGGTATCCAGATCCCGCTGTTGGTTATTGACCGGAGAGTCATCTCGGTCATGTCTGCGTGTCTCCCGAACCCGTAGGGTCTACACACTTAAGGTTCGGTGACGCTAGGGTTGTAGAGCTATTAGTATGCAGCAACCCGAAAGTTGTTCGGAGTCCCGGATGAGATCCCGGACATCACGAGGAGTACCGGAATGGTCCGGAGGTAAATATTTATATATAGCAAGTCCAGTTTCAGCCATCGGGAAGGTTGCGCGGTTAATCGGTATTGTACCGGGACCACCGTAAGGGTCCCGGAGGTCCATCGGGTAGGGCCACCTATCCCGGAGGGCCCCATGGGCTGAAGTGGGACGAGAACCAGCCCCTGGTGGGCTGGTGCGCCCCCGCTTGGGCCTCCCCCTGCGCCTAGGGTTGGAAACCCTAGGGATGGGGGGCGCCCCACATGACTTGGGGGGCAAGTCCCCCCCCCCCTTGCCCCCCCCCCCTTGAGATGCATCTCTATGGGGCCGGCGCCCCCTGGACCCCTATATAAATAGGGGGGAGGGAGGGCAGCCGCACCTAAGCCCTGGCGCCTCCCTCTCCCTCCCGCAACACCTCTCCCTCTCGCTAAGCTTGGCGAAGCCCTGCCGAGACCCCTGTTGCATCCACCACCACGCCGTCGTGCTGTTGTATCTCCATCAACCTCTCCTTCCCCTTGCTGGATGAAGAAGGAGGAGACATCTTCCCCAACCGTACGTGTGTTGAACGTGGAGGTGTTGTCCATTCGGCACTTGGTCATCGGTGATTTGGATCACGGCGAGTACGACTCCATCATCCCCGTTCTCTTGAACACTTCTGCTCGCGATCTACAAGGGTATGTAGATGCACTCCTATCCCTCTCGTTGCTAGAGAACTCCATAGATTGATCTTGGTGATGCGTAGTAAATTCTTGATTTTTGCTACGTTCCCCAACAGTGGCATCATAAGCTAGGTCTATGCGTAGTTACTATGCACGAGTAGAACACAAAGCAGTTGTGGGCGTCGATATTGTCAATTATCTTGCCATTACTAGTCTTATCTTGATTCGGCGGCATTGTGGGATGAAGCGGCCCAGACCGACCTTACACGTACGCTTACGTGAGACAGGTTCCACCGACTGACATGCACTAGTTCCATAAGGTGGCTAGCAGGTGTCTGTCTCTCCCACTTTAGTCGGATCGGATTCGATGAAAAGGGTCCTTATGAAGGGTAAATAGAAATTGGCATATCACGTTGTGGTTTTGACGTAGGTAAGAAACGTTCTCGCTAGAACCCTAATACAGCCACTAAAAAAATTTTGCAACAACAATTAGAGGACGTCTAACTTGTTTTTGCAGCATGTGCCGTGTGATGTGATATGGCCAAAAGATGTGATGAATGATATATGTGATGTATGAGATTGATCATGTTCTTGTAATAGGAATCACGACTTGCATGTCGATGAGTATGACAACCGGCAGGAGCCATAGGAGTTGTCTTTATTTATTATATGACCTGCGTGTCATTGAATAACGCCATGTAATTATTTTACTTCTTTGCTAAACCATTAGTCATAGTGGTAGAAGTAATATTTGGCGAACAACTTCATGGAGACACGATGATGGAGATCATGGTGTCATGCCGGTGACGAAGATGATCATGGCGCCCCGAAGATGGAGATCAAAGGAGCAATATGATATTGGCCATATCATGTCACTATTTGATTGCATGTGATGTTTATCATGTTTATGCTTCTTATTTGCTTAGAATGACTGTAGTAAATAAGATGATCCCTCACAATAATTTCAAGAAAGTGTTCCCCCTAACTGTTCGCCGTTGTGAAAGTTCGTTGTTCCGAAGCACCACGTGATGATCGGGTGTGATAGGTTCTAACGTTCACATACAACGGGTGTAAGCCAGATCTACACATGCAAAACACTTAGGTTGACTTGACGAGCCTAGCCTGTACAGACATGGCCTCGGAACACAAGAGACCGAAAGGTCGAACATGAGTCGTATGGAAGATACGATCAACATGGAGACGTTCACCGACGATGACTAGTCTGTCTCACGTGATGATCGGACACGGCCTAGTTGAGTCGGATCATGTAACACTTAGATGACGAGAGGGATATCTAATCTGAGTGGGAGTTCATTAAATAATTTGATTAGATGAACTTAATTATCATGAACTTAGTCTAAATAAACTTTGCAATATGTCTTGTAGATCAAATGGCCCACGCTAATGTCAACCTCAACTTCAAAGCGTTCCTAGAGAAAACCAAGCTGAAAGATGATGGCAGCAACTATACGGACTGGGTCCGAAACCTGAGGATCATCCTCATAGCTGCCAGGAAACAATATGTCCTAGAAGCACCGCTAGGTGAAGCACCCATCCCAGAGAACCAAGACGTTATGAACGCTTGGCAGCAGCATGCTGATGATTACTCCCTCATTCAGTGTGGCATGCTTTACAGCTTAGAACCGGGGCTCCAAAAGCGTTTTGAGCAACACGGAGCACATGAAATGTTCGAAGAGCTAAAAATGGTTTTCCAAGTTCATGCCCGGGTCGAGAGATATGATGTCTCCGACAAGTTCTACAGTTGTAAGATGGAAGAAAATAGTTCTATCAGTGAGCACATACTCAAAATGTCTGGGTTGCACAACCGCTTGACTTAGCTGAGAGTTAATCTCCTGGATGATGCGATCGTTGACAGAATCCTTCAGTCGCTCCCACCAAGCTGCAAGAGCTTTGTGATGAACTTCAATATGCAGGGGATGGAAAAGACCATTCCTGAGGTATATTCAATGCTGAAATCAGCAGAGGTGGAGATCAAAAAGGAACATCAAGTGTTGATGGTGAATAAAACCACTAAGTTCAAGAAAGGCAAGGGTAAGAAGAAGGACAGCAAGGGAGTTGCCGCGCCCGGCAAGCCAGTTGCGGGGAAGAAGCCAAAGAATGGACCCAAGTCTGAAACTGAGTGCTTTTATTGCAAGGGAAAGGGACACTGGAAGCGGAAATGCCCCAAATACTTAGCAGACAAGAAGGCCGGCAACACTAAAGGTATATGTGATATACATGTAATTGATGTGCACATTACTAGTACTCGTAGTAGCTCCTGGGTATTTGATACCGGTGCGGTTGCTCATATTTGTAACTCAAAACAGGAGTTGTGGAATAAACGGAGACTGGCAAAGGACGAGGTGACGATGCGCGTCGGGAATGGTTCCAAGGTCGATGTGATCGCCGTCGGCATGCTACCTCTACATTTACCTACGGGATTAGTTTTAAACCTCAATAATTGTTATTTAGTGCCAGCTTTGAGCATGAACATTGTATCTGGATCTCGTTTAATGCGAGATGGCTAGTCATTTAAATCCGAGAATAATGGTTGTTCTATTTATATGAGAGATATGTTTTATGGTCATGCCCCGCTGGTGAATGGTTTATTCTTAATGAATCTCGAACGTAATGTTACACATATTCATAGTGTGAATACCAAAAGATGTAAGATTGATAATGATAGTCCCACATGCTTGTGGCACTGGTGCCTTGGTCACATAGGTGTCAAACGCATGAAGAAGCTCCATCCAGATGGTCTTTTGGAGTCTCTTGATTTCGAATCATTTGACACGTGCGAACCATGCCTCATGGGGAAGATGACCAAGACTCCGTTCTCCGGAACAATGGAGCGAGCAACCAACTTATTGGAAATCATACATACTAATGTGTGCGGTCCAATGAGTGTTGAGGCTCGCGGTGGCTATCGTTATGTTCTCACTCTCACTGATGACTTGAGTAGATATGGGTATGTCTACTTAATGAAACACAAGTCTGAGACCTTTGAAAAGTTCAAGGAATTTCAAAGTGAGGTTGAGAATCAACGTGACAGAAAGATCAAGTTCTTACGATCAGGTCGTGGGGGAGAATATTTAAGTCATGAATTTGGTACGCACTTAAGGAAATGTGGAATCGTTTCACAACTCACGCCGCCTGGAACACCTCAGCGTAACGGTGTGTCCAAACGTCGTAATCGCACTCTATTGGATATGGTGCGATCTATGATGTCACTCACTGATTTACCGCTATCATTTTGGGGGTACGCTCTAGAGACAGCTACATTCACTTTAAATAGGGCACCGTCTAAATTTGTTGAGACGACACCGTATGAATTATGGTTTGGGAAGAAACCTAAGCTGTCGTTCTAAAAGTTTGGGGATGCGATGCTTATGTCAAGAAACTTCAACCTGAAAAGCTCGAACCCAAGTCGGAAAAATGCGTCTTCATAGGATACCCTAAGGAAACCATTGGGTATACCTTCTACCTCAGATCCGAAGGCAAGATCTTTGTTGCCAAGAACGGGTCCTTTCTAGAGAAAGAGTTTCTCTCGAATAAGTAAGTGGGAGGAAAGTGGAACTTGATGAAGTATTACCTCTTGAACCGGAGAGTAGCGCAGCTCAAGAAAATGTTTCTATGGTGCCTCCACCGATTAGAGAGGAGGTTAATGATGATGATCATGAAACTTCGTAGGTCCACAAGGACACATTCCGCACCAGAGTGGTACGGCAATCCTGTCCTGGAAATCATGTTGTTAGACAACGGTGAACCTTCGAACTATGAAGAAGAAATGGCGGGCCCAGATTCCAACAAATGGCTTGAAGCCATGCAATCCGAGATAGGATCCATGTATGAAAACAAAGTATGGACTTTAACAGACTTGCCCGATGATCGGCGAGCGATAGAGAATAAATGGATCTTTAAGAAGAAGACGGACGCAGATGGTAATGTTACCATCTATAAGGCCCGACTTGCCGCTAAGGTTTATCGACAAGTTCAAGGGGTTGACTACGATGAGACCTTCTCACCCGTAGCGAAGCTGAAGTCCGTCTGAATCTTGTTAGCAATTGCCGCATACTATGATTATGAGATATGGCAAATGGACGTCAAAACGGCATTCCTCAACGGCCTCCTTAAGGAAGAATTGTATATGATGCAGCCGGAAGGTTTTGTCGATCCTCAGAATGCTAACAAGGTATGCAAGCTCTAGCGCTCCATTTATGGGCTGGTGCAAGCATCTCGGAGTTGGAACATTCGCTTTGATGAAATGATCAAAGCGTTTGGGTTTATGCAGACTTATGGAGAAGCCTGCGTTTACAAGAAAGTGAGTGGGAGCTCTGTAGCATTTCTCATATTATATGTGGATGACATACTTTTGATGGGAAATGATATAGAACTTTTGGACAGCATTAAGGCCTATTTGAATAAGTGTTTTTCAATGAAGGACCTTGGAGAAGCTGCTTATATATTAGGCATCAAGATCTATAGAGATAGATCAAGACGCCTCATAGGTCTTTCACAAAGCACATACCTTGAAAAGATATTGAAGAAGTTCAATATGGATCAGTCCAAGAAGGGGTTCTTGCCTATGTTGCAAGGTGTGAAATTGAGCTCAGCTCAATGTCCGACCACGGCAGAAGATAGAGAAAAGATGAGTGTCGTCCCCTATGCTTCAGCCATAGGGTATATCATGTACGTCATGTTGTGTACAAGACCTGATGTAAACCTTGCCGTAAGTTTGGTAGGAAGGTACCAAAGTAATACCGGCATGGAACACCGGACAGCGGTCAAGAATATCCTGAAGTACCTGAAAAGGACTAAGGACATGTTTCTCATATATGGAGGTGACGAAGAGCTCGTTGTAAAAGGTTACGTCGACGCTAGCTTCGACACAGATCTGGATGACTCCAAGTCACAAACTGGATACATGTTTATTTTGAATGGTGGGGCAGTAAGCTGGTGCAGTTGCAAGCAAAGTGTCGTGGCGGGATCTACATGTGAAGCGGAGTACATGGCAGCCTCGGAGGCAGCGCATGAAGCAATATGGATGAAGGAGTTCATCACCGACCTAGGAGTCATACCCAATGCGTCGGGGCCAATCGCTCTCTTCTGTGACAACACTGGAGCTATTGCACTTGCCAAGGAGCCCAGGTTTCACAAGAAGACCAGGCACATCAAGCGTCGCTTCAACTCCATTCGTGAAAATGTTCAAGATGGAGACATAGATATTTGTAAAGTGCACACGGATCTGAATGTCGCAGATCCGTTGACTAAACCGCTTCCGCAAGCAAAACATGATCAACACCAAAACTCTATGGGTGTTCAATTCATCACAATGTAACTAGATTATTGACTCTAGTGCAAGTGGGAGACTGTTGGAAATATGCCCTAGAGGCAATAATAAAAGGATTATTATTATATTTCCTTGTTCATGATAATTGTCTATTGTTCATGCTATAATTGTGTTATCCGGAAATCGTAATACATGTGTGAATACTTAGACCACAACATGTCCCTAGTGAGCCTCTAGTTGACTAGCTCATTGATCAACAGATAGTCATGGTTTCCTGACTATGGGCATTAGATGTCATTGATAACGAGATCACATCATTAGGAGAATGATGTGGACAAGACCCAATCCTAAGCCTAGCACAAGATCGTGTAGTTCGTTTGCTAAAGCTTTTCCAATGTTAAGTATCATTTCCTTAGACCATGAGATCGTGTAACTCCCGGATGCCGTAGGAGTGCTTTGGGTGTGCCAAACATCACAACGTAACTGGGTGACTATAAAGGTATACTACAGGCATCCCCGAAAGTATCTGTTGGGTTGACACGGATCGAGACTGGGATTTGTCACTTCGTATGACGGAGAGGTATCTCTGGGCCCACTCGGTAATGCATCATCATAATGAGCTCAATGTAACCAAGTGGTTGGTCACGGGATCATGCATTACAGTACGAGTAAAGTGACTTGCCGGTAGTCCTGGATTAGGGGGTGTTCGGATAGCCGGACTATACCTTCAGCCGGACTCCAGGACTATGAAGATACAAGATTGAAGACTTCGTCCCGTGTCCGGAAGGATCTTTCCTTGGCGTGGAAGGCAAGCTAGGCGTGCGGATATTCAAGATCTCCTACCATTGTAACCGACTCTGAGTAACCCTAACCCTATCTGATGTCTATATAAACCGGAGGGTTGTAGTCCGTAGGACAACCATCATCATACACAATCATACCATAGGCTAGCTTCTAGGGTTTAGCCTCCTTGATCTCGTGGTAGATCTACTCTTGTACTACCCATATCATCAATATTAATCTAGTAGGAGTAGGGTTTTACCTCCATCGAGAGGGGCCGAACCTCGGTAAAATAAAGTGTCCCTTGTCTCATGTTACCATCCGACCTTGACGCACAGTTCGGGACCCCCTACCCGAGATCCACCGGTTTTGACACCGACATTGGTGCTTTCATTGAGAGTTCCTCTGTGTCGTCGCTTTTAGGCCCGATGGCTCCTTTGATCATCAACAACGATGACGTCCAGGGTGAGACTTTCCTCCCCGGACAAATCTTCGTCTTCGGCGGCTTCGCTCTGCGGGCCAATTCGCTTGGTCGTCTGGAGCAGATCGGAAGCTACGCCCCTGGCCATCAAGTCAGGTTTGGAAGCTTAAACTACACGGCAGATATCCGCAGAGACTTGATCTTCGACGGGTTCGAGCCACAGCCAAGCGCGCCGCACTACCTCGAGGGGCATGATATAGCTCTGCCTCCGAATAGTGCCCTGGAGGCCGCACACGCACCGGCCCCGATCCTCAACTCGGAGCCCGTTGCGTTCTTCGAGGATAAACGGTTGGACGTCATCTCGGGGGCTGCGATCTTGAAGGCGATCGAGCCGAACGCCAGCCCCGCACTCCGCACGGACCATGACTCCAAGGAGTCAGATTCTTCTCCGAACTCCGGGCCTCCCGTGCCCCTGCCGATCGAATCCGATTGGGCACCTATAATGGAGTTCACCGCCGCGGACATCTTTCAGCACTCACCTTTCGGTGATATCCTTAATTCTCTCAAGTCTCTCTCTCTATCGGGAGAGCCCAGGACGAACTATGGTCTGCGAGGTTGGGATTCGGACGACGAAGAAATTCAAAGCCCACCCACCACCCACTTAATAGCCACTGTCGATGATTTAACCGACATACGTGACTTCGGCTACGAAGACTTCGACGGTATGGACGACGAAGGAGGAGACGAACAAGAACCAGCACCTGTAGGGTGCTGGACCGCCACCTCGTCATATGACATATATATGGTGGACGCTCCAAAGGATGGATATGGCGATGGAACAGCGGAGGATGACACCTCGAAAAAACAGCCAAAACGCCGATGTCAGCGGCGCCGCTCTAAATCCCGCCACAGCAGAAACGGTGATTCCGGCACGGGAGATAATACGAATTATCCTCGACGAGGCAAGCCTCGACGACGACGAATTAGTCGTACCATCAGACCCCGCCTAACAAGAGCGTTTTAAACGCAGGCTTCTAGCCACGGCGAATAGCCTCAAGAAAAAGCAGCAACAGCTTAGAGCTGGCCAAGATTTGCTAGCTGACAGATGGACTGAAGTCCTTGCGGCCGAAGAGTATGAACTCGAGCGCCCCTCCAAAAATTATCCTAAGCGCAGGCCGCTACCCCAATCAGAGGGGGAAACACCTACATTACCAATGGATGACATGGCAGACCGGCCACCTCACGGCCGCGACAGAGAGGCCTGTCGAACCTCTAAACAAGCCATGCCCCGGTGCCGCTCAACTAAGGCACGGGAAAATGAGCCAGACCTGCGAGACATACTGGAGGATAAAGCAAGGCAAACAAGATCGATCTATGGATCGCGCAGACGCCCGACGACACGTGATGATCTTCACTCCGGACACAATAAATCCGGCCGGGCCGAACACTACAGGCATAGCTCTTCCGAGCTGCGTCGTGACATAGCCCAGTACAGGGGCGTCGCACACCCACTATGCTTCATAGATGAAGTAATGGATCATAAAATCCCAGAGGGTTACAAACCCGTCAACATCGAGTCGTACGATGGTACGACAGATCCGGCAGTATGGATTGAGGATTATCTCCTTCACATCCACATGGCACGTGGCGACGATCTACACGCCATCAAATATCTCCCCCTCAAGCTCAAAGGACCAGCCCGGCACTGGCTTAACAGCCTACCAGCGGACTCAATCGGTTCTTGGGAGGACCTGGAAGTCGCATTCCTCGACAACTTCCAGGGGACCTATGTGCGGCCACCGGACGCCGACGACCTAAGCCACATAATTCAGCAGCCAGAAGAATCGGCCAGGCAATTCTGGACACGGTTTCTAACAAAGAAAAATTAGATAGTCGATTGTCCGGACGCAGAGGCCCTAGCAGCCTTCAAACATAACATCCGCGACAAGTGGCTCGCCCGGCACCTGGAACAGGAAAAGCCGAAATCCATGGCAGCCCTCACGACACTCATGACCCGCTTTTGCACGGGCGAAGATAGCTGGCTAGCTCGCAGCAACAACTTATCGAAGAACCTTGGTAATTTGGATACCAAGGACAAAAGTGGCAGGACACGTAGAAATAAGCAAAAGCGCCGCGTTAGCAGCGACAGCAATGAGGTTACGACAGTAAATGCCGGATTCAGAGGCTATAAATCCGGTCAGCGGAAAAAGGCATTTAAAAAGAACACCCAGGGCCCGTCCAGTTTGGACCGGATACTCGACCGCTCGTGCCAGATTCATGGCACCCCCGAAAGGCCAGCCAACCACACCAACAGGGATTGTTGGGTGTTCAAGCAGGCAGGCAAGTTAAGAGCCGAACACAAAGACAAGGGGCTGCATAGCGACGACGAGGAGGAGCCCAGGCCGCCAAACAACAATGGACAGAAGGGGTTTCCCCCACAAGTGCGGACGGTGAACATGATATACGCGACCCACATCCCCAAGAGGGAGCGGAAGCGTGCGCTACGGGACGTATACGCGATGGAGCCAGTCGCCCGAAAGTTCAACCCATAGTCCTCCTGCCCGATCACTTTTGATCGAAGGGACCACCCCACTAGCATCCGTCACGGCGGTTTTTCCGCATTGGTTCTTGACCCAATCGTTGACGGATTTCATCTCACAAGAGTCCTCATGGACGGCGGCAGTAGCCTGAACCTGCTTTATCAGGATACAGTGCGGAAAATGGGCATAGATCCATCAAGGATCAAGCCCACAAGGACGACCTTTAAAGGCGTCATACCAGGTGTAGAGGCCAATTGCACAGGCTCTATAACACTTGATGTGGTCTTCGGATCTCCGGATAACTTCCGAAGCGAAGAGTTAATCTTCTATATAGTCCTGTTCCGCAGTGGCTATCACGCCCTGCTCGGACGAACCGCATTCGCTAAATTCAATGTGGTGCCGCACTACGCATATCTCAAGCTCAAGATGCCAGGCCCTCGAGGAGTAATTACGGTCAATGGAAACACTGAACGCTCCCTCCGTACGGAGGAGCACACGGCGGCCCTCGCAGCGGAAGTACAAAGCAGCCTTTCAAGGCAACTCTCCAGTCCGGCCGTTAAAAAGCTGGACAATGCAAAGCGCACCCGGAGTAACCTGCAACAAGACCGCCTGGCACGTTCGGAGCAAGCGTAGCAATACGGCCCCAACCCCAGCCATCGCAACATAGCGGAGCCAGTACCTCGAGTACACAATTACGCCCTCAAAATTCCATGGGCACAGGGGGAGGGGCACATTAAAGGCATGCTTACAATACGGCGTCAAACGTACTAGGGGCTGCCGGATTTTTTTCTTTACTTTCAGGACTCCACACTCTGGATAACCTGTTCGGCTTTGCTACCGCACAGACGATACAAGACCCAGGGAAGCAGCCAAAGCTACGCCGCATTACGGAACTCTCAGGTGGTCTCTATTTCGAGCGATATATCTGTTTCTAAATTCCGTGGCCTGCGCCTGGTCAGGACATGTTAAATAGTCTAATATCTTTTTTTATCGCACTACTTGTATCGTTCGGCTTTGATAAATAGCCTCTCTATAAACAATGCATAGCTTTTCAACTATTTTTTGCGTTGTCCTCTTCTAATATATATGTTCATTAAATAAACATGATCGCAACCTTACACCATGGTACGGCAAAACACGCCAGGGGCTTCATTACCCTTCTATCTGGTGTGAGAAGTCCGTACACTTTCACAAGTGCGGCACCCCGAACTTATAGCACTATATGCATCGGCTCCGAATCATGATTTTGGTCACATGTTGGGTTTGCCCGGCTCCTATGTTTTGGTGCCTTACGTTCCGCTATATCGGCTAAGGTAGCACTAGGAGAACCACTGCGATTGTGCCCCAGTTCAGCTGGGTTAAGCACCTCAGTGGAGAAAGCTAAAACAGACTGTCATGATAAGGCGTGAGACCGGTCGCTGTTCGAGAGGTTTTTCGAGTCCTTAAAGACTTATGCCGCTTCGAGTGAGGAGCTGGCTATGTCCGGCCAAAGGCGTGGATAGCGCCCCGAATTCGGCCTTCCGAACTAGGGGCTTCGCCGAAATTTAAAATTATAACGTTCTATGGCTAAGTGAGAGTGTTCAAGCATTATAGTCCGATTGCCTAGTTCGCTGTGCTGAGCTCCTCCCTCGAAGGACCCAACTATGGGAAAAGGAGCCCTCAGGTTTATCCCGAACACCCCAGCACTAGTGGCATGGGGGCAGAAGCCGACGACTTGCCATCTCTCAATTTTTGATAAACGGCCGCACAGAAAATAATATTTTAAATTCAATAAGCATTGCTTAGCGCATATGAACAAGTTTTCAGCGCACAGGATACAAACGAGCGAGTTCATTCAAATACTACATCTTTAGTACATTCATCCGCGACAAGGCGGGCTCCGGCAAGAACTTCCTTGTAGTAGTTCTCGGGCTTGCGATGCTCCTTCCCCGGCGGCGGCCCGTCCTTCACCAGCTTCTCTCCGTCCAGCTTACCCCAGTGTACCCTTACACGGGCAAGGGCCCTCCGGGCACCTTCAATGCAGGTGGAGCGCTTGATGACCTCAAGCCGTGGACAGGCCTCCACCAGCCGCTGCACTAGCCCGAAATAGCTCTCAGGTGGGGCCTCTCCAGGCCACAGCCGAACTAGTAAGCCCTTCATGGCCTGTTCGGCCACCTTGTGGAGCTCGACCAGCTGTTTCAGCTGATCGCTCAAAGGCACAGGGTGTCCGGCCTCAGAATACTGAGACCAGAACACACTCTCCATCGAGATGCCCTCTTCAGCTCGGTAGAATGCGGCGGCGGCGGATACGCTGCGGGGAAGATCGGTGAACGCCCCTGGAGAACTCCGGATTTGGGTAAGTAATAGGTAGTTTACTTTTATATTCCTACTTTGCATTGAGAATGCCTTACCCGTTGCTATCTTTTTCACCTCCTCCAACTCTTGGAGGGCCTTTCGGGCTTCGGCCTTGCCACTCTTGGCGGTCTCAAGGGCCGACGCGAGCTCGAATGCTTGCGCTTTTGACTCAAGCTCCAAACTCTCATGTTTTTTCATGAGAGCTTGTAGCTCTTGCTGCATCTCGCCGACCTGCACCCCAAGCCTTTCTCGCTCGGCGCGCTCCTTGGCCGCTTTCTTTCCGGCCTCAGCCAGTGCCTGCTTCAAGGTTACCACCTCGGTTGTGGCCCCTACAATAAGCAGTACAATCCTGTTATTTCTTTCTGCAATCAAGCCTCTCTATAGGCACCTTTTTTCTCTTTTTTAGGGTATTTCTTACTTTCTTTCTCCTCGAGCTGCCGTTTGGCAAGCCCGAGCTCTTGCTCGGTCCGCCCAAGGTCCCTTTTAAGGACATCCACCTGTGCAGTCAGTGCGGCGGTGGACAGCAGCGAAGCCTGCATACGCATATTTGACTTTTTGTTGTTAGACTCCTGCGAAAATTACTAGATCCTCTATTCGGCTTTTCTTTTCGAACACCGAACAGAGCATCAAGGGCTATTGTCTATGCGGTAAATAATTTGACATATTCTTACTTACCTCGAAGCCTGTTAGAAGGCTAGCACAAGCTTCAGTCAGTCCGCACTTGGCGGACTGAACCCTTTGGATCACCGTACTCATAACAGTACAGTGCTCCTCGTCGATGGCGGCGCCCTCAAGCGCCTCCAGCAGATTGTCCGGCGCCTCTGGTTGGACGGAGGTCGCCGGCTCAGACAGCTTATTCCTCTTAGAAGGAGTTCGCCCACCGCAGACCGGGACTGTCGAGTCCGGCGCGGTGTCCGGCACAAAGCCGGACTTGGAGCCCTGGGGGGTTTCATCCCCTTTACTCTTGGGGTCCAGAGGATTGCCTTGCGGCTCCTCCAGGACTATCTCCTCCTGCCTTGGAGCTTGGCGGGACGCCACTTCGGCGTCGTCCGCCGTGCAGGGGGAGACAGCGGGCGGAACAGAGTTCACGTCCGATGAATCCAGGGAGCCACTCGACGAATCGTCGAGTTCGGCCCGTGGCGGGCTGCATAAATTACGAGCGACCTTAGGGAAAGCCGCGCATTAAAAGAATATCATGAGTCACTTTGGTATATAAATACTTACGATTTCGCCGGACGCTTGGTTCTGTCCGGCCACTCCTCTCCGCCCTCTTCGGCGTCGTGGGAGTAGTCCGGCGGAGGGGTCTTCCTTTTCCTCGACCCCTCGGCCTCCCCCGTTGGGGTGGCCTTCTTCTTATCTTCTCCCCCCTCTGGGGGGGAGAGCTTCCTTGTTCCTCCTCTTCGTTTTCACGAGAGGAGAGTGTCACGGACTCGTCAGATGACGAGTCTGACACCACCATGTTGCGGGAACTTTTTCGAGTCCCGGTGGTTTTCTTCTTCTTGGCCTTCTTCTCCGGCACCACATAAGGTGCCGGGGCCAGCAGCTTCACCAAGAGAGCTGGGGTTGGGTCTTCGGGCAGGGGAGCCGGACAGTTAATTAGTCCGGATATAGCCTGTCAAGCCTATCAAAGGTAAAGGGAGTTTAGATCCCGCATAGAGTTAATCTATGAAGAAGAGCTTAACAAACCTGTCAAAGGTATAGATAGCTCACCTTGCTGGCATGATGTTGCGAGCTGTATCCGCGGTCCTCGGAAGAGGATGTGAGGGACTCGGCGCCTTTGGTCAGCACCATCCAGACGTCTTCATACGGCGTGTCGAAGAGCCTATTGAGGGTTTGGTGCTGCGCCGGGTCGAACTCCCACAAATTGAAGTTCCATTGTTGGCACGGGAGGATCCGGCGAACGAGCATGACCTGGACTACATTGACAAGCCGGATTGGCTTGTTCACCAGGGACTGGATGCAAGTTTGCAATCCGGTCACCTCTTCTTCGTTTCCCCACGACAGGCCCGTCTCTTTCCAGGACATAAGCCGCGTGGGGGTCCGGATCTAAACTCGGGGGCTGCGACCCATTTTGAATCGCGCGGCTCGGTGATGTAAAACCACCCGGCTTGCCACCCCTTTAGGGACTCCACAAAGGAGCCATCGAACCAGAGGACGTTGGCCATCTTGCCGGCCATAGCGCCTCCGCACTCCGCCTGGGTGTCGGACACCACCTTGGGCTTGACGTTGAATGTCTTGAGCCAGAGGCCGAAGTGGGGGCGGACACGGAGAAAGGCCTCACACACGACGATAAACGCCGAGATGTTGAGGACAAAGTTCGGGGCCAGATCGTGGAAATCCAGGCCGTAGTAGAACATGAGGCCCCGGACAAATGGGTGAAGTGGAAAGCCTAGTCCGCGGAGGAAGTGGGGAAGAAAAACTACCCTCTCATGGGGCCCTGGGGTAGGAAGAAGCTGCCCCTTCTCAGGAAGCCAATGCGGAATGTCCTTGGACAAGTATCCGGCTTTCCTTAGCTTTTTTACTTGGGCCTCCGTAACGGAGGAGGCCATCCACTTGCCTCCTGCTCCGGACATTGTTGGAGAAGGTTGAGGTGAAACGAGCGGGCTTGGGCGCTGGAGCTCGAGTGCGCAAGAGATGGATTGGCAAAGGAGGAAGAAGGCGTAGGTAAAAAGGTGGATCCTTATCCCCTTATATGGGCGGATGCGGTTATGCATCCCCACCTACCTTATAAAACTCACTTGCCTCCCAAGCGCCGTGGTAAATGGCGCGGTTGGATTACCCACGTCTGTATTAATGAGAATCCCGTTAAAAGGGGCACACGATCTCTGCTTTGACAAGACGTGCCAAGGAAATCGCCTCGCTAAAGACGCTGAGGTGAAACAGTAAAAACAATTTATATAAAGAGCTTGGCCGCAGTGTTGTGACGCACTGCGGAATACGTCAGCAGATTTGATTTGTGTTAATATTATTCTCTATATGGAAATATGTGGAAACTTATTTTGCAGAGCGGGACACTATTTTTGGTGTTCGTAATCTTCTTGAAGAACTTGGAGGAGGAACCCGCCTTGCAATGCCGAAGACAATCTGCGCGCCGGACTCGTCGTCATTGAAGCCTGGTTCAGGGGCTACTGAGGGAGTCCTGGATTAGGGGGTGTTCGGATAGCCGGACTATACCTTCAGCCGGACTCCAGGACTATGAAGATACAAGATTGAAGACTTTGTCCCGTGTCCGGAAGGATCTTTCCTTGGCGTGGAAGGCAAGCTAGGCGTGCGGATATTCAAGATCTGCTACCATTGTAACCGACTCTGTGCAACCCTAACCCTATCCAGTGTCTATATAAACCGGAGGGTTGTAGTCGGTAGAACAACCATCATCATACACAATCATACCATAGGCTAGCTTCTAGGGTTTAGCCTCCTTGATCTCGTGGTAGATCTACTCTTGTACTACCCATATCATCAATATTAATCTAGCAGGAGTAGGGTTTTACCTCCATCGAGAGGGCCCGAACCTGGGTAAAATAAAGTGTCTGTTGTCTCCTATTACCATCCGACCTTGACGCACAGTTCGGGACCCCCTACCCGAGATCCGCCGGTTTTGACACCGACATTGGTGCTTTCATTGAGAGTTCCTCTGTGCTGTCGCGATCAGGAAGGATGCCTCTTCCCGTCTTTAAAGACGGCGCCATTACAAAAGGAGCCTTGGCTGTCGGCCAAACTCTCCGGCTAGGTGGTTTTCTCGCAACCGCCTGTTCGGCTGTTGCGCCGACGGTGACTTCCCGGGTCATCGAAAGCAACCTCCACGTTGGCTCAGAACTCGCCGAGCAATTGGATCCGATGGAGCTCTCTTCTGTAAACGAGCTCCTGGATCGCATCGCTGCACTGGGTGTCACTACAAATTACGACCAGGTTGGGCTTAAACCCGATCTAAGAGAAATTAACTCTCCCCAAGTCACCCACCACGTTGCTGTGGTGGAGACACAATGCGGCGACCCTTCATCTATCTTAAGGACTAGCTACGTCCGAATCCCCGAACCCTCCATGCCGGATATCCGCGGAGGGGAGGATACAATCCAAGACCTGAGCTTAAAATCAGGCAAATCGGATAACATCCAAGACTCTGGATCTCAGAATCCGGAAGTTCTTCGGCCTCCGAACAGCAAACTGGGCGAGGTCTTAGATTCAACGACACCCGCCCGCCCGATCTTAAGCGATCTTTCCCAAATCAGGCAAATGCCCGAAGAAACAGTACATCATTACTGGGCCAGATTCCTCCTAGTTATGAACTTGATAAAGGACTGCCGTGAGGGAGACGCAATTTCAATCTTTTGCAGTAACTGCACGGACAAGGGAATACTCAACGCCGTAAGTCGCCGTAATATTACACGCTTTGCTGACTTGGCGTCCATAGTACAAAAATATTGTGCGATGGAAAGTGCTAGGAAAACCGAAATAAAATTTTGGGATAATCCGGCCTTGAATAGCAATCCCGTCCGAATTAAGAGGGCGCACCATAGTAAGGCGCCCGGACTAAATACCAAAAAATCAAAACCCTTTAGAGGGCATGGAACCGTACTGGAAAAGTGGCTAGATGGACCCAGCAAGATTCACAGTGCAGAGGATGCCACCCCAACTCACAGCCTCAGGGCATGTTGGATACTCCGGCAGGTGGCCAAAATTGGCGAGGACCTCCTAATTCCAGAGGTCGAAGGAAACCAGCCCGAGAATTTCAGTTCCGTTCTCACAGTCTTTGAGACTTTCGCATCAAATAACATGCGAAAAAGAACACTCTACAGCCTCACTGAAGTCTATCAAGTAGCGACAATAAACCCATGGAGTAATACTGCTATCACCTTCAACGCGAGTGACGAACCTAAATTTCGAACAGCCAGAGCACCAGCCGCATTGGTCCTCAGTCCCATAGTGGACGGCTGTCGCCTCGCAGAGGTACTCATGGACGGAGGCAGCGGATTGAACCTCATCTACGAGGAAACCCTCCAAAAGATGGAAATAGACTGGAACCGCATTGAGCGAAGCAGCACAACCTTTAGAGGAATAATCCCCAGTCAGGAAGCGCACTGCACCGGAAAGATCACACTAGATGTGGTATTCGGCACGCCGGATAATTACAGGTCCGAACAGATCACGTTCCAGGTGGCCCTGTTCAAAAGCCGATATCACGCTATACTAGGACGGGAGGCTTTCACAGTTTTTCAAGCTATACCCCATTACGGGTACATGAAGCTTAAGATGCCTGGGCCAAACGGAATTATCACTCTCGCTAGTGATCCAGACATAGCACTCCGCGCCGAGAACAAGACAGCCGCATTGGCCCTCGAGGCACTATCCGAAACCTTAGCGGCCGAAGAACTGACTGCGCTGCGACCCACGGTCAATAGGGATGATGTGATACTCGATAAGAGATCCAAATCCACATCCTTCAAACCAGCGGACGAAATAGTCAAATTCCAGGTCCACCCAACGGACCCCAATAAAACAGCCTCCATCGGGGCAAGACTGAACCCTGATGTAGGCACTGCACTGCGAGGGTTCCTACGAGAGAACTGGGACATTTTCGCTTGGCACCCCTCAGACATGCCAGGAATCCCACGCAGTTTGGCCGAACACAGCCTAAATATCCAGAAAGGATTCAAACCTGTCAAACAGGCCCTTCGGCGTTTCTCCGAACCAAAGAGACAGGCTATGGGAGAGGAGCTAGCCAAGTTATTGGAGGCCGGATTCATGAGAGACATAAAACACCCGGACTGGCTAGCAAACCTGGTGATAGTACCAAAGAAGGACAAATCCTGGCGCCTGTGTGTCGATTTCAAAGACCTTAATAAGGCTTGCCCAAAGGATCCCTTCCCCCTCCCTCGAATAGATCAAATCATCGATGCCACTGCAGGACACGATTCGCTGTGCTTCCTCGACGCATACTCCGGTTACCATCAAATCAAGATGGCAGAATCAGACCAAGCCGCAACAGCATTCATCACACCATACGGCCCATTTTGCTTCAACACAATGCCCTTTGGGCTAAAAAACGTCGGCGCAACATATCAGCGCATGATTCAAACATGCCTGGCAAACCAGATCGGCAAAACAGTGGAGGCGTATGTAGATGATGTGGTCGTTAAATCAAGACATGTCGAATCTCTAGTAGACGACTTGAGGCTTACATTCGACAACCTCCGAAAATACGACATTAAGCTCAATCCGGAAAAATGCGTTTTCGGCGTTCCAGCCGGAAAGCTCCTGGGCTTCATTGTATCCGGTAGAGGAATTGAAGCAAATCCAGCTAAAATCTAAGCTTTGTCACAATTGGATGTCCCAAAAGACCTCAAACAAATACAGAAACTCACCGGATGCGTGGCGGCTTTAAGCCGCTTTATCTCCCGCCTGGGAGAAAAGGCATTGCCCCTTTACCGCCTCCTTAGGCGCACCGAACACTTCGAGTGGACAGACGCTGCCACGGCCGGACTCGAGGAAATAAAAGCCATCTTAGCAACAAACCCAGTCCTGGCCGCGCCGAACACTAGCGAACCCATGCTATTGTACATTGCCGCAACTCATCAAGTTGTTAGCGCAGTACTCGTCGTCGAGCGGGCAACGGACGGACACAAACTCCCCCTTCAAAGGCTAGTTTACTACGTGACCACTGTCCTCACACCATGCAAATCACGGTACCCGCATTACCAAAAGATTGCATACGCGGTGTTTATGGCATCGCGGAAGCTACGACACTACTTTCAAGAGTGTTCTATAACAGTAGCCTCAGAAGTACCACTCAACGATATTATCAACAACTGCGATGCAACGGGCCGGATAGCAAAATGGGCCATAGAGCTCCTCCCGTTCGACATAACCTACAAACCACGGCGAGCCATTAAATCGCAAGTCCTAGCCGACTTCGTCGCCGAATGGACAGAGGCCAAACTCCCTAAAGAGTACGACACATATTCAAACTGGATCATGCATTTCGATGGCTCCAAAATGTTGGCCGGACTGGGGGCGGGCATCGTTTTGACGTCCCCTACAGGAGACACAGTCCAATATGTACTGCAAATTATGTACACGGACTCCAACAATGCAGCCGAATACGAGGCCCTTCTACATGGTCTCCGGATGGCAGTATCCATGGGCATTCAACGCCTGGAAGTACGCGGGGACTCAAACCTTGCGATATCCCAAATAAATGGCGACTTCGACGCCAAAGACCCAAAAATGGCAGCTTATCGCAATGCCGTCCTAAAAATGTCAGTTCGGTTCAAGGGACTGGAGTTTCACCATATAGCCCGAGAAAATAATCAGGCAGCGGACGTCCTGGCACGCATCGGAGCAAAACGAGATGCAGTCCCCCCCAACATCTTCTTAGAAAGATTATTCAAGCCATCTGTAGCATGGGAGGGGGAACCCTCGGATAACAGTCCGGACACAACCGCACAACCCGACGCCGAACAATCCGACATAATCGGAGGCCCTGCCACCGAAATCACACCTTCAGCCCACGTAATAATGGCGGTCATCGCCCCGTGGATAGAACCATTCCTAGCCTACCTTACTAGGCAGGAACTCCCAGAGGACCAAAACGAGGCACGCTGCATAGTGCGGCGATCTAAATCCTATAAAGTCCACGAGGGAGAGCTATATAAGAAAAGCACTACAGGAGTCCTTCAAAGATGTATCTCCGAAGAGGAAGGGCGGAGTCTGTTGGCTGAAATTCATGCCGGACTCGGTGGCCACCACGCCGCAGCTCGGTCCCTTGTAAGCAAGGCTTTTCGTACGGGCTTTTATTGGCCGACGGCCCGAGCAGACGCTCATGACTTAGTCAAACGATGCGTCGGTTGCTAGCTCTTTGCAAACCAAAGCCATATGCCGCCCAACGCTCTCCGAACTATCCCCATCACTTGGCCTTTTGCGGTCTGGGGGCTTGACATGGTGGGACCCCTTAAAGGCGGAACCCACAAGAAAAAATACTTATTGGTCATGGTGGATAAATTCACCAAATGGATAGAAGCCAGGCATGTTAAGACGGCCGAATCCGGACCTGTGATAGACTTCATATCCGGGGTCGTACACCATTACGGTGTCCCTCACAGCATCATCACCGATAACGGCACAAACTTCACCTCCGATGAAGTAAAGCTATGGTGCAAAAACATGGGCATTAAGGTCGACTATGCTTCTGTCTATCACCCACAAACTAACGGTTAGGTTGAACGTGCAAATGGTCTCATCATGAGCGGCATTAAACCCAGACTAGTGCGCTCCCTCAAGGAATCTAATACGTACTGGGTGGAGGAGCTCGACTCCGTACTCTGGGGGCTGCGAACCACGCCGAATCGTACCACCGGATTCACACCATTCTTTATGGTGTACGGCGCAGAGGCAGTTCTACCCTGCGACATAATTCATGACTCACCTCGAGTGCGCATGTACGAAGAAAGAGAAGCCGAGCTTGATCGGCAGGACAACCTGGACGGAGCGCGACGTGGCTAAAGCCTGTTCCGCATTTTATCAACAGCAGGCTCGACGATATCAAAGCAGAGAAGTACGGGCCAAAAATTACAACGTTGGCGAACTAGTTCTACGCCTGCCGGATAAGAAAAAGGACAAACTCAAGCCCAAATGGGAAGGTCCCTTCATAATTGACCAAGTCCTGACCGGTGGAGCGTACCGCCTGTGAGATACGTCGGATAACCGACTCGAGCCGAACCCATGGAACACCGCACATCTCCGAAGATTCTATGCCTAGCGCTGGACTCGGGGTTTGTCTCCTTCCTCTGTCCATTTTTATATATTTTTTCTGTTTTTTGTCTCCCCCCACTCTTTCCTTCTATAGCCCTTAAAGGCTCATCATGTGACGCGCTACCCGCGCTCCTTAAACCTGGGGGCTTCTTTAACAAAAGCTTGTTTATATGGGTTTCACGCCCACCGCATGCGTCAGACTTCCGCATGCACCTTTTCTTCACCATTATATGCATCGATATGACTTAAGTTTTGGCCAAGCTGGGTTGCCTGGCTCCTGTGCTTACCCCTACGTTCCTGATTGTTCGGCTAGGCGGTAAAGGGAGCACCTCTGCGATTGCTACTGCCGGATAAGCCGGATGTGTACCTCAGACTGGGTGAAGCCGAAAGCTTGCGTTCTTAAGGGAATATTCGGTCGGTGAACTAAAGATGAACCTTTTTTACTTATACATGCCCCCAGATGTTTTCCTGCATTTGCAGTCCGGACGTGCACTTCAGGGCACGCCACCCCAGCGAAAGGAACCCTTAACGGAACTATTCTCTCTGGAAGATGTTTCTTACTACCCATGTAATATAACATAACTAGTTGGGCACTTGTCTGATAAAGCACTAATGACCCCTATGCCTGGTCTCCACGCATACCTCGGTTCTTATATAACCGTTATGGTATTCTGACACACTACGGACCGTCAGGTCCCGAGGTCGAAGCCAAAAGGTCGGCAACGACAAATGATCTACAATCCGGCTAGAAGGCATTACACATGTCAATTATAAATTACATAGTCATCCTGACTGATTGTATTCTTCCTCTATACCATCTAACAGGCTATCTAATTTACAGTCCTGCTGGGAATACTTTGCGGCCAATTCTACCTGGCCATACGCTAAGCTCACAGGGATCTCCTTCCCGTCAGGCCCCACCGGTCCGTGTTGGGGAACGTTGCAGAAAATTAAAAAATTTCCTACAGTTTCACCAAGATCCATCTATGAGTTCATCTAGCAACGAGTATTCAGATTAGATAGCATCTACATACCACTTTGTAGATCGCAACGGAAGCGTTCGTGTGAACGTGGATGAGGTAGTCGTACTTGCCGTGATCCAATTCACCGATGATCTAGTGCCGAACGGACGGCACCTCCGCGTTCAACACACGTACGGGAAGCGTGACGTCTCCTCCTTCTTGATCCAGCAAGGCAAAGGAGAGGTTGGGGAAGAAGTCTCCAGCAGCAGCACGACGGCGTGGTGATGGTGGAACTACAGTACTCCGGCAGGGCTTCGCCGTGCACTTACGGAGGAGGAGGAGGTGTTGGAGAGGGAGAGGGAGGCGCCAGGGCATAGGGTGCGCAGCCCCCCTCCCCTGCCCCCCTTTATATAGGCCTCTTGGGGGGGCGCCGGCCCTGGGAGATCCAATCTCCCAAGGGGGGCGGCGGCCAGGGAGGTTTCCCTCCCCCCCCCCCCAAGCCATCTAGGAGGTGCCTTCCACCACTAGGACTCCTGCTAGATCGAACCCTAGGCGCATGGGCCCTTTGGGGCTGGTTCCCTTTGGCCCATGTGGCCCACCAGGGCAGGTGGCCCCACCTGGTGGACCCCCGGGACCCCTCCGGTGGTCCCGGTACAATACCGATAACCCCGAAACTTGTCCCGATGGCCGAAACAGCACTTCCTATATATAATTCTTTACCTCCGGACCATTCCGAAACTCCTCGTGATGTCCGGGATCCCATCCGGGACTCCGAACAACATTCGGGTTACTGCACATACATATCCCTACAACCCTAGCGTCACCGAACCTTAAGTGTGTAGACCCTACGGGTTCGGGAGACATGCAGACATGACCGAGACGGCTCTCGGGCAATAACCAACAGCGGGATCTGGATACCCATGTTGGCTCCCACATGCTCCACGATGATCTCATCGGATGAACCACGATGTCAAGGATTCAATTAATCCCGTATACGATTCCCTTTGTCAATCGGTATTTTACTTGCCCGAGATTCGATCGTCGGTATACCAATACCTCGTTCAATCTCGTTACCGGCAAGTCACTTTTCTCGTTCCGTAATGCATGATCCCGTGATCAAACACTTTGATCACATTGAGCTCATTGTGATGATGCATTACCGAGAGGGCCCGGTGATACCTCTCCATCAAGCGGAGTGACAAATCCCAGTCTCGATCCATGTAACCCAACAGACACTTTCAGAGATACCCGTAGTATACCTTTATAGTCACCCAGTTACGTTGTGACGTTTGGCACACCCAAAGCACTCCTACGGTATCCGGGAGTTACACGATCTCATGGTCTAAGGAAAGGATACTTGGCATTGGAAAACTCTAGCAAACAAACTATGCGATCTTATGCTATGTTTAGGATTGGGTCTTGTCCATCACATCATTCTCCTAATGATGTGATCCCGTTATTGATGACATCCAATGTCCATAATCAGGAAACCATGACTATCTGTCGATTAACGAGCTAGTCAACTAGAGGCTCACTAGGGACATATTGTTGTCTGTTATTCACACATGTATTACGATTTCCGGTTAACACAATTATAGCACGAATAAAGACAATTATCATGAATAAGGAAATATAATAATAATGCTTTTATTATTGCCTCTAGGGCATATTTCCAACAGACTCCCACTTGCACTAGAGTCAATAATCTAGTTACATTGTGATGAATCGAACACCCATAGAGTTCTGGTGCTGATCATGTTTTGCCTTAGGGAGAGGTTTAGTCAACGGGTCTGCAACATTCAGATCCGTGTGCACTTTACAAATTTCTATGTCTCCATCTTGAACATTTTCACGAATGGAGTTGAAGCGACGCTTGATGTGCCTAGTCTTCTTGTGAAACCTGGGCTCCTTTGCAAGTGCAATAGCTCCAGTGTTGTCACAGAAGAGCTTGATTGGCCCCGACGCATTGGGTATGACTCCGAGGTCGGTGATGAACTCCTTCACCCAAATTGCTTCATGTGCTGCCTCCGAGGCTGCCATGTACTCAGCTTCACATGTAGATCCCGCCACGACGCTTTGCTTGCAACTGCACCAGCTTACTGCCCCACCATTCAAAATATACACGTATCCGGTTTGTGACTTAGAGTCATCCAGATCTGTGTCGAAACTAGCGTCGACGTAACCTTTTACGACGAGCTCTTCGTCACCTCCATAAACGAGAAACATTTCCTTGGTCCTTTTCAGGTACTTCAGGATATTCTTGACCGCTGTCCAGTGTTCCTTGCCGGGATTACTTTGGTACCTTCCTACCAAACTTACGGCAAGGTTTACATCAGGTCTGGTACACAGCATGGCATACATAATAGAACCTATGGCTGAGGCATAGGGGATGACGCTCATCTCTTCTATATATTCTGCCGTGGTCGGGCATTGAGCTGAGCTCAATTTCACACCTTGTAACACAGGTAAGAACCCTTTCTTAGATTGATCCATATTGAACTTCTTCAATATCTTATCAAGGTATGTGCTTTGTGAAAGACCTATGAGGCGTCTTGATCTATCTCTATAGATCTTGATGCCTAATATATAAGCTGCTTCTCCAAGGTCCTTCATTGAAAAACTCTTATTCAAGTAGGCCTTAATGCTGTCCAAGAGCTCTATATTATTTCCCATCAAAAGTATGTCGTCTACATATAATATGAGAAATGCTATAGAGCTCCCACTCACTTTCTTGTAAACACAGGCTTCTCCATAAGTCTGTGTAAACCCAAACACTTTGATCATCTCATCAAAGCGAATGTTCCAAATCCGAGATGCTTGCACCAGCCCATAAATCGAGCGTTGGAGCTTGCACACCTTGTCAGCGTTCTTAGGATCGACAAAACCTTCCGGCTGCATCATATACAATTCTTCCTTAAGGAAACCATTAAGGAATGCCGTTTTGACGTCCATTTGCCATATTTCATAATCATAGTATGCGGCAATTGCTAACATGATTCTGACGGACTTCAGCTTCGCTACCGGTGAGAAAGTCTCATCGTACTCAACCCCTTGAACTTGTCGATAACCCTTAGCGACAAGCCGAGCTTTATAGATGGTCACATTACCATCCGCGTCTGTCTTCTTCTTAAAGATCCATTTATTTTCTATCGCTCGCCGTTCAACGGGCAAGTCAGTCAAAGTCCATACTTTGTTTTCATACATGGATCCTATCTCGGATTTCATGGCTTCCAGCCATTTGTCGGAATCTGGGCCCGCCATTGCTTCCTCATAGTTCGAAGGTTCACCGTTGTCTAACAACATGATTTCCAAGACAGGGTTGCCGTACCACTCTGGTGCGGAACGTGTCCTTGTAGTCCTTCGAATTTCAGTAGGAGCTTGATCAGAAGTATCTTGATCATAATCATTAATTTCCTCTCTAGTCGGTGCAGGCACCTCAGGAACGATTTCTTGAGTTTCGCCATTTTCCGGTTCAAGAGGCAACACTTCATCAAGTTCTACTTTCCTCCCACTTACTTCTTTCGAGAGAAACTCTTTCTCTAGAAAGGATCCATTCTTGGCAACAAAGATCTTGCCTTCGGATCTGTGGTAGAAGGTATACCCAACAGTTTCTTTCGGGTATCCTATGAAGACGCATTTTTCCGATTTGGGTTCGAGCTTTTCAGGTTGAAGTTTCTTGACATAAGCATCGCATCCCCAAAATTTTAGAAACGACAGCTTAGGTTTCTTCCCAAACCATAATTCATACGGTGTCGTCTCAACGGATTTCGACGGAGCCCTATTTAAAGTGAATGCGGCAGTCTCTAAAGCATAGCCCCAAAAAGATAGCGGTAAGTCGGTAAGAGACATCATAGATCGCACCATATCTAATAGAGTGCGATTACGACGTTCGGACACACCATTATGCTGAGGTGTTCCAGGCGGCGTGAGTTGTGAAACTATTCCACATTTTCTTAAGTGTGTGCCAAATTCGTGACTCAAGTATTCTCCTCCACGATCTGATCGTAGAAACTTGATCTTTCTATCACGTTGATTTTCAACCTCACACTGAAATTCCTTGAACTTTTCAAAGGTCTCAGATTTGTGTTTCATCAAGTAGATATACCCATATCTACTCAAGTCATCAGTGAGGGTGAGAACATAACGATAGCCACCGCGAGCCTCAACACTCATTGGACCGCACACATCGGTATGTATGATTTCCAATAAGTTGGTTGCTTGCTCCATTGTTCCTGAGAACGGAGTCTTGGTCATTTTACCCATGAGGCATGGTTCGCACGTGTCAAATGATTCATAATCAAGAGACTCTAAAAGTCCATCTGCATGGAGCTTCTTCATGCGTTTGACACCTATGTGACCAAGGCGGCAGTGCCACAAATATGTGGGACTATTGTTATCGACTTTAACTCTTTTGGTATTCACACTATGAATATGTGTATCATCACGTACGAGATTCATCAAGAATAAACCATTAACCATCGGAGCATGACCATAAAACATATCTCTCATATAAATAGAACAACCATTATTCTCGGATTTAAATGAGTAGCCATCTCGAATTAAGCGAGATCCAGATACAATGTTCATGCTCAAACTTGGCACTAAATAACAATTATTGAGGTTTAAAACTAATCCTGTAGGTAAATGTAGAGGCAGCGTGCCGACGGCGATCACATCGACCTTGGAACCATTCCCGACGCGCATCGTCACCTCGTCCTTTGCCAGTCTCCGTTTATTCCGCAGCTCCTGCTTTGAGTTACAAATGTGAGCAACTGCACCGGTATCAAATACCCAAGAGCTACTACGAGTGCTGGTAAGGTACACATCAATTACATGTATATCACATATACCTTTGGTTTTGCCGGCCTTCTTGTCCGCTAAGTATTTGGGGCAGTTCCGCTTCCAGTGACCACTTCCCTTGCAATAAAAACACTCAGTCTCGGGCTTGGGTCCATTCTTTGGCTTCTTCCCGGCAACTTGCTTACCGGGAGCGGCAACTTCCTTGTCGTCCTTCTTGAAGTTCTTTTTACCCTTGCCCTTCTTGAACTTAGTGGTTTTATTCACCATCAACACTTGATGGTCTTTCTTGATTTCTACCTCTGCTGATTTCAGCATAGCATATACCTCAGGAATGGTCTTTACCATCCCCTGCATATTATAGTTCATCACAAAGCTCTTGTAGCTAGGTGGAAGCGACTGGAGGATTCTGTCAATGACCGCTTCATCCGGGAGATTAACTTCCAGTTGAGTCATGCGGTTGTGCAACCCAGACATTTTGAGTATGTGTTCACTGACAGAACTATTTTCCTCCATCTTACAGCTAAATAATTTGTTGGATACTTCATATCTCTCGACCCGGGCATGAGCTTGGAAAACCATTTTCAGCTCTTCGAACATCTCATATGCTCCGTGTCTCTCAAAACGCTTTTGGAGCCCCGGCTCTAAGCTGTAAAGCATGCCGCACTGAACGAGGGAGTAATCATCGCAGCGTGACTGCCAAGCGTTCATAACGTCTTGTTCTGCAGGGAGAATAGGTGCGTCACCCAGCGGTGCTCTTAGGACATAATCTTTCTTGGCAGCTATGAGGATAATCCTCAGGTTCCGGACCCAGTCCGTATAGTTGCTACCATCGTCTTTCAGCTTGGTTTTCTCTAGGAACGCGTTGAAGTTGAGGACTACGTTGGCCATTTGATCTACAAGACATATTGTAAAAATTTAGACTAAGTTCATGATAATAAAGTTCATTTAATCAAATTAATGAACTCCCACTTAGATAGACATCCCTCTTCTAGTCATCTAAGTATTACATGATCCGAGCCAACTAGGCCGTGTCCGATCATCACGTGAGACGGACTAGTCAACTTCGGTGAACATCTTCATGTTGATCGTATCTTCTATACGACTCATGCTCGACCTTTCGGTCTTCTGTGTTCCGAGGCCATGTATGTACATGCTAGGCTCGTCAAGTCAACCTAAGTGTTTTGCGTGTGTAAATCTGTCTTACACCCGTTGTATGCGAACGTAAGGACCTATCACACCCGATCATCACGTGGTGCTTTGGAACGACGAACCTTAGCAACGGTGCACAGTTAGGGAGAACACTTTCTTGAAATTATTATGAGGGATCATCTTATTTACTACCGTCGTTCTAAGTAAACAATATGCAAAACATGATAAACATCACATGCAATCAAATAATAAACGTGACATGATATGGCCAATATCACATAGCTCCTTCGATCTCCATCTTGGGGCTCCATGATCATCTTGTCACCGGCTTGACACCATGATCTTCATCATCATGATCTTCATCATCGTGTCTCCATGAAGTTGCTCGCCAACTATTACTTCTACTACTATGGCTAACGCGTTTAGCAATAAAGTAAAGTAACTTACATGGCGATTCTCAATGACACGCAGGTCATACAAAAAATAAAGACAACTCCTATGGCTCCTGCCGGTTGTCATACTCATCGACATGCAAGTCGTGATTCCTATTACAATAGCATGAACATCTCATAAATCACATATAGATCATTCATCATACATCACAACTTTGGCCATATCATATCACAAAGCACTTGCTGCAAAAACAAGTTAGACGTCCTCTAATTGTTGTTGCAAGTTTTACGTGGCTGAATTAGGGTTCTAGCAAGAACGTTTTCTTACCTACGTGAAACCACCACAACATGATTTGTCAACTTCTATTTACCCTTCATAAGGACCCTTTTCATCGAATCCGCTCCAACTAAAGTAGGAGAGACAGACACCCGCCAGCCACCTTATGCAACTAGTGCATGTTAGTCGGTGGAACCGGTCTCACATAAGCGTACGTGTAAGGTTGGTCCGGGCCGCTTCATCCCACAATACCGCTGAAGCAAGATAAGACTAGTAGCGGCAAGAAGAGTTGACAACATCTGCGCCCACAACAAATTGTGTTCTACTCGCGCAAGAAGAACTACGCATAGACCTAGCTCATGATGCCACTGTTGGGGAACGTTGCAGAAAATTAAAATTTTTCCTACGGTTTCACCAAGATCCATCTATGAGTTCATCTAGCAACGAGTATTCAGATTAGATAGCATCTACATACCACTTTGTAGATCGCAACGGAAGCGTTCGTGTGAACGTGGATGAGGTAGTCGTACTTGCCGTGATCCAATTCACCGATGATCTAGTGCCGAACGGACGGCACCTCCGCGTTCAACACACGTACGGGAAGCGTGACGTCTCCTCCTTCTTGATCCAGCAAGGCAAAGGAGAGGTTGGGGAAGAAGGCTCCAGCAGCAGCACGACGGCGTGGTGATGGTGGAACTACAGTACTCCGGCAGGGCTTCGCCGTGCACTTACGGAGGAGGAGGAGGTGTTGGAGAGGGAGAGGGAGGCGCCAGGGCATAGGGTGCGCAGCCCCCCTCCCCTGCCCCCCTTTATATAGGCCTCTTGGGGGGGCGCCGGCCCTGGGAGATCCAATCTCCCAAGGGGGGCGGCGGCCAGGGAGGTTTCCCTCCCCCCCATGCCATCTAGGAGGTGCCTTCCACCACTAGGACTCCTCCTAGATGGAACCCTAGGCGCATGGGCCCTTTGGGGCTGGTTCCCTTTGGCCCATGTGGCCCACCAGGGCAGGTGGCCCCACCTGGTGGACCCCCGGGACCCCTCCGGTGGTCCCGGTACAATACCGATAACCCCGAAACTTGTCCCGATGGCCGAAACAGCACTTCCTATATATAATTCTTTACCTCCGGACCATTCCGGAACTCCTCGTGATGTCCGGGATCTCATCCGGGACTCCGAACAACATTCGGGTTACTGCACATACATATCCCTACAACCCTAGCGTCACCGAACCTTAAGTGTGTAGACCCTACGGGTTCGGGAGACATGCAGACATGACCGAGACGGCTCTCGGGCAATAACCAACAGCGGGATCTGGATACCCATGTTGGCTCCCACATGCTCCATGATGATCTCATAGGATGAACCACGATGTCAAGGATTCAATTAATCCCGTATACGATTCCCTTTGTCAATCGGTATTTTACTTGCCCGAGATTCGATCGTTGGTATACCAATACCTCGTTCAATCTCGTTACCGGCAAGTCACTTTTCTCGTTCCGTAATGCATGATCCCGTGATCAAACACTTTGATCACATTGAGCTCATTGTGATGATGCATTACCGAGAGGGCCCGGTGATACCTCTCCGTCAAGCGGAGTGACAAATCCCAGTCTCGATCCATGTAACCCAACAGACACTTTCAGAGATACCCGTAGTATACCTTTATAGTCACCCAGTTACGTTGTGACGTTTGGCACACCCAAAGCACTCCTACGGTATCCGGGAGTTACACGATCTCATGGTCTAAGGAAAGGATACTTGACATTGGAAAACTCTAGCAAACAAACTATGCGATCTTATGCTATGTTTAGGATTGGGTCTTGTCCATCACATCATTCTCCTAATGATGTGATCCCGTTATTGATGACATCCAATGTCCATAGTCAGGAAACCATGACTATCTGTCGATTAACGAGCTAGTCAACTAGAGGCTCACTAGGGACATATTGTTGTCTGTTATTCACACATGTATTACGATTTCCGGTTAACACAATTATAGCACGAATAAAGACAATTATCATGAATAAGGAAATATAATAATAATGCTTTTATTATTGCCTCTAGGGCATATTTCCACCAGTCCGACCTCGGCCATGTGATTGGGGTCAGACTTCGTAAAGCGGGTCTTCACCATGGCCCAGACCTCCCTAGCACCCTGCCGGCAGGCCGATATCTTCCACAACTAGAAGCGCCGCCGAGCTCCCTTCAACTTCTCCGCAAGTTCTCCAAAGCCCTCAGGCATGGAGTGGGCAGGCCACAAGGCTTGGGCAATACCTCGCATCGCCTGCCGAACTCGTTCGTGCAGTTACGAGAGTTCGGGAATAAGATCGCCCATTGAACCAGGCATCTCCTCTGCAGGACGACCTGTCAGCATACCTACAGACATAACTCTGTTAGTCGTCTTCCTCGCCGAACTCCTTTTTCAAGAGTTCGCTTAAGCACTTACTAAAAATGTCGCGTCGAAGTCGCTGATTCTCCTTATTGGAGTCCGACAGCTGGCCACGAACATCTTTTAGTTCAACATCCAGCCTGGTGTTGGCATCCTGGAGATCATTCTTCTCCCGCCTCACCTTTGTTAGCATGCTTTCACCAGCCTTTAACCGGCGTAGAAGTTGTTGCCTGTCCGTATCGAGTCCGGCGCCATCTGCAATACCATTTGTTAGATTGGCACTTAAATCCGCACAATACTAAATATTCTGGTGTATTGTTTACCTGCAGGGGTCTCTTTAGACCCCCTGCTGCCGTTAGTGCGGCCTCTAGTCGGGCCCTGCACCTTTCCAGCTCCTGGGACAGCGCGGTGTTCTTCTCGGTAAGAAACTGCATGTTATATGATTCTCAAATCAGTTATTTCCACTGCTTCAAGTCTCGGGGGCTACTGGCATATCTATATTTACCAAAATTTTCTTACCCGTATGTCTTTTACATACTGCTCCGTGGCTCTGGCTAAACCATTTTGAGCGGCACGGAGGTACGCGTCTCCTGAATTGAAGGCATTTAAAGGCTCCTGGGAGAAACAAGCGGTGCGAAGAACTATCCGACGACGCCTGTGGTTCATGGCACTCTCCACCTCAGAATGGGTGGCACACAGCCTGTCCACATCCTCTCATGGAGGAGCGTCCGGTGCGTGCCTTGCTCGGGCCTCCGCTTCTGGGCCGGGCATTGGAGTCTGGCTGGTGGAGGCGCGATTGGCAACCTAGCTGGATATAGTCCGGAGAGGTCTCTTCGTCCTGAAGATAGCACGAATGTTAATATACCCTGGAGGAGTAAAACACCAGGGAAAAAGAGAGGGTACGCCATACCTTTGCTCTGGCACCTCAGTTCGGACTACGTTCCTTTTTGCCCCACGGGGCCCTGCAGCCCCCCGCTGACTAGCTGCAGCGGTGTCGGCTTCCCGCCTCGGGAATCTCCCCTACAAAACACGGTTGCAGTCAGAACAACCAAACCCGTGAAAACGGAACCCCTCTTAAGGGGGTAAAACTCCGGTATTCGTCACCTGGGAGGCCGGGATTAACCCAGGGTAATCAGCTATAATAACTACCAAGGTATCGTCCTTGCTTAGCTGATAAAACACTCCGTTGATAAACTCCACTGCTAAGTCCGGATCCTCTTCGGAGTCCGGATCGAGGGACCGTTCTGGGTCCTCTGGCTGTGGAGGACGGCTATTTATGTTTTTTACCTCCTGACGCAGGTCCTGCGTTGAAGTCGTTAGACTACCTATTTAATCATGGGAATGTAAAATGAACAGGGAAGCATGACTGTCCGCTTACCCAATTCGGAGGACTATACATGGAAAATCCGCCCTGCGGGTCGATGCGGAGGAATTCCTCTTCTTCTCCCTTGTACAAATAGGATAAGATCTTCATTAGAGCGGCAGGCGAGTCCGGCCCTTTACGGCCGTAATGGGTGGCGTCATCTTCCCCGTTGAAATCCCACATGGGGTGGCTTCTGTATTGGAGCGGCTGCACCCCCCGCGTAATGCATATGGCCATGACTTTAATCATGGTTAGTCCGGAATGAGCCAGTAGCTTAATCCGGCCCATTAAGTAAAGGACGTCTTTGTCATTCTCTCTCTGAGGGCTCCGAGGGCGCCAACTCAGGCGTTTCTTCAGGGGAGCGTTGTTGAACTCAGGGAGACCGGCCCGGATAGGGTCCGGCAGGGGGACATCGTCTATGTAAAACCATTCTGAAGGCCAGTCCTCGGACGCCTTCTTCGGGGTTCCGGATGGGTATCCGGTCCCGGCGATGCGCCATACTTCGGCTCCGCCCACTTGATATATGGACCCCTCTTGGGAACGGGGCACCAGGTGGAATATCTTCTTCCACAGCGCGAAAGGAGCCTCGACGCCTAAAAATAGCTCACAAAGAGCAATGAAGCCCGCGATGTGTAACACGGAGTCGGGCGTAAGGTGGTCCAGCTGGAGGCCATAGAACTCCAAAAGCCCGCGGAGAAAGGGATGAATTGGAAATCCTAGTCCCCTTATTAGATAAGGGACCAGGCACACCCGCTCCCCTTTAGAGGGACTAGGTGAGTTCTCCGCTTGTTTTCCGCCTTGATAAGTGGTGAGTCCGGCTCGGACCGAGACCATATAGGCTTGAGGGAGAAATCCCTTGGCTTGGAGCAACACTAATTTGCTATGCGGGATGGAGCAACTCTCCCAGTCTCCAGGGATAGTACTGGAAGGGCGAGAGGAGGAGCTACGGCGGCTGGCCATGTTAGAATGGATCTTTGCTGGAGACGCTCTCATGATTTCTCGCAGAAGGGGAAGGTGTGGTTTGGATCTGAATCCTCATCCTGTTAAATAGGCGGCTCGTTTATACGACTAGGGGCTTGGATGTAAAACTACCCCCGTCTTTTCGCATTCGTTTGACACGTGGGAGGCGGCCATTATTGGGCGTGAAAGCCAAGGAGCGCTGCATTACAAAAATCGGACGTTATACCCGCAGGTACACAAAGTTTGAAGGAGAACCCGCCTTGCAATGCCGAAGACAATCTGCGCGCCGTACTTGTCGTCATTGAAGCCTGGTTCGGGGGCTACTGAGGGAGTCCTGGATTAGGGGGTGTTCGGATAGCCGGAGTATACCTTCAGCCGGACTCCAGGACTATGAAGATACAAGATTGAAGACTTCGTCCCGTGTCCGGAAGGATCTTTTCTTGGCGTGGAAGGCAAGCTAGGCGTGCGGATATTCAAGATCTCCTACCATTGTAACCGACTCTGTGTAACCCTAACCCTATCCGGTGTCTATATAAACCGGAGGGTTGTAGTCCGTAGGACAACCATCATCATACACAATCATACCATAGGCTAGCTTCTAGGGTTTAGCCTCCTTGATCTCGTGGTAGATCTACTCTTGTACTACCCATATCATCAATATTAATCTAGCAGGAGTAGGGTTTTACCTCCATCGAGAGGGCCCGAACCTGGGTAAAATAAAGTGTCCCTTGTCTCCTGTTATCATCCGACCTTGACGCACAGTTCAGGACCCCCTACCCGAGATCCGCCGGTTTTGACACCGACAAGGGTCTTTATGAAGGGTAAATAGAAATTGGCATATCACGTTGTGGTTTTGACGTAGGTAAGAAACGTTCTTTCTAGAACCCTAATACAGCCACGTAAAAAAAACTTGCAACAACAATTAGAGGACGTCTAAATTGTTTTTGCAGCATGTGTCGTGTGATGTGATATGTCCAAAAGATGTGATGAATGATATATGCGATGTATGAGATTGATCATGTTCCTGTAATAGATATCACAACTTGCATGTCGATGAGTATGACAACCGGCAGGAGCCATAGGAGTTGTCTTTATTTATTATATGACCTGCGTGTCATTGAATAACGCCATGTAATTATTTTACTTCTTTGCTAAACCGTTAGTCATAGTAGTATAAGTAATATTTGGTGAACAACTTCATGGAGACACGATGATGGAGATCATGATGATGGAGATCATGGTGTCATGCCGGTGACGAAGATGATCATGGCGCCCCAAAGATGGAGATCAAAGGAGCAATATGATATTGGCCATATCATGTCACTATTTGATTGCATGTGATGTTTATTATGTTTATGCTTCTTATTTGCTTAGAACGACTGTAGTAAATAAGATGATCCCTCACAATAATTTCAAGAAAGTGTTCCCCCTAACTGTGCGCCGTTGCGAAAGTTTGTTGTTCCGAAGCACCACGTGATGATCGAGTGTGATAGGTTCTAACGTTCACATACAACGGGTGTAAGCCAGATCTACACATGCAAAACACTTAGGTTGACTTGACGAGCCTAGCCTGTACAGACATGGCCTCGGAACACAAGACACCGAAAGGTCGAACATGAGTCGTATGGAAGATACGATCAACATGGAGATGTTCACCGATGATGACTAGTCCATCTCACGTGATGATCGGACACGGCCTAGTTGAGTCGGATCATGTAACACTTAGATGACGAGAGGGATATCTAATCTAAGTGGGAGTTCATTAAATAATTTGATTAGATGAACTTAATTATCATGAACTTAGTCTAAATAAACTTTGCAATATGTCTTGTGGATCAAATGGCCCACGCAAATGTCAACCCCAACTTCAAAGCGTTCCTAGAGAAAACCAAGCTGAAAGATGATGGCAGCAACTATCCGGACTGGGTCCGGAACCTGAGGATCATCCTCATAGCTGCCAGGAAACAATATGTCCTAGAAGCACCGCTAGGTGAAGCACCCATCCAAGAGAACCAAGACATTATGAATGCTTGCAGCAGCGTGCTGATGATTACTCCCTCATTCAGTGTGGCATGCTTTATAGCTTAGAACCGGGGCTCCAAAAGCATTTTGAGCAACACGGAGCATATGAGATGTTCGAAGAGCTGAAAATGGTTTTCCAAGCTCATGCCCGGGTCGAGAGATATGATCTCTCCGACAAGTTCTACAGTTGTGAGATGGAGGAAAATAGTTCTGTCAGTGAGCACATACTCAAAATGTCTGGGTTGCACAACCGCTTGACTCAGCTGGGAGTTAATCTCCCGGATGACGCGGTCGTTGACAGAATCCTTCAGTCGCTCCCACAAAGCTACAAGAGCTTTGTGATGAACTTCAATATGCAGGGGATGGAAAAGACCATTCCTGAGGTATATTCAATGCTGAAATCAGCGGAGGTGGAGATCAAAAAGGAACATCAAGTGTTGATGGTGAATAAAACCACTAAGTTCAAGAAAGGCAAGGGTAAGAAGGAGGACGGCAAGGGAGTTGCCTAGCCCGGCAAGCCAGTTGCCGGGAAGAAGCCAAAGAATGGACCCAAGTCTGAAACTGAGTGCTTTTATTGCAAGGGAAAGGGACACTGGAAGCGGAACTGCCCCAAATACTTAGCAGACAAGAAGGCCGGGAACACTACAGGTATATGTGATATACATGTAATTGATGTGTACATTACCAGTACTCGTAGTAGCTCCCGGGTATTTGATACCGGTGCGGTTGCTCATATTTGTAACTCAAAACAGGAGCTGCGGAATAAACGGAGACTGGCGAAGGACGAGGTGACGATGCGCGTCGGGAATGGTTCCAAGGTCGATGTGATCGCCGTCGGCACGCTACCTCTACATTTACCTACGGGGTTAGTTTTAAACCTCAGTAATTGTTATTTAGTGCTAGATTTGAGCATGAACATTGTATCTGTATCTCGTTTAATGCGAGATGGCTACTCATTTAAATCTGAGAATAACGGTTGTTCTATTTTTATGAGAGATATGTTTTATGGTCATGCCCCGCTGGTGAATGGTTTATTCTTAATGAATCTCGAACGTAATGTTACACATATTCATAGTGTGAATACCAAAAGATGTAAGGTTGATAATGATAGTCCCACATACTTGTGGCACTGCCGCCTTGGTCACATAGGTGTCAAACGCATGAAGAAGCTCCATACAGATGGACTTTTGGAGTCTCTTGATTTCGAATCATTTGACACGTGCAAACCATGCCTCATGGGGAAGATGACCAAGACTCCGTTCTCCGGAACAATGGAGCGAGCAACCAACTTATTGGAAATCATACATACTAATGTGTGCGGTCCAATCATACATACAATCGTACAATCTATGATGTTTCTTACCGATTTACCAATATCGTTTTGGGATCATGCATTAGAGACAGATGCATTCATGTTAAAAAGGGCACCATCTAAGTCCGTTGAGACGACACAATCAGAACTATGGTTTGGCAAGAAACCAAAAATTGTCGTTTCTTAAAGTTTGGGGTTGCGATGCTTATGTGAAAAAGTTTCAACATGATAAGCTCAAACCCAAAATCGGAGAAATGTGTCTTCATAGGATACCCAAAGGAGACAGTTGGGTACACCTTCTATCACAGATCCGAAGGCAAGACATTCGTTGCTAAGAATGGATCCTTTCTAGAGAAGGAGTTTCTCTCGAAAGAAGTGAGTGGGAGGAAAGTAGAAACTTGATGAGGTAACTGTACCTGCTCCCTTATTGGAAAGTAGTTCATCACGGAAATCTGTTCCTGTGACTCCTACACCAATTAGTAAGGAAGCTAATGATGATGATCATGTAACTTCAAGATCAAGTTACTACCGAATCTCGTAAGTAAACCAGAGTGAGATCCGCACCAGAGTGGTACGGTAATCCTGTTCTGGAAGTCATGTTACTAGACCATGATGAACTTGCGAACTATGAGGAAGCGATGGTGAGCCCAGATTCCGCGAAATGGTTTGAGACCATGAAATCTGAGATATGATCCATGTATGAGAACAAAGTATGGACTTTGATGGATTTGCCCGATGATCGGCAAGCCATAGAAAATAAATGGATCTTCAAGAGGAAGACGGACGCTGATAGTAGTGTTACTATCTACAGAGCTAGAATTGTCGCAAAAGGTTTTCGACAAGTTCAAAGTGTTGACTACGATGAGAGTTTCTCACTCATATCTATGCTTAAGTCTGTTCGAATCATGTTAGCAATTGCCGCATTTTATGAAATCTGGCAAATGGAAAAACAAAACTGCATTCCTTAATGGATTTATTAAAGAAGAGTTGCATATGATGCAACCAGAAGGTTTTGTCAATCCTAAAGGTGTTAACAAAATATGCAAGCTTCAGCGATCCATCTATGGACTGGTGCAAGCATCTCGGAGTTGGAATATACGCTTTGATAAGTTGATCAAAGCATATAGTTTTATACAGACTTGCGGTGAAGCCTGTATTTACAAGAAAGTGAGTGGGAGCACTACAGCATTTCTGATAAGTATATGTGAATGACATATTGTTGATCGGAAATAATGTAGAATTATTCTGCAAAGCATAAAGGAGTGTTTGAAAGGAGTTTTTCAAAGAAAGACCTCGATGAAGCTGCTTACATATTGAGCATCAAAATCTATAGAGATAGATCAAGACGCTTGATAAGTTTTTTTCAATGAGTACATACCTTGACAAGATTTTGAAGTAGTTCAAAATGGAACAGTCAAAGAAAGAGTTCTTGCCTGTGTTACAAGGTGTGAAATTGAGTAAGACTCAAAGCCCGACCACGGCAGAAGATAGAAAGAGAATGAAAGTCATTCCCTATGCTTTGGCCATAGGTTCTATAAAGTATGCCATGCTGTGTACCAGACCTATTGTATACCCTACCCTGAGATTGGCACGGGAGTACAATAGTGATCTAGGAGTAGATCACTGGACGGCGGTCAAAATTATCCTTAGTGGAATAAGGATATGTTTCTCGATTATGGAGGTGACAAAAAGGTTCGTCGTAAAGAGTTACGTCGATGCAAGTTTTGACACTGATCCAGATGACTCTAAGTCTCAATCTGGATACATATTGAAAGTGGGAGCAATTAGCTAGAGTAGCTCCATGCAGAGCATTGTTGACATAGAAATTTGCAAAGTACATGCGGATCTGAATGTAGCAGACCCATTGACTAAGATTCTCTCACAAGCAAAACATGATCACACCTTAGTACTCTTTGGGTGTTAATTACATAGCGATGTAAACTAGATTACTGAATCTAGTAAACCCTTTGGGTGTCGGTCACATAGCGATGTGAACTATGGGTGTTAATCACATGATGATGTGAACTATTGATGTTAATCACATGGTGATGTGATCTAGATTATTGACTCTAGTGCAAGTGGGAGACTGAAGGAAATATGCCCTAGAGGCAATAATAAAGTTATTATTTATTTCCTTATATCATGATAAATGTTTATTATTCATACTAGAATTGTATTAACTGGAAACATAATACATGTGTGAATACATAGACAAACAGAGTGTCACTAGTATGCCTCTACTTGACTAGCTCATTAATCAAAGATGGTTATGTTTCCTAACCATGAACAAAGAGTTGTTATTTGATTAACGAGATCACATCATTAGTTGAATGATCTGATTAACATGACCCATTCCATTAGCATAGCACCCGATCGTTTAGTATGTTGCTATTGCTTTTATCCATGACTTATACATGTTCCTTTAACTATGAGATTATGCAACTCCCGTTTACCGTAGGAACACTTTGTGTGCTACCAAACGTCACAACGTAACTGGGTGATTATAAAGGTGCTCTACAGGTGTCTCCGAAGGTACATGTTGGGTTGGCGTATTTCGAGATTAGGATTTGTCACTCCGATTGTCGGAGAGGTATCTCTGGGCCCTCTCGGTAATGCACATCACATAAGCCTTGCAAGCATTGCAACTAATGTGTTAGTTGTGAGATGATGTATTACGGAACGAGTAAAGAGACTTGCCGGTAACGAGATTGAACTAGGTATTGGATACCGACGATCGAATCTCGGGTAAGTAACATACCGATGACAAAGGGAACAACGTATGTTGTTATGCGGTCTGACCGATAAAGATCTTCGTAGAATATGTAGGAGCCAATATGGGCATCCAGGTCCCGCTATTGGTCATTGACCGGAGACGTGTCTCGGTCATGTCTACATTGTTCTTGAACCGTAGGGTCCGCACGCTTAACGTTACGATGACAGTTATTATGAGTTTATGTATTTTGATGTACCGAAGGAGTTCGGAGTCCCGGATGTGATCACGGACATGACGAGGAGTCTCGAAATGGTCGAGACGTAAAGAATGATATATTGGAAGCCTATGTTTGGACATCGGATGTGTTCCAGGTGAAATCAGGATTTTACCGGAATACCGGGAGGGTTACCGGAACCCCCCGGGAACATAATGGGCCAACATGGGCCTTGGTGGAGAGGTGAGAGGGCTGCCCTCATGGGCTGCGCGCCTCCCCCCTTCCCCTAGTCCTATTAGGACTAGGAGAGGTGGCCGGCCCCCTCTCTCTCTCTTCCCCTTGGAGAATCCTAGTCCAACTAGGATTGGGGGGGGGGGGAATCCTACTCCCAGAGGGAGTAGGACTCTCCTGGCGCGCCAGGCTTGGCCGGCCAGCCCCTCCCCCTTGGCTCCTTTATATACGGGGGCAGGGGGCACCCCATAGACACACAATTGATCATTGAGATCTTTCCTTAGTCGTGTGCGGTGCCCCCTTCCACCAAATTCCACCTCGGTCATATCGTTGCAGTGCTTAGGCGAAGCCCTGCGCCGGTAACACATCAAGATCGTCACCACGCCGTCGTGCTGACGGAACTCTTCCCCGACGCTTTGCTGGATCGGAGCCCGGGGATCGTCATCGAGCTGAACGTGTGCTAAGAACTCGGAGGTGCCGGAGTAACGGTGTTGTGATCGGTCGGATCGCGAGGAGAACGTACGACTACTTCCTCTATGTTGTGTCAACGCTTCCGCTTTCGGTCTACGAGGGTACGTAGACAACACTCTCCCCTCTCGTTGCTATGCATCACCATGATCTTGCGTGTGCGTAGGAAATTTTTTGAAATTACTACGTTCCCCAACAGTGGCATCCGAGCCTAGGTTTTTATGGTTTGATGTTATTTGCACGAGTAGAACACAAGTAAGTTGTGGACGATACAAGTCATACTGCCTACCAGCATGTCATACTTTGGTTCAGCGGTATTGTTGGACGAGATGATCCGGACCAACCTTACGCGTACGCTTACGCGAGACCGGTTCCCTCGACGTGCTTTGCACATAGATGGCTTGCGGAAGACTGTCTCTCCAACTTTAGTTGAACCGAGTGTGGCTACGCCCGGTCCTTGAGAAGGTTAAAACGGAGTCTATTTGACAAACTATCGTTGTGGTTTTGATGCGTAGGTAAGATGAGTTCTTGCTTAAGCCCGTAGCAGCCACGTAAAACTTGCAACAACAAAGTAGAGGACGTCTAACTTGTTTTTGCAGGGCATGTTGTGATGTGATATGGTCAAGAACATGATGCTAAATTTTATTGTATGAGATGATCATGTTTTGTAACCGAGTTATCGGCAACTGGCAGGAGCCATATGGTTGTCGCTTTATTGTATGCAATGCAATCGCGATGTAATGCTTTACTTTATTACTAAGCGGTAGTGATAGTCGTGGAAGCATAAGATTGGCGAGACGACAACGATGCTACGATGGAGATCAAGGTGTCGCGCCAGTGACGATGGTGATCATGACGGTGCTTCGAAGATGGAGATCACAAGCACGAGATGATGATGGCCATATCATATCACTTATATTGATTGCATGTGATGTTTATCTTTTATGCATCTTATCTTGCTTTGATTGACGGTAGCATTATAAGATGATCTCTCACTAATTATCAAGAAGTGTTCTCCCTGAGTATGCACCGTTGCAAAAGTTCTTCGTGCTGAGACACCACGTGATGATCGGGTGTGATAGGCTCTACGTTCAAATACAACGGGTGCAAAACAGTTGCACATGCGGAATACTCAGGTTATACTTGACGAGCTATGCATATAAGATATGACCTCGGAACACGGAGACCGAAAGGTCGAGCGTGAATCATATAGTAGATATGATCAACATAGTGATGTTCACCATTGAAACTACTCCATCTCACGTGATGATTGGACATGGTTTAGTTGATTTGGATCACGTGATCACTTAGAGGATTAGAGAGATGTCTATCTAAGTGGGAGTTCTTAAGTAATATGATTAATTGAACTTTAATTTATCATGAACTTAGTCCTGGTAGTATTAGCATATCTATGTTGTAGATCAGTAGCTCGCATTGTTGCTTCCCTGTGTTTATTTTGATATGTTCCTAGAGAAAATTGTGTTGAAAAATGTTAGTAGCAATGATGCGGATTGGATCCGTAATCTGAGGTTTATCATCATTGCTGCACAGAAGAATTTTGTCCTTGATGCACCGCTAGGTGACGGACCTTTTGCAGGAGCAGATGCAGACGTTATGAACGTTTTGCTAGCTCAATATGATGACTACTTAATAGTTTAGTGCACCATGCTTAACGGCTTAGAATCGGGACTTCAAAGACGTTTTGAACGTCATGGACCATACGAGATGTTCCAGGAGTTGAAGTTAATATTTCAAGCAAATACCCGAGTTGAGAGATATGAAGTCTCCAACAAGTTCTATAGCTAAAAGATGGAGGAGAATCGCTCAACTAGTGAGCATGTGCTCAGATAGTCTGAGTACTACAATCGCTTGAATCAAGTGGGAGTTAATCTTCCATATAAAATAGTGATTGAAAGAATTCTCTAGTCACCATCACCAAGTTAGTAGAACTTCGTGATGAACTATAATATGCAAGGGATAACGGAAAATATTCCCAAGCTCTTCGCAATGCTAAAATCGGCGAAGGTAGAAATCAAAGAAAAACATCAAGTGTTGATGGTTGACAAGATCACTAGTTTCAAGAAAAGGGCAAAAGGAAAGAAGGGGAACTTCAAGAAGAACGGCAAGCAAGTTGCTGCTCAAGTGAAAAAGCCCAAGTCTGGTCCTAAGCCTGAGACTAAGTGCTTCTACTGCAAAGGGACTGGTCACTGGAAGCGGAACTACCCCAAGTGATTGGCGGATAAGAAGGATGGCAAAGTGAACGTAAGTATATTTGATATACATGTTATTGATGTGTACTTTACTAGTGTTCATAGCAACCCCTCAGTATTTGGTACTAGTTCAGTTGCTAAAATTAGTAACTCGAAACGGGAGTTGCAGAATGAACAAAGACTAGTTAAAGGGCAAGGTGACGATGTGTGTTGGAAGTGGTTCCAAGATTGATATGATCATCATCGCACACTCACTATACTTTCGGGATTAGTGTTGAACCTAAATAAGTGTTATTTGGTATTTGCGTTGAGCATAAATATGATTTGAACATGTTTATTGCAATACGGCTATTCATTTAAGTAAGAGAATAAATTGTTGTTCTGTTTACATGAATAAAACCTTCTATGGTTATACACACCAACGAAATGGTTTGTTGGATCTCGATCATAGTGATACACATATTCATAATATTGAAGCCAAAAGATGCAAAGTTAATAATGATAGTGCAACTTATTTGTGGCACTGCCGTTTAGGTCATATTGGTGTAAAGCGCATGAAGAAACTCCATGCTGATGGATTTTTGGAATCACTTGATTATGAATCACTTGATGCTTGCGAACCGTGCCTCATGGGCAAGATGACTAAGACACTGTTCTCCGGAACAATGGAGCAAGCAACAGATTTGTTGGAAATCATACATACTGATGTATGTGGTCCGATGAATATTAAAGCTCGCGACAAGTATCATTATTTTTTGACCTTCACAGATGATTTGAGCAGATATGGGTATATCTACTTGATGAAACATAAGTCTGAAACATTTGAAAAGTTCAAAGAATTTCAGAGTGAGGTGGAGAATCATCGTAACAAGAAAATAAAAGTTTCTACGATATGATTGTGGAGGAGAATATTTGAGTTACGAGTTTGGTCTTCAATTAAAACAATGTGGAATAGTTTCACAAACTCATGCCACCTGGAACACCACAGCATAATGGTGTGTCCGAACGTCATAACCGTACTTTATTGGATATAGTACAATCTATGATGTTTCTTACCGATTTACCAATATCGTTTTGGGGTCATGCATTAGAGACAGCTGCATTCACGTTAAAAAGGGCACCATCTAAGTCCGTTGAGACGACACAATCAGAACTATGGTTTGGCAAGAAACCAAAAATTGTCGTTTCTTAAAGTTTGGGGTTGCGATGCTTATGTGAAAAAGTTTCAACATGATAAGCTCAAACCCAAAATCGGAGAAATGTGTCTTCATAGGATACCCAAAGGAGACAGTTGGGTACACCTTCTATCACAGATCCGAAGGCAAGACATTCGTTGCTAAGAATGGATCCTTTCTAGAGAAGGAGTTTCTCTCGAAAGAAGTGAGTGGGAGGAAAGTAGAAACTTGATGAGGTAACTGTACCTGCTCCCTTATTGGAAAGTAGTTCATCACGGAAATCTGTTCCTGTGACTCCTACACCAATTAGTAAGGAAGCTAATGATGATGATCATGTAACTTCAAGATCAAGTTACTACCGAATCTCGTAAGTAAACCAGAGTGAGATCCGCACCAGAGTGGTACGGTAATCCTGTTCTGGAAGTCATGTTACTAGACCATGATGAACTTGCGAACTATGAGGAAGTGATGGTGAGCCCAGATTCCGCGAAATGGTTTGAGACCATGAAATCTGAGATATGATCCATGTATGAGAACAAAGTATGGACTTTGATGGATTTGCCCGATGATCGGCAAGCCATAGAAAATAAATGGATCTTCAAGAGGAAGACGGACGCTGATAGTAGTGTTACTATCTACAGAGCTAGAATTGTCGCAAAAGGTTTTCGACAAGTTCAAAGTGTTGACTACGATGAGAGTTTCTCACTCGTATCTATGCTTAAGTCTGTTCGAATCATGTTAGCAATTGCCGCATTTTATGAAATCTGGCAAATGGAAAAACAAAACTGCATTCCTTAATGGATTTATTAAAGAAGAGTTGCATATGATGCAACCAGAAGGTTTTGTCAATCCTAAAGGTGTTAACAAAATATACAAGCTCCAGCGATCCATCTATGGACTGGTGCAAGCATCTCGGAGTTGGAATATACGCTTTGATAAGTTGATCAAAGCATATAGTTTTATACAGACTTGCGGTGAAGCCTATATTTACAAGAAAGTGAGTGGGAGCACTACAGCATTTCTGATAAGTATATGTGAATGACATATTGTTGATCGGAAATAATGTAGAATTATTCTGCAAAGCATAAAGGAGTGTTTGAAAGGAGTTTTTCAAAGAAAGACCTCGATGAAGCTGCTTACATATTGAGCATCAAAATCTATAGAGATAGATCAAGACGCTTGATAAGTTTTTTTCAATGAGTACATACCTTGACAAGGTTTTGAAGTAGTTCAAAATGGAACAGTCAAAGAAAGAGTTCTTGCCTGTGTTACAAGGTGTGAAATTGAGTAAGACTCAAAGCCCGACCACGGCAGAAGATAGAAAGAGAATGAAAGTCATTCCCTATGCTTTGGCCATAGGTTCTATAAAGTATGCCATGCTGTGTACCAGACCTATTGTATACCCTACCCTGAGATTGGCACGGGAGTACAATAGTGATCTAGGAGTAGATCACTGGACGGCGGTCAAAATTATCCTTAGTGGAATAAGGATATGTTTCTCGATTATGGAGGTGACAAAAAGGTTCGTCGTAAAGAGTTACGTCGATGCAAGTTTTGACACTGATCCAGATGACTCTAAGTCTCAATCTGGATACATATTGAAAGTGGGAGCAATTAGCTAGAGTAGCTCCATGCAGAGCATTGTTGACATAGAAATTTGCAAAGTACATGCGGATCTGAATGTAGCAGACCCGTTGACTAAGATTCTCTCACAAGCAAAACATGATCACACCTTAGTACTCTTTGGGTGTTAATTACATAGCGATGTAAACTAGATTACTGAATCTAGTAAACCCTTTGGGTGTCGGTCACATAGCGATGTGAACTATGGGTGTTAATCACATGATGATGTGAACTATTGATGTTAATCACATGGTGATGTGATCTAGATTATTGACTCTAGTGCAAGTGGGAGACTGAAGGAAATATGCCCTAGAGGCAATAATAAAATTATTATTTATTTCCTTATATCATGATAAATGTTTATTATTCATACTAGAATTGTATTAACTGGAAACATAATACATGTGTGAATACATAGACAAACAGAGTGTCACTAGTATGCCTCTACTTGACTAGCTCATTAATCAAAGATGGTTATGTTTCCTAACCATGAACAAAGAGTTGTTATTTGATTAACGAGATCACATCATTAGTTGAATGATCTGATTGACATGACCCATTCCATTAGCATAGCACCCGATCGTTTAGTATGTTGCTATTGCTTTTATCCATGACTTATACATGTTCCTTTAACTATGAGATTATGCAACTCCCGTTTACCGTAGGAACACTTTGTGTGCTACCAAACGTCACAACGTAACTGGGTGATTATAAAGGTGCTCTACAGGTGTCTCCGAAGGTACATGTTGGGTTGGCGTATTTCGAGATTAGGATTTGTCACTCCGATTGTCGGAGAGGTATCTCTGGGCCCTCTCGGTAATGCACATCACATAAGCCTTGCAAGCATTGCAACTAATGTGTTAGTTGTGAGATGATGTATTACGGAACGAGTAAAGAGACTTGCCGGTAACGAGATTGAACTAGGTATTGGATACCGACGATCGAATCTCGGGTAAGTAACATACCGATGACAAAGGGAACAACGTATGTTGTTATGCGGTCTGACCGATAAAGATCTTCGTAGAATATGTAGGAGCCAATATGGGCATCCAGGTCCCGCTATTGGTTATTGACCGGAGACGTGTCTCGGTCATGTCTACATTGTTCTCGAACCGTAGGGTCCGCACGCTTAACGTTACGATGACAGTTATTATGAGTTTATGTATTTTGATGTACCGAAGGAGTTCGGAGTCCCGGATGTGATCACGGACATGACGAGGAGTCTCGAAATGGTCGAGACGTAAAGAATGATATATTGGAAGCCTATGTTTGGACATCGGATGTGTTCCAGGTGAAATCAGGATTTTACCGGAATACCGGGAGGGTTACCGGAACCCCCCGGGAGCATAATGGGCCAACATGGGCCTTGGTGGAGAGGTGAGAGGGCTGCCCTCATGGGCTGCGCGCCTCCCCCCTTCCCCTAGTCCTATTAGGACTAGGAGAGGTGGCCGGCCCCCTCTCTCTCTTCCCCTTGGAGAATCCTAGTCCAACTAGGATTGGGGGGGGGGAATCCTACTCCCATAGGGAGTAGGACTCTCCTGGCGCGCCAGGCTTGGCCGGCCAGCCCCTCCCCCTTGGCTCCTTTATATACGGGGGCAGGGGGCACCCCATAGACACACAATTGATCATTGAGATCTTTCCTTAGCCGTGTGCGGTGCCCCCTTCCACCAAATTCCACCTCGGTCATATCGTTGCAGTGCTTAGGCGAAGCCCTGCGCCGGTAACACATCAAGATCGTCACCACGCCGTCGTGCTGACGGAACTCTTCCCCGACGCTTTGCTGGATCGGAGCCCGGGGATCGTCATCGAGCTGAACGTGTGCTAAGAACTCGGAGGTGCCGGAGTAACGGTGATGTGATCGATCGGATCGCAAGGAGAACGTACGACTACTTCCTCTATGTTGTGTCAACGCTTCCGCTTTCGGTCTACGAGGGTACGTAGACAACACTCTCCCCTCTCGTTGCTATGCATCACCATGATCTTGCGTGTGCGTAGGAAATTTTTTGAAATTACTACGTTCCCCAACACGATGCTTATGTCAAGAAACTTCAACCTGAAAAGCTCGAACCCAAGTCGGAAAAATGCGTCTTCATAGGATACCCTAAGGAAACCATTGGTTATACCTTTGAAAGTGCAACTATCCCTAGGTGGTTTTGGTAATTCATAACAACATATAGCTCATTGAGCTAATGCTATTTCAAGACAATTATTTCAGGAAAGCTCAATGATTAGCATGGCACGGATGGTGAAAGTGGAACCCTCAAAATGCTAAGTACAAAGGATTGGCTCAAGCTCAAAAGCTCAAGATTCTTCATTTTACTTTTTAGTGATCCAAGATCACATTGAGTCCATAGGAAAAGCCAATACTATCAAGGAGGGATGAGGTGTTGCTTAATGAGCCTTTTGCTTCATGTGCTTAATGATATGATCCAAAATCCTCAGCTACTTTCCCATATCCACAAATGACCTAAACCCAAAGCCAAACTCGGTCCTACCGATTCTTTCTATCCGGCGCCACCGAGTTTCACATGTCATAAGCCACTGCCAAACCATAGCAAATCAGTTCTACCGATAGGGATCCCGGTCATACCGAGATGGGATTACAATTTCTCTGTTTCCTTTTCATAATGTTTCGGTCTCACCGAAAGAGCGGAACGGTCCCACCCAGATTGCAATGTAAACTCTATGTTTCCCTTTTGTAACTTTTCGGTCTAACCGAAAGAGCAAATCGGTCCCACCGAGTTTACCTGACCAACTCTCTGGTTAGCCTATTACCAAATCGGTCTTACCAAGTTTGTGTAATCGGTCTCACCGAGATTACGTTATGCCCTAACCCTAACCATATCGGTCCTACCGAGTTGCATGTCAGTCCCACCGAAAATCTCTAATGGTCACTAGGTTTACTATTTCAGTCCGACCGAGTTTGATGATTCGGTCCCACCGAGATTGGTAAATTGTGTGTAACGGTTGGATTTTGTGTGGAGGCTATATATACCCCTCCACCTCCTCTTCATTCGTGGAGAGAGCCATCAGAACACATCTACACTTCCAACTCATATGTTCTGAGAGAGAACCACCTACCCTTGTGTTGAGGCCAAGATATTCCATTCCTACCATATGAATCTTGATCTCTAGCCTTCCCCAAGTTGCTTTCCACTCAAATCTTCTTTCTACCAAATCCAAATCCTATGAGAGAGAGTTGAGTGTTGGGGAGACTATCATTTGAAGCACAAGAGCAAGGAGTTCATCATCAACACACCATTTGTTACTTCTTGGAGAGTGGCGTCTCCTAGATTGGCTAGGTGTCACTTGGGAGCCTCCGACAAGATTGTGGAGTTGAACGAAGGAGTTTGTAAGGGCAAGGAGATCGCCTACTTCGTGAAGATCTACCGCTAGTGAGGCAAGTCCTTTGTGGGCGATGGCCATGGTGGGATAGACAAGGTTGCTTCTTCGTGGACCCTTCGTGGGTGGAGCCCTCCGTGGACTCGCGCAACCGTTACCCTTCGTGGGTTGAAGTCTCCATCAACATGGATGTAGGATAGCACCACCTATCCGAACCACGGGAAAAAACATCCGTGTCTCCAATAGCGTTTGAATTCTCCAAACCCTTCCCTTTACATTCTTGCAAGTTGCATGCTTTACATTCCGCTGCTCATATACTCTTTGCATGCTTGCTTGAATTGTGTGATGATTGTTTGACTTGTCCTAAAAGTTGCTAAAATCTGCCAAGAACTAAAATTGGGAAAAGGTTAAGTTTTTATTTGGTCAAGTAGTCTAATCACCCCCCCCCCTCTAGACATACTTCCGATCCTACAAGTGGTATCAGAGCTTTGGTCTCCATTTGCTTTGATTTCCATAGCTTTTGGTGGTCATAGCCTTGGTTTCACAACCTAGGAGAGTATGGCGTCTAGTGAGGGAAATTATCACCGTAGAGGTTCTTACTTTGATGGTACTAATTTTGCTAGTTGGAAGCATAAAATGAAAATGCATATTCTTGGACATAACCCCGCCGTTTGGGCTATTGTGTGTGTTGGTTTGCAAGGTGACTTCTTTGATGGGAAAGAACCAAACCGTGAAGCTACCGCGGATGAGTTGAAGATGTTACAATAAAACACTCAAGCTTGTGATATTCTCTTCAACGGATTGTGCCCCGAAGAATTCAACAAAATCAGCCGTCTTGAGAATGCAAAGGAAATTTGGGATACTTTGATTGATATGCACGAAGGTAACGACTCCGTCAAGGAATCCAAATTGGATGTGCTTCAAAGTCAACTTGACAAGTTCAAAATGAAGGATGGTGAAGGTGTCGCTGAAATGTACTCTAGGCTTGCTCTCATCACAAACGAGATTGCCGGCTTAGGGAGTGAAGAGATGACCGATAGATTCATCATCAAGAAGATCCTAAGAGCCTTGGATGGAAAATATGATACCGTGTGCATATTGATCCAAATGATGCCCAATTACGAAGATCTCAAGCCAACGGAGGTCATTGGAAGAATTTTTGCTCATGAGATGTCGCTCAAGGATAAAGAGGAACTTCACAACAAATCAAGTGGTGCCTACAAAGCCTCATGTGAAGCCCCCACATCATCAAGTGAGAAACAAAACTTCAATGAAGAATTGAGCTTAATGGTGAAGAACTTCAACAAGTTCTACAAGAGTAGAAGCAAAGATAGCAGCTCCAAGTCAAGGTCCTACAATGACAAAAGATCTTCTAGTCGAGAGCGAAACTGCTACAATTGTGGAAGACCCGGACACTATTCCAATGAGTGTACGGCTCCCTACAAAAGAAGAGAGGATTCTCCAAAAAGAAGAAGCAAAAGAGAAGAATCACCATCAAGAGAGAGAAGGAGTAGAGATGATCGTTATGAACAAAGATACTCACGGAGAAGCAAGGATTCGAAAAGAAAGGAAAAATCATCAAGGAGCTACACAAAACGAAGACATCAAGCTCATGTTGGTGAATGGGTATCCGGCTCCGACTCCGACAACCACTCCGAGAGAAGTTATCACTCCGATTCCGAATATACTCAAGATGAAGGTGTTGCCGGTCTAGCACTAGTGTCAACCAACTCCTACGACATATTTGACTCACCAAATGAAGGAATTGGAAGATGCTTCATGGCCAAAGGTCCTAAGGTAACTCACCCTGAGTATGTTGATTTTAACAGTGATGAAGATGACTTGTTAGGTGATGATGATTTACTTGTTGACAACTCTAGTGATGAATACTATGATGAAACCTCAATTAATCATGCTAATCAAGATAAAACGAATGACAATGATAAGGAGAAAATTGAGGCCCTAACTAAAGAACTAAACACTCTTAAGTTAGCTCATGAAACTATCTTCGAAGATCATCGAGAACTTTTAAGAGGTCATGAGAAGTTACGCTTTGAAAAGCTCAATCTTGAGCAAGAGCATGAGTTTTTAAAGGCAATCAATGATGATCTCTGCAAGAAAAGTTCTTCTTACATTGCCAAGCGTTTACTCTTATCCACTTACATGCCTCAAGTCAAGTCTAGTAACAAGAACAAGAAAGATTCTTCCTCTAGTAGTAACATTGACCATGTTAAATCCAATATTGTTGCTTCTAGTAGTTCTCTTGATTCCACTAATGATTCTCTTAGCCAAGTTACACTTGAGCAAGAAAATAGCTTATTGAAGGGAATCATATAGAAAGGTGTGTACAAAAGCCTTGCCGGTAGTAAGCAATTCGAGGAAATTGTACGCAAGCAAGGAAGGCACCGGAAGAATCAAGGTGTTGGCTTTGAACTAAAGTTCAATGCCAATGGAGTTGAATGGGAAGAAGATCAATACCCCAAGACAAAGTTTGTTCCACAACAAGAGAAGTATGATCCTACTTCTTTTAAGGGGACACAAACTCAAGATGATCTTCCACCACAAGACTACAAGCAAAAGGGCAAGGACAAGCTTCAAGAGGAAATTGATGCATTTGAAGAAGCTCCTAAGACCTTAGTCAAGTGGATTCCCAAGACTACCTCAAGTTCCACTTCATCAAGTACGACTACAACTCCAAGAATTCCCATCAAGATGGTATGGATCCAAAAGAAGAAGAACTAGAGAGTTCTTGAGGGTGACTCCGCCAACATACTTCACTCTTATCATTTTGGCAAGAACAAGTGCAATAAACTTCCACACCTTGCACTAGTTCAAGGAGTCACAAACCCTCTTGTTGGTAAGTCAAGGGACAAGGTAACCTAAAAGCTTTCATAGACATCATCTTGTGTGTGCATCACTCTATGTCTATGGATATCCTTGCTTGTTCCTTGTGGGACTAACCCATGTAGGTATTGAAAGTGCAATTCACTCAAAAGGATAGCTCCAAGTGATCTACATCAACACTGAGCATCCACATCTTCAACATCTACATGAAGTCATCATTGACAAAACCCAAGGTTAGTTCATCCCTCTAAGGGGGGATATCACATCTAGGGGGAGCTTTACTCTAAGACTTGAGTTAAGGCAATTCTAATGATGTGAACACAACAATGCTTTATGTGAAAGTGGTAACCCCACTGGAGCTTAAACGATGAGTATGACCTATGATCAAGTGTTCTCACTTGACTCCTAAGTCAATATACTCATATATAGATGACCTAGTCATCGCCAATTGCTTGATAGATGCTAGAATTGGTTGTGCATGCTTTGTCACATATTTCAATTGCCATTTTATTGTGTGAGCATGTTGGTTGCATATTTTATTCATTCGAGGACATCCACTTGTTGTTTTGATGTTTTGGCTTTATTTTTCTTTTGCCAAGTGGATGGACAAGAATGCCTAAGAACCTTCTCTAGCTATCTATGCTTTTTCTCGTCTCAAACTCTATTCATGCTACATCACAAAATTGATCAAGTCAGATTAGAACCACTCTGTGTGAGGAGCACTTGGAGTCCCCGATTCGTCATAGACTTAAACTTCCAAAACCTCTTTGTGATTCTCGGTCTGACCGATACCCAACTTTCGGTCTTACTGAGATCATTAAGTTGATCTATGTTTTCGATCTCGGTGCAAACGATTTGAACCATTCGGTCACACCGAGTTGCAGTAACTGTATACAGTTTTGCATCTCGGTGCCACCGAGTTGTTCCACTCAGTCACACCCACAGGGTCGGGCTATATATAGACACGGGCAAAATTTGGAAATTTCTCCGAACCCTTTCGCCCGCGCGATAGCTCGCTCTGCCTACGTGGTCTCCGGATCGTCTCCTCGCCGCCAGCCGCCTCCAGTCGCTGGTCTCCGTCACCGTCAACAGGAATCAACCCCGCCGTTGCCTCCATAGCGAGTCTCCGCCGAACTAGGGTATGGACTCGATCTTTGTGCTGTTCCCCAATCCGATTCCTAGCACATTATGATCATATTGATTCTAGCCACGTTTGATAAACTTCTATCCAGTAAATGAATCCGTAGAATAGGTTTGATTCTTAAATTTTAGGGTTAGGTTTCCGCCGAAACCATCTCGGACCCACCAAGTTGAAAAACTCGGTCCCACTGATTTGGCTTATGCCATTGCACAAGTGAGACTCGGTCTAACCGAGTATTGCTAATCGGTGTGACCGATTTTGGAACTTTGTGAAACCCTAACAGTCTTGGTGCCACCGAACTATGACTCGGTCTGACCGAGTTCACCAGTTTTGGTTCCAAAAACTGCTTCGGTATCACTGAGTTTAAAAATCGGTAGATCCGAAATGATTTCTGTGGGAAACTAAAACTAAGTTTTTGAATCATTCTTTTGCAAAAATCTCTTCATTTTGTGATGCTCATCCACTCTACCTCATCTATAAACTATTCACAGGGTCAGCAGTCAGCTTGTTCATCATGTCAGACCAGAGTGATAGCCAGAACCTGCCAGAACAGCTAGTGCAGATGAGTGAGGGAACTAGTCCCTCCAGTTCTTCAGATGAAGGCAGCAGGAGCACTCCCAGCAATCTGCCAAAAGCTGCCACCAGACATAGGAAGAAGAAAACCTCAGAATCAGAGGATGAGGACTATGTGGCAGAAGAGGAAGCCACTTCCAAGAAAGTTGAGATCAAGAAAGAGCATGGCTCAAGAGAGAGCACCAAGCCAGGCTTAAAGGTCAAAAGGCCAGCAGGCAGGAAGCCCATGCCAAAGGCCAGAGGCTCAACAAAGATTCCTGAGAAGGCTGCACCCAAAGAGACAGTTGCTGTTGAAGGAAAGAAGGAAAGGAAAAGAGGAAGATGGTGCAAGAAAGTTGATCCCATGGCTGAATTTGAACATCATTCTTCTGATGAGGAAGAAGAAGAAGAGGTTGCTGCACCAGCACCTAAGGCACCCAAGCTAATGGGTGATGCTATCAAATCAGGGGCTACTGCATCTAAGCCCAAGGCAGCATCAAAGGTCAAAACATCTCCAAAGAGAAATACAAGGAGCATCCCAGCAGGTGAGAAGAACAAGGCCCCAGTGCCTAACATTGCAGAAGAAGAGGAAGGCCAAGTTCTCAGAAAATTGAAGCCCAAGATCCCAGACCACAATGATGCTCATCCCGTGGCTGAGGATATGAAGATCAGAAGAGACTCAGGACTGAGAAAGTGGAGAGCAGAGGATCCATATGCTACCAGGAGGAGGAATGTTGTTGACTACAGGTTCCACACTAAGGAACAGCAGGACTTCTATGAGACAGTGTTGCTTGATAAGAAGCCCATTGTGTGTGATATGAGATGGGTCGACTGGGAGTACATCAAGGACAATGAAGAGCACTACCCTGGAGTGCAAGACAGCTTCAAGGCTTGTGGAGTAGCTGACTTTGTTGGGCAGAAGCTCACAAAGTGGAATGAAGAGCTAATCATGCAGTTCTACTCCACAACACATTTTTATCCAGATGGCAGAATTGTATCGATGTCTGAAGGTACGAGGTACCAATCAACGGTTGCTGAGTGGGCACAGCTTCTCAATGCCCCAGAGGAGCATGAGGATGACTTGGACATTTATGCCAAGAAGAAGATGGACCACAACTCTATGTCAAATATGTACAAAGAGATCCCAAACAAGGCACTTGACACTTTCAAGTTTGGATCAGTACATTATCTTCTCTTAGGATTGCCTACCATTAATTGGATACTGAGGCACACCTTGTTGCCCAAGTCAGGTGATCACTAGATGATCAGAGGCCATGCAATCAACCTGCTTCATATATTTGATGTGCCTCAAAAGTTCAAAGTCATGAGCCTCATGGTAGAAACAATCAAGAGGACTGCAGCAGACCAGAAGAGGAGTTGTGGATATGCCCCTCAGATCCAGGAGCTGATTAACTCCAAGGTGGGCACAGGCATATACCTCTTGGACAAGGAACATTTGCCTATTCATCCAGATTTTGAAGATAATGAAGTTGTGATGAACAAGGATGAACCATCTTCAGCCCATGCACAAGCACAGAAGGAGAAGGCAAGGAAGGAGAAAACTGCAAGGATGCCAACTCAAGAGGAGGCATCTGAATATTTCTTGAAAACCAAGCAAGAGCAGCTCAGTTACTTGATTGCATCCACCCTGAGGATAGAGAAAGGACTGTCCACCCTTAATCAGAATCAGGAGAGCTTAGAGAGGATCGTAGAACAAAAGTTCTATAACTTGGATGTCAAAGTGACAGAGATTCAGTCTACAGTGGAGCAACTTCAAGATGATATGCAGGAGAGGAAAGGGAAGACTACCACTGATGCATTTGCCAGAGTGCCACGAGGTCCGAGGTCGTCTGCAGTGCCAGTTCCTGACACAAGAGCCACCGCCTCAGCTCCAGCCACAGCACCAGCCCAACCAGCTCCAGCATCTACTTCAGCTCCAACTCCAACCACGTCTACAGAAGCCTTCGTCCTTGGAGTGATCCAGACTCCACCACCACCAGAAGATCAAGCCTGAGTGTCGATTTAGCACTATGCATTTTCTAGGAACTTTTTGGTAACTTGTTGCCAAAGGGGGAGAAAAATGTATAGATCATAGGCTTCGAGAGAGAGAGTGTTGTTTTTCTCTCTTGCCTTATTTGGTGGTTTTTTCAAACATTGTTTGCTTTTGGTCGAGACACTTTGATATGCTTGTGAGACATTGATGATCATGTGTTTGATCATTAGCTACACTTATGCATGCTTGATATATCCTATCTATCTTATGTGATCATTCACTTTTCCTTGGTGATGAGTGCATGTATTTCATTATTATTATTTTGAGCGCTCCACCAAGATGTATGTGACATGGAAGAGTAACCCATAATTCTAACTCTTTGTGCATTTGCAGTCCAAAGCAAATTTTAAATATGCACAAATTTAGGGGGAGCTCTTACTTATCACATACTTCTCAAAGCGATGATATAATTCATTCTTATTATCATTTGTCGAAGCTTTGATCTATATGTTGTCATCAATTACCAAAAAGGGGGAGATTGAAAGTGCAACTATCCCTAGGTGGTTTTGGTAATTCATAACAACATATAGCTCATTGAGCTAATGCTATTTCAAGACAATTATTTTGGGAAAGCTCAATGATTGGCATGGCACGGATGGTGAAAGTGGAACCCTCAAAATGCTAAGGACAAAGGATTGGCTCAAGCTCAAAAGCTCAAGACTCTTCATTTTACTTTTAGTGATCCAAGATCACATTGAGTCCATAGGAAAAGCCAATACTATCAAGGAGGGATGAGGTGTTGCTTAATGAGCCTTTTGCTTCATGTGCTGAATGATATGCTCCAAAATCCTCAGCTACTTTCCCATATCCACAAATGACCTAAACCCAAAGCCAAACTCGGTCCTACCGATTCTTTCTATCCGGCGCCACCGAGTTTCACATGTCATAAGCCACTGCCAAACCCTAGCAAATCGGTTCTACCGATAGGGATCCCGGTCTTACCGAGATGGGATTGCAATTTCTCTGTTTCCTTTTCGTAACGTTTCGGTCTCACCGAAAGAGCGGATCGGTCCCACCGAGATTGCAATGTAAACTCTCTGTTTCCCTTTTGTAACTTTTCGGTCTCACCGAAAGAGCAAATCGGTCCCACCGAGTTTACCTGACCAACTCTCTGGTTAGCCTATTACCAAATCGGTCTCACCGAGTTTGTGTAATCGGTCTCACCGAGATTACATTATGCCCTAACCATAACCATATCGGTCCTACCGAGTTGCATGTCAGTCCCAACGAAAATCTCTAACGGTCACTAGGTTTACTATTTCGGTCCGACCGAGTTTGATGATTCGGTCCCATCGAGATTGGTAAATTGTGTGTAACGGTTGGATTTTGTGTGGAGGCTATATATACCCCTACACCTCCTCTTCATTCGTGGAGAGAGCCATCAGAACACATCTACACTTCCAACGCATATGTTCTGAGAGAGTACCACCTACCCTTGTGTTGAGGCCAGGATATTCCATTCCTACCATATGAATCTTGATCTCTAGCCTTCCCCAAGTTGCTTTCCACTCAAATCTTCTTTCTACCAAATCCAAATCCTATGAGAGAGAGTTGAGTGTTGGGGAGACTATCATTTGAAGCACAAGAGCAAGGAGTTCATCATCAACACACCATTTGTTACTTCTTGGAGAGTGGTGTCTCCTAGATTGGCTAGGTGTCACTTGGGAGCCTCCGACAAGATTGTGGAGTTGAACCAAGGAGTTTGTAAGGGCAAGGAGATCGCCTACTTCATGAAGATCTACCGCTAGTGAGGCAAGTCCTTCGTGGGCGATGGACGTGGTGGGATAGACAAGGTTGCTTCTTCGTGGACCCTTCGTGGGTGGAGCCCTCCGTGGACTCGCGCAACCGTTACCCTTCATGGGTTGAAGTCTCCATCAACGTGGATGTAGGATAGCACCACCTATCCGAACCACGGGAAAAACATCCGTGTCTCCAATAGCGTTTGAATTCTCCAAACCCTTCCCTTTACATTCTTGCAAGTTGCATGCTTTACATACCGCTGCTCATATACTCTTTGCATGCTTGCTTGAATTGTGTGATGATTGCTTGACTTGTCCTAGAAGTTGCTAAAATCTGCCAAGAACTAAAATTGGGAAAAAGTTAAGTTTTTATTTGGTCAAGTAGTCTAATCACCCCCCCTCTAGACATACTTTCGATCCTACAACCTTCTACCTCAGATCCGAAGGCAAGATCTTTGTTGCCAAGAACGGGTCCTTTCTAGAGAAAGAGTTTCTCTCGAAAGAAGTAAGTGGGAGGAAAGTGGAACTTGATGAAGTATTACCTCTTGAACCGGAGAGTAGCGCAGCTCAAGAAAATGTTTCTATGGTGCCTCCACCGATTAGAGAGGAGGTTAATGATGATGATCATGAAACTTCGTAGGTCCACAAGGACACGTTCCGCACCAGAGTGGTACGCCAATCCTTTCCTGGAAATCATGTTGTTAGACAACGGTGAACCTTCGAACTATGAAGAAGAAATGGCGGGCCCAGATTCCAACAAATGGCTTGAAGCCATGCAATCCGAGATAGGATCCATGTATGAAAACAAAGTATGGACTTTGACATACTTGCCTGATGATCGGCGAGTGATAGAGAATAAATGGATCTTTAAGAAGAAGACGGACGCAGATGGTAATGTTACCATCTATAAGGCTCGACTTGTCGCTAAGGTCTATCGACAAGTGCAAGGGGTTGACTACGATGAGACCTTCTCACCCGTAGCGAAGCTGAAGTCCGTCCGAATCTTGTTAGCAATTGACGCATACTATGATCATGAGATATGGAAAATGGACGTCAAAACGGCATTCCTCAACGGCTTCCTTAAGGAAGAATTGTATATGATGCAGCCTGAAGGTTTTGTCGATCCTCAGAATGCTAACAAGGTATGCAAGCTCTAGCGCTCCATTTATGGGCTGGTGCAAGCATCTCGGAGTTGGAACATTTGCTTTGATGAAATGATCAAAGCGTTTGGGTTTATGCAGACCTATGGAGAAGCCTGCGTTTACAAGAAAGTGAGTGGGAGCTCTGTAGCATTTCTCATATTATATGTGGATGACATACTTTTGATGGGAAATGATATAGAACTTTTGGACAGCATTAAGGCCTATTTGAATAAGTGTTTTTCAATGAAGGACCTTGGAGAAGCTGCTTATATATTAGGCATCAAGATCTATAGAGATAGATCAAGATGCCTCATAGGTCTTTCACAAAGCACATACCTTGAAAAGATATTGAAGAAGTTCAATATGGATCAGTCCAAGAAGGGGTTCTTGCCTGTGTTGCAAGGTGTGAAATTGAGCTCAGCTCAATGTCCGACCACAGCAGAGGATAGAGAAACGATGAGTGTCGTCCCCTATGCCTCAGCCATAGGGTCTATCATGTACGCCATGCTGTGTACCACACCTGATGTAAACCTTGCCGTAAGTTTGGTAGGAAGGTACCAAAGTAATCCCGGCATGGAACACTGGACAGCGGTCAAGAATATCCTGAAGTACCTGAAAAGGACTAAGGACATGTTTCTCATATATGGAGGTGACGAAGAGCTCGTCGTAAAAGGTTACGTCGATGCTAGCTTCGACACAGATCTGGATGACTCCAAGTCACAAACCGGATACATGTTTATTTTGAATGGTGGGGCAGTAAGCTGGTGCAGTTGCAAGCAAAGTGTCGTGGCGGGATCTACATGTGAAGCGGAGTACATGGCAGCCTCGGAGGCAGCGCATGAAGCAATATGGATGAAGGAGTTCATCACCGACCTAGGAGTCATACCCAATGCGTCGGGGCCAATCGCTCTCTTCTGTGACAACACTGGAGCTATTGCACTTGCCAAGGAGCCCAGGTTTCAGAAGAAGACCAGGCACATCAAGCGTCGCTTCAACTCCATTCGTGAAAATGTTCAAGATGGAGACATAGATATTTGTAAAGTGCACATGGATCTGAATGTCGCAGATCCGTTGACTAAACCGCTTCCGCGAGCAAAACATGATCAACACCAGAACTCTATGGGTGTTCAATTCATCACAATGTAACTAGATTATTGACTCTAGTGCAAGTGGGAGACTGTTGGAAATATGCCCTAGAGGCAATAATAAAAGGATTATTATTATATTTCCTTGTTCATGATAATTGTCTATTGTTCATGCTATAATTGTGTTATCCGGAAATCGTAATACATGTGTGAATACATAGACCACAACATGTCCCTAGTGAGCCTCTAGTTGACTAGCTCGTTGATCAACAGATAGTCATGGTTTCCTGACTATGGGCATTAGATGTCATTGATAACGAGATCACATCATTAGGAGAATGATGTGATGGACAAGATCCAATCCTAAGCCTAGCACAAGATCGTGTAGTTCGTTTGCTAAAGCTTTTCCAATGTTAAGTATCATTTCCTTAGACCATGAGATCGTGTAACTCCCGGATGCCGTAGGAGTGCTTTGGGTGTGCCAAACGTCACAACGTAACTGGGTGACTATAAAGGTATACTACATGCATCCCCGAAAGCATCTGTTGGGTTGACACGGATCGAGACTGGGGTTTGTCACCCCGTATGACGGAGAGGTATCTCTGGGCCCACTCGGTAATGCATCATCATAATGAGCTCAATGTAACCAAGTGGTTGGTCACGGGATCATGCATTACAGTACGAGTAAAGTGACTTGCCGGTAACGGGATTGAACGAGGTATTGGGATACCGACGATCGAATCTCGGGCAAGTAACGTACCGATTGACAAAGGGAATTGTATATGGGATTACTTGAATCCTCGACATCATGGTTCATCCGATGAGATCATGGAGGACCATGTGGGAGACAACATGGGTATCCAGATCCCGTTATTGGTTATTGACCGGAGAGTCGTGTCGGTCATGTCTGCGTGTCTCCCGAACCCGTAGGATCTACACACTTAAGGTTCGGTGACGCTAGGGTTGTAGGGATATGTGGAGGTGCTGTCCGTTCGGCACTTGGTCATCGGTGATTTGGATCACGGCGAGTACGACTCCATCATCCCCGTTCTCTTGAACGCTTCCGCTCGCGATCTACAAGGGTATGTAGATGCACTCCTATCCCTCTCGTTGCTAGAGAACTCCATAGATTGATCTTGGTGATGCGTAGAAAATTCTTGATTTCTGCTACGTTCCCCAACACGAACTCGCTCATCGACAGAGGCTATCCATCCATAACATTTGGTTCTGTGCGTGGAGGGGCTTTGCAGCCGTTGGTGTTGGCATTGCCATTTGTCGTTGATGTTGTCGTCGCCGTCATTACCATCACTATTGCTGGCATTTGGTGTGTCCACCATGTAGCAAGTGTAGGTCAGGGTCTTGAACCACTTGTGCGAGGGCGCTTTGGCTGATAGTCGGCTAACCATAGAATCGCCGACCTCCTCTTTCGTGTCTTCCACCTCATTAGTGGCTCCTTCGAGATGGGTGGCGGGTGGGTCGAAAAAATTGACTTCTTCTGGCATCTCCAAGATCCATTTTGAGATTGAGATCAGGAGATCCGACATCTACTGCTCTTGGATCTGGCGAGATTCCAAACCCGAGAAGATCAGCTCTCCACCTTAATCCGTGGGACACTCCATGTTGTCGAATCTTAAGATCCGTGCTGAAGTGAAGGTCTCGACCTGGCCGAGGTGGCCAGCCGAGTCAGCGGTGGAAGTGGCAAAGCTGAAGATGAAAATCTGCCCTAGCACGAAGATTGTGTTGTAACCGATCTGAGTGTTCATCCGAACTCCCATCGCGTTGCAACGCTCACCTAGCAGGACCTGCATGGGCCACCATTGTCGGAGCTAAATCCGATAGATTCCTCACTAGGGTATCCTGCCAAGCTACTTGGCGAGATGGTAATAGAGGCAAAAGTTTTTACCCAGGTTCGCCCTCACTTGATGGAGATAACACCCTATATTCTGCTCTTTGATTTTTTTTTTTTCCATTGGGGTGTATACTACGACTAACCCAACATCTGGCTTATATAGCATAATGAGGGCCCTAGGGTTTAAACAACTAGGTCGGTGACGTCTAGGGGAGGTAGAACTCTCCACGACTCCGCCTTCTTGCCTTGTACGTCAAGCCTTCCAGAGTCATCATGTATATCGCGATGGGCCGCCCAAAGTGGCTTAGGACAGAACCGTTAAGGGGCCCACAGGCCCACCAAGCCAGGCCAGGAACCGCTGTCATGAGACGCGGCGACTATTTATCTCCTTAACCGATACAAGTAGCTTCAATCGCTGAAGCTTTTTCCTCCCTCGCATCAAATTGGGTCGGCCCATTCACGCGCACACAGTGTAATAAAAAGAGCAAAGAAATGCGTGAGAATGAGGGATCAACCCCGGGTGTCCAGGGATAACACACACCGGGCTAACCACTACACCAAGTTCCCTTCATAATAAGAACCAAGGGCACTTCTACTTAAGGCTACTACAACCGTTTTCTTCGGTTTTTTCTCTTTTTGATTTTTGACAGGGTTTTCTTCGTTTTTGTTTGGTTTTTCTTTTTCTTCTCCATATTTGTTTGGTTTTATTTTTCTCTCTTCATTTTTTGTTTGGTTTTCGTTTTTCTTCTCCATATTTGTTTGATTTTCTTTTTCTCACTTCATTTTTTGTTTAGTTTTCTTTTTTCTTCTTCATTTTTAGTTTTTTTATTTCTTATGTTTGTTTTTGTTTTCACTCTAAATTTCCGTATATGTTACATATTTTAATAAGTGATCAATATCTTCTGTATACACGTTCAACATTTTTTAACACTTATTCAACATTTTTAAAATACGGGTGCAACATTTTAATATTTATTCAAAAAAATTATTATATACGTTCAACATTTTTTTTAAACTTATGCAACATTTTTAAATACTCATTTAATATTTTAATACTTATTCAACATTTTTAAATACTTGTTCAACATTTTCTGAATACTCGTTCAACAATTTTTAATACTTATTCAAAAATTGTCAAACACTTATTCAACATTTTTAATACTTATACTTGTTCAACATTTTTCAAATACTTGTTCAACACTTAAATACTTTTTCAATATTTTTCAAATACTCGTTCAAAATTTCAAATACTTCTTCAACATTATGAAATACTTGTCAAACATTTCTCAAATATTTGTTCAACAATTTCTAATACTTGCTCAACATTTTTAAATACTTATTCAAAAATTTCAAATAGTTATTTAACATTTTTCAAATACATTTTCAACATTTTTTAAAACTTATTCAACATTTTTTAAATACTTGTTCAACTTTTTTTTAAATGTGTTTTTGAAGAGTGATTTTGTATATATATGTGGACTATTTTAGAACATAAGTAAAAGTACAAAAGAAAAGCAAAAAACGAGAACATAAAACAAAAAAAAAGGCTTTGTGTCCACGCCGCGTTGGAACATGTGGGCTCCCCCTAGACGCGAGGCGTCCATCTGTGCTCGCTGAAAGCGAGAAATAGGGGTCCCCGTCACTAGAGACCCCTTAGCCGGGACACCGTCAAAAGAAAGGCCAAAAGTGTTTTCTACGATGAGAAAGGAAGTTAAGTTTTTTTTTTGAGGGTTAGAAAGGAAGTTAAGTAATTAGCACTTAACAGGAAAGACGAATAAAACTCTTGAAAAATCTGTTTTCCATTAGGTGCCCCATACACCCGGATGGAGGGAGAATTCAGGCCCATCAATGGTTCATTTTGCTCCAAAACATCATTGAAGATTGGCAACCTTACAACTGATCTGGACAGATGAGACTATTCTTGTAATTCCTCCGTCTACTCATCTGTAAAAATGTACAAGCCCTCAAGAGGACAGGGTGGTTCTCACGTTTTGTTCAAGCAGCTCTGGAAATCAGCCACCATGCTTAGGCGCAAAGTCTGTTTCTGGCCAGTGTCAACACAAGGCGTCTGCCCTATGTTTTCTGGGACTTGAACTGTTTGTGTTGGGCGTTGGGTCTTGGGTGTGCTGCAAAATGCACCTGTTTCTTGTCGGTTTCAGGAATGGAATCGGTGCGGATAAGCTCCTCGATGTGAAGCAAAAGAGAATCGAATCGCGTGAGAACGACTGAAGGAAAAAAGCCGTGCCTGGCGTACCGGCTGCCGGTCATCCAAAACAGTGCATCCGCCGCGCCATGGCTGCTGCCGAGAGAAGAGAACGCAACACACACGGCGCGCCGGAGCAAGGTTTAATGTCGCTGAAAGTTCATCATCCATTCATTTCCCCTCACTTGATCACCTTGGTTTGCTACACACAAGTCACAACCCAAAGACGACACCCCAGCCGGTGATGGATGCCCGCATTCCTCTGTCCATTTTCCGCTACACGCACTGACTTACACGCACATACAGACACAACACATACAGGTTCCTCACAATTCTTATTCTGCTCTACGGAGTCCTTAGGCGAGAGCCCCCTAGTTACGCCTATGCGAAAATTTGGTAAATGCCGAGCTGGGCTGGGACCTCCGGGCCGGCGCGGTCAGTGGCCGCCGCCGCTGACGGCCCGGAACTGGCGCCTGGAGATCTTGGGGAGCAGGAATATGCCGACGACGCCGCCGATGAGCGCGAAGGCGGACGCCATGCCGAACGCCGGGATGTTGCCCTTGCCGAACAGCTCGTCCCACGGCCCCGCCCCCACCGCGATGATCACCTGCGGTATCACGATGGCGATGTTCAGCACGCCCGTGCACAGCCCTGCACCGTCCAAACAAGCCATCAGTTAGTTACCCGTCAACACCGGAACAAAATAAATCAAGTGGCCAACACCAAAGAATAAAGTTGAGGAGCATCCGTCCGCGGCGCACACACCTTGTCCGCCGCCTCTGTTGGCCGCCAGCTGCGCCGTCACCGCGAAAGGGACACTGTACAGAATCTGCAGCGGCGCAACAGGAGCGCTCACTCATCAGAAATGATAAAAAAGAGAGGGAGCAAAATCAAGTGGCGGAAGGGGAGCTGATGCTGATGCTTACGGCGAGAGGGACTCCGAGGAAGGCGAAGAGGGCGAGGGAGACGATCTTGATCTCCTTGCTGGCGGTGATGGCGTGCTGGATGTAGCCATGCAGGTCCTGAGTAGCCCACCAGCTTATGACGCAAATGGCCGCCATGGAGAGGCAGACGAGGAAGTTGCTCGACACCCACACCACCCGCGGGCCTAGCCTCTTGCACAGCGGCTCGATCAGGAAGGAGCTGAACCCCAGGACGACCTGCATGCACGCACGCGCAACTGTCAGTACTCCAAGTTTCTTCTATGGCAGCTCAGCTCCAGCCTCCAGGAGCTGACAGAATGATGGAGGAAGAGGTGGATCTTAATTACCGAGTTGAGTAGCAGGCCGAACGCCCCGGCCCTGACACCTGCCTGGAACGCGTTGGCCTCGTCGGGGGTTCCCTTGGGGTCACCGTGGTAGATCTCACGACCCATCCAGTCGGTGTCGTACAGGATGAAGGGGAACCAGGACAGCTGCAAGCACAAACATGTATACAGTGAGAGAAGCGTGGTGTTGAACTTGAGAGTAAACCCTGAAACAGCGTGAAGCACGTACCCAGGTGAGGCCAGTGACGAGGAGCACTGACGGCATTCCAGGAGGCAAGTTCTTGAAGCCTTTGAACACGGCGAGCGGCCCGGTGGGCTCGACTTCAACCTGGCCATTGGCCTTTGTTGGGAGGGGTGCGATCGCCTTGTACGGTATCTCCTTGGCGAAGATCACAGTTATCACCAAACAGAAGGCCAGGAACAGCTGAAAACACACATTCACACCGAAAAAAGGACTAAGTTTCAACAATGGTGCACAGAAATGGTCATACATAGCAGGAGGATTTACCAATCCAAGTTTGCTCATTCTCAAGTCTATGACGTATGCGAGTAGTAATAAACACTAGGGAGTGACTTACCACTGCCACCAGAAATGCGCCTTTCAGATTTGCGCAGGCTTCGCAGCAAGCCCTTGTCCGGAGGAACGGAAACCACCTATGAAATTAGCCAAGCGAAAGATGCAACTTGTCAGTACAGTAACTACTTATGTGCGGAACAGAACAGAACAGAAGAGATGTATCAAGTGTGTAGTACAGAAGGGTTGGCTTACTTGTGCCAGTTGTTTGTGGAACCAGAGGAGTATCCAAGGATATTTCCCAGTGCCATCCATGAGCAGAAGATTGAATTTGCTGCACTGGGTCCATGCTGGGCTGTTGAACAGAAAGAAAAGGGAGATCAGATCCCAGATACCATTTGATTGTTCGGCATAACAGGCAGGCGCTAGTTTAATAATTAGTTTTGCCTGAACCAACTACCATAACTGAACTGTCATGAAAAATTACCTGATAAATCCGCCATCAGAGCACGCGCTGGACCCTGTAAATTCCATGGCAAAATCAAGTGAAATTAGTCACTGCGTTTTGGTTCGGGCGAAATTCTTGAACATGATCTGAAAGCACTTACTTGCACGGTGTTGTTGGAGAAGTCAAGGAGCCAGAATCCAAGAACATACACAATTGCAGCGTGCCAACGAGGCCCATGATAGAGACTGTGGTTATCACGTCAAAATGTCAGACCAGTTTGCAATGGTCAGTTGCTATGGAAAAGGAAAACGCAAAGCCAAAGCCAGGCCACGAGCACATCACCTGCACTCTTCCTTGCTGTCACCCAGAGCAGCTCCAATGTCAGCCGAGAAGCCGACGACCACGACCTGCGTAAGGCAGAGCAAATGTAACTTTTGTTATGAAAAGAATAAGAAAAACTTATGAACCGTAAGAAGATAATCAAGGAACGGTGCTACTCACAGCAATGCAGATGAGGATACATCCTGTCAGAATAAACGGTCTGCGTCTTCCCCATCTGGAAGTGCACTTGTCACTGTAGAGCCCAACGCATGGTTGAACCTGCAGGTCAGGGGATGGACACTGATTAAGTACCAGGGTTGCTTGAAGAAATAACAGTTATAATTTGTTGATGTAGCTACAGAATCTGATAACTGCTAAGTGCAGTTTTTTCTGCACAGAGTGCTTCAGAGATGATTCACAGTTCAGTATGAATTAGGTGTGAAAGTATATAGCACCAGTGCTATGATGAAATGGAATCTTATGCTAGTTATCACAAGTGCAGGGCATATTTCATCACATGAAATATGTTGAGGTTGGTACTCACCACTAATCCAGCAATAGGGCCGCAGAGCCACATGAATGAAGTCAGAGCATGCGAAAGTCCCAGAGTCTGCACAAATATTGCAAAGTTCACATAATCAGTGGACAAGTAACAGGTAGTAGCATTTGTAGTATCAACAACGCTAATTTAAATCAGTTTCTTGGAACAAAAATGAAACAACTCCACCAGTAAGTTCTTGCTGAATTTTACAGTACTTCTTTGTTATCTAGCAATAGCAAATGGTTTAGAAAACATGGAACTCTTTCACCCCAGAGCTGTAACTGTTCCACCACACAAACACTGTATATTGTTGTGACAGGTTTGTTCCCCTGATCCATACACCGCATGCAGAAGATTTTGCACAGTTCAGATGTGAAAACTGAAGCTCGCACAGCCCCTGTAGCCTCAGCTAATCAACCACACATGTCCTTATTTACCCAAGCAACTCCTCTGCTGCAACTGTGCCACAGAGGACACATCTGGACTGTGACTGTGAGTTCCTCTCCAGTTTGACCACTCACATGCGTGCAGGAATAATTACTCCATCTGGCCAGGCAAGGCAACTTGCCAAGCTGTATTTATACATATTGACCATGATGTATGCATGCCTCCACCTACCGATCTTGATGGCACTTGGCTCGAGAAGGCTAACGTGATCAGGATGAAATTGTTGTACGTATCCAGAAATATATAGCTCACGGGATACACCTAGCTAGCAACAACAGTGTGTGTGTGTGTGCGCATGGACCATACTGATCAATCAAGTACACTTCGTTCTACGTACGGATATACTCATAGTACTCGTACAAATACACATGGCTTCTACTAGTACTCCTTATCAGGGCTGTGAACTGAAACAAAGACCGTACTAATTCCTCGTCTTTGTTTATGGCAACCCTTGAGGCGCCGACGATCGGTCAATTAGGCTCGAGATTTCCCTATCAGGCCATGCAGTTTCCCCCCAGAAATTAAGGCGCACGGCGGACCGACCATTGACCACCGTCCGCGTACTTTAGCGAGGCGCCATCATATGCACATATCCCGTTCGATCTTCCAGCATGTAAGGAGTGCTATTGAACGACAGCAACGCGTGTGCTTGAACAGAAGAGAAGCGTCTAGCATGATGCTGCCAGGCTAATTACTCTACTTATTAGTGTTTGCTGATATAATATTAATAGTTTAGGAGTAATAGCTATTACGTATTAAAGGAGTATAGTTCATCAGACAAAGGTGATGGATGTATGATGGTGTGTATATCTTGTCCTCAAGTGCACAGCATGGCTTTAGAGTTTGACTTCTGTGGATCTGTGGATTGAAGTTGGTGTGCAGAAAGGTTTTAGGCTTTTTGCTCACACACAGAATTGAGGCTTTTTGCCAACATCGAAGAAAACCATTTGGGTGGTGACACTAGATGGCTAGCCTTGACACGAGAAGATGGTCGAGAAGCTGCACGTCCTACGTGACCACACGATCATATATACGAGTGAGCAACGTATCGTCTTCGAAAAGATATATCTCTTGATCTCAAAGGATACGAAAATAGATAAACTTCCAGCCACAGCAACACGTGTACTCACTAATACGCTGACAAAAAGCTGTTGGAAAAAGAACAAAAACCAGTGCGAAGAAACGAACAAGCTTGACATCTCGGTCAAACCTCACGCTTCTCTGAATAGAAACTGTTGTGTTGAACTTGAATCTACCGTTTCGAAAAAGAGAAGTAAAACTGAAAACTGCACAAACTTCAGAAATGATAAACAAGGAGAAGAAAGTTCTCCGAAGGAAATATGAGCCGCTGGCGCAGAAAATTATGAGCTCGCCATCTTTTAAAATTTTGCAGGCATCTTTTATGCTTCTCTTCGGACCTCTGCAGGTTTATTTAGGAAGCGAGACACTAAAAACTGCGGACGGAATAGCTTTTTCGTCCCCGAGGTGCGCATGCACGGCCGGGACGACGCGCGGTGCATGCGCGCACACAGGCATGGACATGGCCACGGCGCGCGCGTGAACTCGGCCGTACTCGGGTTGCATGTACGTGTGGTATACCTGGACGTAGGGGGTGAGCAGGGAGAGCTGGAGCGCCCATCCGTACTGCACGCCGCCGGCGACCATGCCGGCGAGGATGAGCCTGCCGAGGCTGATGTCCACGGCGGGTTGCTCCCCCCCGCCGCCGGCGCCGCCGCCTCCGCCGCCGACCCCGACCGAGAGCTCCACCTCGCCGTTGCCGCCGCCGCGCGCCATGGCAGAGAGGCCGCCCTGGCGATCACCACCTCGTTCGTTCGCCTATCAACTCCACGGCGCGTCGGATCAACGCCGGGGAAGGGGGAGGACGTCGATCGGATCAACGCCGGGGAAGAAGGGTCTGACGGGAGGAGGAAGAGGAGGAGACGAGAGCGGAAAGTGCGAGTGAGAGAGAGAGAGGTGTGGTGTGGTGTGAGGGAAGGAGCGTGGAGTGAGGAGGGGTGGTGGCGTGGGAGCGATAGAGGGGGGAGGGGCGGGGCATTTAAAGGCCGTCTGCCTGTCTGTGTGTGCCGGTCGAGTGCGACGCAGGCCGCGCTGGTTAACCCGGATGCGGCCTCCCGTCCGTCCGTGCTATCCATCGCCCTGCCCCGGCCCTGCTGCACTTGTGTAGTGTGGTACTAGGTTCTAAAGTAGAATTGATTGCTGCTAGTATGTTTTTAATGAGGCCATATCCTGATCTTTATCTATCTGCGCACACTTTTCTTGATATGATTTATCTATCCGTGCAGATGCTCACTTGGTTTATCTATTGTGGTGCACTTTTTCCTGATAAGATTTATCTATTTATTATTACACTTGATTGTGGTTTTTGGCATCTATTTGATGTTTCGATTTCCTTTCTACTAAAGCAAGGGTTTTTTTTTACCATCGAATCATGATCCAACGGTAAAAGGGAGACAATTTTTCTCAGTTTGTGTCTCTCTTTCACTCTCGAATTCCCCGATCCGCACCCGGTGCGCCACGGGGCCGCACGAGACAAATGTGAGCAGCACCGTCACTTCAACTATGCCCATTACACGCCCATGTTTCCCATGGATGAACACTGGCACGTCGTGTTGTTGCCTCATCCGAACAATCGGGCGCCTCAGTTGTCCGATCTCATCGCGCAACCTATCCCTCTATTCCGAAGAGCAGAAGGAATTGCGGTTCTTCTTCTTCGTCTCTACAGGTAACACATGTCACGACCCCCTTCCATTGGCGATTCCTCGAGTCAGGGTGTATGGGAGGACCTGATCGTCTTGTCGCTAACACCAGTAAATCCATTTTGTCCAGCACTCCTAACCCTAACTACGGTCAATGTGTTCCTGAAGCCATGCTTCGTCTCCATGGCTCTCTTCCTCGGGCTTCGGCGATCTCGCTACTGTAGGCTACGATAGATAACGAAAGCGCCGAAAAGGATATTCTTTTTTTACTTTTTTTGTGGAAAAGGAGATTCGGTGACAAAATTCAACCGGTGATGTGCACATACGCCCACGCCCATCATCGTGCATACACACCCCGCCCACATCCAAGCATGACCACAAGCGTCAATTGAAGATTATACCTAACCATTTTCACTCGAATAGTACCACAACTCTGCTTATGCTTTCCCTGAAAACAAATAACCTCTGCTCACGCGCCGTCCCTGTGTTGCTATACTTCGGTTACGTCCAAACGGTAAACGGAGATTTCCAACGTGGTCCACCGCACACGACCGTGACAACTCCCAGTTTATGTTTGTCCAATTGTCCCGAGAATTTTTGCACCTTTCCTAATGCAAACGCTTAGATTCCACCATACTCGACAAAACTACAACCCATCTTCATCGCTCATGCGAGTTAGGAGGACAGTGGTATCCTCAGTCCACCAGAAATTCAATCATGATGACGACATATATTCTGAATTTATTTTAAGATTCCGGCAATACACGTTTAGTGGAAGGAGACGTTCCGACCGACTACGAGGCGTCTACGATGACTTTGAAAAATCTTAAAATTATAAGTTGGTTCAGTTTTTCGAAGATGTTCATAAAAGTAGGGCATTGCGTTTATAAGGATGCGTGTATACACGTATACATGAGCGCTCGACCGCCCATGGCGCCGTTACGTACGTTACTCCTGTTCCACCGTGCTGTCAAAAGAAAAAAGAAAAAAGAAAAACGTGCGTTACTCCACCGCGCGTCTCCGGGCGGAAGCGAGGGGGGGCTGCGTCGTCTCGTCGGCGTCCATCGACCGACCGGGGCGGTTGGCGACGAGCGGTCGCGTGATCCCCGCGATCGGGGCGCGTCGGCCGTGCTCCCGCAGCCGCAGTGACGCGTTGGCGATAGGGGTGACGCGCGGGGCGCACCGCTACGTGGCGGCTTGGGTGGGTGGGAGGCGACCGGGGTACACGAGACACGTCCGTCCGTCCGTCCGTCGTCAAAGGCGACCGACGTCGCGCGGATGCGGGGCAGTTGTAGTAATTAAAAGGACCGGCCGCCATTAGTGCCTGCTAACCTTGGGATTACCCTTCTCAACCGAATTTTGGCCGGCGAGTGACGCGAGCGGACCGTGGGCGGCGTACCGACGTGCCCGCGCGCCTAGCACCTTCGGTCCGTTGGCAGCAAGCACACTGCACACATGAATGTATTTCATGCAATAGTACATATAATTACCTTCTTTTAGTTTTTATCTGATGTAATTACTCTTTTGATCGATGTAATCTCGTGGTAATAGCACGTCGCGGGAACTTTTGTACACAAAATATTGCGCCTCAACCACAGTAGTGCCAATAGGTCGTGCTGAGCCGTGACGTGGTCCAGAACAGTGCATGTATGCGTGCATGCAGAGAGTGACACTTGTGTTGCCAGCCATGTGATCACGCGTCTGTGCAGTATCCGCATCCATCATAATTGAGATTTGCTCTTTTGTAAGTAGGACTAGGCGATCTTTGAGAAATATATCGACATTAGTAGAAAATATATTCATATCTGGACGGGCATATATGGGGCCGGCAACCAGTTCCCACTTTATTCCATAAACACCGATCATTGACGCCACTGATTAATTCGTCGAGATACACAGATATATTTCCAGGATATGATCGCTGGATCGTCCGTTGCGCCGGGTCAGAGCTCCATGCTAAAATCCAATTCGGCGCAGCCCGGCACCGATCAAGCGCCAGCCAGCGAACAAAAACCAACATAAATACGTGATGATGTGATGAGATCACGATCGACGGTGCATGCGCATATCGGGCAAGGAGTAGTAGACGGTACGTTGTTGCCTCTCTCTCTCTCGCTTTTGGAGATTCACTCCTCGGGCGGTCGGTCTCAGCGGCCCGGCTTTTGTTCGCTTGCCCGTAGAATTACATCCGGGTTGATATATGCAGTGCCCATGTGTTGCCCACGCGTCGGCCCGTCGTGTCTAGAACGAAAACGACCGAGATGCACCGGCCGCACCGGCACCGGCTGCATGCCACCGGCCACATGTACGTGGATCGCTTCGCTTGGGTCTTTCGTTGAGGGCCACATCAGTGCTGAAAGATCGCCTGTTCTGGTTGATCCCACACAGAGTTGATAAGTTCCAGTTTAATGCTTGAAATGCCCCTCTCGGCTAGAACCGCGTATAGCAGACGCATGATGCGCCGCACCGTGGATTCGTAGTACATGCATATGCCATCCACCACTTGGACGTGGATCGCCGGGCTTGGGCCTCAGGAGCTACTTTTCAAAGCCAAAATATGAATTCTTGTAAAGAAAAATTGTAGTTTGGACCCTAGTATCTTTAATAGAAATTGCAGTGGGAGGACTCTCTTTCTCTAACAAATAAATAGAAATGAATTCTTGGTTTGACACAACTTTTTGATGAAATGGTATTCACGGCTAGCATATAGTAGTATCACATTATGCAGCTTCACGTCGTCCGCGCCTTTCCCGCGAGAGGCCGGGCGAAACCTAGCGCCACGAGCACTTGAGACCTCCTATTTGCTCCCCCCTGCCGCCGTTGGGGTCTACTCTCATGGTGGGCCATGGGGCAACTCTCTCGCAAGGATGTCAGGCTTGATGTGGGACTTGTCAGTGGGCTGGCGTGCGGTGGTGCGGCGGCTAGATGGAGTGGATATCCACTCCTCCTCTCATGGTGGTGCATCAGAGATCTCCTTTCCTCCTCTCATGGTGGGCCGTGGCGCGGCTCACTCGCGAGACGGGGCTTGGTGGCGGGCTAGCGTGAAGTGGCGCGGCGGCTCTGCGTTGGCTGCGTGGAAAGGGGGACAGGCGCGCGGCGACGCCCATGGACGGGGGTCTGCTCTCCAGATGGCTTGGCTGGCTCCATATCTGACAGTTGGGTGTGGGTTGCATGGGTTGCTGGGTGTAGGCGGCGTGGGCCGACGGCTTCTGCTTCTGTTGCATGGTGGACAGTGGCTGCGGGCGGTGCTCAGTCGTGGCCCTGATGCCGACGGCCAATGGATGTTGGGGCTCCGCCTTTCTCTAGGAGTGTGTGAGTCCTAGGGAGACAACGAGATGGTGGCACTTAGTGGGTTGTGGTGGCGGTTCGGGCATGTGTGAAAGCTCGAAGGTGGTTGTGGCCGCACTGTCGAGGTTGCGGGGTGATCGGAGATGCCGGTTCCTCCCCATTGAGAACTGGAGGGACCAGCTCTGACGGGGTGCTATTTATGGCTTCCTACGGAGGTGCTGCCAGCGGGTGGCTGGCGGCATGGGCCTTAGTGCAAGGGCGGGGCATTCCCCTCTGCCCAGGACTGGGCTTTCTCCCCTCATGTGGTCTAGTGCTTGTCATTGGCAGCCGTGGTGGTGGGGTTGCCAAGCTATGCCCCCTTCGGTTGGTCTTGTGGTTGGACCCCGAGGATAGATGGGGAGCTGTCTTGCCCCCTCCGGTTGGTGGCATTCGCGTGTTATGGAGCCAATGAAAGGTTCGGAGAGGGATGCTCGGTGGCGGCCTTGGTCGAAGTACAGAGGTTAGAATAATGATAAATGGAAAAAGAAAAAAATACTTTAGCTGGCTAGACCGCCCCGATGAAGGGATGCTGGGCGGCGGCCTCGGTCAAAGTACGGAGGTAAAAAATTGCCTATACCGTCTGCCTCGATGAAAAGCTGACAACAAAGATCTCTACTGACGAAAATTATCTTATTCATGTAGTGTGGATAAAGGCAGTGCATTGTGAATCCACCATGAGCGGGTTCAATTCCCGTCGTTCGCCATGGCAGGCTACTTGGTTGGCTCTCCGGTAGGTCATCGGGTGGTGGGGGTGATTGTGCTTCTTGGTTGTATGGGCGGCGAGAGGTGTTGTGGCGAGTAGCCTTGGCGTCTTCTTTGTTGCGACATGGGAGGTGCCTAGATATGGTTTTGGAGGTCCTAGCTTCGTCGCGGCGATTGGCTTAGCTCCTTCGTGGCGAGGGGTAGCAACTAGGTGAAAGCTTCATGCTTCGGTGTCGACGGCCATGGGGCCCGCGGGTGCCACTCTCCTCTTGAGGATGTTGCCGCGGTTTGCTTCCCCCGTCGAGGTCCTAGGTGAAATCATTGGTTTGATTTGTCGGACATCGAGATGACGACGCCTTGAATTGTTTCCCTCTTGACGGCATTGCCGATGAACTCGGGTGTTGATGGTCGTGGCTAGTGTAGTGTTTAGGTTCTCCTGTATTCTTGCTCAGTGTCGTTGTCGTGTCTTTCAACTGGTGTATGTTGCAATTTTTCTTCTAAGTTTTGCTATGTTTGAGGGCTTCCTCGCCATCATGTATCATACGGCCATATGTGTAGTTGTTGTTCATGTTTTATCTATACAGTGGGACGGAAGCCTTTTTGGTGATATATCACGTATGCATGATATCGCATGCCATACTTATATGAAGCAAGGCTCAAAGAACATATCTAAGGGAGGCACCAAACGCTCTTCATATGTCTGAACGGACAATTTGAATATTGTTTGAAGAAAAATAAACTGGCATCATGGGACCCTAAATCGCCCCCCAAAAACTTAGCCTAAATGTGGGGCGATCTGGCTCAACCCCCCCTCCCCAATACCCTTGCCGAAAACATAGCTCATATCATTCTCTTCACTCTCCTCCTGGCCAGAAATCCTCGCCCCTTTCCTTTCTTGCCCCGTCCCTGTCGTCCTACTCTGCCATCTACTCTGGTTCGAATCCGAGAAGGACCCAATCAACTAGGACACGCTTGTTGTGGACCACGATGAGTACCTCGCCCTCCACTGGCCTAGGGTGGAAATGAAGGAAATATGCCCTAGAGGCAATAATAAAGTTGTTATTTATATTTCCTTATATCATGATAAATGTTTATTATTCATGCTAGAATTGTATTAACCGGAAACTTAGTACATGTGTGAATACATAGACAAAACAGAGTGTCCCTAGTATGCATCTACTAGACTAGCTCATTAATCAAAGATGGTTATGTTTCCTAACCATAGACACGTGTTGTCATTTGATGAACGGGGTCACATCATTAGAGAATGATGTGATGGACAAGACCCATCTGTTAGCTTAGCATTATGATCGTCGAGTTTTATTGCTATTGCTTTCTTCATGACTTATACATGTTCCTCTGACTATGAGATTATGCAACTCCCGAATACTAGAGGAACACCTTGTGTGCTATCAAACGTCACAACGTAACTGGGTGATTATAAATATGCTCTATAGGTGTCTTTGAAGGTGTTTGTTGGGTTGGCATAGATCGAGATTAGGATTTCTCACTCCGATTGTCGGAGAGGTATCTTTGGGCCCTCTAGGTAATGCACATCACTATAAGCCTTGCAAGCAATGTGACTAATGAGTTAGTTACATGATGATGCATTACGGAACGAGTAAAGAGACTTGTCGGTAACGAGATTAAACTAGGTATTGAGATACCGACGATCGAATCTCGGGCAAGTAACATACCAATGACAAAGGGAACAATGTATGTTGTTATGCGGTTTGACCGATAAAGATCTTCGTAGAATATGTAGGAACCAATATGAGAATCCAGGTTCCGCTATTAGTTATTGACTGGAGATGAGTCTCAGTCATGTCTACATAGTTCTCAAACCCGTAGGGTCCGCACGCTTAACGTTCGTGAAGGAAATATGCCCTAGAGGCAATAATAAAGTTATTATTTATTTCCTTATTTCATGATAAATGTTTATTATTCATGCTAGAATTGTATTAACCGGAAACATAATACATGTGTGAGTACATAGACAAACAGAGTGTCACTAGTATGCCTCTACTTGACTAGCTCGTTAATCGAAGATGGTTATGTTTCCTAACCATAGACAAAGAGTTGTTATTTGATTAACGAGGTCACATCATTAGTTGAATGATCTGATTGACATGACCCATTCCATTAGCTTAGCACCCGATCGTTTAGTATGTTGCTATTGCTTTCTTCATGACTTATACATGTTCCTTTGACTATGAGATTATGCAACTCCCGTTTGCCGGAGGAACACTTTGGGTGCTACCAAACGTCACAACGTAACTGGGTGATTATAAAGGAGTACTACAGGTGTCACCAAAGGTAGATGTTGGGTTGGCGTATTTCGAGATTAGGATTTGTCACTCCAATCGTCGGAGAGGTATCTCTGGGCCCTCTCGGTAATGCACATCACTTAAGCCTTGCAAGCATTGCAACTAATGAGTTAGTTGCGGGATGATGTATTACGGAACGAGTAAAGAGACTTGCCGGTAATGAGATTGAACTAGGTATTGGATACCGACGATCGAATCTCGGGCAAGTAACATACCGATGGACAAAGGGAACAACGTATGTTGTTATGCGGTCTGACCGATAAAAGATCTTCGTAGAATATGTAGGAGCCAATATGGGCATCCAGGTCCCGCTATTGGTTATTGACCGGAGACATGTCTCGGTCATGTCTACATTGTTCTCGAACCGTAGGGTCCGCACGCTTAAGGTTACGATGACAGTTATTATGAGTTTATACATTTTGATGTACCAAAGGAGTTCGGAGTCCCGGATGTGATCATGGACATGACGAGGAGTCTCGGAATGGTCGAGACATAAAGATTGATATATTGGACGGCTATGTTCGGACATCGGAATGGTTCCGAGAGGTTTCGGATATTACCGGAGTGCCGGAGGGGTTACCGGAACCCCCCGGGTGAAGTATGGGCCTTATTGGGACACGAGGGGAGAGAGAGGACCGCGCCAGGAGGTGGCGCGCGCCCCCCCATGAGGAGTCCGAATTGGACAAGGAGGGGGGGGGGGCGCGGCCCCCTTTCCCTCTCCATCTCCCTCTCCTTCCTTCCCCCCTTCCCACTCCTAGTTGGACTAGGAAAGGGGAGTCCTACTCCCACTAGGAGGAGGACTCCCCCTCCCTTGGCGCGCCCCTAGGGCCGGCCGGCCCTCCCCCCTTGCTCCTTTATATACGGGGGCAGGGGGGCACCCCAAGACACACAAGTTGATCTTCGTGATCGTTCCTTAGCCGTGTGCGGTGCCCCCCTCCACCATATTCCACCTCGGTCATATCGTTGCAGTGCTTAGGCGAAGCCCTGCGCCGGTAGTACATCAAGATCGTCACCACGCCGTCGTGCTGACGGAACTCTTCCCCAACGCTTTGCTGGATCGGAGCCCGGGGATCGTCATCGAGCTGAACGTGTGCCAAGAACTCGGAGGTGCCGGAGTAACGGTGCTTGGATCAGTCGGATCGTGAAGACGTACAACTACATCAACCGCGTTGATATAACGCTTCCGCTTTCGGTCTACGAGGGTACGTAGACAATACTCTCCCCTCTCGTTGCTATGCATCACCATGATCTTGCGTGTGCGTAGGAATTTTTTTTGAAATTACTACGTTCCCCAGCAGTGGCATCCGAGCCTAGGTTTTTATGTTTTGATGTTATTTGCACGAGTAGAACACAAGTGAGTTGTGGACGATACAAGTCATACTGCCTACCAGCATGTCATACTTTGGTTCAGCGGTATTGTTGGACGAGACGATCCGGACCAACATTACGCGTACTCTTACGCGAGACCGGTTCCCTCGACGTGCTTTGCACATAGATGGCTTGCGGAAGACTGTCTCTCCAACTTTAGTTGAACCGAGTGTGGCTACGCCCGGTCCTTGAGAAGGTTAAAACGGAGTCTATTTGACAAACTATCGTTGTGGTTTTGATGCGTAGGTAAGATGAGTTCTTGCTTAAGCCCGTAGCAGCCACGTAAAACTTGCAACAACAAAGTAGAGGACGTCTAACTTGTTTTTGCAGGGCATGTTGTGATGTGATATGGTCAAGACATGATGCTAAATTTTATTGTATGAGATGATCATGTTTTGTAACCGAGTTATCGACAACTGGCAGGAGCCATATGGTTGTCGCTTTATTGTATGCAATGCAATCGCGATGTAATGATTTACTTTATTACTAAGCGGTAGTGATAGTCATGGAAGCATAAGATTGACGAGACGACAACGATGCTACGATGGAGATCAAGGTGTCGCGCCGGTGACATTGGTGATCATGACGGTGCTGCAGAGATGGAGATCACGAAGCACAAGATGATGATGACCATATCATATCACTTATATTGATTTGCACGTGATGTTTATCTTTTATGCATCTTATCTTGCTTTGATTGACGGTAGCATTATAAGATGATCTCTCACTAAATTATCAAGAAGTGTTCTCCCCGAGTATGCACCGTTGCCAAAGTTCGTCGTGCCCAGACACCACGTGATGATCGGGTGTGATAAGCTCTACGTCCATCTACAACGGGTGCAAGCCAGTTTTGCACACGCGGAATACTCGGGTTATACTTGACGAGCCTAGCATATGCAGATATGGCCTCGGAACACAGAGACCGAAAGGTCGAACGTGAATCATATAGTAGATATGATCAACATGATGATGTTCACCATTGAGAACTAATCCATTTCACGTGATGATCGGTTATGGTTTAGTTTGATTTGGATCACGTGATCACTTAGAAGATTAGAGGGATGTCTATCTAAGTGGGAGTTCTTAAGTAATATGATTAATTGAACTTAAATTTATCATGAACTTAGTCCCTGATAGTATCTTGCTTGTTTATGTTAATTGTAGATAGATGGCTCGTGCTGTTGTTCCGTTGAATTTTAATGCGTTCCTTGAGAAAGCAAAGTTGAAAGATGATGGTAGCAATTACACGGACTGGGTCCGTAACTTGAGGATTATCCTCATTGCTGCACAGAAGAATTACGTCCTGGATGCACCGCTAGGTGCCAGGCCTGCTGCTGGAGCAACACCAGATGTTATGAACGTCTGGCAGAGCAAAGCTGATGACTACTCGATAGTTCAGTGTGCCATGCTTTACGGCTTAGAACCGGGACTTCAACGACGGTTTGAGAACCATGGAGCATATGAGATGTTCCAGGAGTTGAAGTTGATATTCAAACAGAATGCCCGGATTGAGAGATATGAGGTCTCCAATAAGTTCTATAGCTGCAAGATGGAAGAGAATGGGTCTGTCAGTGAGCACATACTCAGAATGTCTGGGTATTACAATCACTTGAGTCAACTGGGAGTTAATCTTCCGGATGATTGCGTCATTGACAGAATTCTTCAATCACTGCCACCAAGCTACAAAGGCTTCATGATGAACTATAATATGCAAGGGATAGATAAGACAATGCCCGAGCTCTTCGCAATGCTAAAGGCTGCGGAGGTAGAAATCAAGAAGGAGCATCAAGTGTTGATGGTCAATAAGACCATCAGTTTCAAGAAGAAGGGCAAAGGGAAGAAGAAGGGGAACTTCAAGAAGAACAACAAACAAGTTGCTGCTCAAGCGAAGAAACCCAAGTCTGGACCTAAGCCTGAAACTGAGTGCTTCTACTGCAAGCAGACTGGTCACTGGAAGCGGAACTGCCCCAAGTATCTGGCGGACAAGAAGGATGGCAAGGTGAACAAAGGTATATGTGATATACATGTTATTGATGTGTACCTTACTAGAGCTCGCAGTAGCACCTGGGTATTTGATACTGGTTCTGTTGCTAATATTTGCAACTCGAAACAGGGATTACGGATTAAGCGAACACTGGCAAAGGACGAGGCGACGATGCGCGTGGGAAACGGTTCCAAAGTCGATGTGATCGCGGTCGGCACGCTACCTCTACATCTACCTTCGGGATTAGTATTAGACCTAAATAATTGTTATTTGGTGCCAGCGTTGAGCATGAACATTATATCTGGATCTTGTTTAATGCAAAACGGTTATTCATTTAAATCAGAGAATAATGGTTGTTCTATTTATATGAATAAAATCTTTTATGGTCATGCACCTTTGAAGAGTGGTCTATTTTTGATGAATCTCGATAGTAGTGATACACATATTCATAATGTTGAAGTCAAAAGATGCAGAGTTGATAACGATAGTGCAACTTATTTGTGGCACTGCCGTTTAGGTCATATCGGTATAAAGCGCATGAAGAAACTCCATACTGATGGACTTTTGGAGCCACTTGATTATGAATCACTTGGTACTTGCGAACCGTGCCTCATGGGCAAGATGACTAAAACACCGTTCTCCGGTATTATGGAGAGAGCAACAGATTTATTGGAAATCATACATACAGATGTATGTGGTCCGATGAATATTGAAGCTCGTGGCGGATATCGTTATTTTCTCACCTTCACAGATGATTTAAGCAGATATGGGTATATCTACTTAATGAAACACAAGTCTGAAACATTTGAAAAGTTCAAAGAATTTCAGAGTGAAGTTGAAAATCATCGTAACAAGAAAATAAAGTTTCTACGATCTGATCGTGGAGGAGAATATTTAAGTTACGAGTTTGGTCTACATTTGAAACAATGCGGAATAGTTTCGCAACTCACGCCACCCGGAACACCACAGCGCAATGGTGTGTCCGAACGTCGTAATCGCACTTTACTAGATATGGTGCGATCTATGATGTCTCTTACAGATTTGCCGCTATCATTTTGGGGTTATGCTCTAGAGACGGCCACATTCACGTTAAATAGGACACCGTCAAAATCCGTTAAGACGACGCCTTATGAACTATGGTTTAGCAAGAAACCAAAGTTGTCGTTTCTTAAAGTTTGGGGCTGCGATGCTTATGTGAAAAAGCTTCAACCTGATAAGCTCGAACCCAAATCGGAGAAATATGTCTTCATAGGATACCCAAAGGAAACAGTTGGGTACACCTTCTATCACAGATCCGAAGGCAAGACATTTGTTGCTAAAAATGGATCCTTTCTAGAGAAGGAGTTTCTCTCGAAAGAAGTGAGTGGGAGGAAAGTAGAACTTGATGAGGTAATGGTACCTGCTCCCTTACTGGAAAGTAGTACATCACAGAAATCTGTTTCTGTAGCACCTATACCAATTAGTGAGGAAGTTAATGATGATGATCATGCAACTTCAGATCAAGTTACTACAAAACCTCGTAGATCAACCAGAGTAAGATCTGCGCCAGAGTGGTACGGCAATCCTGTTCTGGAAATCATGCTACTAGATCATGGTGAACCTACGAACTATGAAGAAGCGATGGTGAGCCCAGATTCCGCAAAATGGCTGGAAGCCATGAAATCTGAGATGGGATCCATGTATGAAAACAAAGTGTGGACTTTGGTTCACTTGCCCGAGGGTCGGCAAGCAATAGAGAACAAGTGGATCTTTAAGAAGAAGACTGACGCCGACGGTAATGTTACTGTCTACAAAGCTCGACTTGTCGCAAAGGGTTTTCGAAAAGTTCAAGGGATTGACTACGATGAGACCTTCTCACCTGTAGCGATGCTTAAGTCTGTTCGAATCATGTTAGCAATTGCCGCATTTTATGATTATGAAATTTGGCAAATGGATGTAAAGACTGCATTCCTGAATGGGTTTCTGGAAGAAGAGTTGTATATGATACAGCCAGAAGGTTTTATTGATCCAAAGGGAGCTAACAAAGTATGCAAGATCCAGCGATCCATCTATGGACTGGTGCAAGCATCTCGGAGTTGGAATAAACGTTTTGATAGTGTGATCAAAGCATTTGGGTTTGTACAGACTTTTGGAGAAGCCTGTATTTACAAGAAAGTGAGTGAGAGCTCTGTAGCATTTCTGATATTATATGTAGATGACATATTACTGATTGGAAATGATATAGAATTTCTGGATAGCATAAAGGGATATTTGAATAAGAGTTTTTCAATGAAAGACCTCGGTGAAGCTGCTTACATATTAGGCATTAAGATCTATAGAGATAGATCAAGACGCTTAATTGGACTTTCACAAAGCACATACCTTGACAAGATTTTGAAGAAGTTCAAAATGGATCAAGCGAAGAAAGGGTTCTTGTCTGTATTGCAAGGTGTGAAGTTGAGTCAGACTCAATGCCCGACCACTGCAGAAGATAGAGAGAAGATGAAAGATGTTCCCTATGCTTCAGCCATAGGCTCTATCATGTATGCAATGCTGTGTACCAGACCTGATGTGTGCCTTGCTATAAGTTTAGCAGGGAGGTACCAAAGTAATCCAGGAGTGGATCACTGGACAGCGGTCAAGAATATCCTGAAGTACCTGAAAAGGACTAAGGAAATGTTTCTCGTGTATGGAGGTGACAAAGAGCTCATCGTAAAAGGTTATGTTGATGCAAGCTTTGACACTGATCCGGACGATTCGAAATCGCAAACCGGATATGTATTTACATTAAACGGTGGAGCTGTCAGTTGGTGCAGTTCTAAACAAAGCGTCGTGGCGGGATCTACATGTGAAGCGGAGTACATAGCTGCTTCGGAAGCAGCAAATGAAGGAGTCTGGATGAAGGAGTTCATATCCGATCTAGGTGTCATACCTAGTGCATCGGGTCCAATGAAAATCTTTTGTGACAATACTGGAGCAATTGCCTTGGCGAAGGAATCCAGATTTCACAAGAGAACTAAGCACATCAAGAGACGCTTCAATTCCATCCGGGACTTGGTCCAGGTGGGAGACATAGAGATTTGCAAGATACATACGGATCTGAATGTGGCAGACCCATTGACTAAGCCTCTTCAACGGGCAAAACGTGATCAGCACCAAGACTCCATGGGTGTTAGAATCATTGTTGTATAATCTAGATTATTGAATCTAGTGCAAGTGGGAGACTGAAGGAAATATGCCCTAGAGGCAATAATAAAGTTATTATTTATTTCCTTATTTCATGATAAATGTTTATTATTCATGCTAGAATTGTATTAACCGGAAACATAATACATGTGTGAGTACATAGACAAACAGAGTGTCACTAGTATGCCTCTACTTGACTAGCTCGTTAATAAGATGGTTATGTTTCCTAACCATAGACAAAGAGTTGTTATTTGATTAACAAGGTCACATTATTAGTTGAATGATCTGATTGACATGACCCATTCCATTAGCTTAGCACCCGATCGTTTAGTATGTTGCTATTGCTTTCTTCATGACTTATACATGTTCCTTTGACTATGAGATTATGCAACTCCCGTTTGCCGGAGGAACACTTTGGGTGCTACCAAACGTCACAACGTAACTGGGTGATTATAAAGGAGCTCTACAGGTGTCACCAAAGATAGATGTTGGGTTGGCATATTTCGAGATTAGGATTTGTTACTCCGATTGTCGGAGAGGTATCTCTGGGCCCTCTCGGTAATGCACATCACATAAGCCTTGCAAGCATTGCAACTAATAAGTTAGTTGCGAGATGATGCATTACGGAATGAGTAAAGAGACTTGTCGGTAACGAGATTGAACTAGGTATTGAGATACCGAGATCGAATCTCGGGCAGGTAACATACCGATGACAAAGGGAACAACGTATGTTGTTATGCGGTCTGACCGATAAAGACCTTCGTAGAATATGTAGGAGCCAATATGAGCATCCAGGTTCCGCTATTGGTTATTGGCCGGAGACATGTCTCGGTCATGTCTACATTGTTCTTGAACCGTAGGGTCCGCACGCTTAAGGTTTCGATGACAGTTATATTATGAGTTTATGAGTTTTGATGTACCGAAGTAGTTCGGAGTCCCGGATGAGATCGGGGACATGACGAGGAGTCTCGAAATGGTCGAGACGTAAAGATCGATATATTGGACGACTATATTCGGACATCAGAAAGGTTCTGAGTGGTTCGGGTATTTTTCGGAGTACCGGGCAGTTACGGGAATACGGGGGAAAAGTATTGGGCCTTATTGGGCCATACGGGAAAGAGAGAGGGGCTGCCTAGGGCAGGCCGCGCCCCCCCCCCCCAAAGCCTAGTCCGAATTGGACTAGGGGGAGGGGCTGCGCCCCCTCCTTCCTTCCCTTCTCCTTTCCCCTTCCTTGTCTCCTACTCCCACTACATGGAAGGACTCCTAGTTGGACTAGGAAAAGTGGAATCCTACTCCCAGTGGGAGTAGGACTCCCCTAGGGCGCGCCATAGAGAGGGTCGGCCCTCCCCTCCTCCACTCCTTTATATACGGGGGCAGGGGGCACCCCATAGACACACAAGTTGATCTTCGTGATCGTTCCTTAGCCGTGTGCGGTGCCCCCCTCCACCATATTCCACCTCGGTCATATTGTAGCGGTGCTTAGGCGAAGCCCTGCGACAGTAGAACATCAAGATCGTCACCACGCCGTCGTGCTGATGGAACTCCTCCCCGAAGCTTTGCTGGATCGGAGCCCGGGGAGCGTCATCGAGCTGAACGTGTGCCAAGAACTCAGAGGTGCCGGAGTAACGGTGCTTGGATCGGTTGGACTGGGAAGACGTACGACTACTTCCTCTACGTTGCGTCAACGCTTCCGCTTCGGTCTACGAGGGTACGTAGACAACACTCTCCCATCTCGTTGCTATGCATCACCATGATCTTGCGTGTGCGTAGGAATTTTTTTCAAATTACTAGGTTACCCAACAGAACCATAGCATCATAATCTAGATAAGCGGGAGGCAATTCCATATAATTTTCATGTATGGGTGTCATAAGAAAATTAGCCACACGGGTTGCATAAATCCCACCAAACAAGTCTCCAAGTTATATTGTTTATCTCCTAAAACAGCACTCTTGAGAACACTAAGATCTGGAACACACATGTGACATGCCTCATCCTTACCGTTTATGCATCTACCTATAAAGAGAGCAAAATAATGTATAGCAGGAAAATGAATGCTCCCTATGATAGCTTGTGTTATTTCTCTAGATTCCCCCACAGTGATACTAGCAAGAAAATCTTTAAACTCATATTTGGGAGGTTCACTAGCACTACCCCATTGCGGAAGTTTACAAGCAGTATTAAAATCTTCTAAGTCCATAGTATAAGATTTACCATAGAGATCAAATAGGACAGTGTGAGAATTACGTGAAGATGTAAATTTGAAACTTCTCACAAAGGAATCAGTTAGGTGATAATACTGAGGGTACTTATCTAGCATGAAGCCCTCGAGTTCAGCATTACACATATGCGTCAAATTCCTCCTTAATTCCTGCCCGGACCATGAAATCTTCTGACGGCCATTCACAAGGCCGCACTTCAGCTTCTCTTGGTAGTTCATGGTCCGGCTCACGTATTGCGGGCCTGGGTCCTTGCTTCCTTAAAGAACCACCTTGATACATTTCCCTAAACATATTTATTCTTGTGAAAAATTTCTGAAAATTTTAGTAACTCAAAATAATAGTGAACCAAACTCAACAAAATTGATAGCAACTACTCCCACAAGTGCCTAGAGACTATATCATGCATTAGAACTACTTGGGACCATATAAATTTGACATGCAAGCTTAAGAACAGGGTCACCTCAGTAGCAAAAATTTGCAATAAATAAAGCACTAGAACAAAAACTAATTGGACCATTGGAGGACTCACATACCGAAGAACAATCCCCCAAAGCAGTTTTGTGAGTGGAGCTTTGAGAAAGGAGATCGAAAATGGTAGCAAGATGAGCTAGAACTCGGGCTTGAGCTGGTTGGTGATTTTTTTTGGGAGGAAGAAGTGTGTGGGTGCAGGAATAAGTGGAGGGGGGCCACCAGGGGCCCACGAGGTAGGGGGCGCGCCAAGGGGGGTGGGTGCGCCCTGGACCCTCATGGCCAGGTGCTTGCTCCCCCTGATGTGTTCTCAGTGCCAAATATTCTTAAATATTCTATAAAAAATCATATTTCATTTTCAGGACATTTGGAGAACTTTTATTTTTGGGGTATTTTTTATTGCAAGGATAATTCAGAAAATAGACAGAAAATACTATTTTTTTCTTTATTTAACCTAAATAATAGAAAGTAAAAGGAGGGTCAGAAGGTTGTGCTTTCTAACTTCATCCATCTCATGCTCATCAAAAGGAATCCACTAACAAGGTTGATCAAGTCTTGTTAACAAACTCATTTCGAATAACATGGAGTCGGAGAAATTTCAAATAACACTAGGTTACCTCAACGAGGATATGCACATCCCCAACAATAAGAATATCATATTTCTTCTTGACAGTAGGAAGAGGAAATGCAAAACCTCCAATAATAATGGATGAAAATTTTCCAATAGAATTGATACTGTGGACTTGAGGTTGTTCCCTCGGAAAGTGTATCGTATGCTCATTACCATTAGCATGAAAAGTGACATTGCCTTTGTTGCAATCAATAATAGCCCCTGCAGTATTCAAAAAGGGTCTACCAAGGATAATCGACATACTATCGTCCTCGGGAATATCAAGAATAACAAAGTCCATTAAAATAGTAACGTTTGCAACCACAAGAGGCACGTCCTCACAAATACAGACAGGTATAGTAGTGGATTTATCGGCCATTTGCAAAGATATTTCAGTAGGTGTCAACTTACTCAAATCAAGTCTACGATATAAAGAGAGAGGCATAACACTGACACCGGCTCCAAGATCACATAAAGCAGTTTTAACATAATTTCTTTTAATGGAGCAGGGTATAGTTGGTACTCCTGGATCTCCAAGTTTCTTTGGTATTCCACCCTTAAAAGTATAATTAGCAGGCATGGTGGAAATTTCAGCTTCCGGTATCTTCCTTTTATTTTTAACAATATCTTTCATATACTTAGCATAAGGATTCATTTTAAGCATATCAGTCAAACGCATACGCAAAAAGATAGGTCTAATCATTTCAGCAAAGCGCTCAAAGTCCTCATCATCCTTTTTCTTGGATGGTTTAGGAGGAAAAGGCATGGGTTTCTGAACCCATGGTTCTGTTTCTTTACCATGCTTCCTAGCAACAAAGTCTCTCTTACCATAATGTTGATTCTTTGATTGAGGGTTATCAAGATCAACAGCAGGTTCAATTTCTACATCATTGTTATTGCTAGGCTGAGCATCAACATGAACATCATCATTAACATTATCACTATGTTCATGTTCATCACCAGATTGTGTTTGAGCATCAGAAATACAAATATCATTGGGATCCTCAGGTGTGTCTACAACAGGTTCACTAGAAGCATGCAAAGTCCTATCATTTTTCTTTTTCTTCTTCTTAGAAGGATTAGATGCATCAATAGTAGTTCTCTGCGAATCTTGCTCAATTCTCTTAGGGTGGCCCTCAGGATACAAAGGTTCCTGAGTCATTTTACCCCCTATAGTCATAACTCTAACAGGATTATCATTTTTCTTATTATTTAATTCATTGAGCTTTAAGCACTTGTTCTATTTGAGTGGTAACCATAGAAGCATGTTTACTAATGAGTTTAAGTTCACCCTTAACTCTAGACATATAGCCACTCAAGTGTTCAATCATATAAGCATTACGTTTCAATTGTCTACCAACATAACCACTGAAGTTTTCTTGTTTGATAATAAACTTATCAAACTCATCTAAGCACTGGCTAGCAGACTTATAACAATGAATATCACCTTCATCAAATCTATAGAGAGAATTTACCTTTACTACCTGTGTCGGGTTACCAAGACCATGTATTTCTTCAATAGGTGGTAAATTCTCAACATCTTCAACTTTAATACCCTTTTATTTCATAGATTTCTTTACCTCTTGCATATCTTTAGGACTAAGAAATAGAATACCCCTTTTCTTCAGAGTTGGCTTAGGAGTTGGTTCAGGAAGTGTCCAATTATTTTCATTAGTCAACATATTATTCAATAACAATTCAGCTTGATCGACAGTTCTTTCCCTGAAAACACAACCAGCACAACTATCCAGGTGGTCTCTGGAAGCATCGGTTAGTCCATTATAAAAGATATCAAGTATTTCATTTTTCTTGAGAGGATGATCAGGCAAAGCATTAAGTAATCGGAGAAGCCTCCCCCAAGCTTGTGGGAGACTCTCTTCTTCAATTTGCACAAAATTATGTATTTCCCTTAAAGCAGCCTGTTTCTTATGAGTGGGGAAATATTTAGCAGAGAAGTAATAAATCATATCCTGGGGACTACGCACACAACCAGGATCAAGAGAATTAAACCATGTTTTAGCATCACCCTTTAATGAGAATGGAAATAATTGAAGGATATAGTAGTAGCGAGTTTTCTCATCATTAGTGAATAGGGTGGCTATATCATTTAGTTTAGTAAGATGTGCCACAACAGCTTCAGATTCATAGCCATAAAAAGGATCAGATTCAACAAAATTAATTATCCCAGGATCAACAGGGAAATCATAATCATTATCAGAAATACAGATAGGTGAAGTAGCAAAAGCAGGGTCATATTTCATTCTAGCATTCAAAGATTTTTCTTTCAGCTTAACTAGCAGTTTCTTAAGATCTTATCTATCATTGCAAGCAAGAAAGTCTCTGGCAGTTTCTTCATCCGTAACATAACCCTCAGGCACAACAGGCAATTCATATCTAGGGGGAGAATCTTCATCATCACTTTCATCAATATTATCAGTTTCAATAATTTCATTCTCTCTAGCAAGTTGTTCATCAAGAAGTTCACCTAATGGCACAGTAGTATCAAGCATAGAGGTAGTTTCATCATAAGTATCATGCATAGCAGAAGTGGCATCATCAATAACATGCGACATATCAGAATTAATAGCAGAAGCAGGTTTAGGCGTCGCAAGCTTACTCAAAACAGAAGGTGAATCAAGTGCAGAGCTAGATGACAGTTCCTTACCTCCCCTCGTAGTTGAGGGAAAACTCTTAGTTCTTTCGTCTTTCAAGTTCCTCATGGTGATCAACAGATATAAATCCCGAGTGACTCAAAAAATAGAGATATGCTCCCCAGCAACGGCGCCAGAAAATAGTCTTGATAACCCACAAGTATAGGGGATCGCAACAGTTTTCGAGGGTAGAGTATTCAACCCAAATTTATTGATTCGACATAAGGGGAGCCAAAGAATATTCTCAAGTATTAGCAGCTGAGTTGTCAATTCAACCACACCTAGAAGACTTAATATCTGCAGCAAAGTATTTAGTAGCAAAGTAGTATGAAAGTAACGGTAATGGTGGAAAAAGTAACAGTAGTAGTTTTGTAGTAATTGTAACAGTGGCAACGGAAAAGTAACTAAGAAAAGAGCAATATGTGAAAAGCTCGTAGGCATTGGATCGGTGATGGAGAATTATGCCGGATGCGATTCCTCATGCAATAGTTATAACATAAGGTGACACAGAACTAGCTCCAGTTCATCAATGTAATGTAGGCATGTATTCTGAATATAGTCATACGTGCTTATGGAAAAGAACTTGCATGACATCTTTTGTCCTACCCTCCCATGGCAGCGGGGTCCTAATGGAAACTAAGGGATATTAAGGCCTCCTTTTAATAGAGTACCGGACCAAAGCATTAACACTTAGTGAATACATGAACTCCTCAAACTACGGTCATCACCGGTAAGTATCCCGATTATTGTCACTTCGAGGTTAACGGATCATAACACATAATAGGTGACTATAGACTTGCAAGATAGAATCAAGAACTCACATATATTCATGAAAACATAATAGGTTCAGATCTGAAATCATGGAACTCGGGCCCTAGTGACAAGCATTAAGCATAGCAAAGTCATAGCAACATCAATCTCAGAACATAGTGGATATTAGGGATGAAACCCTAACAAAACTAACTCAATTACATGGTAAATCTCATCCAAACCATCACCGTCCAGCAAGCCTACGATGGAATTACTCACGCACGGCGGTGAGCATCATGAAATTGGTGATGAAGGTTGATGTTGACGACGGCGACGGATTCCCCTCTCCGGAGCCCCGAACAGACTCCAGATCAGCCCTCCCGGGAGAGTTTAGGGCTTGGCGGCGGCTCCATATCGTAAAACACGATGAGTCCTTCTCTCTATTTTTTTTCTCCCCAAACATGAATATATGGAGTTGGAGTTGAGGTCGGTGGAGCACCAGGGGCCCACGAGGCAGGGGGCGCGCCCAGGGGGGTAGGCGCGCCCCCACCCTCATGGACAGGGTGTGGGCCCCCTGGCCTTGATTCTTTCGCCAGTATTTTTTATTAATTCCAAAAATATTCTCCGTGAAGTTTCAAGTCATTCTGAGAACTTTTATTTCTGCACAAAAATAACACAATGGCAATTCTGCTGAAAACAACGTCAGTCCGGATTAGTTCCATTCAAATCATGCAAGTTAGAGTGCAAAACAAGGGCAAAAGTGTTTGGAAAAGTAGATACGATGAAGACGTATCAATGTCTATCTAAGTGGGAGTTCTTAAGTAATATGATTAATTGAACTTTAATTTATCATGAACTTAGTGCTGATAGTATTTGCATAACTATGTTGTAGATCAATAGCTCGTGATGTAGCTCCCCGTTTATTTTTTATATGTTCCTAGAGAAAAACTATGTTGAAAGATGATAGTAGCAATGATGCAGACTAGGTCCGTGATCTGAGAATTATCCTCATTGTTGCACATAAGAATTATGTCCTTGATGCATCCCTAGATGACAGAACTATTGCAGGAGCAAATGCAGACATTATGAACGTTTGACAAAGCTCGATATGATGACTACTTAATAGTTTAGTGCACCATGCTTTACGACTTAGAACCGGTACTTCAAAAAACGTTTTGAACGCCACAGAGCATATAAGATGTTCTAAGAGTTGAAATTGGTATTTCATACTCATGCCCGTGTCAAGAGGTATGATACCTCTGACAGTACTTTGCCTACAAGATGGAGGAGAATAGCTCAACCAGTGAGCATGTGCTCAGATTGTCTAGGTGCTACAATTGCTTGAATCAAATGGGAGTTAATCTTCCAGATAAGATAGTGATTGACAAAGTTCTCTAGTCACTATCACCAAGTTACTAGAACATGCAAAGTATGACGAAAGTAATGCCCAAGCTCTTCGCGATTGCTACCTCTTGAGCATGCATTGGTTTTCCCTTGAAGAGGAAAGGGTGATGCAGCAAAGTAGCGTAAGTATTTTCCTCAGCAAAGGGTGATGCAGTGCCACAAATAAGTTGCACTATCATTATTAACCTTGCATCATTTGGCTTCAATATTATGAATATGTGTATCACTACAATCGGAATTCAATAAGCCATTCACCTTGGGTGTATGACCACAGAAGGTTTTATTCATGTAAACAAAATAACAATTATTCTTTGACTTAAATGAATAATCGTATTGCAATAAACATGATCCAATCATATTATGCTCAACGCAAACACCAAATAACATTTATTTTAGGTTCAACACTAATCCCGAAGGTAAAGGGAGTGTGCGATGGTGATCTTATCAACCTTGGAATCACTTCCAACACACATCATCACCTTGCTCTCAACTTGTCTCTGTTCATTTTATAACTCCTGTTTCAAGTTACTAATCGTAGCAACTGAACCAGTATCAAATACCCAGGGCTACTATGAATACTAGTAAAGTACACATCAATAACATGTATATCATATATACTTTTGCTCACTTTGCCATCCTTCTTATCCGCAAAGTATTTGGGGCATTTCCACTTCCAGTGACCATTTCCTTTGCAGCAGAAGCACTCAATTTCAGGCTTGGGTCTAGCTTTGGGCTTCTTCATGGGAGTGGCAACTTGCTTGTCATTCTTCTTGAAGTTCTCTTTCTTTACCTTGCCCTTTTACTTGAAACTAGTGGTCTTGTCAACGATCAACACTTGATGTTTTTCTTGATTTCTACCTTCGCCGATTTCAGCATCGCGAAGAGCTTAGGGAATCGTTTTCGTCATCCCTTGCATATTATAGTTCATCACGAAGTTCCAGTAACTTGGTGATAGTGACTAGAGAACTCTGTCAATCACTAACTTATCTCGAAGGTTAACTCCCACTTGATTCAAGCGATTGTAATACTCAGACATTCTGAGCACATGCTCAGTGGTTGAGCTATTCTCCTCCATCTTGTAGGCAAAAATACTTGTCAGAGGTCTAATACCTCTCGACTCGGGCATGAGTCTGAAATACCAATTTCAACTATTGGAACATCTCATATGATCCATGGCGTTTCAAAACATTTTTGAAGTCCCGGTTCTAAGCCATAAAGCATGGTGCACTAAACTATCAAGTAGTCATCATACCGAGCTTGTCAAACGTTCATAACGTCTACATTTGCTCCTGCAATATTTCTGTCACCTAGCGGTGCATCAAGGACATAATTCTTCTGTGTAGCAATGAGGATAATCCTCAGATCACGGACCTAGTCTGCATCATTGCTACTATCAACTTTCAACTTAGGTTTCTCCAGCAACATATCATAAATAAAATGGGGAGGCTATACGTGAGCAATTGATCTACAACATAGATATGCAAATACTATCAGGACTAAGTTCATGATAAATTTAAGTTCAATTAATCATATTACTTAAGAACTCCCACTTAGATAGACATCCCTCTACTCATCCAAATGATCACGTGATCGATATCAACTAAACCATGTCCGATCATCACGTGAGATGGAGTAGCTTTCAATGGTGAACATCACTATGTTGATCATATCTACTATATGATTCACGTTCGACCTTTTAGTCTCAGTGTTCCGAGGCCATATCTGCATATGCTAGGCTCGTCAAGTTTAACCCGACTATTTTGCGTGTGCAAAACTGGCTTGCACCCATTGTATGTGAACATAGAGCTTATCACACCCGATCATCACGTGGTGTCTCGGCACGACGAACTGTAGCAACGAGCCATACTCAGGGAGAACACTTGTACCTTGAAATTTAGTGAGGGATCATCTTATAATTCTACCGTTGTACTAACCAAAATAAGATGCATAAAGGATAAACATCACATGCAATCAATATAAGTGATATGATATGGCCACCATCATCTTGTGCCTTTGATCTCCATCTGCAAAGCACCGTCATGATCACCATCCTCGTCGGCTTGACACCTTGATCTCCATCGAAGCATCGTTGTCGTCTCGCCAACTATTGCTTCTACGGCTATCGCTGCCACTTAGTGATAAAGTAAAGCAATTACATGGCGATTGAATTTCATACAATAAAGAGACAACCATATGGCTCCAGCTAGTTGCCGATAACTGTTACAAAACATGCTCATCTCATACAACAATTTATATATCATCACATCTTGACCATATCACATCACAGCAAGCCCTGCAAAAACAAGTTAGACGTCCTCTACTTTGTTGTTGCAAGTTTTACGTGGCTGCTACGGGCTTCTAGCAAGAACCATTCTTACCTACGCATCAAAACCACAACGATTTTTCGTCAAGTGTGTTGATTTAACCTTCAACAAGGACCGGGCGTAGTCAAACTCGATTCAACTAAAGCTGGAAAACAAGCACCCACTAGCCACCTGTGTGCAAAGCACCGCGGTAGAGCCAGTCTCATGAACGCGGTCATATAATGTCGGTCTGGGCCGCTTCATCCAACAATACGGCCGAATCAAAGTATGACATGCTGGTAAGCAGTATTACTATTATCGCCCACAACTCTTTGTGTTCTACTCGTGCATATAACATCTACGCATAGACCTGGCTCGGATGCCATTGTTGGGGAACGCAGTATTTCAAAAAAATTCCTACGGTCACGCAAGATCTATCTAGGAGAAGCATAGCAACGAGCAGGGAGAGTGTGTCCACGTACCCTCGTAGACTGAAAGCGGAAGCGTTTATGAACGCGGTTGATGTAGTCATACGTCTTCACGATCTGACCGATCCTAGCACCGAACATACGGCACCTCCGTGTTCAGCACACGTTCAGCTCGATGACGTCCCTTTTACTCTTGCTCCAGTTGAGGCCGAGGGAGAGTTGCATCAACACGACGGCATGGCGACGGTGATGATGAAGTTACCGGCGTAGGGCTTCGCCTAAGCACTACTATGATATGACCGAAGTGTGGTTTTGTGGAGGGGGGCACCACACACGACTAAGAGAAACTTTGGTGTGTCTTTGGGGTGCCCCCCTCCCACGTATATAAAGGGGGTTGGGAAGAGGAGGCCGGCCAAGGTGTGGCACACCCAAGGGGGGAGTCCTACTCCAAGTAGGATTCGCCCCCCCTTTCCTATTCCCACAAGGAGAAGGAGGGAAGGAGGAGGAGAAGAGAAGGAAAGGGGGGCCGGCCCCCCAACCCTAGTCCAATTCAGTTTGGGCTAGGAGGGGCGCGTGCCACTCCCTGGCCTGCCTCCTCTCTTCCACTACTAGGCCCATGAGGCCCAATAACTTCCCGGGGGAGGGGGGGTTCCGGTAACCCCCGGTACTCTGAAACTCATCTGAAACGACCCGAACCATTACGGTGTCCGAATGTAACCTGCCAATATATGAATCTTTATGTCTCGACCATTTCGAGATTCCTTGTCATGTCCGTGATCTCATCCAGGACCCCGAACAAACTTCAGTACATCAAATCACATAACTCATAATACAAATCATCATCGAACGTTAAGCGTGCGGAACCTACGGCTTCGAGAACTATGTAGACATGACCGAGACACATCTACGGTCAATAACCAATAGCGGAACCTGGATACTCATATTGGCTCCCACATATTCGACGAAGATCTTTATCGGTCAAACCGTATAACAACATACGTTGTTCCCTTTGTCATCAGTATGTTACATGCCCGAGATTTGATCGTCGGTATCATCATACCTAGTTCAATCTTGTTACCGGCAAGTCTCTTTACTCGTTCCGTAATGCATCATCCCATGACTAACTTATTAGTCACATTGCTTGCAAAGCTTATAATGATGTGCATTACCGAGAGGGCCCAGAGATACCTCTCCGATACACTGAGTGGCAAATCCTAATCTCGATCTATGCCAACCCAACAAACACCTTCGGAGACATCTTTAGAGCATCTTTATAATCACCCAGTTACGTTGTGATGTTTGATAGCACACAAGGTGTTCCTTCGGTATTCAGGAGTTGCATAATCTCATAGTTAGAGGAACATGTATAAGTAATGAAGAAAGCAATAGCAATAAAACTCAACGATCATAATGCTAAGCTAATGGATGGGTCTTGTCCATCACATCATTCTCCTAATGATGTGATCCCGTTCATCAAATGACAACACATATCTATGGTCAGGAAACTTAACCATCTTTGATTAACAAGCTAGTCAAGTAGAGGCATACTAGGGACGTTCTGTTTTGTCTATGTATTCACACATGTACTAAGTTTCCGGTTAATACAATTCTAGCATGTACTAAGTTTCCGGATAATACAATTCTAGCATGAATAATCAAGTAGAGGCATATTTCCTTCAGGGAGCCCGACGCGCCAAGTATGTGGCCTAGGCCAAATCCAGATATTCCATGATGGTCATCGTGCTCTCCTCATAAGAGGAGGATTTGCAGGTCCACGACATCCTGCAGCGGTCGTTGACCAAACAAGGAGACAAATGTGTGCCCGATGTCAGAAGAAAGCCGAAGCATTGAAGGAGGACAACGAGGTGTTGAAGCAAGCCTCCGCTACTGCCAAAGCCCAACGCCCTGTCGAATTGCCTGATTCCTCATCTGACTCTGATGGGCCCCTCGACAATAACCCTACGCAGTCATCCAGGTCTACTGTGGCCACCACAAAGATGATATGGGGAAGGGAAGGGAAAATGTTGGTTAAGATCTCCCCTTTCATCTTGAGAATGTAGTATGCTATTAATTATGCCTAGTAGTATGAACTATGTGATGTCCTTTTGTTGTGAACTATGTGATGTCCTAGGTTGTTTTACGAAAATATGCTATGAACTATGTATGAACTGTTATGTCCTATGTTGTCTTGTGTGTTTGTGTTGATCGATGTTGCTTCGTTTTGTATGGATTTGGGGGTTAGGAATTGGAAGGCGCCCTTGCCCGGACAAACAAATGGGGATTGACCCCCTGCTATTTGCCGATATGTCCATACTCGAATGGGGGCGGGGGGGGGGGCAAAATTTCTCATTATGGTTGGAGATGCTCTAAATATCGGCTAATACAACCGACATATTGATATCAGTGGATTATCTTCGTGGTATTTTCTTGACAATATCCAGCTAAGGGTACGCCAAGCTTCAGAGATTCGGATGATGCATACGAGAAGATTTACCCAGGTTTAGACCCTTTGATCGAGACAATACTCTACTTCCTTGTTGTCTATATTGATCATCTAGCCTCGCATGCGAACTAGAGTTTGTGTCTACAAGGTTTTGATCGCAAGATCGCATAGGGGTTTACGCCTCAAGTGTTGGATGTAAGAATAGTGCTTATTGGATGGTACCTGCAAGACCTTATATCGTATACCGTGGCTTGGTTTATAGAGTCCTGAGTCGGTTGGTAGATCCCTAAAATATATAAGACCTAGCTAGATATGTACAATGTCCTTGTCTTGCGCTCCAAGGTGATGATGCACAGTGTATTGTTGGTGACCATGCAAAAAAAGTGTATTGTTGGTGGACTTTGAATTGCAGGCTTGGGCCGCCCCGGCGGTTGTTGGGCCTCTTCTGTTCTCCATAAATACACCCCGGCGGCATGGCATCATCAATTCACAATACTGATTCATATTACGAATATCATTTCGGACATATATTTTTTTTTGGAAAATTTTCATGTATCAACCAATATGCACATGGCACATTCATTTCTTAACTGAATGGGCAAATTGAAAATATACATTTAACCAAAAAACACAATTATTTCCCGATTCAACTATACATTATTTGATTTATCACCCAATGTTAGGTATCTGATATATCGCGGCCAAACCAATATAGACCGGATATCCAATATTTTAAACATGCATACGGGGCTTTCCATTTTGCAAAAAAAAAAATGAAAAAAATCAAGGATACCACAGACACACATACATACTCACACAAGGTGCACTGTTCGATGAAGCCATGACGTTTTGAAATGGTCGAAGTTACCACACGATCATAGTTATCTTTTTCCACTAACAAAAATACGCCTTACAACTTGGAATCTGATTTTCCTGGTGAGTTTGGGGCACAACCACTCCACTACTATCAATCATAAGTTTGGTTCTATATACTACAATTTATTATTTCAATTTCGCAGATTATATATTAGTATTTAACCAACGTCACAATCGCCCTCACCTCGTAATGATTGCTTATTTGTAGTAGGGGGACAACCTAGGTGCACAAATGGACTAGAGTCTTTGTCGCATGTTAAGACTTCTTCCTCATTACTTAGAAAGTGAGCTGTCCGTTATTAGTGTCGCAATAAACCTAAGATGTGACATAGCCAAAGTGGTAAGGCAACGGGTTTTAGTCCGTTACTCGGAGGCTCGAATCCTTCCGCCCAGCTTAACATCTAAAACGTCTTTAAAACTTTCAAGAAAAATCAGCAATTCTCATTAATATGTACTCCCTCCGTTCCTAAATATAAGCCATTTTAGAGATTGCAAATATGGACTACATATGATGTAAAATGAGGAAATCTACACTCTAAAATATGTTTATATATATCCATATGTAGTTCATACAGAAATATCTCAAAAGGCTTATATTTAAAAATGAAGGGAGTTTATACCATGTCATGAAATTTTAGTTCCAAATGTGAAATATAAGTCAAGGGGGGAAACGACAAATTTTACTATGAATAATATCAGCGTGACAGTATTCCCCTAAGGTTTTTTTTTCTCGAATATGCACGAGTGTGCATATCATATATTAAAGAAGAAGGGCAAAGCATGCCTCCACAATACAATTACATTACACGCGTGCACGGCCCAACGGCCCGCACCCACTCCACTCAAAGCCCACAAGCCTACTCCTCCCTACACCTCCACCGATGCAACCCACGCCTGAACACCTCTAGTTTCCCTTTGAATAAACCCGCAGATGACCAAATCTCACACTCAGATTGTATCCGGTCCATGATCTTCTCCACCGACGGTGACCCACCATCAAAAACAATTGCATTCCGATGCTTCCAAAGCTCCCACAGGACCATCAACAGGATAGTATGTACGTCCTTGGTGCCGAGGTAGTTGTCACCAGCCTTGCCACATAGCCACTCCCCTAGCTCATCCTCTTGGTTTGGCCCCCATCCATGTTTACCCAAAGCCTCTCCAATCGCTGCCCACACTGATCTGGCAAAGACGCATGTGAGCAGCACATGGTTTAGCGTCTCGGGCTCCTGATCGCACAGCGGGCAAGCAGCCTGGTGCTGCAGCCCTCTCCTTGCCAGTCTATCCGAGGTCCAACACCTGTTCTTCAACGCCAACCACGCAAAGAAACGACATTGCGATGGCGCCCGGCATTTCCAAATCATCTTCGCCGTGGGAATCACTTCCCGACCCCAAAACCTGCCTGCATACGCTGAACGCACCGAGAACTTCCCACTCGCATCGCAGGACTAAGTGAACTCATCATGTACTCCAGGCATTGGTTCCCACTCAGCTACCCGTGGCCATAGCTGGAGGAACTGATGCAACGTTGCAGCATCCAACTCTGGGCCAATGTCCAAAGCCCACTGCCCATTGGCCGCGACCTGTCCAACCCTGCGATCCTGCCTTACTCTTTTTGGAATCTTGCTGTACAAGTCTGGAGCCATTTCCTGAATCTTCGCTCCATCGAGCCACCTATCTTCCCAGAACAGCGCCGATTCTCCATTCCTCGCACTGACCCTCAAAGCAGCCTGACAGATTTGCTTGGACTCAGCAGGCACCCGTATTTTGAACTCACTCCACGGCCTACTCTCATCCGCACGAGCCAGCCAAGGCCATCGCGCTTGCATCGCCAGATTCATCCAACGTAAGTTGGGAATGCCAAGCCCACCCGCCCACTTGGGCGCACACACCGTCTCCCAAGCGACGGCACAATTGCCACCATTGGCCTTCTCCTTGTTGCACCATAAGAATCCTCTACACACTTTATTCATCGCCGCGATCGTTTTTATTGGGAGCTTCAGCGCCATCATCGCGTGTATCGGCATGGCACACGACACTGACAAGACAAGTGTTAGTCTTCCACTCTTCGGCATAAGTGCGGCCTTCCACTTAGGTAATTGGTTCGCCATGTTGTCCACCAGGTACTGAAGCTGCGCGGCCGACTGTTTCCTAAGGGCAAGAGGCAAACCCAGGTACTTGATTGGGAAGGACCCAATCGGGCATCCCAGCTCACCGGCGGCCAATGCAATCTCCTCCTCCGTGCATCTAATCGGCACGGCCGCCGATTTTGACATGTTGATGCGTAACCCAGAAGCCTCTCCAAACAAGGCTAGGATTCCCCTAAGGTTTGAATGTGATACTATTCAGAACAAGTTTTGACTTTATTTTTGTATCAGTTTGTGAATCAAATTCAGACAAGCATTAGCTTCAAAAAAAATTAAAAAATCAGACATGTATGGTACATATATATATATATATATATATATATATATGTATATATATATATGTATATATATATATATGTATATATATATATATATATAGATATCTTTGATTTTTATTTCACATGTCTAAATGCGTTTTTGGTGGTCTAGTGCATTAGTACACCTCAAAGGTGCTAGTGCATAAGCGAACCAACCTGTGGTTGGATGGTTAGAGGAACAGTTCTGGTGCTTGCATTATTTCTGGATTTATTTCAGGATTTTCGCGATGCCGGCTCAATCTCTTTAAGGTGCTCATAGAGATAGAGTGTGTGTGCGCGCGCGCGTTCATATAGATGAGTGTATGCGTATTTAGATGAGTGCTTACGTCTGTTTGCCCTCTTTGCCTTACTACATCAGGGTATTAGCTTAAGATGTGTACATGCATTTTTTTGTAAAAACATGTTTATATGTGCATTGCGGAGATACAAACAGCTGATTTTCCAAATTAATGTGCCAAAAGGTTTTGGTACAATTTTTGTCTAGTACTTTGTCCGTTCAGAATTAGTTGACGCTTAAGATACATCTATTTGCGCGTCAACTAGTTCCGGACGGAAAGAGTAAATAGGCTCAATTTATGTCCAGGTAGAAAACATGTGCGCGTATATAATTTCACATGTATGATCACGTTGTAGCACGTTTTAGTAGCATGAGTTTTTTTGGGGGATTACCGTAACTGCATATACGTACCAGGCTGAAGATTCTTACGGGTGGAGAATCTCAGGCTTCCAAGTGGAGTAGAGGATATTACTTTTTCCTCCTTTTCTCCTCAATCAGGTGAAGTAGGAATTTGTTCTGACAGATACCTGCCTGCAATACTTTCTGTCGAGACGCGCCATGTGCCCGTCTGGGTGGAAGATAGCAGAGAATTCTACGCACATTTCTTCACAGGTAAGGCTCCAAGTTAGGACAGATAACATATGTGTGGAGATATGGTTTCCGGAGAAAGTAGAACGTAGACGGGAATAAGAAAAAGAATTTGAATACCGGAAGATTGGCCCACACAAGGAGATAACGGTAGCACCGAATCAAATTTGTCAGTTCTTTGGTTTATATTCGGCTAACGAAATACAGCTAGCATGCTACCAAAATGTCGCCAAAAGGCGGCTGAGATTCTGCGGCGGAGTCATACTTCAATACTTGTACCAGCGTTGCCTATTGTTTTCAGTTGGACAGTGGACGGTGTTCGTTCCATTATTGAGAGGCAATGGAACCTACTTATTCTCAATCTTCAAAAGGGACAATTATTACCGATAAAGTGGTCTTTGAACCAAAAAAGCAAGGGGAAAAGGATAACAAATCCGAAGCTAAGTAAATCTCTTTAGAGGTAATTGGAACAGAATATTTTCAGAGGGCTCGAAAACTATAAGGCCATGTCGAACGTGGGGTGTTAACGCATGGCGCCAGGATTGATTTCCTGGTCGATTGGGCAGTAGGGCGATCGAATCCTGGCACCAGCGGCCCCAAGGTATGATATCAACCTAAAATGGGGAACCGAGCGCTTGGACATTTTTTGCCGAGCGAGATAAAGCATCGAGCATGACAGATGGTTTCCTTGGCCTGTAATTATAAATAAAAAATAAAAAACTTACACATACGGTTGAAGCGGAGGCGCGAAGATGGATTTTTAATTTTACAAATATTTATTTTATTTGCCTAGGCTTACAAGCGCTTTTGGTTGAAGATGGCCTAAGTGGTCACAATTGGCACTCCCATATTGCGTCCTAAGGTGGAGGTGGAGCAACATAATGATTTCTCTCCACGGTTGACACTCCCACTGTGTGATAGGTGGTAACCCGTGAAAGAAAATCGCCTCAATTTTTTCTTTCTTTTTGAGGCGAAATCGCTTCAATTCAGACCTTGTGACATGATAGGTTTGGAAGAAGGAAAAAAAACACCACTCTATTGCTCCCCTAAGACTGCTTGTGAACACCCAAAAAGAATTATATACTTGGGCTTTGGCTAGAAATAAATTATTTTGTTCGCTATGCCGGGAGAGTATGCTTTTGTGCAGATGCTTCCGCGAACTATTCTTCGACTCTTCTATTCGATCAATGAAATTGGTAGATCATTTGCCGTGTTTTAGAAAACAAAGTTGATCCGCACCAGAGGAATATTCACTACATTTATCATTTATACCCTTATTGTAAGGCCGATCACGTTGTCGTATATACGATGCCGCGTTTTTCACTCCCTACAATAGCGGTTTTCAAGGAAGATGTTGTGTACATGTTACACCTCCTCCCAGTACGATACTAGGATCGGTGCCATGATGATGAGTTGCAGCTCCACGGTACACAAGTGGAGGGTGATCATATCAAATAGTAAGTGACAAAAAATATCCAATGCAAAAGCAGGTATAATGCTATATCTCTCGATATCAGCATCTACACAACGTGGCCATCTATACATCATTCGTTTCATCCAGATTAGTGCCTACATTACCTACGCAAAGGTTAAAGCTTATATATATTCCCTCGGAAAATTTTTAAAAATATATATGTATCAATCAATCATAATATTCTTGACAAGCAAGCTAGCAGGCAAGCAGCAGCGGGGCTTTGCAGAAAGCACGAATTCATTTCCTAAAGAAGTCCCTGCAGAAGACAAAGGCCATCCCGGATAATGGATAAAGGAGGCGGGGGGATGTAGAAGAACATGTTCCGCTCCATCTTCTGTATGTATCGTGTATTAATTTGTAGCCCAATAAAATGCTAATGATCTTTGTATCCAAGTGGATTGCACTTTATACTTACGAAATATGCTCCCAGGTGTATCATCAAAGGGAATCACATTCTATACACGTCCTATAATTACGGCAACACATGCTTTGAATCAAATATTCATTGCATTGTTATAGATTGATCAAGTTTAGCTTTTACGTCAGAGTGGGCCGGATTTAAGCATAGAATTCTGGTTTAAGGCATATATTTAGGGTCCACATATCCGGTGACCCCGAAGGGAGGTGTGGTGCCATAGGGTGGCGGCAGAAGACGACAAGGGTGGCAATTCTCCACTTAGCTGGGGCGTGGGTTTGTTACATATAGCGTGAGTCCGAAGGCTTGTGGTGGCTCAGACTTCTTGTGCGATGCTCCCTTACTGGACACGGGCGAGGCCCAATTATCTTCTTCTTCTTCTTCTTCTTCTTCTTCTTCTTCTTCTTCTTCTTCTTCTTCTTCTTCTTTTTGGTGTTGGCCTCCCCCTCTTGTAACATGCCGACATGGTTGAGGCCTTTTTTCGCTCCCCTCTATCTTGACGGTTGTTTTTGGCATGTGTATTATCGTGGCCGGTAAAAGTGCGGCGTGGCGTAACATTGCTTTTTCTTTTCTTTTCTTTTTTACACGCCTATTTATCAATGAAATAGATGAAGCTTTTGCCTCATTTCAAAAAACACATATCATGGCCGAGCGTTAAATTTGGTTCAAACTAGGATGTCAATGCTTAAATTTGATTTAGTGTACCATAAGGACTTAAGTTTGCATTGCATTCTACATATAATTAGGATAACACATTCTGCTGTGAAATAATATTCATTGAATCATTATAGCCCACATAGAGTATGAGTCAACATAGAAATGATCAAGACATCACGTCGGTGGACAAATTGTAGCATTTGGTTAAAAGGGCATTATGGCATTGCAAGGGAATCTCCCATGAAAGTCGCAGATGACGCGCAAATCAAAGAGCCGGCGAAAGAGATCTGTGCAAGGGGGCTCCTTGACATCATCAAATGGATGTGAACTCCACGTTGGCTTGACCATGTAGGATTGACATGTTTTATATAGGAACGGAGCATTGAATTTGGTCGAAACTAGGTTGTCGGTGCTCAAATATGCTGCGAATATATCTGGTTAGAGCCTACATGATGCGACGAATATCTGATGTCACTAGTAGAAAAAAGGGTCAAACGTGAAGCACATTAGTGCCGGTTTGAATTAGAGCCGGCACTAATGTGTATATTAGTGCCGGTTCGTGGCGGCAATCAATAGTACCGGTTCATGGAGAACCTTTAGTACCGGTTCGTGGCCGGTTCGTACCACGAACCGGTACTAAAGAGGTTGTGTCAGCCTGCGGTCAGGCTATGGCCCCACCATCACCATTTAGTGCCGCTTCGTACCATGAACCGGTACTAATGAGGTTGTGGCAGGCTGTTTTTAGTCCCACCTCGCTCCCCTAACAAGCCTTTTACCACCTTAAATATGTTATTTCTCAAACTATCATAAGCACTTGGTCTTCATTGAACTCTATGTGTAGAATTCGTGGCCGCAATATGAGTCTTCATCGATTTATAAATAGTTAATGACTCATATTGACAATTCAGATTGTACACACAAAGATCTTTGATGATCAAAGTATTTTTTATGTTATAAGATCATATTGACAATTTAGACTGTAAAGAAATATAAGCTCATGATGTAAATGCTCTTATATTTTTTGCGTTCAGTATGCATCATTCAAAGCGACGCCATCAACTTTCAACCATTTCTGCCTTCATTTACTATTTTTCATGCATTCAATGATTTGTTTTGAGAACTAAATGAACTGGAAATTGAAAAGCACTACAAATGAACTCTGAAAAAGTTGAAACTTGGCATGGTATCATCATTTCACCCACATAGATTGTTCAAAAAAGTAGAGAGGGTTACGACAAAAACTGGATGCACTTCGTTTACAAACTGGACAATCTCTTTCGAAGTATTCAGGTTTCTGACAAAATTAAACTCATCTATTACAAAGACATTTCATTTTTTTAAACTTATTACAACTCCAGAATTTTTGTGCATTCAGTATGCATCATTCAAAGCGACGCCATCAACTTTCAACCATTTCTGCCTTCATTTGCTATTTTTCATGCATTCAATAATTTGTTTTGAGAACTAAATGACTTGGAAATTGAAAAGCACAATAAATGAACTCTGAAAAAGTTGAAACTTGGCATGGTATCATCATTTCACCCACATAGCATGTGCAAGAAAGTAGAGAGGCTTACGGCTAAAACTGGATGCACTTCGTTTACAAACTGAACAATCTCTTTCGAAGTAGTCAGGTTTCTGACGAAATTAAACTCATATGTTACAAAGGCATTTTATTTTTTTAAATTTATTACAACTCCAGAATTTTTGTGCGTTCAGTATGCACCATTCAAAGCGACGCCATCAACTTTCAACCATTTCTGCCTTCATTTGCTATTTTTCATGCATTTAATGATTTGTTTTGAACTAAATGACACTAAATTTTGTGCAGGCATAGCACCACTTTTAGTACCGGTTGGTGGCTCCAACCGGTACTAAAGGGTGACCAGTACTACAGTTTCTTAGTAAGCTGTTTTTTAGTCCCACCTCGCCAAGAGAGAGGGACTAGGAGCGGTTTATAAGCCCTGAGTGCAGAGACGGTGAAGAAGAGGCTCAATGCTCACGTTGCTTAGCTACGAGCCTTCAGGAATATGGTAGATTGCACGGAGCTACGCGCAGTGCAGTTTACACTATTACGAAAGACTTGAAGCAAATTAACGAAACATTGCACCTCTTTTTTATTTTTAATAACTTATTACAACTCCGGACTTATTACACTACACATCGGCATTTCTTTTTTTAAAACTTTGGTTATAATTCCAGACTTTGACCATCAAGTTTGCAGAAAAGAAAAAATAGCAGAAAAGAAAAAAATTATATAAAAAAACTACTCCGAAATAAATAGAAGGAAATAAATATAGCAGAAAAGAAAAACCTACTCAGAAATAAATAGAAGAAAAAATAAAGCAGAAAAGAAAAAAATATATTTGCTATTTTTCAATCGTTCACAAAATGACCGTGAAATTGAAAATCACTACAAAATGAACTCTGAAAATGTTGAATTTTGGCAAACTAGATGAAAAACTACTCACAAATAAATATAACAGAAAAGAAAAAACTATAAAAAAAACTACGCAGAAATAAATAGAAGAAAATAAAGCAGAAAAGAAAAAAAATAAAAAATTTAAGGCGCTGCCCTGTGGGCCTGCTAGGCCACGGGCGTGCAATTACATGCCTGAAAGGCCCAGCAGACTCACAGGGCAGCGCGCAGAGTTTAGGCCCACAAGCCTGCTATACAGAGGAGTTCGAAAGGGCAGCTGTGGCTGGGTTTATAAACCAGTGCGGTTGCCCTTCGCCCGGCGAGGTGGGACTAAACTTTGTGCAGGCAGCGCGAGGCCTTTAGTACCGGTTGGTGGCTCCAACCAGTATTAAAGACCACCCTTACTAAAGGCTCACCCTATATATACAGCACTTACGAAATTTCAGTTACATCTCCCCACTTCTTTCGTCAACCTCTCGCGCGCCGCTCCCGTCGTCGTCGTCATCGTCCCCGCCGCCGCCCCGAACGCCGTGCGCCGCCGTCCGTCGTCGTCCAGCGCCGCGGTCCCGTCGTCGTCCCGCGCCGCCGTCCGTACGTATATCTCGCTCTCCTCGCGCGTACCCGCCGCGCCGCCGTCCGCCCCGAACGCCGCGCGCCGTCCGTCCCCGCCGCCACCCGAACGCCGGCGCCCCCGCTCCGTACGCCGCCGCCTCCGCCCCGAACGCCGGCGCCCCCGCTCGTACGTACGGGGCGGCGGCGTACGGGGCCGCACACACACACACACACATACCACACACGCATACACACACATACACACATATGTACACACATATACGTATACCCACACATACACACACGTACAAACACACACATTTTTTTACTTATTTTCAGTTTTTTAGAAAAGTTAATTAGATGATCGAATGTTAGATTATAATGTCGAATGTTATAGCTATAGCTAGATAGAAAAATTGTCGAACTAGAGATTAGAACTAGTTGAATAATTAATATAACTAGTTTATTTTTAGTAAGAAAATTGTCGAACTAGTTTATTTAGGTATATGAGATTTGAACTAGTTCAATAATTAATATAACTAGTTTATTTTTAGTAAGAAAATTTAGGTATCTGAGATTTGATGATCTAATTAAAACATTATTTGTTAATGAGTTTTTCTGTTTATTTAATTTTTTTATATATTTTGAGTTTATATAAATGTTAGATTAATATCGAATGTTAGATGAATTAGATAGAAAAGTTAAATATATAGTTATGTCAATTGAATATATAGTTAGATATATTAATTAATGTCAAATGTTAGATGAATATATATTTGGCTAGATATAGGTGTTTAATGTTTCACCTATATGAACATAGGAAATGTCATCTGACGACGAAAAAGATTTCATTATGTGCGAACACTGTGAAGAACAGCGCGGCCTGTGCGACAAAAATTTCCTTGTTGATGGTAGGCGCTTCAGCATCAAGCTGGATGAGACATTCGAAGTTGATACAGTAAGTCACTTTGTCAATTATTATTTGAATGCAAAATTTATGCTTCGTTTGCTTCAACTTATAATTTTAAATTTTCACTATTCTACTAGCGCATCCCCTGCCATGCAAGAATTTTTGTCTTGGATAAGATAGGTTTTAGTGCTATAGATGATATGGAGGTAAAGAGAGTTTACTTGAAGACGGAGCATGAGTATACTTTCAACGTCAAATTATATAATGGAGACACATACACCCATTTTTAATGCAAAACTTGGCAAGCACTATGCAAGGCTTATGCATTTGAACCTGATATGGTTATCACCTTTGATATTCGTTCGGAAGATGATATTAAAGGTAATATAGACATCTGGGTCGATGTGCAAACGCCTTCAGTTCTACCACTTGGTGAGTTTTTCTCAACCATGCATGCATATGTTTATGTCTTTGATACAGTTTATTCAAAAATAGTTGACAACTAATTTGTATTGTCAGCTTATTTCGGTTCAAGCAAACATGTCCGACGCTTGGTAGACAGGACCTACTACTGCCCCGGGGCTCAACTAAACTGCAAGGAGATAAGTCATTATGTTTCATGGCTTAAGGATCTTAATACTGTCAAGACAATTTTTTTTCCTGAACTTAGAAATGTTAGTACTTAAAACGTGCGACCAATGGTGATCGTATTGAACTACGGTCACATCTATAATCGAAAGATGGTAAGATTTTAAATATTTGTCCTTAATTAGTGAATCTTTTGCATACATTATTTTTGAAGCTAAACTTTCATTGCTTAGTATATTAATTACTATACGATGTTCTTCAACAGAGACTTCCGATGACAGTTGTGCCTCAGTGGATCGAGACAAAAGGTCGCATGTCAATGGTTAGCTTACGACCAAGATTTCCTACATTGCACATGAGTGCATTCAGGATTTCTGAAAGCGAAGAATGCTTAATAGTGAAAGATTGGAGCAAAATTGTTAACGATCGCAGAGAAGTACTAGGGGGCAGCAAGGAGAAGTGCAACCCAAGATTAGGAGACAGATTCATCTGCATGCTCCAGTATGATGAATTAGGAGAGCTATACATGTTCTATGCTATTCTACCTGAGAGGGAGCAGCAGGAGTAGCTACTAGTTCATGCTCTTAATTAGTACTTGTCTCATGTCCGTGTCCTGAACTACGATGTTGGTGATGATTATGTTGAACTTGATGATATCTTTGCTTCTGTTACAAAGTGAATGTTTCCTCTTTAAGCTAGCCAGCGTTGGTGATGATTAGATAGCTAGCAGTAATGACTATGATGATTAAATAGTGGTAATTAGACGACTATGATGATTTTTAGCTAGCTTGATTTTATTTATTTATTAATATGCGATGATGATGATGATGACGACGACTACAACTCATTATAACGTAAAACAATCCTAAATTAAATTGATAACACAAATTTAATTGAAAAATACAAAATAAAACAAAAACCCACAAACATTTAGTACCGGTTGGTTTTACCAACCGGTACTAAAGAGCTCCCGGCCCCCGGAGCTGGCTCGTGCCACGTGGTTTCCCTTTAGCACCGGTTCGTGCTGAACCGGTACTAAAGGGGGGTGGCTTTAGTGCCCACACTTTAGTGCCGGTTCCTAAACCGGCACTAATTAAAGGGCCTTACGAACCGGTGCTATTGCCCGGTTCTGCACTAGTGTGTAAAGCTAATATTTATCCTCGTTACAACCAAAACTTTGCAAGTATCTTCTGTTTTCTGTAAAAGAATAAAAAATCAGCTAGTATGATGATTTGCTCCAACAAGCTTCAGCAAATGGAATTGATACTCGTGACTTTTCCTAGACTCCTAGTCAACCATTGGGAAAAGGCTGAATTGGAGTCACTGCATCTGCATGCCATGAGAAGAGTGCCATAGAAGGAATGTCTCCGGCTCAAACGATCAGCATGGAGTCATGCACTCATGCAGTCACAGGATCGACCACGTAACCAGCCAGGGTCAACGAAATGAAACTGGAAAAAGAAGAGGAGGAGGAGACTTTAATGTGTAGTGATCTCCTCGGAGGCATGGTGGACGTACGTACAACTGGATTGGTCAACCACCTCATCCCATGGATGGATGGATGGATGGGTCGATCTATCCGGGCCGACACAAAGGTTTGGCATACCGAGGCTATCCGGTTTCCAGTACCGAGGAGTTAACCGATCGAGGGGAGGCAACGGCCGTCTTCTTCTTCCATGCGCTGCGGTAGCTAGCCTAGCCCTAGCCCTAGCCTGCATGGCTGCGTGGACGGATAAGGAAGAATACGTGATGCATGGCCAATGACACCCTGTTCATCGGTACTCGCAGGGGCCGGGGCGCTACCTACTGCTCGCAACGGCTAGCCTAGCTCCCGCGCGTGGTCGCCGCGCGCGCCCGCGCCCATTTCTCTTCCTCCTTTCCTGCCGCCGCAATGTGGTGGCATCGCTGACTTGCATGCCTGCTTCGTCCATGCATACGCATCCGGTGGGCCGAGCTGAGACGACAGGCCGTACGATTGGGCGCCGCGGAGCGGTTTCATCTACGATCGGTGATGAGTAGGATGAATGCAGTCCTGGGCGGGTGACCTTTGGATGGATAAGTCCATGCAGCCACGTGTACGTGTGCTAGTATCTGCATTTAAGATGAAAAAGAAAAGGAAAACAATTTAGCATGCTCAGTATGTTATGAGATGATTTTTGATCTCTCTAAGGGCACTTCCAATGTAATCCCTCGGTCCCTTTTTTTTCAAGAACATGCAAGAGCATTCCATGTCTTTTCCATTAAGATGGAAGAAGAATAAAGTTCACAAGATACAAGTGTGAACGCACAGACGCGCACCCACCAAGCCACCAAAGGAAGTGCAACCTAGTGCACTTGAAAGCTATGCCGAGCATCTACCCTAGCCTCGCGCCAAAGAGCTAGCTCGGCCTTGATCATAGAGACGATAGTAGCCGGCGGTGAGGATTTGGGGTCGAAGACTCGGCTCCGCTCCAACCAAATGAATAGTAGTGTCGTGTGGCCTTGATCGTAGTGTTCATCTCCTTCCTATGTGTCTCTGGCACAGCCACCGCGACTGTGGGCCACCATTCTAGCAGGGTAGTGTGCCCGTTAGACGTGAAGAGATGAAGGCGGGGGGGGGGGGGGGGGGTAGTATGTGGTGCCAAACTTCCCTGAAGAAAGGGCATCTCAACTCCCTCCATCACAAAATAAGTGTCATGGTTTTAGTTTGAATACGGAGTATTTTACTTTCTCCTAGTTTCATTGGTTCTGATCCTTCAGTTACAATCTTTGACTTCGCAATGTTATTTTCTCTTGTTGTTCCTTTCATCCTGGGTTGTTGTGCGGGTTGTCTCTACTCCATCTATCTTTGTTCTTGCCAAAGTGAGAAGAGGGCACAATTACAGGCTTAAACACTATCTATGGCTGAAAATATGGTGGCAGATGGCCAAGTTGACGTAAATAGCTGCGACATGACACACAGTAAATTACACCATAATATCTGATGATTACTACAGTGGAAAACACACGTAGAGGCGGTAAACTACAAGGCCACATGGTATGATTAAGTGGCTAACCCAGTAAACTAGTGTGAGAGAGACAATGATCATGTACGACAACATAACTAGAGCAAATCACATAGACATGAGAGATTTTACTGAGGCAGTGGCAACCAATGTTGCACAAGAACTACGGAGTTCCAAAGAAGAACAACTCTTACTGGCTTTATCAATACATCATACTGTTTTGATGCTTCCTTCTACTTTATTGCAATCATTGTTTTCAGGACAACTGAGACAAAGAACCATAATTAGGGTTGACACTACTGAAAGATATAAATGAATGTTGGACAGATGGATTTGCACCCTCCCAAAACCGAAATACGAATAGACAAAAAGAGGAAAATAAACACTGCGCTACTAACTAACCTACCTACTAGCATGTATTAAGCAATAGCTTGTAGGTGGTTGTGAAAAAATTGTTTATAGTCCCAGAAAGAGAAGCAGATGTCATACAATCTATACGTGTAGCTTTTGACTCCCTTGCCATTTAAATGATCTGTCTTGCTAAACACAAATCGTTCTTTTCTTGCATAGACGAGATAAAAATAAGAACTAAATAGGTTTCAACCCATTAAAGAAACCAATGACACATAGCAAGAGGAAATCGGTACCATGCGAGGTTGGTGAAGTCGGCACAAGAAGTAGAGGGAGTAGGGGCAGCAGTTGCGGCCACAGGCGCGACAAAATAAAAAAATAATCGATTTATCCATCTAGGGTTGGCTGAGTTGGTAGAAAGCATGGTTTGTTTGTTATAAGACTTGCTAGTTTTGTTCTTTCTATTAAAAAAAGAAATCCAACGCCATGAACCGTGAACTAGTAAGTCAAAGAACGGCATTCTGAAATGAGTTGAGCTTAGACGATAGCAGTATTGGGCTGAGCTGTCAGCGCGTTAGGATATCCGGTCTACGAACAGTGACACCGTAAGTGGACATTCCCGTGCTGCACGGGCCAGGGAAGTTGAAGGGCATCGACGGCCGTCAAAAGGAAAAAGATGAGCATCGGTGACACGTGTCGAGGAACGATAGGCCGAGAGCCCGCCGTCTGCAGTGCCTGGTTGGTTCCCAGCGACCTTTTTGTTGGCGACGAGATTCTTCCCTGTCAGGCTTGGGATGAAAGCACCATCCATCCATCCATCCATCCATCAAGCCCGCGGAGAATATAGCGACGTCCACGCGCGCCGGGAACCAGATTCTACCGGCGCTGGCCACCACGACCCGTCGCCTGTCACTGTACGCATCCCTCCCTCGCGCCTCCACTCCACACGAGCACGGGAAGAGATGGATACCCTGACATTGCCGTGTCTGGTGTGGTGCCGTCTCCCTCCGCGTGCAGCAGCGGGAGACCCGGGGAGTGCTCCACGACGCTTGATGGGCCGCCGGCAAACAGTGCGAAGATGAGGGACCTCCCGCACGACATGACTTCCCCGGCCCAGCGTGTCGTGGTCTGGTACGCTGCAGGCTGGAGTCAACCGACCGGGTACGGCCCAGGGCCGAGGCGCACGGGACCGTTTTCGGCCAGTGTAGTGGGGTTGTTCTCCATCGGACTACAGGCCGCTCGACGGCCGCCGCGTGCCTCTCCGCCACCACCGCAGGGCTTGGTGCTGTAGACCTGCAGCTGGTGATCACCTGCAACCACGGCCGGCATGTCTCTTTAGGTAACGGCGCGACACGCGTGCCACGAGCTCGACCGACGGGTGGAGTCGACGCTTGCGCTAGGCGCTCGTGCCCTGCGCACCTCGCCTGACAATGTCTTTACTGTTCCTTCTCCTCTGCTTGATGGTGCCCAAGGTGGGGGTGGTGGTTGCTTCGACGAGTACAGTTTGTCGTTGCCGAGAAGTGGCCGGCACTGGCAAGTGGAACTGGAGAGTTTCATACCTACGAATTTAGGTAGGATTGACTCGCGCGGATGGGACGACGCCAGAGCGCGAACACGGGATACACCGATCGGCTGACCTCAGTGGCCGATTGATACGAGAACATGGATGACTTCCAGAGTGCGATGCGTACGTGCTCTAGCGTCCATGAGCCGCGCGTCAAGGCAGGTTGGCGAGAGCCGCGCGCGAGTGTACCAGAAATTTGTAGGGGCACGCATCTCGGGCGGGGTATGCATTTGGCCAGCCTCACATTTTCAAATACCATAACATCTAAAGCCAGACTTGGCAAATCCAGCACCCTAAAAGTCTGCGGACGTTTCTGGATGCGACGGCGGACAATGCCAGACGGGTCCTCGTGTGACCTATCGGACAGCCCCACTCCTCGTATGTCCATCATATACGTAAATATCACATATAAATAATATTTGTTGGTAGTGAAAACACATAGTTCAGACATAAGTTTTATTTTAAATGCACTGTTCATTGGGAATAGCACCGGACGGCCCCTTATATGACCTTTCGTGCACGACCTTTGGGGCAGTTCTCCATTATCAAACATGCAATCAATTAAACGAGCATATCTGAAAGACCTCTTAGGCCAACTTCACCGCACTACCCTAAACGGACGTCTGGATTGGCCGGATTTTGTCCCTTTGAAGCGCCGATGGGTTCGCCCGTGTCCGCCTTTGTCAGATGGGTCATGCATGCGCGCACCACGCGGCCGCACCCCAAATTGTGTCCGGGGTGGACATGGATAAAAAAATATAAAAATAACTAAAATAAATAAATAAACGCATTTTTAAAAAACATAAAACATATATAGGGGCAGGCCACAAAACGGCCCAGTTTCCACGGCCAATTAAAAGACCCAGTTTCATAATTAACATATAAAACAAAATATAAAAAACGCCTCCCGTGCGCTCCTGCCGCGCCCGTCGGTGCCGTGGCCGTCGCCGTCTTCACTGGCCGCCGGTGTCGTCGTCGTCGCTGACGAGGTCAACGTAGGCCGGCGGCGTCCACAGGTGGGCCGGAGGTGCGTGGTGGACGGGGGCGGGCTGGACGGCCGGAGGTGCTTGCACCACCTCCTCCCGTGGCGACGCCTCCCGCTCCGATGACCGCGGCGGAGTGGGGCACCAGTTCAGCCCACGCCGGCGGCCATCTCCGGAGCAGTGCAGGACCAGCCCCACCCCTGGCCCAGCAGCTGCTGGAACGCGGCCGGCGGGTCCTCCCTCCTCTCCTCCTCCACGGCCACCATCTGCAGCTTCGGAAAGGCGACGTCCCCGGCGGCAGAGAGGGCCATGGCCTCCTCCAGGCCGTCCCACTGCCGCTTGTCGTGCGTGTACATGGAGTCGTCCATGACACGCTTGAGGAGACGGGCCTCCTCCTCCGCTGACATGCGAGGAGGTGGAGGGGGCGACGGAGACGGCGATGGCGACGGCGTGGGCGTGACGCCGCGCACCCGCCTATGCCCGCGCTCCTGGGGAGCAAGCGCTGCGCGCTCCTGTCGTTGCCGCCGCGGCCCCGTCGAGGTGCCGGCGAAGAAGGACGCGCACCTGGTGTCGTGCTCGTCACGAAACCAGGTGTCCCAGAGCGCGGAGTCGGGGGCGTACCTGGGGTCGTAGAAGAGGTCGTCGGGGAGGAGGCGGCGGCGGTGCTCGATTTCCTCGTCGCGCGCACGGCTGCTCGTCGGGACTGGCGGGATCGGGACCCGGTTGGCGGAGAGATGCCAGTTATTGGGGAGATGGACGTCGCTCCAGGGGAGCGGCGTCCTCGTCTCCCAATAACGGCGGCATACCGAGACGCGGATGTAATGCCGGTCGCGCTCGCCGGCGGACGTGGGCGCGATGGAGAAGGCGGGCGGCGCGGGGGCCCGGCGTGGTGGCGATGGCGAGGCGGGCTCCTCTTTCTTCACCGAGCCGTGGCGGCGTCCCGACGAGGAACCAGCCTCGCGGTCGTGCTTGCCTTTGCGGCCGTAGTTCCAGAGGCCCATGGCTGCGGGCGGCCGGCCGGCGAGGTCTTGGCTAGGGTTTGGGAGCAGCCGCTATCGGGTTTCGAGGAGGCCGCGGGGTGGCGTGGGGCAGTGTGGATGACGACCACGCTTCCCACTTAAAGAAGTACGACGACCGTTCGACGTGCGGATGACAGGTGGGGCCGCCCGCTCGTGCGCATTGATGTGGGCGGATGGGAGGTAGGTGGCCGCCTGCCACGCGGCCCCGGCGCGGACGAGCGCGCGTCCGTTTGTTGTCCGTCGCGACCCAAATCCGGCGCAATTTTGCGCTCGAAATGGGTCGGCCCGGACACAAAACGGACAAGATGAATCCGGGCCGTCGCGCGCTGGGCCGCCTCCTTTGTCCGTTTTACCCCAAACAGACGGGGTCGGACAGGATAGGGTCGCGCGGTGGAGTTGGCCTTACCTCTTCACTAGCAATCAACTACCCCAAGTAGATTCTCTGCACAGTTGGTCCTGTTAGATACTCTACTACAAACACCCCCACCATGACGTGTGCAAATCTCACAGTCATCTTAAGGAATGTGCTCTTGTCCATTTGGACCATCTCATCAACAGAATCGGCAGCAGTATCAAATGCAAGCATCCTCAAATGAAATATTTCTACATACATGTATTTTTCTAAAACACATATGGGCAAGCACATGGGCTGGCCCAAGTTTGGGATTTTGAGGCACGAGCAGTAGTTGGTTCTACCGGTGCTTTCATGTGATTTTTCCTTCCTCCCTTTATTATATATATCTTTTTCCCACCTGTTTCTTCCTGATATTTTTCTTTCAGATTATTTTTGGCTATCTTCATTAATATTTTTTTTCCGTTTCTAATGCATGTATAAATTTCAAGATCTTGAACATTTTTTGAAGATACATGATCTTTTCAAATTCCTCAGTATTTCTTAGTTATCATATTCTGATGTCCATGAAGATTTTTGCCAGATAGTATGATTTTTTTCAGATGTGATTTTCAATATATTAAAAATTTATTTTACCGGATCTGGGCACCGAGCAACCTGTTTTGTGGAGCTCTCTTACCAACGACGAAGAAGGTGAAGATGACGACGAGCTTGCCCCGCAGACACCGCCGCCAGCTACCAAATCCTCAGTTCCGCTTCCGGCTACCCGGCCGGACATGACGCGTGATGCGGATTCGTGCGGAGGTTGGAAGGAGGTGCTGCCGTGGCGCAACATGCAGCGCCAGGACTCACTAGCCCCTGCATTGGCTCCCCGTCCTGTCCCCGCTTGGCTTCATGGTAGATGTTGCAGATGTCTACTTCCTAGTCACCGTGCAGTGGTTTGTCGAGATCCTTTTAGGTGTTCTCGGTGCCTTAAGAACGGTCATCGAGCTCGTGAGTGCCGCAATGTCTGGCGTCCCCTCAGCTTCTTGGGAAGCCCTACTGCGTCGTCGTTGCCTCGCGTTCCCGTTGGGCACCAACAAGTTTCAGCTCCTCGCAAGGTCCAGAAAGAAGCCTCACCCCTCTCGAAGACATTTTCTCGTGATTCTTGGGCATCGATCGTTGCTACTCCTGTTGGCTCTGTGGCCTCGGCGGATATCCCGGTGCGGACTGCCTTGGGGAGCCAGGCCGAGCTGTTGCGTTCTGAGCTGCTTGGTATGGCTTCCTTTCGGTTCGAGGAGACGGTCCAGCCTCTGCGTGATGTCATTGACTCCATGCAAGGTTGGATGTTGCGGATGGAGAGCTTCATGGAGCATGCTAAGGCTGCACTACGTGAGCTCTCCCTAGTGCTGCCTGTGTTGCAGAGTGCTCGTGTGTTGCGCCCCGTGATTGTGCCTGGTGACAACTTCGAGATCGAGAGGGGAGCTGAGCTTCATGGTTGTTTCTCTCCTCGTGCTAGATCCAGATCACCGTCGTCAGCCTCTGAGGGATTGGACAATGATGTGCTTGTGACTCTGGTACTGCAGATCATGCCTGAGCTTCGGAAACTGTGTGAGGGCCCGGTTCTGCCTTTGTCCGTCGAACACCTGAAGGTAGACCTTCCCGAGATCTCGACTGTGGATTTACCGCCAGCATCATCCCTGGAGTCTAGCAAGATAATGGATGCCGAGGAGTGTGTTGATTTCGACGTTGCAATCTCTCGCTCGCCTAAGTCCATTGGGTGTCAGGCGCTGGGCGCCGGCTGGCCTACCTCTCGGTGTCATGGAGCATAGAGTTTTAGATGTTGCTGCCCTTCCCTCGTCTGCGACCATCAATCAAGTGATGCCTGTCAGTGGCATGACCATTGAGCCAAGTGTGTTGGCACCTACTCCAAATTCAAATGCTCTCTTCGTCAAAGAACTTTGTGACTTGCTTGCCAGTGTGGAGGTTGCTAGACCTGGTTTGGGCAGGTCGATTGCTTGCCTCCTGACGGGGACGCCAATAAAAGGCAAACAAAAGAAGGTAGGCAAAGGCAAGAGTGGCGCCATAGGCAAGGCGTCTCTTGCTACTTGATGGATGATCTTCGGTCTCTTGGCCCATCCTCTTGGATTGGGTTGTCGTTATGGGTTGGGAGGTGTCTGATGTTTTGTGTCGAGGTGTTCTTGTCGGGGTTCACTTGGCATAGGAATAATGTCGGGGTTTGTGGATTTTGTGTTTTCGAAGAGTCTCGCGGTTGCCACCCTCGCGGTTGTGGGTTTCTTACCATTTGAGTAGTTAGTCATTGCTCCGTTTGTATTGGTTTTCGCCCGGTTTTCCATTAATTAACTGGGCAATTCTCTTCTTCTTAATTAATCGATGAGGCAAAACTTTTGCCTCCATTTTGAAAAAAAATTATTTTAAGAGGATTTTCAACTGATTTTTAAATAATATGGTACATAATCTTTTAAAATCCAGGTGGATGGTTCTCTTTTTTAGGAGAAGATGGACCGTTTTCCAAAGAGTAGACAACTGATTTGCATAAGTGGTCGCTGTTGGGCCATATGACTGTTACATGAGTTATTTAAAGGTATACGATAGAGTCGAGTGGATTTTCATGGCCAAGTACCCTTAAAAAAAGTTAATTTTATAATTTTCATAATATACAATGGTTTTTAATATGTGACTAACATTTTTAGATTAGATGGTGAATATTTTCCGAAATACATGATGAATATCTTCTTAATACCTGACGAATATTGTATAAATATGTGATGAACATCTTTTCAAGGCAGGGTGACATTCTTTATGTATTTTTTTCAAGTACATGGTGAATATGTTATAAATACATGATGACCATTTCTAGTGACGATGTTAAGAGCAACTCTAGCAGACCCCGCATCCCGCCCTGACCCACAAAATAACCGGCAAAATGCGGGTCGGGGCGGAAAAACCTGCCCGATCAGATCCCGCATCCCGCCCTGGCCCGCAAAAAATTTGGGGGGGGGCAGCAAAATCCCGACCCCAACCCGGGAATACGCGGGTTTCCCCTCACGGCTGCGGTGCCCTGCATATAAGCGGAAGCGGTTGATGGGGGGACATTTCAGCCCACGCTTTCCCCACCAACCACCTCTCCTCCCCCTCGCGCCGCCGCCCAAGATTCCGGTGAAAGCCACCGACAGGAGCACGCCGAAAGATCGCCACGCGCATGAGACCTCCCCTCCCTCCCCCTTGCGTCGGCGGGCCGCCGGATTTGCGGATCTGCGGCACTTCATCGTAGGTCGCCGGATTTGGCTTTTCTGGCCGCCTGTTGGTGCGCCAAGCGATGGAGTGGTCGGGGAGCATCTCCCGCAGCCCCGGCAAGGGCGCATCACCGCATGCAGGTTCGGGTTCGTCCGCCCGCCACAACCGACGGTTTGCGGGCATGGATTCGTCTGGCCGTCCACCGGGCTCGGCGCTCACGCGGCGTCTCTGTGGCTTGCCGATGCCGCTCATATAGTGTGAAGACTGCACGCGGACCGTGCTCTAGCTAACTTCGGGCACGCCGAAGCACCTCGGATGGGTGTTCTTCAAATGCGAAAACGACGGGGTACGTGCACTCGCGGTAGCTCATTTGATAGCTCGTTCTTTTCTTCAATTGCAGATCCTCATTTCGAACATGGTCATTCTTTTGTGTAGGACGATGGATGCTTACTTTATTGATAAAAAGAAACTTAATAGATGTTGGTGCACTCCTTAGTAGAATCGAAGGCAATGATGCGACTGCATGCTGTTGTTCTTGAAAAAGCAAAGAAATGCAATGTGCTACATCAAATTAAGTTGCAAAATTAAGTTTTGCGGGCCGTAAGGAGCTGCGCCAGATCAGACACTGCGAAGCCGACCCGTAAAAAAACATATTCCGAGAATATCCTTTTTTAGGTCCATTATGCGGGGTCTGCAACTGCGGCCGTCCGCGCCGGCCCGCATGTGCGTTTTTCCGCGAACTACAAACACGTTTTGCGGGCCAGGAGGATGCAGAGTCTACTAGAGTTGCTCTAACAATTTAGGTATGCGATGAACGTTTGTTTTAGTATGAAATGAACATATTTTAAAATTGAGTGAAAATTACGTGATAATATTTCATAAATACAAAATAAACATATTGAAGTTAAACCTTTTTCGAATATGTTCCTATTTTTTAAATGCGTCAAGATTTGTTGAAAATTAAAATATTTTATAAATACATGATAAAACTTTTTAATTAAACTATGCACATTTTTTGAAATACATGGTTAACAACTTTTTAGTATGTGGCAAACACTTTTTAATTCACAATGAACAATTTTGAAAGTACGTGATAAAATAAATTTCATACACTACGAAAAAAACAAACAGTCAACGAACACTTTTTAATACATGATGAAAATTAGTAAATAACAAAAACAATATTTTATTCAAAATCTATTTTTCTAAACCATAATAATAAATAGAAACATTGGAAATGGTAAAAATCTTGCTGAAATGTAATTTTTCACGAAACTGAAGTGTGCCTGGCCTATAGGCAAGAGAAAAAAATATACCACTGATGATTTACAAGTATAGGTGATCAATTGTACCTTTTTTCGATAAGCAAGAGTGTCGAACCCAACGAGGAGCACAAGTAAATGACCAAGTGGTTTTCAGCAAGGTAATATCTGCAAGTGCTGAAATTGTAAATAGCGGAGTATTTTGATAGCAAGATAATTTATAACGAGCAAGTAACGATAGTAGTAACCAAAGTGCAGCAAGGTAGCCCAACCCTTTTGAGGCAAAGGACAGGCCAAAACGGTCTCTTATGATAAGCAAAGCATTCTTAAGGGTACACGGGAATTTCATCTAGTCACTTTCATTATGTTGGTTTAATTTGTGTTCGGTGCTTTGATAATTTGATATGTGGGTGGACCGGTGCTTAGGTGATGTTCTTACTTGAACAAACCTCCTATTTATGATTAACCCTCCCGCAAGCATCCGCAACTACGAGAAAAGTATTAAGAATAAATTCTAACCATAGCATTAAACTTTTGGATCCAATCGGTCCCTTATGGAATATGACATAAACTGGGGTTTAATCTTCTGTCACTCTCGCAACCCATCATATAATTGCTACTCTACAATGCATTCTCTTTGTCCCAAATATGATGAAGTTTCATGTAGTCGATGTTCACATGACACCACTAAGGGAATCACAACATACATACTATCAAAATATCGAACACATATCAAATTCACATGATTACTTGCAACATGCTTTCTCCCGTGACTTCAAGAACAAAAGTAACTACTCACTAATGATAAACTTGCTCATGATCAGAGGAGTATTAAATAGCATATTGGATCTGGACATATAATCTTCCACCAAATAAACCATATAGTAATCAACTGCAAGATGTAATCAACACTACTAGTCACCCACAAGCACCAATCTATAGTTCCGGTAACAAGATTGAACACAAGAGATGATTGAACACAAGAGATGAACTAGGTTTTAAGATGAGATGGTGTTGTTGAAGATGTTGATGGAGATTGCCCTTCCCAAGATGGGAGAGTTGTTGGTGATGATGATGACAATGATTTCCCCCTCCGGGAGGGAAGTTCCCCCGGCAGAATCGCTCCGCCGGAGGGCAAAAGTGCTCCTGCCCAAGTTCCGCCTCGAGACGGTGACACTCCGTCCTGAAAGTCCTATCTTTATTTTTTTTCTAGGTCAAAATGACATATATACCAGAAGATGGGCTCCGGAGGTGGGCCTGGGTGAGCACAACCCACCAGGCCGCGCCTGGGCTCCCTGGTGCGCCCAGGTGGGCTGTGCCCACCTGGTGGGCCCCCTTTGGTAGTTATTTGCTCCAATAATTCTCGAATATTCCATAAAAAATCCTCGTGAAGTTTCAGCTCATTTGGAGTTGTGCAGAATAGGTAGCCTGACATAGCTTTTTCATGTCTAGATTTTCAGCTGCCGGAATTCTCCCTCTTTGTGTATACCTTGCATATTATGAGAGAAAAGGCATTAGAATTACTCCAAAAAACATTATTATGGATAAATACATTATAAATAAAAGTAAGAGAACATGATGCAAAATGGACGTATCAACTCCCCAAGCTTAGACCTCGCTTGTCCTCAAGCGAAAACCAAAATCGAAAAACATGTCCACATGCTTTGAGAGAGAGAGAGAGATGTCGATAAAAACAAAATACGGACATAGAAGCATCATGTTGATTATTATAACATCAACAAAATTAAACATAAGACTTTTATCATATATTTCTCATGAATAAGTAACAATTCATCACACAATCGAAGTATAAAGCAATAACTCTATTAAAACCCAACAAACTATGTTTTTAGTCAACTTTGCAACTACAATTCCTCATCTTTTCAGGAAGGGTCATGTATCGGAGCCTTTAGGCAAGTCCACATACTCAACTATCATATAGTCTTCTATAATTGCTAACACTCACCACGTACACATGAGCAAAACGTTTCAACCGGACAAATAGAAAGATAGGGGCTTATAGTTTTTCCTCCCAATGTATTCACCTCAAGGGTGATGTCAACAATAATAACTCATGATATCTATATTCAACTGGACATATGTGCCTAGATCTTTCCTCACCACATGATGCTTGCCAAAGGAGAAAAATAAAAAGGAATAGAAGGAAAACTTTGACTCTTTGCATAAAAGTAAATACATAAAAGTAAAAGATAGGCCCTTCGCAGAGGGAAGCAGAGGTTGCCATGCGCTTATTTGTTTGTATGCTCAACCCCTTAGTGTAAAAGAATGTCATGTTGCATTGCCCCTTGTGATAGCGACCTTTATTATGCAGTGTGTCCCTTTTATTCTTCACCATCACAAGTTCGTGAAACGCTCAATTTTCTCTTACACTAAATGATCTCTCACACTTTTAGAAACAATTTTTATTGCCTTTTTGCACCGATGACAACTTACTTGAGGGATCTTTCTCAATCCCTAGGTAGGTATGGTGGACACTTGAAAATAAGATTTGGGTTTAAGGGTTTTTGGATGCACAAGTAGTATCCCTACTTAGTGCAAATTTTTTGGCTAGCAAACTAGGGGGCAGGCACCACATATTAAAGGATCTATGACAATATGACTTCTATGTGAATATAAACAAACATAAACCATTAAGTTGTCTTCCTTGTCCGACTTCAACAATTTTGGCATATAATATTTTGATGAGGGCTCATAATCACAAAAGATTTCTAGGATAGTATATTTATATGTGAATCTTCTCTTCCCTTATTAATTCTTTCACGAGTTGCATCATTGACTAATGCTATGTTTGTCAATCTCTAATAAAATTTTCTACTTATATTTTTCCTTATGTGGTGTCATCACCTACCATAGGATTAGTATATGATCTTCTTGATTTATTTCCTTTCTTTTATTTGCAACATGAAAGTAAAGAAAGAAAAAACTCAAACTAAACTTTATTATATAACTTGCACACGATTACAAGGATAGATCACTAAGAAAACTCTCAAAGGAGAAATGATCGAACTAAACTTTTATTCATCTAAAGAAAAAGATCGAACTAAAATAAGTAAAAGCAAAAATATAGTAGGATGATACGATAGAGGGGCACCTCCCCCAAGCTTGGCGGAAGCTAAGGGAAGTACCCATACTCGATACTCAATTCTCCTTTGGTGGTGAAGAAGATGGTAGTGGTGGTGGTGAAAAAGTAGAGGGTTTGCCCTTCGCTTCCTCCAGTTCCTGACGGAGAATAAAACTATCTATCCTCGACTCATCGTTATCTATCTCAAGTTCTATTATCTTCTTGCATAACGCCTCCATGCTTCCGTTTTTGAACCGGGGAGGAACCGATTCATCTTCATCTTCTTCCGAGGTCTAGTTATAGTGCCTCTCATCCCCATAGGCATTGCGGTTTGCAATGAAATCAACAACATAGCTCTCACCCTCAGAGTCTTGGGAAGACATATTTTCAGATCTAACAGGAAACAACAAGAAAAATAGAACATAGGATTCCTCCGCGATACGGTGATCAACAGGTTCGGTGAGTATATATATATTTTTTATCTTGGAGGACAAGCATATGGTAGAAAAACGGAGTCCGGAAGGTGTCCCAGGTGGGCTCAACCCACCTGGGCGCGCCAGGCTTGCATGACGCGCCTTGGTGTCTTGTGCTCACTAGGGTATGCTTCCTAGAAGTTTCTTTATTTCCTAAAATTTTTAATATTCCAAAACTGATAAAAAATATTTTTGCGGATTTTTCGAAGTCCGTTTACTTACTGTATCACATACCTCCTTATTTTCATGATTCTGGAGTGTTCCGGAAGGACTCTTTTATGTGTTCTTCGGGTGTCAAAGTTTGGATAATATTACTTTCAACATTAATGGGCATACCTGAGGTATATTGTTTTATTCGTTGCCCATTGACAACCTTCGGGTTAGTACCTTTGGAATTATTTATTTTGATGGCTCCATACCGATAAACCTTCTCGATAACATAAGGGCCTTCCCAGTTTGAGAGTAGTTTTCCTGCAAAGAATCTAAAAAGAGAGTTGTACAAAAGAACATATTCTCCGACTTTAAACTCACGCTTTTGGATTCTTTTTTCATGCCATCTTTTAACTTTTTCTTTGAATAATTTTGCATTTTCATTAGCTTGGGTTCTCCATTCATCTAGTGAGCTAATATCAAATAACCTCTTTTCACCAGCAAGTTTGAAATCATAATTGAGCTCTTTGACGGCCCAATATGCTTTATGTTCTAACTCAAGAGGCAAATGACAAGCTTTCCCATAAACCATTTTATAAGGAGACATACCAATAGGATTTTTATATGCTGTTCTATAAGCCCAAAGTGCATCATCCAATTTCTTAGATCAATTCTTCCTGGACCTATTGACAGTCTTTTGCAAAATTAATTTTATTTCTCTATTGCTAAGTTCAACTTGACCACTAGACTGAGGATGATAAGGTGATGCAATTCTATGGTTAACATCATACTTAGCAAGCATTTTACGGAAAGCACCATGAATAAACTATGAACCACCATCAGTCATTAAATATCTAGGGACTCCAAACCTTGGGAAAATAACTTCCTTAAGCATTTTAATAGAGGTGTTGTGATCAGCACTACTGGTTGGAATAGCTTCTACCCACTTATTAATATAGTCAACAACAACCAAAATATGTGTATACCCAATAGAGGAAGGAAATGGTCTCATATAATCAAAACCCCAAACATCAAATGGTTCAAGAGCAAGTGAATAATTCATAGGCATTTCTTGACGCTTAGTGATATTACCTATCCTTTGACATTCATCACAAGATAAGACGAACTTACGGGTATCCTTGAAGAGAGTAGGCCAATAAATCCAGATTGCAATACCTTGTGAGCAGTTCTATCTCCAGCATGATGCCCAGAGTGACGTTTTCGCCGGATCTGTCCCTGTTCATGCTCAGGTACACAACGTCTAATAATACCATATACTCTTTCTTTATAAAGATGTGGGTCATCCCAAAAGTAATGTCTTAAATCATAGATTTTTTCTTTTGTTGGTATGTAAAGCTAGGTGGTTAATATTTAGCAACAATGTAATTAGCATAATCAGCATACCAAGGAGTACTATGAGTAATATTTATTGCAGCTAACTACTCATCAGGAAAACTTTCATCAATAGGTAGTGGGTCATCAAGCACATTTTCAAGCCTAGATAAATTATCAGCTAATGGGTTCTCAGCTCCTTTTCTATCAATGATATGTAAATCAAATTCTTGTAACAGAAGAACCCATCGAGTAAGTCTAGGTTTAGCATATTTCTTTTCCATAAGATATTTAATAGCAACATAGTCTGTGTGAGCAGTTACTTTAGAATCAACCATATAAGGTCTAAATTTATCACAAGCAAACACAACTGCTAAGAATTCTTTTTTAGTAGTAGCATAATTTCTTTGAGCACTATCTATAGTTTTACTAGCATAATGAATTACATTAAGTTTCTTATCGACTCTTTGTCCTAGAACAACACCAACAACATAATCACTAGCATCACACATAATTTCGAAAGGCAAGTTCCAATCAGGTGGTTGAACAATAGGTGCAGAAATTAAGGCTTTCTTAAGTGTTTCAAAGGCTTCTAAGTAATCATCATCAAAAACAAAAGGAATATCCTTTTGCAAAAGACTCATAAGAGGCCTAGAAATTTTAGAGAAGTCTTTGATAAATCTCCTATAGAAACCAGCATGACCTAAGAAACTACGAATACCTTTTATATCTTTAGGACATGGCATTTTTTCAATTGCATCCACCTTAGCTCTATCCACTTAATACCTCTTTCAGAAATTTTATGACCCAAGACAATGCCTTCATTAACCATAAAGTGGCACTTCTCCCAATTCAAGACAAGATTTGTTTGTTCACATCTCTACAAAACTCGATCAAGATTGCTTAAACAATCATCAAAAGACTTCCCATAAATAGAGAAGTCATCCATGAAAACCTCAAAAATCTTTTCACAGAAGTCAGAGAATATAGTAGTCATACATATTTGAAAGGTAGCAAGTGCATTACATAAACCAAAAGGCATACGTCTATAAGCATAAGTTCCAAAGGGACAAGTAAAAGTGGTCTTTTCTTGATCAGGTTGAGAAACAAGTATTTGTGAAAAACCAGAATATCCATCAAGGAAGCAAAAATTTGTGTGCTTAGATAATCTTTCAAGAATTTGATCAATAAAAGGCAGAGGATAATGATCTATTTTAGTTGCTTTGTTTAATTTTCTAAAATCAATTACCATTCTATAGCCTGTAACAATTCTTTGTGGAATAAGTTCATTCTTATCATTAGGAACAACAGTTATACCTCCTTTCTTAGGGACACAATGAATAGGACTCACCCATCTACTATCAGCTATAGGATAGATTATACCTGCTTCCAGAAGTTTTAATATTTTTGTTCTTGCCACTTCTTTCATCTTCGGGTTTAACCGACGTTGGTGATCAACAACGGGTTTAGCATCAGGTTCCATGTTAATTTTGTGATGACATAGAGTGGGACTAATGCCCTTTAAATCATCAAGAGTATATCCAATAGCAGCTCGGTGCTTCCTTAGACCTTCCAATAATATTTCTTCTTCATGTTCTGAAAGGTTAGCACTGATAATAACAGGATATATCTTCTTTTCATCAAGATAAGCATATTTCAAAGTGTCTGGCAATTGTTTTAACTCAAACACAAGATCAACTTTAGGTGGAGGAGGACCTCCTAGAGTTTCAATAGGCAAATTGTGTTTAAGTAGAGGACGTTGTTCAAAGAAAATCTTATCTATTTCATTTCTTTCATGCATATGGAAATCATTTTCATGGTCTAGCAAATATTATTCTAAAGGATCAGTAGGAGGCACAACAATAGAAGCAAGACCAATTAATTCATCTTTACTAAGCAATTCTTTTTCATGAAGCTTTCTACTAAACTTGAAAAAATTAAATTCATGAGACTCATCACCAAAACTAACACCGACAGTTTGCTTCTCACAATCTATTCTAGAATTAACGGTGTTCAAGAAAGGTCTACCAAATATAATGGGACAAAACTCATCTTGTGGGGAACCAATAACAAGAAAATTAGTAGGGTATTTTATTTTCCCACACAAGACTTCAACATCTCTAACAATCCCAATTGGTGATATAGTGTCTCTATCAGCAGGTGTTATGTCATTCATAACTTCTTGATATAAGGTGTAAGGAATAGCACTCACACTAGCACCATGTCACATAAACCATGATAATAGTGATCTCCTATTTTAACTGAGATGACGGGCATGCCAACAACAGGTCTATGTTTATCTTTTTTTATCAGGTTTGGCAATTGTAGCAGCTTCTTCACAGAAGTAAATAACATGACCATTCATATCTTCTTCCAAGAGATCTTTAACCATAGCAATACTAGGTTCTACTTTAATTTGTTCATCAGGTTTAGGTGTTCTAATATAGCTTTTGTCGACCATAATTGAAACTTTAACATGTTCCTTTATCCTAACAGGAAAAGGTGGTTTCTCAATATAAGCAGAAGGAACAACTGGATCAACATTATAAAGTATAGCTTCTTCTTTAACTACTACCGGTTCTTTAGTATCTTCTTTAATAGGTGGGTGATATTTAAACCACTTCTTTTTAGGGAGATCAACATGAGTAGCAAATGATTCACAAAAGGAGGCTACTATCTCAGTGTCAAGTCCATATTTAGTGCTAAACTTTTGTAAAGCATCGGTATCCATAAAAGATTTAACACAATCATACTTATGCTTAATACCTGACTCTTTACCTTCATCGAGTTCCCAATCTTCAGAGTTGCGTTTAATTCTTTTCAAAAGATCCCACCAGAATTCAATAGTCTTCTTCATAAAAGAACCAGCACAAGAAGTATCAATTATTATGAGAAAACCGAGCATAAAAGTTCTGGATAATAATTTCTCTTGAGAGCTCATGATTGGGGCATGAATATAACATTGACTTAAGCCTCCCCCAAGCTAGAGCGATACTTTCTATTTCATTAGGCCAAAAATTATATATATAATTCCGATCACGATGAAATAGATGCATAGGAATTTTTTTGGTGGAACTCCAATTTCAAACGATTCGAATTCCAAGATCCAATATCATCGCATAGTCTATACCATGCCAATGATTTTCCCTTCAAGGACAAAGGAAAAGGCTTTTTCATAACTTCATCCCTGGGTAAACCTGCAATCTTAAAAAATCCACAAATTTGTTCTACATATATCAAGTGCATATCAGGATGTTCGGTTCCATCTCCTGCATAAGGATTAGCCAGCAGTTGTTCTATCATACCCGAAGGAATTTCATATTCAATATTTTCAGTAGGTGCAGTAGGTTGAGGGGTAGCTAATTGTGGTTCCGGTCGAGGTGAAGATACCCTGAACAAACCCCTCAAAGGATTGTCTTCCATAGTAACAAGTGACAATAAATTTCAGCACACTATATAAATGTTTCCTTACCAAATTCCACTTACCAAAGGCGCTTCACTCTCCGACAACGGCGCTAGAAAATAGCCTTGATGACCCACAAGTATAGGGGATCAATTGTAGATCTTTTCGATAAGCAAGAGTGTCGAACCCAACAAGGAGCAGAAGGAAATGACAAGTGGTTTTCAGCAAGGTAATGTCTGCAAGTGCTGAAATTGTAAGTAGTGGAGTAGTTTGATAGAAAGATAATTTATAACGAGCAAGTAACGATAGTAGTAACCAAAGTGCATCAAGGTAGCCCAATCCTTTTGAGGCAAAGGAGAGGCCAAAACGGTCTCTTATGATAAGCAAAGCGTTCTTGAGGGTACACGGGAATTTCATCTAGTCACTTTCATCATGTTGGTTTAATTTGTGTTCGGTACTTTGATAATTTGACATGTGGGTGGACCGGTGCTTAGGTGTTGTTCTTACTTTAACAAACCTTCTACTTATGATTAACCCTCCCGCAAGCATCCACAACTATGAGAAAAGTATTAAGAATAAATTCTAACCATAGCATTAAACTTTTGGATCCAATCGGTCCCTTACGGAATAGCGCATAAACTGGGGTTTAAGCTTCTAACACTCTCGCAACCCATCATCTAATTGCTATTCCACAATTCATTCTCTTAGGCCCAAATATGGTGAAGTGTCATGTAGTCGACGTTCACATCACACCACTAAGGGAATCACAACATACATACTATCAAAATATCGAACACATATCAAGTTCACATGATTACTTGCAACATGATTTCTCCCGTGACCTCAAGAACAAAAGTAACTACTCACTAATGATAAACATGATCATGATCAGAGGAGTATTAAATAGCATATTGGATCTGAACATATAATCTTCCACCAAATAAACCATATAGTAATCAACTACAAGATGTAATCAACACTACTAGTCACCCACAAGCAGCAATCTATAGTTCCGGTAACAAGATTGAACACAAGAGATGAACTAGGGTTTGAGATGAGATGGTGCTATTGAAGATGTTGATGGAAATTGCCCTCCCCAAGATGGGAGAGTTGTTGGTGATGATGATGATGATGATTTCCCCCTCCGGGAGGGAAGTTCCCCCAGCGGAATCGCTCCGCCGGAGGGAAAAAGTGCTGCTGCCCAAGTTCCGCCTCGAGACGGCGGCGCTCCGTTTCGGAAGTCCTCTCCAAGATGGGCACCCCAGGTGGGCCTGGGTGAGCACAACCCACCAGGGCGCTCCTAGGTGGCTTGTGCCCACCTGGTGGGCCCCCTCTAGTAGTTATTTGCTTCAATAATTCTCAAATATTCCCTAAAAATCCTTGTGAAGTTTCAGCTCATTTGGAGTTGTGCAGAATAGGTAGCCTAACGTAGCTTTTTCAGGTCCAGATTTCCAGCTGCCGGAATTCTCCCCCTTTGTGTATACCTTGCATATTATGAAAGAAAAGGCTTTAGAATTACTCCAAATGGCATTATTATGGATAAAAACATTATAAATAACAGTAAGAAAACATGATGCAAAATGGACGTATGTCAGGACCCCGATTCCAAGTCACATCGATCTAGCCGGTAACACCTCATATCACTTTGCGGCCTCACGCACGGTATTCCCACGGGTGTCGCCTTATCATGGCCCAGGACCGTTTGCGCCTTTTGGCTCACGTATATGATAGTGTCGCTAGCATCCATATGACAGAGAACCCGGGCCGACATGACTAGTCGTGAACCCAAAGTGGCACTAACTTTCGGGGACAGGCATACATGAATCAACATCGAGCATGTCGGTTAGCAGCGTGCGAATCCGGGCTGTAGCACTAGGCTAACAGGACTTCGGGAACCCGGGCTGTAGCAGGCTAGGCAGGACTCCAGATGTCACTGCGTTACATTTCCCCGAAGGGACAGACACAGGAACGAAGTGAATCACATGCCGGACAGTCAAGTGTTCCGGAGCAGTAGTGCTGGGCTAGCAGGACTCCGGTGAACCGGGCTGTAGCGGACTACCATGGCTCATGGAAGCACAAAACTACATTTCCCCATAAGAGAGGCTACCAAGGATAAACAACTAGGTTGTCGGATCCCACACATACCAAGCATTTCAATCATACACAGAATATGCTCGATATGTGTAAATACAACATGGCATCACAACATAACTCTACAACTCAAGTATTTGTTCATTAGGCTCCGAGGAGCGAGATATTACAAACATGGGTCTCATGACCCAACATTCAGAGCATACAAGTCAAAGCACATGCGGAAGCTTAACATGTCGGAGTACAAACATCTACAAATGAAAAAAAGGCTGAGAAGCCTGACTATCTACCAGATCCTGCCGAGGGCACAAGATCGTAGCTGAGGTATCAAACTAAACGTCGAAGTCCACACAGAACTACTAACGAGACTGACGTCTCTCTGCAAAACATAAAATAGGCAAACGTGAGTACAGATGTACCCAGCGAGACTTACATCAGAACTAACTACATATGCATCGGTATCAACAAAGAGGGGTAGTGGAGTTTAACTGCAGCAAGCCAGCTTTGACTCAGTGGCTAACCTGAACTACAACTGCAAGCAACTCTTTTGAGGTGGCGCACACGAGTCCACATATTCAACAATCAATACACCACTATGGATCCGCTCCCGTCTACCTACGAGAACGCCATCCATAGCACTCACGCTTATCTTGCGCATTTTAGGGAATCCACTTCAAGTTATCTATGAACTGTACAAGCAACCCAGAAGTCCTTTACTGCGGACACGACTATTCGAATAGATGATGTTAACCCTGCAGGGGTGTACTTATTCACACACGCTCTCACCACTTATCGCCGTTTACACGACATGTACTCGGCAACCTTCAAGCGGAAGCCCAGCGAGAGTGTCGGCCATGGCCTACCTAAACACTCAAGTCTCTAGTCCAGGTTTATCACCTATTCAAGGTCCATCCGCAGGGAGTCCGGCCGAGGTTTCCACATACGGCCCCAAACGATGTGTACAGGGTTTCGAGACACCAAACGGGCGCCCGACATGCCCGACCACGTGCCTACCGCATCACAGCCCACCCCTCCGGTCAGCGCTGCCCACGGCCTCCAGCATACTACAAACAGCAGAAACTACCTGCAACTCCTGGACAGAGGACAAGGGTGGTTAAGAAGCCAAGAGAGTCAATTAAGGATCCCAATGTGTGGTAGTAGCTGTTCATGGATCACAAACACAGAACTCAGTTCCTGAGGACGACTTCAATGAGACAACCCACCATGTACTCCTACATGGCCTCTCACCGCTACCTTTACCAAATCATGTTCACACACTTAGCTCTCAACAGTAGGACATGTTTACACACCTCCGATTCATCCCCGATGAATCAGACCTGACTCAACTGTAAGCAGTAGCAGGCATGAAAAACAAGCATGAATGAGTAGGCACATCAGGGCTCAAACAACTCCTACTCATGCTAGTGGGTTTCATCTATTTACTGTGGCAATGACAGGTCATGCAGAGGAAAGGGGTTTAACTACCGCAGCATGTAACAGTTGAATCGTTGTTGTCCTAATGTAGTAAAATAGAGTAGGAGTGAGAGAGTGGGATTGTATCGGGATGAACAAGGGGGTTTTGCTTGCCTGGAACTTCTGAAGATAATATAGTTCTTCATCGGTGTCATCGAATAATCGTCGGAACGTCGTCTACTGAGAGGGGACAGTCACCGGCAAACAAAGGAGAAACACAATCAATGCCTTGCAACAATATGATGCATGAATGTGACATGGAAATATGCTGCTGATTGGCCTAATGCAACTAGCAACAACTTAAATGGAGTTTGTTTGAACACAAGGTTCAAATTCAAACTCCAGGTAAGGCATTTCAAATGACATTTATTCAAATTGTCTTATACAATAACTTTAAGTTGTTCAAACATGCTTGAAAATAGAACAGATGGATAGATTGAATTTTTCTGATAATTTTTCATACATAATTTATTTCATTCTGAGCTACGGTTGAATTTATATGAATTTTAGAAGTTAGCACTATTTACTGGAATTTCCTGAATAAGAATAAATCTAGAAAAGCCTATTACTTCATCAGCATTACGTCATGCAGACCTCAGCAGGTCAACAGGGTTGCACCGGGTCAAACCTAGCCAGTGGTTCCCACTGGTCAGTGTCACGGTGCTAGCTAGAGTCACTGACGTGTGGGGCCAGTCAACGGCTACGTCAACTTGGTCAAAGCTGACGCGTGGGGCCGCTCTGGTTTAGTTAATCCTAAGCAGAAATTAAACTGAGGTTAATTAGGGCATGGAGCCTAGGTGTTAGTGAGCTAGGAGGGTTAACTAACTGCGTCATTAGCACTAACTAATCTACCACGTCACCGGATTAACTCCGTCGATAACCGGAGCGCGGCGGTGATGCCCGTCCGGCCAACTCCGGCGTCGGCTGGACGCGAGGCTGGGCGCGTTCGAAAGTCTGCGATGCGGCGCATCTAACGGTGGCCACGGTGTGTGCCGGGATGGCGTGCAACGGCGGCGGCGACTGATGCAGCTATGTACCTAGGGTAGGGGCACGGACCTGTCCTGAGAGCCCTACCCAAGGACATCCTTAGAAGAAGTCACCTTTCAATCGACTTGAAGATTCCCACTCGACGGGTTCAAGACACTCGACCAAGAAGCTATCACTCGACTGCCAAACCAACCACTCGACTGCCAGGAGATCTAAAGTCACTCCGCAGGCAAACGGTCGGTTATTAAGTAGCCTTTATGGTCATCATAGCACTTTATTAGGGGCGTTACCAGTAACCCCCAACCTTAATGTACCTTAAACCCTGCATTAATGAGGGTAGGAGAGGGCTGGCGAACTCTATATAAGCCACCCCCCTCCTCAGTATCAAGGGTTCGCATCCCTGTCATTCTCACACATATAATCCAGTCGACCGCCTCCGGGCACCGAGGCGTAGGGCTTTTACTTCCTCTGAGAAGGGCCTGAACTCGTACATATTTGTGTGCTTACAACTTCTACATAGCTAAGATCTAGCCTCTCCATACTTACCCCCCTACACTACTGTCAGACTTAGAACCACGACAGTTGGCGCCCACCGTGGGGCAGGAATCTTAGCGCTTGATCGTAGGAGTTGCGATTTTTTCGATCTCCTTGATCATGGTTTCGTGCGGAGTTTTGGTTGAGGGCCGCGAGATCCGTCTCGGCGCACTCACGTTCATCGCCGACGACTCCGCTTGGCTTCAGGAGGCGCCACTCGACATCGACGCGCTCCCCGTCCGTGGGGCGACGCACTTCCGCGCATGTGTTCATGGCGTCCTCCTGCGGCAGCCATCGATCTAGTATCGGTCGGCTCCCGTTTCATCTCCCCACCTTGTCTCCCGCCGATGCAAGCGCTCCGGTCGGTCGAGACTCTAGAGGTGGGTGAGGCATGCGGTGGCTCGCCAGACGGCCACCCCTCAAGTCGCGGCAATCGAGCCCGACGAATCTCTCCACGGCCTGTTCGATCTGTCGACTGGCTCTGCAGAGACCGCATCCGAATGCGACAGCAGTGACCCTACAGCGAAGGTTCTGGCAATTGATGGGACACGCAGCCGTCCCGGTTTTCCCCGTACTGACGGAGGCGCGGGTGGGGGTGACTCGGCGCATCCCCACGAAGAATATCTCCCCGAGCCTCTCACGTCGCAGCAACGAGAGGAGCTTCTCCGCCGGAACATGGATGCACTCCACACTCCTATCGTTGGAGAAACCCCCGAGGCCCGAGCCTTGGAGGACGCGCGCTTGGCTAACTTGGCCGAGCGCACTCGACTGGAGAATCTCCAGCGAGCACTCGACGAGAGGGCGCGTCAGCGAGCCCCCGAGTCCAGTCGACGTCAGCTCTTCCCGCCTACGCAGGTATATCGAACTCCTGTTCAGAATTTGGCAGCCACGGCCCGAATAGTAGAATCAATTCAGCCCTCCCAGTCAGAGGCTGGCAGGGGCTTGTTGCAGATCAGAGCGTTGCTCCGGGCGGCAGGAAACCAGAATTCTGCTGTTTCTCAGTCGTGGAATAGGATCCACAGTCGGTCTGTTGCCGTGGATACAGTGCAGTCAGCTCACAGCCCAAGATCGCCCCCGAGGCGTGAGGGGCGTGGAGACCGACACGATCAGTACAGAAGAAATGAGCAGTATGATCACCGACTCGATCGCGATGATCGGCGTCGAGTGCCAACCCCTCCCCGAGGAGTGGGTCATATGCGCCTCGACAGCAGGATGACAGACGCCCTCACAGTGTTGGGCGGAGGATTCCAGTCGACCCCAGGGAACCAGGCTTTGACGCGAGATCCATCCTCGTTCAAAGTTTGGTCGACAGGAACATGGCTCACCGAGAAGGCCATGACAGAGATGCGCCTACCAGCAGCAGAGTACATGTTTCAGGGCCAGAGTGTTTCAGTCGAGCCATCAGGGCCGCAGTGATTCCTCCCAACTTCAGGTTGGCGACTGGGGTCAGCAAGTTCACCGGCGAGTCTAAGCCTGACACTTGGCTCGAGGATTACCGAGTGGCTGTCCAGATTAGCGGCGGTAATGATGAGGTGGCTATGAAGCATTTGCCTCTCCTGTTAGAGGGCTCAGCCAGAGCGTGGCTGAATCAGTTAGCACCCAGCAGCATCTACACTTGGGAGGACCTCTCCCGAGTGTTTGTCACGACCTTTGAAGGAACATGCAAGCGACCAACAGGCCTTACAGAATTGCGGTCTTGCGTGCAGAAACTGAGTGAAACTCTGAGGGATTACATCCAGAGGTGGATCACTTTGCATCACACAGTTGAGAATGTACCAGATCACCAAGCAGTTTGCGCCTTTAAAGATGGCGTCAAAAACAGAGAGCTGAATCTGAAGTTCGGTCGGACCGGAGAAATGTCTCTGAATCGGATGATGGAAATTGCCACCAAATACGCTAATGGTGAAGATGAGGATCGACTCCGGAGTGGCAAGCAGAAAGCAGTCGCCCAGGAAACCGGAGGCAATTCCGGTTGGAAACAGAATCGGAAGGCCGAGCCAGCCGCTCCTGGGGAGGCCCTGGCCGTAACCCAGGGAAAATTCAAGGGAAAACCAAAGGGGCCTTGGAACCCCAAGAAAGTTAAAGATCAAGATGGGAATGATGTTTTGGATCTGCCGTGTCACATTCACACCAAGAAAGACGAGGAGGGTAAACTCATTTACCCAAAGCATACCACTCGACAGTGTCGGCTCCTGATCCAGCAGTTTCAGGGCAAACAGTCCAAAGACAAGGAAAAAGAGTCGGTCAAAGTCGAGGACAAGGAAGATAGTGACGATGGATACCCCCAAGTCAATTCCACCTTGATGATTTTTGCTGATGTTGAAAGCAAAAGTCGACTGAAAGTCATTAACCGTGAGGTAAACATGGTTGCCCCGGCAACACCCAGTTACCTGAAGTGGTCTCAGACTGCCATCACATTCGACCAGTCCGATCACCCCATGCACATTGCCACCCCTAGGAGGCAAGCTTTGGTGGTCGACCCAGTTGTTGAAGGCACTCGACTGACCAAAGTCCTGATGGATGGTGGCAGCGGCCTGAACATTCTGTATGCAGAGACGTTGAAAGGGATGGGCATTCCGATGTCCAGGCTCAGTACCAGTAACATGAGCTTCCATGGAGTCATTCCCGGGAAGAAAGCCGAGTGACTCGGCCAGTTTGCTCTTGATGTGGTTTTCGGTGATTCGAAGAATTACCGCAAGGAAAAGTTGACATTCGAAGTTGTGGACTTCCAGAGTGCTTATCATGCTATTTTGGGCAGACCAGCTTATGCACGCTTCATGGCTCGACCGTGCTACGTGTATCTCAAATTGAAGATGCCTGGCCCTAGAGGTGTGATCACTGTTACGGGCAACCGGAAGAAAGCAGAAGAGTGTTTTTAGAAGGGTTCAAAGATTGCTGACGCCTAGATGGCAGTGGTCGAGTTGCAGGAGTACCAGAAGACTGCAGATCCGAGCGAATTGCTACGAGCCAAGAAGCCTGCTTCAGAGTCAGCATTTCAGTCGTCCGGTGAGACGAAGCCAATTCATATTCACCCGTCCGATCCCAGTGCAGCTCCGACTCACATCTCAACGACGCTCGACTCCAAATAGGAAGAAGCGTTCCTCCAGTTCCTCCGTGAGAACTGGGACATCTTCGCATGGAAGCCTTCTGACATGCCTAGAGTTCCCAGGGGACTGGCTGAGCACCGTCTGTGAGTCGACCCGAAATTTAAGCCTGTGAAAGAACATCTTCGACGGTCCACCGTCCAGAAGAGGAAAGCCATTGGTGAGGAGGTGGCTCAGCTACTAGCAGCGGAGTTCATCAGAGAGATTTACCACTCCGAGTGGCTCGCCAATGTTGTCATGGTCCCCAAGAAGGACAAGTCACTTCGCATGTGCATTGACTTCAAGCATATCAATCGGGCCTGCCCGAAAGATCATTTCCCTCTCCCCCGCATCGACCAGATAGTCGACTCGACCGCGGGGTGTGAGCGTTTGTCTTTTCTAGACGCCTATTCAGGGTACTATCAGATCCGTCTGTATGGACCCGACGAGATCAAAACAGCTTTCATCACTCCATTCGGATGCTTCTGCTATGTCACCATGCCCTTCGGCCTCAAGAATGCTGGAGCCACGTTCATGAGGATGATTCAGAAGTGTTTACTCACTCAGATCAGTCGGAACGTGGAAGCATACATGGATGATATTGTGGTCAAGTCACGGAAAGGTTCCGACCTACTGACTGACCTTGCCGAAACCTTTGCCAACCTCAGGAGGTATGATATCAAGCTCAATCCATCAAAGTGCACATTTGGAGTCCCAGGTGGAAAGTTACTCGGTTTTCTCGTTTCCGAACGGGGAATCGACGCTAATCCCGAAAAAGTTGGCACCATACTCCGGATGAAGCGTCCCGTGCGTGTGCACGATGTCCAGAAGCTTACAGGTTGCTTGGCCGCTCTAAGTCGATTCATTTCCCGTCTCGGTGAAAAGGCGTTGCCCCTTTACTGACTGATGAAGAAGTCTGACAAGTTCGAGTGGACTCCAGAAGCTGATGCAGCGTTTGCAGACCTCAAAGCTCTGCTCTCCACCCAGCCGGTGCTTGCTGCCCCAATCAGTAAAGAGCCTTTGCTGCTTTACATTGCAGCCACAGGACAAGTTGTCAGTACAGTACTTACGGTCGAGCCGGAAGAAGAAGGAAAGGCGTTCAGAGTTCAGCGCCCAGTGTATTATGTGTCTGAAGTTTTGACTCCTTCAAAGCAAGGATATCCTCATTACCAGAAGCTTGTGTATGGGATTTACATGACCACGAAGAAGGTTGCACAGTACTTCTCTGATCATTCCATTACAGTCGTCAGCGACGCCCCACTGTCAGAGATTTTGCACAACAGAGATGCAACTGGTCGAGTGGCAAAGTGGGTGATTGAACTCCTTCCTTTAGATATCAAGTTTGAGGCAAAGAAGGCTATCAAGTCCCAAGCTATCGCAGATTTCATCGCCGAGTGGATTGAACAGCAACTTCCGACTCAAGTTCACTCGGAGCACTGGACCATGTTCTTCGATGGATCTAAGATGCTGAATGGTTCCGGTGCTGGGGTAGTACTGGTCTCCCCCCGAGGAGATAAGCTCAGCTATGTTCTCCAAATTCACTTCGATTCCTCCAACAATGAAGCAGAATATGAAGCACTTTTGTATGGGTTGCGCATGGCCATTTCACTCGGCGTCCGTCGCCTCATGGTCTATGGCGACTCAGATTTGGTGGTTAATCAGGTGATGAAGGAGTGGGACATCAGAAGCCCAGCTATGACTGGCTACTGCAATGCAGTAAGAAAGTTGGAAAAGAAGTTCAAGGGGTTAGAGCTTCATCACATCCCCCGACTGAAAAATCAAGCAGCTGATGATTTGGCAAAGATAGGATCCAAGAGAGAAGCCATTCCCAGCAATGTGTTTTTGGAGCACATCCACTCGCCATCAGTCTAGGAGGATCCTTTTACAGAGGAACCCCCGCAGCCGAAAAGTGCCACAGATCCGACTAAAGTCGAAATTCCTGCTATGGTCGACCTAATCATGGAAGTCTTGGCAATCACTCCCGACTGGACAGTACCGTACATTGCGTATATCTTCAGGAAAGAACTCCCAGAAGACGAGGAAGAGGCTCGACAGATCATCCGTCGATCCAAAGCCTTCACAGTCATAAAGGGACAGTTGTACAGAGAAAGCGCGACTGGAATCGGTCAGAAGTGTATAACGCCAGAAGAAGGTCAGATAATCCTTGATGATATCCACTCGGGGACCTTTGGTCACCATGCGTCCTCTCGGACCGTTGTGGCTAAAGTATACTGAGCGGGTTTTTACTGGCCCAGAGCAAATGAAATGGCGAAAGAGATAGTTGACAAGTGTGAAGGCTGCCAGTTCTACTGCAACATGTCGCACAAGCCAGCATCAGCCCTGAAAACCATTCCACTTGTCTGGCCCTTCGCCGTTTGGGGACTGGACATGGTTGGACCACTGAGAACAGGCAGGAGCGGATTCACACATGTGCTTGTAGCAGTCGACAAGTTTACCAAATGGATCGAAGCCAAACCTATCAAGAATCTTGATGCTAGCACTGCTATCAGTTTCATCAGGGAGTTAATATTCAGATATGGAGTCCCGCATAGCATCATCACTGACAATGGGTCAAACTTCGATTCAGACAAGTTCAGAGCTTTTTGCGCCTATCAGGGCACACGAGTCGACTACGCATCGGTCGCACATCCCCAGTCGAATGGACAGGCTGAAAGGGCGAATGGTCTGATTCTCAAAGGACTAAAGCCTCGACTGATGCGTGATCTCAAGCACGCAGCAGGCGCTTGGGTCGACGAGCTTTCGTTAGTTCTGTGGGGACTGAGGACCACCCCGAACCGGTCGACTGGAAGAACTCCGTTCTTTCTGGTTTACGGAGCCGAAGTAGTCCTGCCGAGTGATCTACTTCACAATGCACCCCGGGTCGAGCTTTATACCGAGGATGAAGCAGAGCAAGCCCGGCAGGACGCAGTCGACCTCCTAGAGGAGGAGAGAGAAATGGCTATGATCAGATCGACCATCTATCAGCAAGACTTGCGTCGATTCCATGCCAGAAACGTGAAGAGTCGAGCCTTCCAAGAAGGAGATTTGGTCCTCCGAGTGGATCAACAGAAACCACACAAACTTGCTCCTACTTGGGAAGGTCCCTTCATCGTCACCAGAGTCCTCCACAACGGAGCATATCACCTCTACAATGTTGATCGCCGGATCAACGAGCCTCGAGCTTGGAATGCGGAACTACTCCGCCCATTTTACACTTGAGCTCTCACTCGGATGAGATGTAATAAGAAAAACTTCTGTAGCTTATTTTTGTCAAAGACAAGAGTGTCTCAGTTCTTCCTGTAATTGCTGTCACTTTTGTTTGTGTACAAAATCCCCCAGTGGATGGCTTAGCTGCGAATCCGTTTCGCCTAAGTTTGCAAAAAAAAATCCTACCGAGTGGTGAGCCAGACTCCCACTCTGAGGCTTAGCTGCAGCCCAGTGCTTGCCTAAGTGTTTGAAAATCCTACCGAGTGGTGAGCCAGGCTCCCACTCGGGGGCTTAGCTGCAGTCCAAGTACTCGCCTAAGTGTTTGAAAATCCTATTGAGTGGTGAGCCAGACTCACACTCGGGGGCTTAGCTGCAGTCCAAGTACTCGCCTAAGTGTTTGAAAATCCTACCGAGTGGTGAGCCAGACTCACACTCGGGGGCTTAGCTGCAGTCCAAGTACTCGCCTAAGTGTTTGAAAATCCTACCGAGTGGTGAGCCAGACTCACACTCGGGGGCTTATCTGCAGTCCAAGTACTCGCCTAAGTGTTTGAAAATCCTACCGAGTGGTGAGCCAGACTCACACTCGGGGGCTTAGCTGCAGTCCAAGTACTCGCCTAAGTGTTTCAAAATCCTACCGAGTGGAGAGCAAACCTCCCACTCGGGGGCTTAGGTGCAGCCCAGTGCTCGCCTAAGTATATAAAAATCCTACCGAGTGGAGAGCAAACCTCCCACTCGGGGGCTTAGCTGCAGCCCAGTGCTCGCCTAAGTGTATAAAAATCCTACCGAGTGGAGAACAAACCTCCCACTCGGGGGCTTAGCTGCAGCCCAGTGCTCGCCTAAGTATATAAAAATCCTATCGAGTGGAGAGCAAACCTCCCACTCGGGGGCTTAGCTGCAGCCCAGTGCTCGCCTAAGTGTATAAAAATCCTACCGAGTGGAGAGCAAACCTCCCACTCGGGGGCTTAGCTGCAGCCCAGTGCTCGCCTAAGTGTATAAAAATCCTACCGAGTGGAGAGAAAACCTCCCACTCGGGGGCTTAGCTGCAGCCCAGTGCTCGCCTAAGTGTATAAAAATCCTGCCGAGTGGAGAGCAAACCTCTCACTCGGGGGCTTAGCTGCAGCCAAGTGCTCGCCTAAGTGTATAAAAATCCTACCGAGTGGAGAGCAAACCTCCCACTCGGGGGCTTAGCTGCAGCCCAGTGCTCGCCTAAGTGTATAAAAATCCTACCGAGTGGATAGCAAACCTCCCACTCGGAGGCTTAGCTGCAGCCCAGTGCTCGCCTAAGTATATAAAAATCCTACCGAGTGGAGAGCAAACCTCCCACTCAGGGGCTTAACTGCAGCCCAGTGCTCGCCTAAGTACGGAACACGCCCCAATCCGCAAGGACGGCAAGATGCGAATCGACTGTTACCTTGTCCTTCGGGGCTGCACCACAAATACGAAGTTATTTCGAGTGAAGATCAAGTTCCACTCGACAGATAATTCACGAAGATATTCAACGACAAATCAAGTTCGGATAAGACCCAAAGGTCCCAGACCTCAGATCAAAGTACTCGAGCCCTCGGCTCGACAGAGTTTAATGGTTACAGAATCCACTCGGCATTCCGAGGCAAATTTAAAGGGAAGCATTAAAGTTTTTCATTCCTCAGGCGGAGGGCTGGAAGGGGCGACGAACTCGTCCAAATCATTCCCGTCTGCGATACGGGTGGCAGCAGCAATGAAAGTCTCCATGAAGTCTTGAAAGCTGAGCTTCCTAGTATTGGCGACCTGAATGGTAGCCAACTTCTCCTCTCGCACCTCCTTGCAGTGGACGCGAACCAGAGACAGGGCAACATCAGCACCACACCTTGCAGAGGACTTCTTCCATTCCGTCACTCGACTAGGGACATCATTCAGTCGAGTCATCAGGGACTCGAGATCATTCGAAAGCGTCGCCCTGGGCCAAAGAGACGTGTCGATCCGCGAAACTGCAACCTTCAGTCGAGCCAGATAATCAACCACGCTGGCAACGCGGGACTCCAGGCGGAGCACATTCATAGCAGCCTCGTCCTCCACGAGTGAATTAGCGGGATCCAAGCTTGGCTCCAGTCGACTGGTCTCCTCTTCAAAGTTCTGGCAGAATTCTACAAATAACAATTCAAGTGTAAGGCAGCGGCTCTACACGAGTTTGGTTACTGCAAGCCAGTCGATTGAAAATTATTACCTTCGAGCATGATGAACAACTTCTTGGCAAGTCCCCCGAGATAAACCTCAAGATCGTTCTTCTTCCCCGCCAGTTCGCCTGCCTTGTCATTCAGAGCAATCTTGTCGTTCTTCAGTCGGCTGACCTCCTTATTAGCTGCGTCGAGAGCAGCTTTCAGTCTGGAGTTCTCCTGTTCAAGAGTAGAGACTGAAGCCAGCTTTTCTTCAGCAAGCTTTGTTTTGTTCAAGGCCTCCTTATGCGCTTCGGCAAGATCTTGATCCTTCTTCTTCAGAGCTTCCTCCAGTTGATCTGCGGCACGTCGAGTGCGATCAACATCAAGGATTGACAAAAAGAAAAAAGTCACTCGCTAAGAATGGAAGACCTCACCAGCCATACCTTTTGCCTCTTCTCGAGCCTTCTGCAAGTCCTCTTGAGCAAGTTTTAAGTCAAGGTTGAGCTGGATCTGTTGGTCCTTCAACTAAGTGAAGCGAGCCGCAAGTTCACAGGATTTCTGCGAAAATTCGGTCGACAAACGTCAAGGATAGGTTGCTTCCGAGTAACCAAGTGACAATGGTGGCGTTTCTAAGACTACAGCCGAATCAAAACATTCGACAGCAGTCTCGGGGACTACACCCAGTGGGTGCACTCAGCGTGCCTAACCCTGTGCGTTCGGTTTATTCGGTTTACATGGTTCGGTTTATATGGTTTTTCGGTTTGTACGGTATTAATACTTCGGTAAATACGGTATGAAATTAAAATACGGTTCGGTTTCGGTATATACCAAATTATTTCGGTATGGTTTCGGTATATACCATAAAAACCGAAGTTGACGCGAATTTGAAAATGATGTAATAATAATTTGCAAATTTATGATTCAAAACACATACTATTTTACACAAATAGTATATGACTATATATATAAGTATATATGCATGCATTAATTCATCTGTTGATGGTTATGGACGTGCTTAGCATTTTAAAAAGAGAAAAATGACTATGTTACAAGAAAATTTTACATGCTTATTAGTGAATTTGACTCATGTACAAGAAAAATGACAACTTGTATGGTTGTTCATCTCAAGAAATATAAATTAACTTTTTACTTCAGTTTATTCGGTTAACCATTCGGTTTTTCGGTATATACCATAAAAACCAAAGTTCAAATCGGTATGAAAAGTTCATACCATACCGAAACCAAAAACCATAAAACCCATAAAATCGGTTCGGTTCGGTTTATTTTCGGTATGGTTTTTTGGTTCGGTTTTGAAATGCACAGAGTGAAGCGTGCCCCCACTGGTTCGACCTAAAAAAAAGTCGACTGCCCGGAGTCGACCGGATACAGTTCCATTCGACATGGCCTGACCAGACCGAGTGAAGAAGTACAAATACAGCAACGCAATATAAAGACTACAGTCGACTGCCAGCAGTCCACCGTAGTCTCGGGGACTACACCCAGTGGGTGCACTTAGCGTGCCCCCACTCGTCCAAAAGTTGACGGACACACCTAGTGGGTGTAAGATATAAAGATCTTCGAAAAAGAGATTCTTCGAACAGCATATTGCAACAGACCAAGCGTTGAGTCGACTGAGCTGGACGTTGCTCTGGAGAGCTGAACTTGCATCATATGTCGCTTGGCTGGCGTCCCGAACCATCTTCACCTGCTCCATCATGATTCCCGCCTGGCGTATAGCCTCTTTTGCGGCACCCACTTGGTCCTGTGGGACAGGGTATGTAGCAAAAAGCGAAGGCGGATTTGCAGTCGACGCTGAAGGCCGCACGCTCGTCAGAGGCTCAGCGAAAGTCACGGAAGTCCGAGTGGTATCACCACCGTCCCGAACTACAGCCTCAGACACCGGAGCAGATTGGGGGGTCTTGCCAGTCGACGCCCTCCGGTTCCTTCTTACTCTCAGCGGCTCGTCGTCTTCGTCGTCCGGTAGGTTGATAACATGAGGGGGAGCTGCAAGAAAAGTCAATCGACCAGAGCTACAAGAAATATTCAGTCGACCCAAGGCAGAACATCAGTAATCATACCTGGGTTGGAAGTAACAGCATCTTCCATCTCTTGATCTCCGTCCTTGGCAGAGATCTCAGAAGTAGCAGCACTACAAATCTCGGAAGTCAGTCAGTTGGCTCAATGAATCGACCAAGGATCTGTCCACGGTCGACAAAGGAAAACAAGTCTTATCATTACCTAGAAATGGTGGGGACAGTCATCTTCATCTTGGGCAGAGCCTTGGGCGGCTTGGATGGCGTCGCGCGTGGGTGCTTGGGAGCCTTTTCAGCCGGCATAGGAGAAGAGGTCCGAGGACGGTTTGATGACTGCCCAACAGGAGCAGTCGCCTTACCACGTTCCCGCGCGGGATCGTGTGTAAGCTTGGACCGCCTCTCCGAGCGGGGGGGGGGGGGGGTTCAACTTCCTCCTCCTCCTCTTCGCTGGAGTCGACGTCGTCGTCTCCCTCTCCTTCGCCATCAGATTCCCACTCGCCGTGTTCGTCTCCGCTCTCACCTTCGCTCGCCTCCCCTTCCTCAGTCGGCTCCTGTGCCCCGTTGGGCGTCGAGTAAATCTCAGTAGTTTCCTGGGAAACAACAGACAAAACAAAAGTCAGTCGACCAACTCAAAGAAGACCAACGAAGAAAGCAAGATCCCAATCAAGAACATAAGGGCAGACCTGGTCCACTTCGTATGTGTTGCCGAGTGGAGCAACCCTCCTGGCTCCTTGGGGGTTGTCTTTGTTTCCTGTGATACTCGACAGCCACCCTTCCAACATCTCATCAGTGACCTCCTCCGAGTGGATCCGAGTGGTGTCCTCAAGACCCGAGTACAGCCACATCGGGTGGTCACGAGCCTGAAGCGGTTGGATGCGCCTCCGAAGGAAGACCTCCAGCAGGTCCATTCCGGTCACGCCCTCGCGGACAAGCTGAACCACTCGACTAACGAACACTTTGACTTGCGCCATTTCCTCCGGCGCCACTTTCAGAGAAGCAGGTTTCTGAGCTCGGTCTAGAGAGAAAGGGGGAAGCCCAGTCGACTATCTTGGGGTCGCCTGGTCTTTATAGTAAAAGCAGGTCGCTTGCCAACCACGGACCGACTCAGGGAAAGTGATAGATGGAAAAGAACTTTTCCCCCTCGTCTGGATCGCCAGGCCTCCGCACAGCTAGATCACCTGCGTTCTTTCGTCACTCGACTTGGCCTTCTTGACCGATTGAGAACGGCAGGTGAAGGTATGCTTAAAGAGTCCCCGATGGGGGCGGCAACCCAGGAAACCCTCACACAAGGAAATGAAAGCAGCAAGATACACGATAGAATTGGGAGTGAAGTGGTGGAGCCGTGCTCCGAAGAAGTTTAGAAAGCTCCGGAAAAAAGGATGTGGCGGTAGAGAAAACCCGCGATCGATATGGGTGGCAAGGAGGACATACTCACCATCAAGAGGTTGGGGCTTGACTTCCTTCCCCGGGAGATGCGCAGCTTCGTGAGGAATGACTCCTCCCTCAACCATATCATCAAGATCTTCCTGCCGAATCACCGTCGGCATCCAATCGCCCTGGATCCAGCATCTGGGCAGAACAGTCCTCGAGGAAGATCCGCCCCGAGCGGACTTCTTCCCTTTCCCCTGGGCCGTCGCCTTCTTCGCACGCTCCAGAGCGGACGTCTTGTCCTTCCCCATCCTCGTCGGCAAATCTCGAACGGGCCTGCTGCGCTAGGGTGAAAACGGAGGTGGCGGAGGGCCTTGCGAAGGGAGAAAGAAAGGAGAGAGCACACTGTTTGGAAACCCCGAGCTGGCGGCTTATAAGAGGCCGCTTCCGAGTGGCTGACTGGTAGGCCCAGGCTATCCCATCAAATCCCGCAGCAGACGCGCGCGCAGTACGTGGCGAAAAAGGTGGCGCGGAGATCGAGGAGTTTCTGCCTTATCACATCCGATTACCGCGGCCGCTCCCGTCCCGCGCGCTTCCCGAAATTCAAATCCCGCCAAATCCGCGGGTTGCAGAACAATTTGTTAGGCAGAAGATCCCTTTCACACCATCATTCGGAACGTCACAGGCAAGGAAATCCACTCGACGAAAGGCCTGGAATGGATCAAGGCGACTGAAAAAGGTTGGTGACGTCATCCGTGGCGATTGATCCAAAACAAGGCACTCATGTAGCACAAAGAACCAGTCTGAAAGATCTCCAACCCTTTCCCCACTCTAACCTCGATCCATTCGGGGGCTAATGATGCAGCTATGTACCTAGGGTAGGGGCACGGACATGTCATGAGAGCCCTACCCAAGGACATCCTTAGAAGAAGTCACCTTTCAATAGACTTGAAGATTCCCACTCGACGGGTTCAAGACACTCGACCAAGAAGCTATCACTCGACTGCCAAACCAACCACTCGACTGCCAGGAGATCTAAAGTCACTCCGCAGGCAAACGGTCGGTTATTAAGTAGCCTTTATGGTCATCATAGCACTTTATTAGGGGCGTTACCACTAACGCCCAACCTTAATGTACCTTAAACCCTGCATTACTGAGGGCAGGAGAGGGCTGGCGAACTCTATATAAGCCACCCCCCTCCTCAGTATCAAGGGTTCGCATCCCTGTCATTCTCACACATATAATCCAGTCGACCACCTCCGGGCACCGAGACGTAGGGCTTTTACTTCCTCTGAGAAGGGCCTGAACTCGTACATCTTTGTGTGCTTACAGCTTCTACATAGCTAAGATCTAGCCTCTCCATACTTACCCCACTACACTACTGTCAGACTTAGAACCACGACAGCGACGAGTTGGGCGGCGGCCGGAGCTCAGGCCTCGGTCGTTTTGCTGTTGCGGCGTGCTAGCGGGCGAACGGAGGCACTAGCGAGGCGCTGCGGAGTGCGGGGAATGCGTTAGGAACCAGCGGTGACCAAAAGGTCACCAGAGTGACGCCGGCGTCGAGCTCGTGCGGCGGAGCGGCTCGGCTCCGGTAGAGGAGGTGGCTAGAGGGTGCATACGAGTGCGGGGAGCAGGGGAGAAGATGGCGGAGCTCACAGCGGGGCTGGAGACGGTCTCAGGGAGCTCGGGGAGGCGGAGACGGCGGCAAATCAACGACGGCGATCCTCGGTGGCCGAGGAGGGGAACGGCAGAACTGGCGACATCCAGGGCTTCCCGCGCCTTCCGTCTTGGTGAGGAGGAAGAGGGGGACGAGGCGGAGCTCGTGGGTGGCTCCAGGGGCGAGGGAGAGGCGATAGCCATGGCTACGTTGAGCGACGGCGACAGTGGCGCTCGGGTGGTTGCGCGCGAGAGAGAGAGACAGAGGAGAGGAGAGGAGCACGGGGGAAAGTGCGAGGCGGCGCTGAAGAGAGGACGCGAGGCGTCGCGGTGGCCAGGCGACGCAGGCAGGCAGCCTGGTGGCGTGGCGCCCGCGCGCGCGCCGTGCGCTGTCCCTCCTCTGCCTACTGGCAGAGGTAGGGGTGACTGGCAAGGGGAGGTGGGCTGGGCCGCCAGCGCTAGGCCAAGTGGGCGCCAGGTAAGCCACAGGTAAGCTCTCTCTCTCTCGCCTTTTATTTATGTTTTCTATTTTTTGTCTTTGTGTTTTTGGATTTAGTAAAATACTAAACCACTTTATAAAATCCTGAAATAAATTTTGGGCACATACTGGATTATTCCCAACAGCCCTCAACTATTTTCAGAATTATTAGAGCATTTAAAATATTTATATAATTTAAATGCCCCAATTCAAATACAACATGAGTTAATTCAAAAATCCAGAATGTCCTAGAAATATGTTCATCATTTTTTGGCAGAGGTTTTCACCTTTACGAGAAACCATGAACATTTTCGATGGGCATTTTGGGTTCGTTGAAAATATTTTTATAATTTGATCCTAGTTGCATTTCATTCGGTGCTAGGGTTTGAACATCCCCATTTCAAATTAAAGAAGTAATTTAGACAAGATGCATGGATGCTTGTGCCACTAATTGCAAACAATTCTAGGGCTGTGACAACTCACCCCCACTAAACAAGAATCTCGTCCGGAGATTCAAGACATGAGGTAAGAAGACAGAGGGGGCACAAACTAACACGGTCTTCACGATCCAGATTGCACTTCATAAGAATGTTGACACGATCACCATCTTTGTCTTGATGTCTTGGTGTGAGAACTCCAACTAACATGACAATGAGAGGAAAGGGAAAACTCCAGAAGGATCGATCTTCTCGAAGATCGAACAACTCAGGATCAACTCATGGAGTGAGACATTGAAACATCTCTCGAGATGAGACACGAAACATACATCCAGAGGGATGGAGTGAAACGGATGACGAAGGTTCACTAGGTAGGCAACAATTTCAGCCTTAAGGAGGTGGTGATCGGTTGTCAATGTAGCGAGGAGTTGATTTGCCATGATACCACAACGAGACATCTTAGAGGGGGTGACTCGTGGAATTATCCCTTAAGTGGCAAAAAGAATTAATTTTGATATAGAGATCATTGGAACTCTCTATACCAGCCTAAGGAAAATCTCAAGCAATCGTCTGAAGGAGTTCGAAAGAATGACATACCCTGGCTAGAATGGATGATGTGGACTACCTTGTTGAAGACAACGCAATGGATGATTTTGCTTATCATCAGAAATGGATGGGATCCATGGTAGGTCCACTTTGGAAGATGATCTTGGACAACAACTGCTAAGAGGGGCAGCCCATGGGAAATTGGCACAATGGCGGTGCGAGCTGGGAACAACATGCAACTATTGGGAATGTTCCAACCATCATATCTGCCTGAGATTCAGATCCGATTGGTGATAGGATACTTCAGACTCAGCATGTCCGAAAAGAGAGTTTGCAACACAAATCGACGAGATGGCGTTGCGAGATTCTCGGGATATGAACTACGATAGCAAGCTCCAAAACATGAGCCGGCTCTGCTACATACATGTGAGCATGTTGTCCAAGACAAGAATGACCACATAGTAGTCTTATAATAAAACACTATCGAGTTCTGGTCGGGAACCATCACCAAGGATTTCGAAGTCTTTACGCAAGTCCATGGATTAGATCCCAAGCATAGACTTCTTTTCCTTGAACAAGTCAATCAGTGGCTTGGTGTGCTAGGAACACATATGGAGTGGAGGTAATTAATCTACCAAACCATAGAATACTTCGCGCGTATGCATGACTGATTTGGGATGATTCCAAGGGAAACAAAACAAACCTTTCCCAAATTCATGGCGGCAGCTTACACCAAATGCATGTGAACTTGGAGAAAGTCACTTCTTGCATCCAAACATATATTTCATAAACGGAACATGAAGATAATGCTTACAAAAGTTTCCAACACTAGCTTGATGTTCAACATGAATCAAGGAGGAGACAAGATGCTGCTGATGGACTCAATAGCAACTCATCGGAATTTCCATATCACTGTACTTCCACCATCATGTGAACACGGTGATAGCATTGGTCAGACCAAAAGATGTAATGGTGTATGCTTGAGGGATCAACCACGAGTAAGACAACATTACGAACATCCTTGGTTCTGATTTGACTTGACGATAGCCCGTACTCAAGTCAAAGTTTTGACAAGGCAATAGATCCAACAACAGATCACGAGGACCAATCGATGGAGATATCATCTTTCTTCAACACACACACACACACACACAAAGATATCCCTTAACATGAACTAAGTCAGACAAGCTTTTATCTTCCAACTCTCCAAGTTGTTGTTTAGCTCAACCAACTAGCTCATGGGTATCCAACACAGATTCTTGGAGAAAGGGTGGTTCACAAGAAACCAACTTGATCACGAGCTCAACATAACAGTCAGGGGACAACCTGGTAATACTTCCGAGAAGATATTCGGAAAATCACGAACCACCGATATGTTACTAAGCTCGAGAACAACCTTGGTTTTCAGGGCAAGATGATATGATCAAAAGAGTGAGGGATTGACACAATCCTAACTCATTGATCGAAGAGTGCACCAGAAATAAGGACTAGGTAGCACGATCAATCTTAGGATGATGATTTAATAACCAACACGCTAAGAATGAGAATAGTGTCCATTAACTACCAAGCAACACAGTAGCTAGGAGTATTGATTTCACACAACACGATTCACTTGTCGGCATTTCGGTTGCGACAACACAACACTGAGGAATGAATAATGATGGCAAGAAGTATCACTACATCAAGAATTCATAAGAGTTGGTGCAATTATCATGACATTCCTGACATCAAGAGGGCAATACTTCAGGGTGGAACAGAACAAAAGCTGGATTGGCATTTTGATCTATAGCATACAACTACTTTGACCCAATCCTAGAAATGGATGAGGTACTGGAGTTCGTTTCTCCTAGTCATTTCGGAATAGAATGGCCTGGCGGCCACAAGAGTAAAAGGCGAAAATGAAAATGAATGCACATCTACTCCTGACTATCGATTGATAGACAAGGGTCGGATGACCACTAAAGAGGGACAACTCAAAGGAACATGTAACTTTTTGAGTTGTGGATGCCTGGATTAGTATGCCGAACAAATTCAACATATTTCTTCCGGATAACCCATGCAGAGAGGTAGGATTGGCAGAGTCACAATATAGAATGGGGAACTCATTGAGAGCCCTCCTGTTGTGATCTTTTGATCCAACAAACTTCTGCCATAAGTGGTTCATAGTATTTGGAAGATGGAAATACCATAGACCACGAGGACTAATGCAAAGGTTACTAATATCCTAAAGGAACTAGCAACACTATCAACATGAGGTAAGTAGGGTGAATCTCGGGTTCAAGAACCCAGAAATAGAATACCTACTACTAAATGGCATCACGGGTTGCTTTCGAGAATGGTGGCCAGAATCATCACACTGGGAACACAAAACATGGCTAGATTACTAGGTGACCCCCTAAAACACCTAGGGTCATAATAATAGCTCCAACATATATGTCGAGGCAACAATGTACCTCAACTCATCGATTAGTGTGATTAATCTGGCCCAAATGGACATCAGGAACATGGAAGAATGATTGCAAGTGCATCAGACTATCTAGAAACTTGAGATGACTCGGACAACATAACGGCTGTAAATGCTCAAAAACATTTGAGACATCCTGCAAAATAGTGGCATGACCGCTCAACATCACAATATCAAGGTTCTGAGGCCAGCTATGAACATACGGAAGTAGTAGAAACTGAACTGAGACTTGAATCCATCAATCTTATAAGTCTCTATCATAGTAACTCGTCATCCTGATAGATAGATTAGAAGGCCTAGTTCTTAATCCCCGTAGAAAAGAAGAGGCGGACTCAGATCAGAAGGGCATAAGGTATAAGGAGTAAAAAGAGCCTTACGTTCCCTTCCACAATCAATTCCCTTACATAACTAAAGCATTTCTAGACTCAACTTCGACCAGTATGGCTTGGTAATCCTACAGGCAGTCAGGCTCCGATACCAAAGCAGTCAGGACCCCGATTCCAAGTCACATCGATCTAGCCGGTAACACCTCATATCACTTTGCGGCCTCACGCACGGTATTCCCACGGGTGTCGCCTTACCATGGCCCGGGACCGTTTGCGCCTTTTGGCTCACGTATATGATAGTGTCGCTAGCATCCATATGATAGAGAACCCGGGCCGACATGACTAGTCGTGAACCCAAAGTGGTACTAACTTACGGGGACAGGCATACATGAATCAACATCGAGCATGTCGGTCAGCAGCGTGCGAATCCGGGCTGTAGCACTGGGCTAATAGGACTCCGGGAACCCGGGCTGTAGCAGGCTAGGCAGGACTCCGGATGTCACCGCGTGACATTTCCCCGAAGGGACAGACACAGGAATGAAGTGAATCACATGCCGGACAGTCAGGTGTTCCGGAGCAGTAGTGTTGGGCTAGCAGGACTCCGGTGAACCGGGCTGTAGCGGACTACCATGGCTCATGGAAGCACAAGACTACATTTCCCCATAAGAGAGTCTACCAAGGATAAACAACTAGGTTGTCGGATCCCACACATACCAAGCATTTCAATCATACACACAATATGCTTGATATGTGTAAATACAACATGGCATCACAACATAACTCTACGACTCAAGTATTTGTTCATTAGGCTCCGAGGAGCGAGATATTACAAACATGGGTCTCATGACCCAACATTCAGAGCATACAAGTCAAAGCACATGCGGAAGCTTAACATGTCGGAGTACAGACATCTACAAATAAAAAAAAGGCTAAGAAGCCTGACTATCTACCAGATCCTGCCGAGGGGACAAGATCGTAGCTGAGGTATCAAACTAAACGTCGAAGTCCACACGGAACTACTAACGAGACTGACGTCTCTCTGCAAAACATAAAATAGGCAAACGTGAGTACAGATGTACCCAGCGAGACTTACATCAGAACTAACTACATATGCATCGGTATCAACAAAGAGGGGTAGTGGAGTTTAACTGCAGCAAGCCAGCTTTGACTCAGTGGCTAACCTGAACTACGACTGCAAGCAACTCTTTTGAGGTGGCGCACACGAGTCCACATATTCAACAATCAATACACCACTATGGATCCGCTCCCGTCTACCTACGAGAACGCCATCCATAGCACTCACGCTTATCTTGCGCATTTTAGAGTATCCACTTCAAGTTATCTATGAACTGTACAGGAAACCCAGAAGTCCTTTACTGCGAACACGGCTATTCGAATAGATGATGTTAACCCTGCAGGGGTGTACTTCTTTACACACGCTCTCACCACTTATCTCCCTTTACACGACATGTACTCGGCAACCTTCAAGCGGAAGCCCAGCGAGGGTGTCGGCCACGGCCTACCTAAACACTCAAGTCTCTAGTCCAGGTTTATCGCCTATTCAAGGTCCATCCGCAGGGAGTCCGGCCGAGGTTTCCACATACGGCCCCAAACGATGTGTACAGGGTTCCGAGACACCAAACGGGCGCCCGGCATGCCCGACCACGTGCCTACCGCATCAAAGCCCACCCCTCCGGTCAGCGCTGCCCATGGCCTCCAGCATACTACAAACACCAGAAACTACTTGCAACTCCTGGACAGAGGACAAGGGTGGTTAAGAAGCCAAGAGAGTCAATTAAGGATCCCAATGTTTGGTAGTAGCTGTTCATGGATCACAAACACAGAACTCAGTTCCTGAGGACGGCTTCAATGAGACAACCCACCATGTACTCCTACATGGCCTCTCACCGCTACCTTTACCAAATCGTGTTCACACACTTAGCTCTCAACAGTAGGACATGTTTACACACCTCCGATTCATCCCCGATGAATCAGACCTGACTCAACTGTAAGCAGTAGCAGGCATGACAAACAAGCATGAATGAGTAGGCACATCAGGGCTCAAACAACTCCTACTCATGCTAGTGGGTTTCATCTATTTACTGTGGCAATGACAGGTCATGCAGAGGAAAGGGGCTTAACTACCGCAGCATGTAACAGTTGAATCGTTGTTGTCCTAATGTAGTAAAATAGAGTAGGAGTGAGAGAGTGGGATTGTATCGGGATGAACAAGGGGGTTTTGCTTGCCTGGAACTTCTGAAGATAATATAGTTCTTCATCGGTGTCATCGGATAATCGTCGGAACGTCGTCTACTGAGAGGGGACAGTCACCGGCAAACAAAGGAGAAACACATCAATGCCATGCAACAATATGATGCATGAATGTGAAATGGCAATATGCTGCTGATTGGCCTAATGCAACTAGCAACAAGTTAAATGGAGTTGGTTTGAACACAAGGTTCAAATTCAAACTCCAGGTAAGGCATTTCAAATGCCATTTATTCAAATTGTCTTATACAGCAACTTTAAGTTGTTCAAACATGCATGCAAATAGAAGAGATGGATAGATTGAATTTTTTTGATCATTTTTCATATCTAATTTATTTCATTCTGAGCTACGGTTGAATTTATATGAATTTTAGAAGTTAGCACTATTTTCTGGAATTTCCTGAATAAGAATAAATCCAGAAAAGCCTATTACTGCGTCAGCATTGCGTCATGCTGACCTCAGCAGGTCAATAGGGCTGCCCCGGGTCAAACCTGACCAGTGGGTCCAAGTGGTCAGTGTCACGGTGCTAGCTAGAGTCATTGACGTGTGGGGCCAGTCAACGGCCATGTCAACTTGGTCAAAGCTGACGCGTGGGGCCGCTCTGGTTTAGTTAATCCTAAGCAGAAATTAAACTGAGGTTAATTAGGGCGTGGGGCCCAGGTGTCAGTGAGCTAGGAAGGTTAACTAACTGCGTCATTAGCACTAACTAATCTACCACGTCACTGGATTAACTCCGGTGATAACCGGAGCGCGGCAGTGATGCCCGCCCGGCCAACTCCGGCGTCAGCTGGACGCGAGGCTGGGCGCGTTCGAAAGCCTGCGATGCGGCGCATCTAACGGTGGCCGCGGTGTGTGCTGGGATGGCGTGCAACGGCGGCGGCGACGAGCTGGGCGGCGGCCGGAGCTCGGGCCTCGGTCGTTTTGCTGCTGTGGTGTGCTAGCGGGCGAACGAAGGCACTAGCGAGGAGCTGCGGAGTGCAGGGAATGCGTTAGGCACCAGCGGTGACCAAAAGGTCACCGGAGTGACGCCGGCGTCAAGCTCATGCGGCGGAGCGGCTCGACTCTGGTAGAGGAGGTGGCTAGAGGGTGCGTACGAGCGCGGGGAGCAGGGGAGAAGATGGCAGAGCTCACAGCAGGGTCGGAGACGGTCTCAGCGAGCTCGGGGAGGCAGAGACGGCGGCAAATCAACGATGGCGATCCTCGGTGGCCGAGCAGGGGAACGGTGGAACTAGCGATATCCAGGGCTTCCAGCGCCTTCCGTCTTGGTGAGGAGGCAGAGGGGGACGAGGCGGAGCTCGTGGGCGGCTCCATGGGCGAGGGAGAGGCGATAGCCATGGCTACGTTGAGCGATGGCGACGGTGGCGCTCGGGTGGTTTTGCGCGAGAGAGAGACAGAGGAGAGGAGAGGAGCACGGGGGAAGTGCGAGGCGACGGCGAAGAGAGGACGCGAGGCGTCGCGGTGGCCAGGCGACGCAGGCAGGCAGCCTGGTGGCGTGGCGCCCGCGCGCGCGCCGTGCGCTGTCCCTCCTCTGCCTACTGACAGAGGTAGGGGGTGACTGGCAAGGGGAGGTGGGCTGGGCCGCTAGCGCTAGGCCAAGTGGGCGCCAGGTAAGCCACAGGTAACCTCTCTCTCTCCTTTTATTTATGTTTTCTATTTTCTGTCTTTGTGTTTTTGTATTTAGTAAATACTAAACCACTTTATAAAATCCTGAAATAAATTTTGGGCACATACTGGATTATTCCCAACAGCCCTCAACTATTTTCAGAATTATTAGAGCATTTAAAATATTTATATAATTTAAATGCCCCAATTCAAATACAATATGAGTTAATTCAAAAATCCAGAATGTCCTAGAAATATGTTCATCATTTTTTGGCAGAGGTTTTCACCTTTATCAGAAACCATGAACATTTTCAAAGGGCATTTTGGGTTCATTGAAAATATTTTTTTAATTTGATCCTAGTTGCATTTCATTTGGTGCTAGGGTTTGAACATCCCCATTTCAAATTAAAGAAGTAATTTAGACAAGATGCATGGATGCTTGTGCCACTAATTGCAAACAATTCTAGGGCTGTGACAACGTATCAACCACTACCACGACAATGAGTGAATATTTTGAAATTACATGATGAATAACTTTTCAGTGGTCATTAAAACTTATGTGATGAATATTTTTAATACACAATAAAAATTCTGAAATTGCACTATGAATATTTCTAAAATAAATGATGAGCAATTTCTTAATATGCGCTGCACATTTATTAAAATTTGTGCAAGCGAAATTATTCGAACATTTTTTTGAATATGTCCACATTTTTAAAGCGTTTTTAAGTAGAATATTTTGGAAATACATGATACACATTTTAAAGCATTTTTTAAAGTAGAATATTTTGGAAATACATGATACACATTTTCTAATATGTGATAAAGAATTTTGAATTGTCCTAAGCTAAGTGAGCGGCCCACTTTGCCCGCAAGCTGAATGTTTTTCCTTCTTCCATTTTAGTCGTTTTTTCTCAAAAACAAAACCCGGTTGTTGTTTCTAGCAGCTATACCATGTGTCCGGGTTTATTAGACCCCCATTTTGAGCCAAAGTTTGACCATGAATTTAACTAATGAAATATAAACTATATGTCATGAAAACTATATCATAGAAAACCTCTTTCAAACACAAACCCAACAATATATTTTGGTAGCATATCCTTTATATATTTCTCGTTAAAAAGTCAAATTTGAACCCAAAATATAAGGGGGCTAATAAAGAGGACAGAAATAGTATATATTTTAAAAGCTTATTAAAAAAATAAATCCTAGAAGAAAAAATCTTAAAAAATTGTTCAATATCTATATTATTAAAGAGTAGTCAATACATTCTTCCGGCCCCTTCCCCATAAGTTGCCTTTTTTCTCTCCATGCCCTCCCTTTCTGGTTTGGAATAATTTAAATCAAATCGACTCATTCATTTCCTTGTCCCACTACAAATAATGCCATGCATTTTACTTATTTAAATCTTACAAGAACCATGTTTTGCAGTAACTCAGTGAAATCAAATCAAATTTTAAGAAAACCCGAACTAATTTCTTTTCTTACCTTCCATATTCATACCCAAATGAAATCAAATCCTATCAAAATCTAAACTAAAGAAAACTTTCCCTCCATTCCCTAACAAATACTAAAATCAAATCAATTTTGACCAAAATATGGAATATGATGGGTGTAAGGTATATGTCAGACATGATTGATGTTGACATTAGAATGTATATGCCTCCATTGCAACACACAGGCAGTTTGCTACCGTGTCGTGTATATTACACAAAGTTCACCAAATATTTTAAAATGTTCAATGTTTTTTTTGAAAAGGAGGATGACCCCCGGCCTTAAAATGTTCAATGTGTATACGTTTTTTATCGTATAATTATTTTTTATCATATGTTAAAAATATTTAATGTATATAACAAAAATGTTTATCGTATATTATATAAAAATCTGTCGTGTGTATTTGAAAAATCTTCACCATATACTAAAAAAAGTTCAATGTGCATTTGAAAAAATGTTCGCTGCATATTGGAAAAAATTCACCATATATTGGAAAATCTATAAATAGGAAAATATGCAAAAATATAAGAAAATAAAAACAGAAGAGAACCCAAGATTTAGAAGAGAGAAAAAGAAAAAAAGAAACAGAACAACCATTATGTGGGCGGACCCATCTGGAGGAGTGTTCATCTAAACCTCAATTATATAAAGCATGTGAGCGTCATATAGGATTGGCCCACAACTGTGCTAGCGAGTGACAATGCGCTAGAGAAAACTAGTAAGACGAAGTTTGCTCTGTGGGTGGGCCCAATACATGTCGCTATAGCGAGGTGATAGAGGAAACCGAGTCAACCTGACCTTGGCACCGCAGCGGTTCACGCAAACACCCGCACACGGGGCCAGTTTTTTCCTCTCTTTTGAGATGTAGATTTGTTTTTTTAGTGCGGCAAGTGGATTATAGCAGAGTCGAGCACAGATTCTATCGCAACGCCCTAGGTGGTTGCTTCCCTCACTCCCACACGCTGTGAGGCCAGATCCGCTTGCCTCTCCACCACCATTAGTGACTACGTTACAGTGTGTTCGATGCGCCAGATGTCTCCCAGTTATTCGCTATCGTTCCCATGTCATTTCGCTTATGTGTTGCATCTTGCCATGTCATCATGTGCATTGCATCATCATGTTTTTCAAAACTTGCATCCGGTCTCTTTCTCCGTTGTCCGTTTCGCCATCCGACACTCCCACATGCACCCGTTGCACCTCTCAGTTTTCTTTCGTGAGCGGGAGAAAAATGTTCTCGGAATGGGCCGAGATTTGTCGAGTGGCCTTGGTATATCACCGATAGACCGTCTGTCAAATTTTGTTCCATTTGTAGGTCGTTCGATGCCCCAACGATTAACCGTGTAACCGCGAAACCCCTTCTCTTTGCAGCCCAGCACCCCTTCGCAATAGCCCACTAGCCCATCTAAACCCCCTCCATACTCTCCGTCGTTGGATCATGATCGTGTAGGCGAAAAACACACCTCATTTGGACTCTCCTAGCTCCCTCTACCTATAAATAAGTCCCCTCTCCCAAAATTCACGGTACAAACCCTAGCCATCTTCCTTCTCGTGCCGCCGGACGCGTCCGCACCACGCCGGACATGTCCGCGCTGCCCCCCCCCCCTCACCGAACCACGTCGCCTCCCGGTCTCCCCTGCCGCCGCGGCCCGCCAGGCCCACGGGGGGGGGGGGGGGAGCCCGTCCGCCCTACCGCAGCGAGCCCGCATCGCCTCTCGCGCCGCCCGCTCGTCTCCGCCGGCCGCCGTCTCCTCCCGCCGCCGCGCCGCCCGGCCGCCGCCCGTGCCGCAGCACTCCTCCTCCGCCGCCTTCCCTCACTGACGCGCCGCCGCCCTCCTCCGCCGGTCGCCGCCGCGCTGCGCCGCGTTGCCCGCTCGCCGAAGTGCCGTCGCCGGCCGCCGCCACGTCGCCGGAGCCAGATCCGGTCCGGGTGGATGAGATCCACCGGGAGCCGATCCAAACGCGCCCCCGTCCCGCACCACTCCGTCCCGGATCTCCTCGTCTCGTTGACTTTCGCGAGGTGAAATTTTGTCCAAGTCCTAAGAAGTCAGCATCATGTGTGCATGTTCATCATGTCATATCTCCATGCTCGTTGCTCCGTTTTGCGTGTATGATATATAAAAATGTTCATCTGGTGATGCTCTCCATGTTGGTTGCTCTTACGTGCTTGTTAGGGTGCATTATGCCATGTTAATCCTTATTGCAAGGGTGCTATATGATGTTAACCTGCTGAGATTGTTATAACTTGTTGTTTTGTCTTTTTCATTGTATTTTGTGTGTGCATCCTTTGAGCATCATGTCTATATGTTTTAGGAGCATAATTATTCCATCTTTACAATGGTGCAATGCATGTATTGTTATGTGCCTTGTGGTTAGTGCATCAATCTTGTGAAGTGTGCTACTTAATGTTGCTGATTTCTGAGACTGAATTTTGCTGTCTGTAACTGTAACCTTTGTGTTGCCATGTTAATTTGAAGCTATACCATCAATTCCATGCATAATCTGGTGATGTTTAGTTCACATGTTTTGATGTCCATATTATCCTCTATCATGCCATGCCTTTTGATGCCTCATATATATCCTGTAGCATATGTTTTCATTGCCATGAACATGCCTATATGATGTTCCAGTTTCTGTTAACTTCATGATGTCATGTTGTGAGCTTGATATCGATTGATCTATGCCTCTTTTGGAGATGCTCCAATTACATGAATTGAATTATGCTATGATTACTTTGTCAACATGTCAAGTATGTTAATTTTGGACTTCATATGACCTCTGATCCAAACTTGCAAACATGCTATGTTGTTGTTGTTGTTTTACACTTGCTGAAATTGTTACAACATTCAAACTTGTCTTGATGGTTCCCACTAGTCCATGATCCATATGTACTAGATCGGGAACGCGCCTTGGCATGAGGGTGCCAGTCCCAAGGTTTTGATCAAGCAGGAAATGATAAGTTAGTAGGAATCCAGATTTAGCAGATACATTAATACATGATAACAATAAGGCAAAGAAAAAACACTCAATTGCGATATAAGCAAGACAAAATGATGCTCAGATTATAAGACATGACGAAGCTCGGTGTTGTTCATAAGACCACAAAACATATCCACTCACATGAAGTTCTATACAAAAAGTGGGAGTATAGAAGAGGAGGTAATAAGAGTAGGAACATAATAAAGGAGAGCCAATGACAAAGCCATAGCTACTAAGCATACTAATAAGTGGCGTCATTCATGTGCCAACGGCATGGCCAATCGGGTAAAGATCACCACTATAATAAATTAGTAGGGAAGCAAGTTTAGAACATGTATTAAACAGGCAACTTTCTGGTTTAACAGAAAGAAGGAACATTCACTATATACCAGAAGCATGACATCATAGAGTTCATCACGGCCATGAGATAATAAAAGCTAATCCGTTCTAGAAGCAAACATCATAGGTTTAGTAGAGTCAAGAGATTACAAAAGTTAATTAGATGACATTAAGTTCACTACCAAGAACAGAAACATAGAGAGCAAAAGCCAAACACAGTGGCAGTGGAGACGGTCAAACTACGAAGCCATAGTTATGCATGCTAATAGATAGCTTGGTTCAACTACCTCATCGATTAACTCCACGGGTACCATTCCATAACCTAATGTGAATAGTTCGTGAGACATATGACCATAGAATGATTTTTGTATAGACAATGCACTTGTGATTCGGTACCTGAGCATAGGGACAATGAGTCCCCCTTTTTATCTTGAAGGCGAAGACACATAACTAATATTCATTCAGCATGACGCCTTTGAAAAAATCTGATCAGTTGGTTGTTATTATGGACCTCTTATTCGTACCCATCATCATTCTGACTTGTCTCTTAGCACCTCAGTGTTGAATCGGATCATCATGTCCTCAACTGGTTCATTGAGACCATCTTTTGTAAAGCGACTGGAGAAGCACCGGAAAAGGAAGCATGCATTTTTCACAGTTAGGTAAAGAGAAGAAACAATTTGAGAGTAAACACTTATTCTGTTATCTCCTTCACAATTTGAACATATAAAGCAAAGAAACAATGAAAATCCATAAGGAAGGACAACAAAATTAAGTGTTAAAGTAAGGGGTGAAAAACTAAAGGGTGGATGAGCAAACTGGAGGGTCCTGGCCAGTACGACACATGTTGCCATACTAATGAACAAACACCCCCTCGTATACATCAGGGGTTTGCATATGTTATAATCCGCTATCTAAAACAGTCAGGGCATTAACATAACTTTTATTGGATGATTCAAAATGCAGTGTTGCATATACAGTAGCTAGAACCTACTATGCCTAAACTAAAGAACATGAATCTGAGAAGTACAAACATATCAGGAAGCATTGGTAAAACAAAAAATTGGTTTGCAGTCAGTTAAAGGATGACATAACAGACAATTTTGGCATCCAGTCCAAGATTGCATATACTTGTAAAAACATGAATTAAAGCAATCTATTCATATAGCATGGATCCTTTCATCTGAAGTAGCGAAGCCCATGAAGTAAGGATCCGGATACCTCAGGGTGGAGTGGAAATGGCGGGGTCGACGGCAACGATTCTGTGCCCTGGCTAGGGACTACCATCTCCATCGTGACATGGGCGACCACTGTAGATACCTAGACAGCAAGATAAGGGTGGACTGACCTAACAATAATGTAACAACAGGAAAGCCATTTACCACCCTAAGAATAAATTTAGTAAGAACCAGGATAAATTATAACCAGCAAGAATGAGCATTGCAAGGAAAAAAATTCCGGTGATCACTTAAGAAACACGACTCACGTTTAGGCAAGGAGACTTGGAAGAAGCTGGGAGCAATTGTTCCTAAGAGTGAAGTATCACATTCTCTATGATTTGAATTGCCTAGTGGGATTTATATTGTAATGGAACCAACAACCCTGATAACACTCTTAAAACAATAAAAAAATTACAATATATTGCAATTTGAAAAACTAAATATTTAGAAAATTAGGTAATTTCTTAGAACACCCCCATATCAATTTGAAGCACTAATTTCTGTTGTTTGATGGGAAGCACTGATCCAGAACACATGACAATGTTTGATTTGAAATCATATATTTCTGTTATATATGCCAAGGCATCACATCTGCACAAGTAAGGCTTGAGCAGTTTCTACTTGGTTCTTCTGCTCAACGCCCTCATACAATGAACAACACAATGTTTGTTAGTAGCCAAATGCTCTCCCAGAAAAAGGAAAAAGCATTACTACATGATCTAACATTCATAGCCACGTACCACACGCGTGAATCAGACAGTCTAGTTTTGGGGCTGCCGAATGAGCGCAACATATAAATGTAACACTGAATATAGGAAGCATAAACAATAAACTGTTGCTAATATATGCGTCACAAAAGCATTCTAGTGCAGAACTACATACTCAAAGGTCAAAATTAAACTTCAAGTCACATTATCGTCAAAATAATGTACATTTGCAGCGAGTGGATAATTAAATAACACATATGAGGTACGAAAATTTAGTTAAGAGAATAAGTAAACTAACTCGTCCCACTGTGCTAGCAGACTTAGGTTGTGTCAATCGTATGCATAGTCTACAAACAACTATTTTTGTAAGCAACGCGAACTAAAAAGTACCACTGCCATACAGCTAAAAACTAAAAATGGATAGCAAAAACATATATGGATTCCTCGAGAAAACATACATGACTTGAACTCTTCCTCAAAATAATGAATGAAGTTAATAACACGTGCATCATTCAAGCTATCTATTTTTCAGATTGCTTAGGATATTCTTCTAGCAAAATAATTATGTGAATAGTACAGAAAAGGATATGCTATATCAATGAAGAGCATATCAGCACATTTAGGAAGAAAGGAAAGTTTCTCAACTCATATAGATCAGGTTGCCACTGTCATCTTCCTCCCCAAGCCATTGTCGTCCTCTTGTTCACCAAGATGCCGCCGCCAACGCCGTGCCATGGTACCAGAGATGGAAACATTCAGATTCAGTACTAGGCATGGCTCAAAATAATGAACAATCCAAGAAATCAATAACAGTTAGGCGTCACTTACTCGATCAAAACAACCAGAACTAAATGTTATTTCTGGGCTCTGGTCAGCCAAGCCAGGTCAAATGAAAAGAGGCCGGAATACAACTACTTCAATAGTGCAGTAACCATGTAAAGAAAAAGATACATAACTGCAATGTAAGAAATGCTAGATGAGTAATTTGTTGACGCCAAAATAAGATTATTAGATACATATCCGTAATTATAAAAAAAAATTGAAATAAATCATCTAGTATAAGCTGGAAGACATAGTACATCAAACCTAAAGGAGAAGCACCCTAGATAATATCCACTGATTTTGATAATCAACACATAGTATCCTATATAGCACCCAAAAAACAAAATTAGAACAGCAGGTAAGAACAACAAGCTAACTGAGCAACAAATGAAAAAAAGGGGCCCCAGAATTATATACACTGCATTATTCATCATTGACAGAGTTTTGTTAGTCAGTTCTATTTTCTTTTGGAGTATAAAGGAACTAACATATAATATAAGAGCAATTCTTTTTTCTTTGATAATATAAGAGAGTATAGGAAATCACAGAGCTTGTTTAAGATATTTTGTCACATTAAGTAGTTCAGATAATGTAAGTGCATCTAGTGCCCCTTAGTGATTTTGGTGTATTGAAGACTTATAGGTTAAGTATCTAATGTGTTTATGAGTGTACACAGGCCTATAAGTCTATGAGGAGTTTGATATTTACAGAGAAAGTTGACCCCTAAAAATGAAGTTCTTCGACTGAAGACTTTGATATTTTGAAGACTTCCTGAAGACTTTGAAAGTGAAGAAATTGGTGTGACCTTGAAGACTTGGTATTCATTTGAGCAACATGAAGCGTGAAGACTTTTGTTTTCGTAGTTTCATTTTCTCTTTCTTGAGTCATAGGAAACACCGTACTGTTAAAGGGGGTCGAGGAAATACTAAGGAGAAAATTTCCATGTGATGCTCATCTCAAATCCTACATCTACCAATCCCTTCAAGTGAAGCCATTGGAAATCTCATACAGTTCAGTCAATTTCTTCAGTGACAGAGACGCAGTTCTTCTGGTCACTGAGGACTTTGCTCTGACTGAGGATTTAGGAATTCGCCAGTGCGAATTGCCTACACAGTGAGGAACATGATAGCCCTGAGGAATTTGTACCTCAAATTTCCGACCGTTGCTGTGCTACGCGCCAGCTGTCCCAAAATATCTTATCCACCTAACGGTCATATCATTGAAGGGCATTTATGTCTTATCATGTCGGGCTGCTCCCTAGGCTATAAATAGCCGCCCCCTACAACCACTAGCTGGTTGGCTGCTCCGAGAGAACTTGACACTTGTCATTTGAGAGCAACCCATCCTCCGAGGACTTTGAGCGAAAATCATCAAGTGAGGAAAATCCAAACCCAAACCCAAACACCTACAAACCCAAAGTGATTGAGCATCACTGAAGAGATTGATCCTGCGTGGATCCGACGCTTGTTACCTTTGAAGACTGTGCTTCTTCCAGACGGTTAGGCGTCAAGGTCTAGAGCATCCAAGAGGAATTGTGGATCGCCGAGTGACCAAGTCCGTGAAGGTTTGGAAGTCACCTGAAGACTTACCATGAGTGATTGGGCGAGGACTGTGTGTCATTAGCTCAAGGAGAATACGATGAGGACTGTGTGTCCGGGACTAGGTGTCCTCGAGTTTAAATACTCAGCCGCTCCAACCAGATGTACAACTCAGACAGCAGTTGGAACTGGTCTACCAAATCATTGTCTTCACCAAGCTTACTGGTTCCATTTCCTCAACACTTTCATTTCCTCATTACTGTGTTGTGTGTTTGTTCATATCTATGTTTGAAGACTTTGACTAAAGACTTTCTCAATTTCCTTAGTTTAATTTCTTCAGTCTGTTTTGTCTTCATCTAGTGTTATCCTGTGTTAAAGCTTTCTGTACTCTGTGTTTGTCTTCATTTTATCATGATGACTATGCTTGGATTCTGTTATGATTTCATCTGAGTACTTATTCCCCTGCTAGTAGTTCTTCGCTAAGGAATTTCCTCACGAGCAAATTCCTCAGTGAAGAATTTCATAAAAATTGCCTATTCACCCCCCCTCTAGTCGATATAACGCACTTTCAATTGGTATTAGAGCAAGGTACTCCCTTGTTCTATGTGATTTTGGTTTAACCGCCTGGAGTTTTAGTTATGTCGACCGTAGATATGAAGAAAGTGACATGCCCCATCTTTGACGGTCATGAGTATCCCAAATGGAAGGCCATGATGAAAAAGCGTCTCATGGCGATGAACAGCGAGCTGTGGACCGTCACTGAGATTGGTCTGACCGATCTGTGCAAGATGACGGAAGCTGATGACATTCGCAAGTACACCCACCTCAACCTCACAGCGAAGGCCGTCATCTGCTCAAGTCTGTCTCGAAATCAGTTCAGGAACGTCATGCATCTCGATCAGGCGAAGCTTATCTGGGACCGTATCTCTGATGTTTATGAAGGCCATCGAACCTGTCACGATCCTTGGTTTGAGGACTTAAAAAAATCTCTCAAGACAATGACATCTAAACCAGAATCATCCTCCTCCTCACCATGCCTCATGGCAGATGGTGAACAGGTAACTGAATGCTATCTGTCTGAATCCAGTGATGAGGAATCTGGTGATGAATTTGGACCCAATTATGTCAAACTTGCATCACTTGCTGCTAAACAACAAAGAGCTTTGGAAAGGGCTAACAACATGCTTAGTAAGAGCAATGATATGTTGAGTGAAGAAAAAATGGATCAGTCACAAGCTTTGGCTGAAAGTCTTCAGAGACTTCATTCTAAGTATGACTCCCTTCAAGATCAGCATAACTCTCTCTTGTCCGATCTTGAGAAGATAAGAGTGAGTTATGAAGATCTTCAGAAGGAGCGCGATTCATTACTTGCTCAACAAATCAGCGCTGCTCAGGAAGAATTTATTCCTCCATGTTTGAAATGCATTGAACAAGAATCTGCTAATTCCTCACCTGAATGTTCAAATGCTTCAAATGTTACAAATTCTTCACCTGCCTCCGCTATCACTAATTACTCATCTGAGGACATTGCTAGTATCACTGACGATGCAGGGTTGAAGGAATTGTACATGACAGGCATGTACAAAAGCCTCAAAGGGCATCAGACTCTTTGTGATGTGCTTAAAAAGCAGATCCTCAACAGGAACCCTAGGAAAGAGGGTATTGCCTTTGAGAGGAAACTCAATGCTGATGGTACATATTGGAAGCCTGAGCAGTACCCCAAAACCTCATGGGTTGCTGCAAAGGGACCTCTAGTTGATCCATCTAATTTATCTGGTTATACATGTGAATCTTCTCATTCTTCTGATGTGTCATTTGACTCCAACTATAAACTGTTCAAAAATCAGAATGGTGAAGTATTTGCTAGATATGTTGGCACTAACTGCAGGAACGGTTCCCCTATGAAGAAAATCTGGGTTTCCAAACGGTGCCTTGAAAGTCTTCAGGTGAATGTCCTCATGACACCACCTGTGAAGAAAAGGAACCCCAGATCAAATTCTTCATATGGACCAAATTCTTCATATGGATCCAAGTCCTCATACAGACCAAATTCCCCAAGGGGATCAAATTCCTCACATGGATCAAAGTCCTCATATGAACATCATCGTGCTAACAACTCTGTTTCGCAGGGAAGAGCCAAGGGCTATGAATATGAGCATTATTCTTCAAATTATTATGGTCATAGGTCCTCGAAGAATTTCTCTGCTTATTCATATGCTTACTGTCGTGGATTTGTCACGGCAGATGTCCTAGCGAAAGGACTTAGTCGTGGAGCCATCGCAACGGGTTAACTTGAAGGGGTTAAAAGCGGACGCAAGGACACGGTGTTTATACTAGTTCGGCCCCTTCGATGAAGGTAAAAGCCTACGTCTAGTTGTGATGGGATTGATGTGTTTCGAGGGCTAGGGAGCGATCAGCTTCGCCTAAACCTCGAGTTGTTGTTCTCTCCCCTTAAACCGCCGTCGGGTCGTCCCCTTATATACACGGGTGACGCCCGTCGGTCTACAAAGTCCCAACCTCCGGTTCATAAACGTGCCCGGGTTGGTCTCTCTATTCCTAACTTACAATGCAAGTTTACCTCAGGCCGGTTTACGGCCGTAAACCTCTAAACCGATTATAGGCCTTGGGCCCTTCTATTTCTCCTTGGGCTTTAACATCTTGGGTCCATTGACGGAGCTAACCCGGGCCCTGTAGGCCAGTTTACACCAAATAGCAATATCCCCAACATTAGGCCCCAGATTGATTTGAACAGGTTCATGTCAATCCTTAATAAGAATTTCTGTCTTCAAATGTCTTCCAGTAACTGTTAAACCGCTGTTTCTTCGTCTCCTCTTGCTGCGGTAAACCGATATGACGTCAGCGCAAAGTTACCGCCTCTTTTTGCTAATCCGCATTAATCAGGGCGACGGCTGGGCTCCCGAAATCACCGGCCCCTGGATTCGCGCGCCTGGCACGCGCGCCGCGCCTTATAAATAGGACTTGAAGGCCATCTTCCTTTCCTCCCTTTCGTCCCCTTCTTCGTCTTCCTCGCGACCCAGACCTCGGAGCTCCGCCGCCGCCGTCAGCTACTGCATCAACTCCGGCCGCTGCATTAACCTGACCGGACCGGAGTACCGCGGCGACCCTCCACATCCGTTTGGATCCCGGTAAGGCTCCTGTTCTTCTTGCTTTAGATCTGTTCTAGGGTTCGTCATCCTGCCACTGTTCCTTGTTCATCTCCATAGCAGCTTTTGCTAACAGATTATGATACTTATATTGTGATTTGTAGTCACTCTCAATATTCGCCATAAATCTGCACTCATCTCCTTAGATCCCACTCATTTCCCTGCTTGTCGAACTTATGCTGTTCTGCTGTGAGCCAAACCTCATATTTTTACTTCTTTTTTGCCCTAGCTGTAGATCCATTGTTTTGAAAGAATCCGTACGGGATCTGTTTCTGCTTTCATATTTACAACTGTTAGATCTGGTCGGTTTAACTTTTAGCAGAGCGAACAACCCAAACCATATATCCATTAGTCCCCTCAATGAACCGCCAGATGATATCATTGTAGATAACTTCACTCTATATAAGAGCATCTTCGGTTTACAATCACACCTGTCTCAAACCGGAATACCTTTGTCTTGTAGATTTCTTTATGGCAAAACAGGTGTACGAATGCAACTGGGTTCCCTCTCGCATCACCGAGACCCAATTAAACAACTTAGTTCTGACTGGCGCCTTGAGTAGCAAAAATGCCATCCATTGGAGGGTTCCAGGAGATGAATGTCCTCCTACCCCACAGGAAGGAGAAGTGGTGGTGTTTGCGGATCACCTGGCCCGGGGTTTTAATCCACCCGGTTCAAAATTTTATCGGGACGTCCTGGCTAATTTTAAGTTGCGCCCACAAGATGTTGGTCCAAACTCAGTCACGAATATCTGCCATTTTCAAGTGCTTTGTGAGGTGTACTTCCAGGAGGAACCTACTGTAGAGCTGTTCCGAGACTGTTTTCATTTGAACCGACGTACTGAATTCACCGACGGCCCTAATATGGAACTGGGTGTTATGGCGATTCAAAAGAGGAAAGAAGTGACTTATCCTCACGCCAAGTTGCATAGCCATCCGCAAGAATGGAATCACACTTGGTTCTATTGCAAGGATACTTCCCCTGCTGAAGAAAATCCTCTGCCTGGCTTCCGTCCAGAGAGACTTAGCAATACACACCCCTTCCCCCCAAGGCTAACCGCCAAAGAGAGGAGTAAGTATGCCCCTCAGCTGTCCAAGCTCAGAGCCTTCATGGCTAACGGTTTAACCGGGGTAGATCTTGCCCGTTGCTGGATTTCATGGAGCATCCTGCCCCTTAGCATCCGCTCCGGTTTAATGTGCCAATACACGGGCCGGGTTGATGATCCTTTGAGGCACTGCAACATCCAGCTGACGGAAGACGAAGTTACTGAAGCTGTGAAAAAGATGCTGAATGAACCGGAATATGTTTGCGCCCGAACCGGCCTGCTTCCCTTTTGTGCTACAAACAAACCACCTGCTGTAAGCATCTCACCTCTGTTTGTTATAGAATTTATGATCTCCTTATATACATATTGTTAACTCCAGTCCTTTCTGAGACAGGGAGATGATCCGTTTTGGAGCAAGAAGTTTCAGGAGCCGACAGAAAAGGTAACCCGACCCAAAACAAGGGTGAAGAAGCCCGCTCAGAAGAAAAGGAACACCGCTTCCTCTACCCCGGATTTAGAGGAGGAGGATGTGGGTAATCCGGACCTTGAGGTAGACCTCGATTCAGTTGGCTTACTTTTTATACGTCTTATTGATGATGATATTTGTCAGGACGACGCTGAAGCGAGTAATGCTGAAGGCCCAGAGGTAACTATTCTTTCTTCTGATGCAGTTCCTTTGCCTTTGAAAAAATCTCGCCAAGCAAACCGGAAAATTAAATTTTCTCATCCTCTTGCTTACTTGGATCCCAAATTTCTTGTGAAGACCCAGCAACATGAAGCTCGACGCACCACCCGGCATAGCGGCCAGGTAGTTACCTCCTCCGGTTTACCGAACAGCCCGGTTCGGAAATGCCGCTCAGAGGTCTCTGATTTATGCGCTAGCTTTCCTCCTAAAGCAGGTTTAACTCGTCAGCCTCTTAATCCATCTGACTCCGATTATCAGGTCACTTCCCATTCATCTTCTGGTGAATCTTCAGCCACTCAACTGCCACCGCTAAAGACAGTTATTGGGTAAGTTGGACCGATCACAACATATTTCTATATGGGTTTCTTAATCCATCTTACACCGTTCTTTCAATCTTTTGGGTCTTTCCCAGGGCTAAACCTAGACCGAGCAAGAAGGCTCGTCTGGATAATCCAGCCGAAGGAACTGCCGCTCCTGAACCGGAGAGAACTCCTGGTGCTGATGCTCTAGCTCGTGAGGACATTCAGAATTATCTACCTCCACAGGATGACGCCTATGCTGAAGAAAGGCCTACCAATCCTGCCAGCCGTACTGATCAGCCTGCCAGTCCTGTTCGGGTTGAGGAATCCATCCCTCCTTCTGGAACTGTTGATAAACCGACAATGCTAATGCAGAGCAGCGACTCCAAAGATGATGATGTTGTGATTACCGGCATTGGTCGCTCTGAACCGGGGAACTTTGCTACTTTAGCCAAGCATACTGCCAAGGAAGAAATCTCGGCCATAAAGAGCAAATGGGACGTTGATTCCTCAACGTACGCCGCTTTAAGCGCCCAAGATCTTTATTCTGGGTACCTGAACCGACTGTACACCAGTCGCGATTATGAAGCTGGTATGATCAGGATGATGAAAGAAAAACTTGAGGTAACTCTCTTGTGCTTCATTCTGTTGCAACCTAGCTTCTCAATTTTTTCCAATCCGAGATGGTAATCCGAATCATGCTGCCTTGACAACTAAGGCCCGGTTTAAAAACCCAGGGCTTCAACATAGGCCGTTAACCAGAAACATCATCAAATAACCATTAGCCCCCAAGTACCAAGTTTAAATACTTGTATTAATCCTTGGACTTTTGTAATGGAAAACATGCGTTAAGATCAAGTATGCATTAGCCCCCAAGTATCGAGCACATAACTTGCTTGTGTGGTTGATACTTCCAAACCGTGCAATATTTTCTGAACACTGCTGATGACCTGCTGCAGGGGGATCTGAAGACCAAAGAGAAACAAGTCTCGGACCTTCAGGAAACCCTAAAAACCCAGCAGGCTGAAACTGCAAAAGCGAAGGAGGAATTGACCAATGCCTTAACCGTTATGGAACAGCTGAAAGAAAGCCGCAAAAAGGAACAAGCTAATTGGGCTACTGAAAAGGCTCTTTTGATGAAAAGGGCTGAAAATGCCGAAGCTGCTCTCAAACCGGTGGTTGATGAATTATCCACCGTAAAGCGACAAATACACTCCATGACCTCTGCCTTCTTTGGTAAATTTCTTTCGATGCCCTTCTTCCAATTTGTACCTTGTCTGCTATATCCAATGTCCGGTTTGTAATCCATCTTGAAACACTGCAGGCACACGTATTGGACACTTGGGTTCTGATGTGCGGATGAAACTCAAAGCTGCCTATACTTTGATTAAACAGTTGTACACCGGAGCACAGAGAGCTATCACCACTGCATCGCATAACAACCCTGCACCGTCTCTGATTCAAGACACGTTAAAAAGGTTATCCATGCTTCCAGCCCGGATTGAAGAGTTAAAAAGATCAGCTGCTCGAACCGGAGCCATCACTGCCTTGATCCGGGCCAAAGCGTGGGTACCAGATTTTGATCCTGTCGAAGCGGCCCAAGGATACCCCAGCTTGAAAGAAGACGGTTCAGATTTCGGCGAAAATGACTTGAGGGCGATAAACCGGGCGGTGCGCCCCCTAGCTTGTCAATTGGCTGAAGAAGCAGATCTGACACATTATCAGGCCCAATATGATAACCAGAACAAGCGAGTAGCTGCCCCGGTCCCTGAAGCGGAAAACCTTATTCCTCCAATCCGTAAGCATACCTACGCCCCTGACATTGAACCGTCTTTGCTGATTCATGAAGAAGCTGTCTTTCAAGCGCTAATGGGAATCGACTGGACCACTGCTGATTTCCAGCCAATGGGTAGCCAAGAGAAAGCTGAAGCGGCGCAAGATGATCCACAGCCTTCGAACCGAGGCGGCGAACAGGCGTAATCAATGCTCCGGTTCACCTTAATTGGTGACGTTTAATCCGTCAAAAAACAATATATTCAGGCACTACGCTGCCTTGTAATAAGATAGTTTAATACCTCTGCCTTTGAATGCGCCTTTGTGCACGGGTACTAATGCCCTTGCCATGACTTTTTCCAACTTGTGTTTCTTGTCTTTACTGGGTACAAAGGACGGTCTTTCGACCATACGAACCGTGCTGCGCCTTTGCCAAACCGGGCAACTTGCCTCCGGGTTAAAAAATGGACCAGGCTGTGTCAGCTGAATCGGTTTAAAAGTACTTGTCGTTCCAAAGAACAAAAAACACCGCAAGAAGGAAGATAACAAACAACCAAATACGAGAGAAGAACGCAATAATAAAACGCATGCAAAGGGTGGTTGCTATGAACCGTTCAGAAGGCGTTACCATCGTCAAGACAAAAAACCAAGCCCCCAAGGGGTGTAACTACGGTTTAAGCCGACTAGGTTCCTAACTGAATCGTGGCAAATATGCCGGTCAAATGGCATTGCATTGGTTTGGATTCGACCAAGCCCCCAAGTGACTCAGTGGCCTAGGGCCGATCAAGTGGCATTGCATTGGTTCGGACACGACCAAGCCCCCAAATGACTTATTGGCTGTTTAAAAGCCGATCAGAAGGCATTACCATCATCAAGACATGACCGAGCTCCCATAAGGTGTAACTACGGTTCAAGTCGATTAGGTCCCCAACTGACTTAGTGGCAAATGTGCCAGCCAGAAGGCATTACCGTCGTCAAGACATGACCAAGCTCCCCGGAGGTGTAGCTACGGTTCAGGTTGACTAGGTCCCCAACTGACTTTGTAAGGATAGCTATGTTCTCTTTGGTTCGAATACGACCTATGTTTGAACAGGAAGCCCCATGTTTGAACCGCGCATCATGTCAGCAGGTCCTCTTCAGTAATTTTTAACTTTTTTGCAAGAGATAAATTTTTCTTGAACCGGGATCTTGAACCGGATATTAAGGGCTTCAAAGCTTTGTGGGAGACATCTTCCCTTGAACCGGATTTCAAACCGGAATCTTCACTTTGATCTTCTGTGAAGCGACCTCAAGGGGAAAACCGGAGGTTGCACTAAAGCGAATTAACTCCATGTAACCACGCATGATGTGAAGAACAGCAGAGACCCCGCTTGACTCGAGGCTCCGGTTTATTATATTGATCATAATATATACATGGTCATGATATGTACATAAACAGAGCCCAAGGCTCATGTATAATAAGGTCGAAGATGAGCTATGTTCCACGGCCTGCTGGTCTCCTCTTCTGATGTGCGTGAATCTTTGCGCTCTCGAATATCAATCAGGTAGTATGACCCATTATTCAGATTCTTGCTGACCACAAAAGGTCCTTCCCAAGGCGGGGATAATTTATGCTGATCAGACTGATCCTGGATGAGCCGAAGCACCAAATCCCCCTCCTGAAAGGTTCTGGTCTTAACCCGACGGGTGTGGTAACGGCGAAGATCCTGCTGGTAAATCGCTGAACGGGCAGCTGCTAATTCACGTTCCTCATCCAACAAGTCAAGAGCGTCCTGCCGTGCCTGCTCGTTGCCCGCTTCAACATAAGCTGCCACACGAGCTGAATCATGTCGTATATCACTGGGGAGAACCGCCTCTGCTCCATAGACCATAAAGAACGGTGTAAACCCCGTGGATCTGTTAGGCGTGGTGTTGATACTCCATAATACAGATGGTAGCTCCTCAACCCAACAACCCGGCGTCCTTTGCAAAGGGACCAGAAGCCGGGGTTTGATACCTCTCAAGATCTCTTGATTCGCTCGTTCTTCCTGACCATTAGACTGTGGGTGAGCTACCGAAGAAACATCAAGCCGTATATGCTCCCGTGCGCAGAACTCTCTCATGGCCCCCTTGGATAGATTGGTACCATTATCTGTGATGATGCTGTGTGGAAAGCCAAACCGTAAGATCACCTTCTTTATAAACCGAACCGCCGTGGCAGCATCACATTTACTGACAGGTTCTGCCTCCACCCACTTTGTAAATTTGTCAACCGCCACCAGTAGGTGGGTCTTCTTATCTTTGGAACGCTTAAAAGGCCCAACCATATCGAGCCCCCAAGTCGCAAACGGCCAAGTGATTGGAATCATCCTCAATTCTTGAGCCGGTATGTGCGCTCGTCTGGAAAATTTCTGGCAACCATCACATAACCTGACCAGGTCTTCTGCATCAGCATGAGCAGTTAACCAGTAGAAACCGTGGCGGAACGCTTTAGCCACCAACGATTTTGAACCGGCGTGGTGGCCGCAATCCCCTTCATGTATTTCACGTAATATCTCGCACCCCTCCTCAGGGGATACGCACCGTTGCAGCGCTCCTGACACGCTGCGATGATGTAGCTCTCCTTTGAGAATGGTCATAGACTTGGACCGCCGTACTATCTGCCGAGCCAAGGTTTCGTCTTCTGGCAACTCACCCCGGTTCATATACGCCAGATAAGGAAGCGTCCAATCCGGGGTGACGTGAAGAGCCACCACTAATTGAGCCTCCGGATCAGGAACAGCCAACTCCAGCTCACCGGGTAGCTGTACCGATGGGTGATACAATACATCCAAGAAAACATTGGGTGGGACCGGTTTACGCTAAGAGCCCAAGCGGCTTAAAGCGTCCGCTGCCTCATTCTTTCTGCGGTCCACATGGTCCACTTGATAGCCTTTGAAATACCCAGCCACCATGTCTACTTCACGACGGTATGCAGCCATGAGCGGGTCCTTAGAATCCCAGGTGCCAGATACCTGCTGAGCCACCAGATCCGAATCACCAAAGCACCTAACTCGGCTCAGATTCATCTCTTTAGCCATCCGAAGACCATGAAGCAAAGCTTCATACTCAGCCGCATTATTTGTACAGGGAAACATTAAACGGAGGACATAACAAAACTTATCTCCTCGTGGGGAAGTTAAAACGACTCCAGCCCCCGAGCCTTCCAATTGTCTGGACCCGTCAAAATGAATAGTCCAATATGTGTTATCTGGCTTCTCCTCAGGTGCTTGTAACTCTGTCCAATCGTTTATGAAGTCGACAAGTGCTTGTGACTTTATGGCCGTCCGGGGTACGTATCTTAAACCGTGCGGCCCAAGCTCGATAGCCCACTTGGCAATCCGACCGGTCGCCTCCCGATTCTGTATGATATCACCCAAAGGAGCAGAACTGACCACCGTGATGGGGTGTCCATGAAAATATTGCCTCAGCTTCCGGCTTGCCATAAAAACACCATATACCAGCTTCTGCCAATGCGGATACCTTTGTTTGGACTCGATAAGCACTTCACTGATATAGTAAACCGGTCGCTGAACCGGATGTTCCTTCCCAGCCTCCTTTCGTTCTACCACCATCGCCACACTGACCACTCTGGCATTCGCAGCAACATATAACAGGAGTGGCTCTTTATCTACAGGGGCTGCCAACACTGGCGGATTGACTAGCTGTCGCTTCAAGTCCTCAAACGCTTTATCAGCCTCCGGACTCCAGACAAATTGATCTGTCTTCTTGAGCATCTGATACAAGGGGATCGCCTTTTCACCGAGGCGGCTGATAAACCGGCTTAACGCTGCAATCCGTCCGGCCATGCGCTGAACATCATTGACGCATTTCGGTTTGGCCAGGGAGGTGATGGCTGTGATCTTTTCCGGATTGGCCTCAATTCCTCTATGGGACACTAAGAATCCCAACAACTTACCTGCAGGCACACCAAAAACACATTTAGCCGGGTTGAGCATCATTTGGTACACTCTCAAGTTATCGAAGGTTTCCTTCAAATCATCAACCAGGGTCTCCTTCTTTCGTGACTTGACCACAATATCATCCACATAAGCATGTACATTCCGACCAATCTGTTCGTGGAGGCAATTTTGCACACACCGTTGATAACAAGCCTGCGCACTCTTAAGCCCGAAGGGCATAGAAACATAGCAGAAGGCTCCAAAGGGAGTAATGAACGCCGTCTTCTCCTGGTCCTTAACTGCCATCTTGATCTGATGATAACCCGAATAGGCATCCAAAAAACTTAAACGCTCGCAACCTGCTGTAGCATCAATGATTTGATCAATCCGGGGGAGAGCAAAAGGATCCGCCGGACAAGCTTTATTCAAGTCTGTGTAATCCACACACATGCACCAGGTGCCGTTTTTCTTAAGAACCAGCACCGGATTAGCAAGCCACTCGGGATGAAAAACCTCAATAATGAACCCGGCTGCCAGGAGCCTGGCCACTTCCTCACCAATCGCTTTACGTCTTTCTTCGTTAAACCGCCGTAAGAACTGTTTTACCGGTTTATACTTAGGATCCACATTAAGGGTGTGCTCAGCGAGTCGCCTCGGTACACCAGGCATGTCAGACGGCTTCCATGCAAAGATGTCCCGATTCTCACGGATGAACTCGATGAGCGCGCTTTCCTATTTTGGATCCAGGTTTGCACTGATGCTGAACTGCTTGGACGAATCGCCTGGTATGAAGTCAACAAGCTTAGTTTCGGCAGCCGATTTGAACTTCAAGGCCGGATCGTGGTCCGTAGTTGGCTTCTTCAACGAAGTCATGTCCTCCGGGTCAACACTGTCTTTGTACTGCTTTAGCTCCTCCGTAGCACAAACCGATTCGGCATAAGTCGCATCTCCTTCCTCGCATTCCAAAGCGATTCGACGGCTCCCATGAACCGTTATAGTGCCCTTGTAACCCGGCATCTTAAGTTGCAGATACACGTAACAGGGCCGTGCCATAAATTTTGCATAGGCTGGCCGTCCAAACAAAGCGTGATACGGACTTTGGATCTTAACCACTTCGAACGTCAACGTCTCTGATCTGGAATCATGACTATCGCCAAAGACCACTTCAAGGGCTATCTTACCAACCGGATATGCAGACTTGCCAGGCACCACCCCGTGGAACACTGTATTGGTCGGTTTAAGATCCTTATCTACCAGTCCCATGCGACGGAAGGTCTCATAATACAAGATGTTAATGCTGCTCCCTCCGTCCATGAGCACCTTGGTGAGCTTATAACCTCCCACCTGAGGCGCCACCACCAATGCTAACTGACCCGGATTATAAACCCTGGGAGGGTGATCTTCTCGGCTCCATATGATAGGCTGTTCCGACCAGCGCAGATAGTGAGGCGTGGCCGGTTCGATAGCACTGACTGCCCGCCTCTGAAGCTTTCTATCCCGTTTATCCAAGCTTGTAGTAAAGACATGATACTGTCCACCACTCAACTGTTTTGGGTTGCTCTGATAACCTGATTGCTGCTGTCCGTAACCACTTTGATTACTTTGATTATTTCGGCTGTCCTGTCCGCCCGGATTACCCTGGAACCCTGGACCGGGATTTCCGCCACCGTATCCTGATCCGGAACCTGAACCGCCGCCGGAGCTGTGATCATATTGGAAAGTGTTTGAGCTTTTGAATTCCTTCATGATATAACAATCCTTCCAAAGATGGGTTGCTGGTTCCTCTTTTGTTCCGTGCTTCGGACAGGGCTGGTTTAAGAAAAAGTTCAAACGCTCCGGATTAGGACCGGGATTTGCGCGGAAACTTGGTTGTTTCCCCTTACGCCGCTGGCCTTTATTCTATGCACTTGTATTGGCCACAAAGTCCATGCTCCCGTCCGGTTTACGCTTACCTCCGCCTCCATTACCTGTCGGTCGATGTTGCTGGCCTTTGGTGTTGCTATTCTTCTTTCCCTTCCCTGCTTTGTCATCACCCGAGTCAGGATCCTTGGTACTGTCAGAATCCGCATACTTCACTAAAGCGGTCATGAGCGTTCCTATGTCTGTACAATCACGCTTCATCCGGCCCAGCTTTAGCTTCAAAGGGCCAAACCGATAGTTGCTTTCCAACAGCACCACGGCGGTGTCTGCGTTGATGTGATCTGACGAGTGCAAAACTTCTGACACCCGCCGCACCCAATGGGTAGTTGATTCCCCTTCTTGCTGAGCGCAGGCTGCTAGGTCAACTATCGACATTGGCTGTTTGCACGTGTCCTTGAAATTCTTGATAAACCGGGCGCGCAATTGGGCCCACGAACTAATTGAATTAGGCGGTAAGCTCTTTAGCCAAGTCCGGGCCGTTCCTTCTAACATCATAGTAAAATACTTGGCACACGCCGTGTCATCCACATCCAGCATCTCCATAGCCATTTCATAGCTCTCCACCCATGTCTCCGGAGGCTGATCTGCCGTGTAGTTTGGTACCTTGCGGGGGCCTTTGAAGTCTTTGGGCAGGCGTACGTTGCGCAAAGCGGGAACCAGGCACGGTACTCCCAAAGAACTGGAGACCACCCCCGGTTCAACCGTAGCCGCTGGGAAGATAGGTGTAAGCTGACGAGCCTGATGCTGCGCTGCTAATCCGGCCTCCCGCGCACGGGTGCGATCCACATTCTCCTGAGCATTGTCGACGCACGCCGGGTTGTTGCCGCGGAGCGCTTCACGCCTGGCATTGCTTGAAACAGCCGGCTCCTCCATGCGCCTACTATGGCTCCTGCTGGGGCGAGGGGTGGAGTGAATCCGATCACGGCTTTGTGAATATGCTTCTTGTTGGGCCAACACGGTCCTAAGGAGCTCCTTGACCCGGCGTGTCTCTACGTCCTGCGGTGAATCACCTTCGATCGGAATGGCTTCCAGCCGAGCTGCCGCCGCGACGAGGTTATCCATCGGGTTGGAATAATGACCTGACGGTGTTGGCACGGCCTGTGGTGTACCAGTGTTGTGACGAGGCACGTTTATTATCCGGTGCTGAACCGGGGCGCCAACTGTCGCCTCCGCACGGTTTACCCCCGGGGTGTTGAAGAGATTTCGGGCGTCGAGGGCTGCGGGCAATCGAGATCGGGATTTCCTCTTCAGGACTTCCTGAGACGCATTCTGGTCCATCATGAGCCTGTAAGCCTGTGCATCCAAAGCGGCGCGCTCCGCCGTCATCCTGATCTCTTCTGCTGCCAGCTCCGCTTTAGCTTGAGTGATCTGCTCTCTCACTTTGGCAATCTCAGCATTGTGAACCTCCTGATCCACCGGGTTGGCTTCCGCCATGAGCGCTGCCAGTGCGTCGAACAGGTCTGACAAAACTTGGGCTGGTGAACCCGTAGGGCCTCCTGCCCGCGCAGCCGTTGCCGCTGCCGATCCGGAGATCGCTGCTGCTGCAGTTGATGATCGTGGCACCGCCTGTGTTCCAGCCATGAAGATCCCAACCCGATAGGGCAGATCAGAGGGGTCCGGAATACTGTTGCCATCGGAGCCGCCCCCAATCCGATCATCTTGCAGCTGGTAAAGAGATTCGGTTTCCCCGGTCGACGTTTCATCGCCGGAGTAGATGGCGGTTTCGTCACCGGATTCGGATCCTTCCTCGTAGCTTCCTCCGTGGATGACTCCCACGAAGGCGTGCTTCCTGGTCGGTTTAGCCAGGGTCGATCTTGTGCACTGAGCTGTCTCGACGAGGTCGGCGCAGACGCCTAACTCGGGGCCTGGTTCTCCGATCTTGCCGATGAAAACATGGATGCCGCCAAAGGGGACCCGGTACCCGTACTCGATTGAGCCGGCGTCGGGGCCCCAGCCCGTGCTGTCGATGTAGAGTTTTCCGCGGCGGCTCTTGGTCATCCGACCCACAGCGTAACCCTCGAGTCCTTCAAAGCGGCCCTCCAAAAACTTGAAACCATCTCGCGATAGCCCCACGGTGGGCGCCAACTGTCGTGGATTTGTCACGGCAGATGTCCCAGCGAAAGGACCTAGTCGTGGAGCCATCGCAACGGGTTAACTTGAAGGGGTTAAAGCGGACGCAAGGACACGGTGTTTATACTAGTTCGGCCCCTTCGATGAAGGTAAAAGCCTACGTCTAGTTGTGATGGGATTGATGGGTTTCGAGGGCTAGGGAGCGATAAGCTTCGCCTAAACCTCGAGTTCTTGTTCTCTGTCCTTAAACCGCCGTCGGGTCGTCCCCTTATATACACGGGTGACGCCCGTCGGTCTGCAAAGTCCCAACCCCCGGTTCATAAACGTGCCCGGGTCGGTCTCTCTATTCTAAACTTACAATGCAAGTTTACCTCAGGCCGGTTTACGCCATAAACCTTCTAAACCGATTATAGGCTTCGGGCCCTTCTATTTCCCCTTGGGCTTTGACATCTCGGGTCCTTTGACGGAGCTAACCCGGGCCCTATAGGCCGGTTTACCCCAAATAGCAATATCCCCAACATTAGGCCCCAGATTGATTTGAACTGGTTCATGTCAATCCTTGATAAGAATTCCTGTTTTCAAATGCTTTCCAGCGACTGTTAGACCGCTGTTTCTTCGTCTCCTCTTGCTGCGGTAAACCGATATGACGTCAGCGCAAATTTACCGTCTCCTTTTGCTGATCCGCAATAATCAGGGCGACGGCTGGGCTCCCGAAATCACCGGCCCCTGGATTCACGCGCCTGACACGCGCGCCCCTCCTTATAAATAGGACTTGAAAGCCATCTTCCTTTCCTCCCTTTCGTCCCCTTCTTCGTCTTCCTCGCGACCCAGACCTCGGAGCTCCGCCGCCGCCGTCAGCTACTGCATCAACTCCGGCCGCTGCATCAACCTGATCGGACCAGAGCACCGCGGCGACTTTCCACATCCGTTTGGATCCCGGTAAGGCCCCTGTTCTTCTTGCTTTAGATCTGTTCTAGGGTTCGTCATCCTGCTACTGTTTCTTGTTCATCCCCATAGCAGCTTTTGCGAACAGATGATGATACCTGTATCGTGATTTGTAGTCCCTCTCAGTATTCGCCATAAATCTGTACTCATCTCCTTATATCTCACTCATTTCCCTGCTTGTCGAACTTATGTTGTTCTGCTGTGAGCCAAACCTCATATTTTTACTTCTTTTTCGCCCTAGCTGTTGATCCATTGCTTTGAAAGAATCCGTACGGGATCTGTTTCTGCTTTCATATTCACAACTGTTAGATCTGGTCGGTTTAACTTCTAGCAAAGCAAACAAACCAATCCACACATCCATTAGTCCCCTTGATGAACCGCTGGATGATATCATTGTAGATAACCTTACTCTATATAAGAGCATCTTCGGTTTACATTCACACTTGTTCTCAAACCGGAACACCTTTGTCTTGTAGATTTCCTCATGGCAAAACAGGTGTACGAATGCAACTGGGTTCCCTCTCGCATCACTGAGACCCAACTAAACAACTTAGTTCTGACCGGCGCTTTGAGTAGCAAAAATGCCATCCATTGGAGGGTTCCAGGAGACGAATGTCCTCCTACCCCACAGGAGGGAGAAGTGGTGGTGTTTGCGGATCACCTGGCCCGGGGTTTTAATCCACCCGGTTCAAAATTTTATCGGGACGTCCTGGCTAACTTTAGGTTGCGCCCACAAGATGTTGGTCCAAACTCAGTCACGAATATCTGCCATTTTCAAGTGCTTTGCGAGGTGTACTTCCAGGAGGAACCTACTGTAGATCTGTTCCGGGACTGTTTTCATTTGAACCGACGTACTGAATTCACCGACGGCCCTAATATGGAACTGGGTGGTATGGCGATTCAAAAGAGGAAAGAGGTGACTTATCCTCACGCCAAGTTGCATAGTCATCCGCAAGAATGGAATTACACTTGGTTCTATTGCAAGGATACTTCCCCTGCTGAAGAAAATCCACTGCCCGGCTTCCGTCCAGAGAGACTTAGCAATACACACCCCTTCCCCCCAAGGCTAACCGCCAAAGAGAGGAGTAAGTATGCCCCTCAGCTGTCCAAGCTCAGAGCCTTCATGGCTAACGGTTTAACGGGGGTAGATCTTGCCCGTTGCTGGATTTCATGGAGCATCCTGCCCCTTAGCATCCGCTCCGGTTTAATGTGCCAATACACGGGCCGGGTTGATGATCCTTTGAGGCACTGCAACATTCAGCTGACGGAGGACGAAGTCACTGAAGCTGTGAAAAAGATGCTGAATGAACCGGAATATGTTTGCGCCCGAACCGGCCTGCTTCCATTTTGGGCCACAAACAAACCACCTGCTGTAAGTATCTCCCCTCTGTTTGTTATAGAATTTATGATCTCCTTATACACATATTGCTAACTCCAGTCCTTTCTGAGACAGGGAGATGATCCGTTTTGGAGCAAGAAGTTTCAAGAGCCGACCGAAAAGGTAACCCGACCAAAAACGAGGGTGAAGAAGTCCGCTCAGAAGAAAAGGAACACCGCTTCCTCTACCCCGGATTTAGAGGAGGATGATGTGGGTAATCCGGACCTTGGGGTAGACCTCGATTCAGTTGGCTTACTTTTTATACGTCTTATTGATGATGATATTTGTCAGGACGACGCTGAAGCGAGCAATGCTGAAGGCCCAGAGGTAACTATTCTTTCTTCTGATGCCGTTCCTTTGCCTTTGAAAAAACCTCGCCAAGCAAACCGGAAAATTAAATTTTCTCATCCTCTTGCTTACTTGGATCCCAAATTTCTTGTGAAGACCCAGCAACATGAAGCTCGACGCACCACCCGGCATATCGGCCAGGTAGTTACCTCCGCCGGTTTACCGAACAGCCCGGTTCGGAAACGCCGCTCAGAGGTCTCCGATTTATGCGCTAGCTTTCCTCCTAAAGCAGGTTTAACTCGTCAGCCTCTTAATCCATCTGACTCCGATTATCAGGTCACTTCCCATTCATCTTCTGGTGAATCTTCAGCCACTCAACTGCCACCGTTGAAGACAGTTATTGGGTAAGTTGGACCGATCACAACATATCTCTGTATGGGTCTCTTAATCCATCTTATACCGTTTTTTCAATCTTTGGGTTTTTTTCAGGGCTAAACCTAGACCGAGCAAGAAGGCTCGTCTGGATAACCCGGCTGAAGGAACTGCCGCTCCTGAACCGGAGAAAACTCCTGGTGCTGACGCTCTGGGTCGTGAAGATATTCAGAATTATCTATCTCCGCAAGATGACACCTGTGCTGAAGAAAGGCCTACCAAACCTGCCAGCCGTACTAATCTGCCTGCCAGTCCTGTTCGGGTTGAGGAATCCATCCCCCCTTCTGGAACTGTTGATAAACCGACAGGGCCATTGCAGAGCAGCGACTCCAAGGATGATGATGTTGTGATTACCGGCATTGGCCGCTCTGAACCGGGGAACACTGCTACTTTGGCCAAGCATACTGCCAAGGACGAAATCTCGGCCATAAAGGGCAAATGGGACGTTGACTCCTCAACGTACGCCGCTTTAAGCGCCCAAGATCTTTATTCTGGGTACCTGAACCGACTGTACACCAGTCGCGATTATGAAGCTGGTATGATCAGGATGATGAAAGAAAAACTTGAGGTAACTCTCTTGTGCTTCCTTCTGTTACAACCTAGCTTCTCAATTTGATCCGAATCCGAGATGGTAACCCGAATCATGCTGCCTTGACCACCAAGGTCCGGTTTAAAAACCCAGGGCTTCAACATAGGCCTTTAACCAGAAACATCATTAAATAACCATTAGCCCCCAAGTGCCAAGTTTTAATACTTGTATTAATCCTGGGACTTTTTGTAGTGGAAAACATGTGTTAAAATCAAGTATGCATTAGCCCCCAAGTATCGAGCACATAACTTGCTTGTGTGGTTGATACTTCCAAACCGTGCTATATTTTCTGAACACTGCTGATGACCTGCTGCAGGGGGATCTGAAGACCAAAGAGAAACAAGTCTCGGACCTTCAGGAAATCTTAAAAACCCAGCAGGCTGAAACTGCAAAAGCGAAGGAGGAATTGACCAATGCCTTAACCGTTATGGAACAGCTGAAAGAAAGCCGCAAAAAGGAGCAAGCTGATTGGGCTACCCAAAAAGCTCTTTTGACGAAGAGGGCTGAAAATGCTGAAGCTGCTCTCAAACCGGTGGTTGATGAATTATCCGCCGTGAAGCGACAAATACACTCCATGACCTCTGCCGTCTTCGGTAAATTTCTTTCGATGCCCCTCTTCCAATTTGCACCTTGTCTGCTATATCTTATGTCCGGTTTGTAATCCATCCTGAAACACTGCAGGCACACGTATTGGACACTTGGGTTCTGATGTGCGGATGAAGCTCAAAGCTGCCTATACTCTGATTGAACAGTTGTACACCGGAGCACAAAGAGCTATCACCACTGCATCGCATAACAACCCTGCACCGTCCCTGATTCAAGACACGTTGAAAAGGCTATCTATGCTTCCAGCCCGGATTGAAGAGTTGAAAAGATCAGCTGCTCGAACTGGAGCCATCACTGCCTTGATCCGGGCCAAAGCGTGGGTACCAGATTTCGATCCTGTCGAAGCGGCCCAAGGATACCCCAGCTTGAAAGAAGATGGTTCAGACTTTGGTGAAGATGATTTGAGGACGATAAACCGGGCGGTGCGCCCCCTAGCTTGTCAATTGGCTGAAGAAGCAGATCTGACACGTTACCAAGCCCAATATGATAACCAGAACAAGCGAGTAGCTGCCCCGGTCCCTGAAGCAGGAAACCTTATTCCTCCAATCCGTAAGCATACCTACGCCCCTGACATTGAACCGTCTTTGCTGATTCACAAAGAAGCTGTCTTTCAAGCGCTAATGGGAATCGACTGGACCACTGCTGATTTCCAGCCAATGGGTAGCCAAGATAAAGCTGAAGCGGCGCAAGATGATCCACAGCCTTCGAACCGAGGCGGCGAACAGGCGTAATCAACGCTCCGGTTCACCTTTAATTAGTGACGTTTAATCCGTCAAAAAACAATATATTCAGGCACTACGCAGCCTTGTAATAAGATAGTTTAATACCTCTGCGTTTGAATGCGCCTTTGCGCACGGGTACTGATGCCCTCTCCAATGACCTTTTCCAACTTATGTTTCCTGTCTTTACTGAGTACACAAGACGACCTTTCGACCATATAAACCGTGTTGCGCCTTTGCCAAACCGGGCAACTTGCCTCCGGGTTTACAAAACGGACCAGGCTGTGTCAGCTGAATCGGTTTAAAAGTACTTGACGTTCCGAAGAACAAAAAACACCACAATAAAAGCAGGAAACAAAAACCAAATACGAGAGGACAGCGCAATAGTAAAACGCATGCAAATAGTGGTTGCTATGAACCGTTCAGAAGGTGTGACCGTCGTCAAGACAAAAGAAACCAAGCCCCCAAGAGGTGTAGCTACGGTTCAGGTCGACTAGGTTCCTCACTGAATCGTGGCAAATATGCCGGTCAAATGGCATTGCATTGGTTCGGATTCGACCAAGCCCCCAAGTGACTCAGTGGCCAAGGGCCGATCAAGTGGCATTGCGTTGGTTCGGACACGACCAAGCCCCCAAATGATTCATTGGCTAAAAAGCCGACCAGAAGGCATTACCATCATCAAGACATGACCGAGCTCCCATAAGGTGTAACTACGGTTCAAGTCGATTAGGTCCCCAACTGATTCAGTGGCAAATGTGCCAGCCAGAAGGCATTACCGTCGTCAAGGCATGACCAAGCTCCTCGGAGGTGTAGCTACGGTCCAGGCCGACTAGGTCCCCAACTGACTTTAGAAGGATAGCTATGTTCTCTTTGGTTCGAATACGACCTATGTTTGAACAGGAAGCCTCATGTTTGAGCCGCGCATCACGTCAGCAGGTCCTCTTCAGTAACCTTTAACCTTTCTGCAAGAGGAAAATTTTTCTTGAACCGGGATACTGAACCGGATATTAAGAGCTTCACAGCTTTGTGGGAGACATCTTCCCTTGAACCGGCTTTTAAACCGGAAATTTGAACTTCTGTGAAGCGACCTCAAGGGGTAAACACGCATGATGTGAAGAACAGCAGAGACCCCGCTTTACTCGAGGCTCCAGTTTATTGTATTAATCATAATATAAACATGGTCATGATATGTACATAAACAGAGCCCAAGGCTCATGTATAATAAGGTCGAAGATGAGCTATGTTCCACGGCCTGCTGGTCTCCTCCTCTGATGTGCGTGAATCCTTGCGCTCTCGAATATCAATCAGGTAATATGACCCATTATTCAGATTCTTGCTGACCACAAAAGGTCCCTCCCAAGGCGGGGATAATTTATGCTGATCAGACTGATCCTGGATGAGCCGAAGCACCAAATCCCCCTCCTGAAAGGTTCTGGTCCTAACCCGACGGCTGTGGTAACGGCGAAGATCTTGCTGGTAAATCGCTGAACGGGCAGCTGCTAAGTCACGTTCCTCATCCAACAAGTCAAGAGCGTTCTGCCGTGCCTGCTCGTTGTCCGCTTCAACATACGCTGCCACACGAGGTGAGTCATGTCGTATATCACTTGGGAGAACCGCCTCTGCTCCATAGACCATAAAAAACGGCGTAAACCCCGTGGATCTGTTAGGCGTGGTGTTGATGCTCCATAATACAGACGGTAGCTCCTCCACCCAACAACCCGGCGTCCTTTGCAAAGGGACCAGAAGCCGGGGTTTGATACCTCTCAAGATCTCTTGATTCGCTCGTTCTGCCTGACCATTAGATTGTGGGTGCGCTACCGAAGAAACATCAAGCCGTATATGCTCCCGTGCACAGAACTCTCTCATGGCCCCCTTGGATAGATTGGTACCATTATCTGTGATGATGCTGTGTGGAAATCCAAACCGGAAGATCACCTTCTTTATAAACCGAACCGCCGTGGCAGCATCACATTTACTGACAGGTTCTGCCTCCACCCACTTTGTAAATTTGTCAACCGCCACCAGTAGGTGGGTCTTCTTATCTTTGGAACGCTTAAAAGGCCCAACCATATCGAGCCCCCAAGTCGCAAACGGCCAAGTGATTGGAATCATCCTCAATTCTTGAGCCGGTATGTGCGCTCGTCTGGAAAATTTCTGGCAACCATCACATAACCTGACCAGGTCTTCTGCATCAGCATGAGCAGTTAACCAGTAGAAACCGTGGCGGAACGCTTTAGCCACCAACGATTTTGAACCGGCGTGGTGGCCGCAATCCCCTTCATGTATTTCACGTAATATCTCGCACCCCTCCTCAGGGGATACGCACCGTTGCAGCGCTCCTGACACGCTGTGATGATGTAGCTCTCCTTTGAGAATGGTCATAGACTTGGACCGCCGTACTATCTGCCGAGCCAAGGTTTCGTCTTCTGGCAACTCACCCCGGTTCATATATGCCAGATAAGGGAGCGTCCAATCCGGGGTGACGTGAAGAGCCGCCACTAACTGAGCCTCCGGATCAGGAACAGCCAACTCCAGCTCACCGGGTAGCTGTACCGATGGGTGATATAATACATCCAAGAAAATATTGGGTGGGACCGGTTTACGCTGAGAGCCCAAGCGGCTTAAAGCGTCCGCTGCCTCATTCTTTCTGCGGTCCACATGGTCCACTTGATAGCCTTTGAAATACCCAGCCACCATGTCTACTTCACGACGGTATGCAGCCATGAGCGGGTCCTTAGAATCCCAGGTGCCAGATACCTGCTGAGCCACCAGATCCGAATCACCAAAGCACCTAACTCGGCTCAGATTCATCTCTTTAGCCATCCGAAGACCATGAAGCAAAGCTTCATACTCAGCCGCATTATTTGTACAGGGAAACATTAAACGGAGGACATAACAAAACTTATCTCCTCGTGGGGAAGTTAAAACGACTCCAGCCCCCGAGCCTTCCAATTGTCTGGACCCGTCAAAATGAATAGTCCAATATGTGTTATCTGGCTTCTCCTCAGGTGCTTGTAACTCTGTCCAATCGTTTATGAAGTCGACAAGTGCTTGTGACTTTATGGCCGTCCGGGGTACGTATCTTAAACCGTGCGGCCCAAGCTCGATAGCCCACTTGGCAATCCGACCGGTCGCCTCCCGATTCTGTATGATATCACCCAAAGGAGCAGAACTGACCACCGTGATGGGGTGTCCATGAAAATATTGCCTCAGCTTCCGGCTTGCCATAAAAACACCATATACCAGCTTCTGCCAATGCGGATACCTTTGTTTGGACTCGGTAAGCACTTCACTGATATAGTAAACCGGCCGCTGAACCGGATGTTCCTTCCCAGCCTCCTTTCGTTCTACCACCATCGCCACACTAACCGCTCTGGCATTCGCATCAACATATAACAGGAGTGGCTCTTTATCTACAGGGGCTGCCAACACTGGCGGATTAACTAGCTGTCGCTTCAAGTCCTCAGACGCTTTATTAGCCTCCGGACTCCAGACAAATTGATCCGTCTTCTTGAGCATTTGATACAAGGGGATCGCCTTTTCACCGAGGCGACTGATAAACCGGCTTAACGCTGCGATCCGCCCGGCCAGGCGCTGAACATCATTGACGCATTTCGGTTTGGCCAGGGAGGTGATGGCTGTAATCTTTTCCGGATTGGCCTCAATTCCTATATGGGACACTAAAAATCCCAACAACTTGCCTGCAGGCACACCAAAAACACATTTAGCCGGGTTGAGCATCATTTGGTACACTCTCAAATTATCGAAAGTCTCCTTCAAATCGTCAACCAGGGTCTCCTTGTTTCGTGACTTGACCACAATATCATCCACATAAGCATGCACATTACGGCCAATCTGCTCGTGGAGGCAATTTTGCACACACCGTTGATAAGTAGCCTGCGCACTCTTAAGCCCGAAGGGCATAGACACATAGCAGAAGGCTCCAAAGGGAGTAATGAACGCCGTCTTCTCCTGGTCCTTAACTGCCATCTTGATCTGATGATAACCCGAATAGGCATCCAAAAAACTTAAACGCTCGCAACCTGCTGTAGCATCAATGATTTGATCAATCCGGGGGAGAGCAAAAGGATCCGCCGGACAAGCTTTATTCAAGTCTGTGTAATCCACACACATGCGCCAGGTGCCGTTTTTCTTAAGAACCAGCACCGGATTAGCAAGCCACTCGGGATGAAAAACCTCAATAATGAACCCGGCTGCCAGGAGCCTGGCCACTTCCTCACCAATCGCTTTACGTCTTTCTTCGTTAAACCGGCGTAAGAACTGTTCTACCGGTTTATACTTAGGATCCACATTAAGGGTGTGCTCAGCGAGTCGCCTCGGTACACCAGGCATGTCAGACGGCTTCCATGCAAAGATGTCCCGATTCTCACGGATGAACTCGATGAGCGCGCTTTCCTATTTTGGATCCAGGTTTGCACTGATGCTGAACTGCTTGGACGAATCGCCAGGTACGAAGTCAACAAGCTTAGTTTCGGCAGCCGATTTGAACTTCAAGGCCGGATCGTGGTCCGTAGTTGGCTTCTTCAACGAAGTCATGTCCTCCGGGTCAACACTGTCTTTGTACTGCTTTAGCTCCTCCGTAGCACAAACCGATTCTGCATAAGTCGCATCTCCTTCCTCGCATTCCAAAGCGATTCGACGGCTCCCATGAACCGTTATAGTGCCCTTGTAACCCGGCATCTTAAGTTGCAGATACACGTAACAGGGCCGTGCCATAAATTTTGCATAGGCTGGCCGTCCAAACAAAGCGTGATACGGACTTTGGATCTTAACCACTTCGAACGTCAGCGTCTCTGATCTGGAATCATGACTATCGCCGAAGACCACTTCAAGGGCTATCTTACCAACCGAGTACGCAGACTTGCCAGGCACCACCCCGTGGAACACTGTATTGGTCGGTTTAAGATCCTTATCTACCAGTCCCATGCGACGGAAGGTCTCATAATACAAGATGTTAATGCTGCTCCCTCCGTCCATGAGCACCTTGGTGAGCTTATAACCTCCCACCTGAGGTGCCACCACCAATGCCAACTGACCCGGATTATAAACCCTGGGAGGATGATCTTCTCGGCTCCATATGATAGGTTGTTCCGACCAGCGCAGATAGTGAGGCGTGGCCGGTTCAACAGCACTAACTGCCCGCCTCTGAAGCTTTCTATCCCGTTTATCCAAGCCTGTAGTAAATACATGATATTGTCCGCCACTCAACTGTTTCGGGTTGCTCTGATAACCTGATTGCTGCTGTCCGTAACCACTTTGATTACCTTGATTATTTTGGTTGTCCTGTCCGCCCGGATTACCATGGAACCCTGGACCGGAATTTCCGCCGCCGTATCCTGATCCGGAACCTGAACCGCCGCCAGAGCTATGATCATATTGGAAAGTGTTTGAGCTTTTGAATTCCTTCATGATGTAACAATCCTTCCAAAGATGGGTTGCTGGCTCCTCTTTTGTTCCGTGCTTCGGACAGGGCTGGTTTAAGAAAAAGTTCAAATGCTCCGGATTAGGACCGGGATTTCCGCAAAAACTTGGTTGTTTCCCCTTACGCCGCTGGCCCTTATTCTGTGCACTTGTGTTGGCCACAAAATCCATGCTCCCATCCGGTTTACGCTTACCTCCGCCTCCATTACCTGTCGGTCGATGCTGCTGGCCTTTGGTGTTGCTATTCTTCTTTCCCTTCCCTGCTTTGTCATCACCAGAGTTAGGATCCTTGGTACTGTCAGAATCCGCATACTTCACTAAAGCGGTCATGAGCGTTCCTATATCCGTGCAATCACGCTTCATCCGACCTAACTTTAGCTTCAAAGGGCCAAACCGACAGTTGCATTCCAACAGCACCACGGCGGTGTCTGCGTTGATGCGATCTGACGAGTGCAAAATTTCTGATACCCGGCGTACCCAATGGGTAGTTGATTCCCCTTCTTGCTGAACGCAAGCTGCTAGGTCAACTATCGACATTGGCTGTTTGCACGTGTCCTTGAAATTCTTGATAAACCGGGCGCGCAACTGGGCCCACGAATTAATGGAATTAGGCGGTAAGCTCTTTAGCCAAGTCCGGGCCGTTCCTTCTAACATCATAGTAAAATACTTGGCACACGCCGTGTCATCCACATCCAGCATCTCCATAGCCATCTCATAGCTCTCCACCCATGTCTCCGGAGGCTGATCTGCCGTGTAGTTTGGTACCTTGCGGGGGCCTTTGAAGTCTTTGGGCAGGCGTACGTTGCGCAAAGCGGGAACAAGGCACGGTACTCCCAAAGAACTAGAAACCACCCCCGGTTCAACCGTAGCAGCAGGGAAGATAGGTGTAAGCTGACGAGCCTGATGCTGCGCTGGTAATCCGGACTCTCGCGCACGGGCGCGATCCACATTCTCTTGAGCATTGTCGACGCCCGCCGGATTGTTGCCGCGGAGCGCTTCACGCCTGGCATTACTTGAAACAGTCGGCTCCTCCATGCGCCTACTATAGCTCCCGCTGGGGCGAGGGGTGGAATGAATCCGATCACGGCTTTGCGAATATGCTTCTTGTTGGGCCAACGCGGTCCTAAGGAGCTCCTTGACCCGACGTGTCTCTACATCCTGCGGTGAATCGCCTTCGATCGGAATGGCTTCCAACCGGGCTGCCGCCGCGACGAGGTTATCCATCGGGTTGGAATAATGGCCCGACGGTATTGGCACGGCCTGTGGTGTACCAGTGTTGTGACGAGGCAGGTTTATTATCCGGTGCTGAACCGGGGCGCCAACTGTCGCCTCCGCACGGTTTACCCCCGGGGTGTTGAAGAGATTTCTGGCATCGAGGCTGCGGGCAATCGAGATCGGAATTTCCTCTTCAGGACTTCCTGAGACGCATTCTGGTCCATCATGAGCCTATAAGCCTGTGCATCTAAAGCGGCGCGCTCCGCCGTCATCCTGGCCTCTTCTGCTGCCAGCTCCGCTTTAGCTTGAGTGATCTGTTCTCTCACTTTGGCAATCTCGGCATTGTGAACCTCCTGATCCACCGGGTTGGCTTCCGCCATGAGCGCTGCCAGCGCGTCAAACAGGTCTGACAATACTTGGGCTGGTGAATCCGCAGGGCCTCCTGCCCGCGCAGCTGTTGCCGCTGCCGATCCGGAGATCACTGCCGCCGCAGTTGATGAATGTGGCGCCGCCTGTGTTCCAGCCATGAAGATCCCAACTCGATAGGGCAGATCAGAGGGGTCCGGAATACTGTCGCCATCGGAGCTGCCCCCAATCCGATCATCTTGCAGCTGGTATAGAGATTCGGTTTCCCCGGTTGACGTTTCATCGCCGGAATAGATGGCGATTTCGTCACCGGATTCGGATCCTTCCTCGTAGCTTCCTCCGTGGATGACTCCCACGAAGGCGCGCTTCCTGGTCGGTTTAGCCAGGGTCGATCTCGTGCACTGAGCTGTCTCGACGAGGTCGGTGCAGACGCCCAGCTCGGGGCCCGGTTCACCGATCCTGCCGATGCAAACATGGATGCCGCCAAAGGGGACCCGGTACCCATACTCGATCGAGCCGGCGTCGGGGCCCCAGCCTGTGCTGTCGATGTAGAGTTTTCCGCGACGACTTTTGGTCATCCGACCCACAGCGTAACCCTCGAGTCCTTCAAAGCGGCCCTCCAAAAACTTGAAACCATCTCGCGATAGCCCCACGGTGGGCGCCAACTGTCGTGGATTTGTCACGGCAGATGTCCTAGCGAAAGGACTTAGTCGTGGAGCCATCGCAACGGGTTAACTTGAAGGGGTTAAAAGCGGACGCAAGGACACGGTGTTTATACTAGTTCGGCCCCTTCGATGAAGGTAAAAGCCTACGTCTAGTTGTGATGGGATTGATGTGTTTCGAGGGCTAGGGAGCGATCAGCTTCGCCTAAACCTCGAGTTGTTGTTCTCTCCCCTTAAACCGCCGTCGGTCGTCCCCTTATATACACGGGTGACGCCCGTCGGTCTACAAAGTCCCAACCTCCGGTTCATAAACGTGCCCGGGTTGGTCTCTCTATTCCTAACTTACAATGCAAGTTTACCTCAGGCCGGTTTACGGCCGTAAACCTCTAAACCGATTATAGGCCTTGGGCCCTTCTATTTCTCCTTGGGCTTTAACATCTTGGGTCCATTGACGGAGCTAACCCGGGCCCTGTAGGCCGGTTTACCCCAAATAGCAATATCCCCAACACTTACCCTAAACCCTCTTATGTGAAACGTAATGGTTTGGCCGCTATGCCACCATTCTCGTATGGAGCTTGCAGAGTGATGAACTCTTTGCCACCCCTTCAGATGTGGGTGGTGAAGAAAAAGAACTAATCTCTTCTGCAGGGTCAGGCCTCCAGACGTGCTCAAACGTCTGAAGAATTTGCTGGGGACCTGACAAACTGCCTGAAAGGACGCATGCTAACCATGATGAAATGAACTTTCATTTCACATGTCCTCCCTCTGTTTTATCTGTCTTACTGCCTGATGAAATTGATCTGATGAATTGTGATATCATATTCTTCACTGCTGAAGTATATGAGGTTCATAAGTTGCACTAATTCATCTGCAGGATCATCAACCCAAAGCCACTGAATGGGTACTTGATAGTGGATGTACAAATCACATGACTGGTGAGAAGAATCTTTTAATGGATGCTCCCTTATCATCGTCACATATGAAGCATATCATCTTCGCTGACAAAAGCAAAAGTCAGGTATTGGGTCTAGGTAAAGTTGCTATCACAAAGGATCGACACATGGACAAAGTCATGCTTGTTGAGTCCTTAGGATACAACCTTATGTCTGTCTCAATGCTTTGTGATCTTGATATGGTTGGTGTCTTTGGCAAGTATCTTGTGTTGTGATTATGGAAGCTGACAATTCCAAAGTCTTCGAAGGCTTTAGGAGAGGAGACTTGTATATTGTTGATTTCTCTGCAGATTCACAACCAGCCGTGTGCCTACTTGCAAAAGCTTCAGAAGGATGGCTAATACATCGACGACTTGGTCATGCAGGCATGAGGAATTTGCACACGCTTGTGAAGAAGAAGCATGTCATTGGCATTGAAAATGTCAAATTCCTCAAGGATCACTTATGCGGTGCCTGTGAAGCTGGAAAGATGACCAAGGCTAAGCATCCAGCAAAGACCATCATGACCACTACTCGACCATTCAAATTGCTTCACATGGATCTATTCAGTCCTAATCACTACTCCTCTGTTTCAAATGAAGCATCTCAATATGGCTTTGTTATTGTTGATGATTACTCTGTTGGGGAACTTAGTAATTTCAAAAAAATTCCTACGCACACGCAAGATCATGGTGATGCATAGCAACGAGAGGGGAGAGTGTTGTCTACGTACCCTCGTAGACCGAAGCGGAAGCGTTGACACAACGTAGTGGAAGTAGTCGTACGTCTTCCCGATCCGACCGATCCAAGCACCGTTACTCCGGCACCTCCGAGTTCTTGGCACACGTTCAGCTCGATGACGCACCCGTAGCTCCGATCCAGCAAAGCTTCGAGGGGAGTTCCGTCAGCACGACGGCGTGGTGACGATGATGATGTTCTAGCGGCGCAGGGCTTTGCCTGAGCACTGCAACGATATGATCAAGGTGGAATATGGTGGAGGGGGGCACCGCACACGGCTAAGGAACGATCACGAGGATCAACTTGTGTGTCCATGGGGTGCCCCCTGCCCCCGTATATAAAGGAGCAAGGGAGGGAGGAGGCCGACCCTAGGTTTGAGCGCGCCAGGGGAGTCCTACTCCCATCGGGAGTAGGATTCCACCTTTCCTAGTCCAACTAGGTCAAGGGAGGGAAAGAGGGGAAGAGGGGAAGGAAGGGAGAGAGGGGCCGCGCCCCAAACCCCTTGTCCAATTCGGACTGCGCTTGGGAGGGGCGCGCGCCACCTCCTGGTCCTTCCCACTAAGGCCCATCAAGGCCCATTGCTTCTTCCTCGTATTCCCGTAACTCCCCGGTACCTCCGAAAATACCCGAACCACTTAGAACCCTTCCGATATCCGAATATAGTCGTCCAATATATCGATCTTTACGTCTCGACCATTTCGAGACTCCTCGTCATGTCCCGGATCTCATCCGGGACTCCGAACTCCTTCGGTACATCAAAACTCATAAACTCATTATATAACTGTCATCGAAACCTTAAGCGTGCGGACCCTACGGTTCGAGAACAATGTAGACATGACCGAGACACGTCTCCGGTCAATAACCAATAGTGGGACCTGGATGCCCATGTTGGATCCTACATATTCTACGAAGATCTTTATCGGTCAGACCGCATAACAACATACGTTGTTCCCTTTGTCATCGGTATGTTACTTACCCGAGATTCGATCGTCGGTATCCAATACCTAGTTCAATCTCATTACCGGTAAGTCTCTTTACTCGTTCCGTAATACATCATCTCACAACTAACACATTAGTTGCAATGCTTGCAAGGCTTATGTGATGAGCATTACCGAGAGGGCCCAGAGATACCTCTCCGACAATCGGAGTGACAAATCCTAATCTCGAAATACGCCAACCCAACATCTACCTTTGGAGACACCTGTAGTACTCCTTTATAATCACCCAGTTACGTTGTGACGTTTGGTAGTACCCAAAGTGTTCCTCCGGTAAACGGGAGTTGCATAATCTCATAGTCAAAGGAACATGTATAAGTCATGAGGAAAGCAATAGCAACATACTAAACGATCGGGTGCTAAGCTAATAGAATGGGTCATGTCAATCACATCATTCTCCTAATGATGTGATCCCATTAATCAAATGACAACTCATGTCTATGGCTAGGAAACATAACCATCTTTGATCAACGAGCTAGTCAAGTAGAGGCATACTAGTGACACTCTGTTTGTCTATGTATTCACACATGTATCATGTTTCCGGTTGATACAATTCTAGCATGAATAATAAACATTTATCATGAAATAAGGAAATAAATAATAACTTTATTATTGCCTCTAGGGCATATTTCCTTCAGTCTCCCACTTGCACTAGAGTCAATAATCTAGTTCACATTGGCATGTGATTTAACAGCGATAGTTCACATCACCATGTGATTAATACCCATAGTTCACATCATTATGTGACCAACACCCAAGGGGTTTACTAGAGTCAATAATCTAGTACACATCGCTATGTGATTAACACCCAAAGAGTACTAAGGTGTGATCATGTTTTGCTTGTGAGAGAATCTTAGTCAACGGGTCTGCTACATTCAGATCCGTATGTATTTTGCAAATTTCTATGTCAACAATACTCCGCTTGGAGCTACTCTAGATAATTGCTCCCACTTTCAATATGTATCTAGATTGAGACTTAGAGTCATCTAGATTGGTGTCAAAACTTGCATCGACATAACCCTTTACGACGATCCTTTTTGTCACCTCCATAATCGAGAAACATATCCTTATTTCACTAAGGATAATTTTGACCGCTGTCCAGTGATCTACTCCTAGATCACTATTGTACTCCCTTGCCAAAATCAGTGTAGGGTATACAATAGATCTGGTACATAGCATGGCATACTTTATAGAATCTATGGCCAAGGCATAGGGAATGACTTTCATTCTCTTTCTATCTTCTGCCGTGGTCGGGTTTTGAGTCTTACTCAATTTCACACCTTGTAATACAGGCAAGAACTCTTTCTTTGACTGTTACATTTTGAACTACTTCAAAATCTTGTCAAGGTATGTACTCATTGGAAAAACTTATCAAGCGTCTTGATCTATCTCTATAGATCTTGATACTCAATATGTAAGCAGCTTCACCGAGGTCTTTCTTTGAAAAACTCCTTTCAAACACTTCTTTATGCTTTGCAGAATAATTCTACATTATTTCCAATCAACAATATGTCATTCACATATATTTATGAGAAATGTTGTAGTGCTCCCACTCACTTTCTTGTAAATACAGGCTTCACCGCAAGTCTGTATAAAACTATATGCTTTGATCAACTTATCAAAGCGTATATTCCAACTTCGAGATGCTTGCACCAGTCCAGAGATGGATCGCTGGAGCTGGCATATTTTGTTAACACCTTTAGGATTGACAAAACCTTCTGGTTGCATCATATACAACTCTTCTTTAATAAATCCATTAAGGAATGCAGTTTTGTTTTATCCATTTGCCAGATTTCATAAAATGCGGCAATTGCTAACATGATTCGGACAGACTTAAGCATGGATACGAGTGAGAAACTCTCATCGTAGTCAACACCTTGAACTTGTCGAAAACCTTTTGCGACAATTCTAGCTTTGTAGATAGTAATGCTACTATCAGCGTCCGTCTTCCTCTTGAGGATCCATTTATTTTCTATGGCTTGCCGAATCGGGAAAATCCATCAAAGTCCATACTTTGTTTTTATACATGGATCATATCTCAGATTTCATGGCCTCAAACCATTTCGCGGAATCTGGGCTCATCATCGCTTCCTCATAGTTCGCAAGTTCGTCATGTTCTAGTAACATGACTTCCAGAACAGGATTACCGTACCACTCTGGTGCGGATCTCACTCTGGTTTACCTACGGGATTTGGTAGTAACTTGATCTGACGTTACATGATCATCATCATTAACTTCCTCATTAATTGGTGTAGTAGTCGCAGAAACCGGTTTCTGTGATAAACTACTTTCCAATAATGGAGAAGGTACTGTTACCTCATCAAGTTCTACTTTCCTCCCACTCACTTCTTTTGAGAGAAACTCCTTCTCCAGAAAGGATCCATTTCTAGCAACAAATATCTTGCCTTTGGATCTGTGATAGAAGGTGTACCCAGCAGTTTCCTTTGGGTATCCTATGAAGACGCATTTCTCCGATTTGGGTTCGAGCTTATCAAGTTGAAGCTTTTTCACATAAGCATCGCAGCCCCAAACTTTAAGAAACGACAACTTTGGTTTCTTGCCAAACCATAGTTCAAATTGTGTCGTCTCAACGGACTTAGATGGTGCCCCTTTTTAACGTGAATGCAGCTGTCTCTAATGCATGATCCCAAAACGATATTGGTAAATCGGTAAGAATCATCATAGATTGTACTATATCCAATAGAGTACGGTTATGACGTTCGGACACACCATTATGTTGTGGTGTTCCAGGTGGCATGAGTTTGTGAAACTATTCCACATTGTTTTAATTGAAGACCAAACTCGTAACTCAAATATTCTCCTCCACGATCATATCGTAGAAACTTTTATTTTCTTGTTACGACGATTCTCCACTTCACTCTGAAATTCTTTGAACTTTTCAAATGTTTCAGACTTATGTTTCATCAAGTAGATATACCCATATCTGCTCAAAGCATCTGTGAAGGTCAGAAAATAATGATACTTGTCGCGAGCCTTAATATTCATCGGACCACATACATCAGTATGTATGATTTCCAACAAATCTGTTGCTCGCTCCATTGTTCTGGAGAACGGAGTCTTAGTCATCTTGCCCATGAGGCATGGTTCACAAGCATCAAGTGATTCATAATCAAGTGATTCCAAAATTCCATCAGCATGGAGTTTCTTCATGTGCTTTACACCAATATGACCTAAACGGCAGTGCCACAAATAAGTTGCACTATCATTATTAACTTTTCATCTTTTTGGTTTCAATATTATGAATATGTGTATCACTACGATCGAGATCCAACGAACCATTTTCATTGGGTGTGTAACCATATAAGTTTTTATTCATGTAAACAGAACAACAATTTATTCTCTTACTTAAATGAATAACCGTATTGCAATAAACATGATCAAATCATATTCATGCTCAACGCAAACACCAAATAACACTTATTTAGGTTCAACACTAATCCCGAAATTATAGGGAGTGTGCGATGATGATCATATCAATCTTGGAACTACTTCCAACACACATCATCACCTCACCCTTAACTAGTCTCTGTTCATTCTGCAACTCCCGTTTCGAGTTACTACTTCTTAGCAACTGAACCAATATCAAATACCGAGGGGTTGCTACGAACACCAGTAAAATACACATAAATAATCTGTATATCAAATATACTTTTGTTCACTTTTGCCATCCTTTCTTATCCACCAAATACTTGGGGTAGTTCCACTTCCAGTGACCAATCCCTTTGCAGTAGAAGCACTTAGTCTCAGGCTTAGGACCAGACTTGGGCTTCTTCACTTGAGCAGCAACTTGCTTGCCGTTCTTCTTGAAGTTCCCCTTCTTCCCTTTGCCCTTTACTTGAAACTAGTGATCTTGTCAACCATCAACGCTTGATGCTCTTTCTTGATTTCTACCTTCATTGATTTCATCATTATGAAAAGCTTGGGAGTCGTTTTCGTCATCCCTTGCATACTATAGTTCATCACGAAGTTCTACTAACTTGGTGATGGTGACTAGAGAATTCTGTCAATCACTATTTTATCTGGAAGATTAACTCCCACTTGATTCAAGTGATTGTAGTACCCAGACAATCTGAGCACATGCTCACTAGTTGAGCGATTCTCCTCCATCTTTTAGCTATAGAACTTGTTGGAGACTTCATATCTCTCAACTCGGGTATTTGCTTGAAATATTAACTTCAACTCCTGGAACATCTCATATGGTCCATGACGTTCAAAACGTCTTTGAAGTCCCGATTCTAAGCCGTTAAGCATGGTGCACTAAACTATTAAGTAGTCATCATATTGAGCTAGCAAAACATTCATAGCGTCTGCATCTGCTCCTGCAATAGGTCCGTCACCTAGCGATGCATCAAGGACATAATTCTTCTGTGCAGCAATGAGGATAAACCTCAGATCACGGATCCAATCCGCATCATTGCTACTAACATCTTTCAACACAATTTTCTCTAGGAACATATCAAAATAAACATAGGGAAGCAACAACGCGAGCTATTGATTTACAACATAATTTGCAAAATACTACCAGGACTAAGTTCATGATAAATTTAAGTTCAATTAATCATATTACTTAAGAACTCCCACTTAGATAGACATCCCTCTAATCTTCTAAGTGATCACGTGATCCAAATCAACTAAACCATAACCGATTAACACGTGAAATGGATTAGTTTTCAATGGTGAACATCATTATGTTGATCATATCTACTATATGATTCACGCTCGACCTTTCGGTCTCCGTGTTCCGAGGCCATATCTGTATATGCTAGGCTCATCAAGTATAACCCGAGTATTCTGCGTGTGCAAAACTGGCTTGAACCCGTTGTAGATGGACGTAGAGCTTATCACACCCAATTAACATGTGGTGTCTGGGCACGACGAACTTTGGCAACGGTGCATACTCGGGGAGAACACTTCTTGATAATTTAGTGAGAGATCATCTTATAATGCTACCGTCAATCAAAGCAAAATAAGATGCATAAAAAGATAAACATCACATGCAATCAATATAAGTGATATGATATGGTCATCATCATCTTCGTGCTTGTGATCTCCATCTCCGAAGCACCGTCATGATCACCATCGTCACCGGCGCGATACCTTGATCTCCATCGTAGCATCGTTGTCGTCTTGCCAATCTTATGCTTCTACGACTATCGCTACCGCTTAGTGACAAAGTAAAGCATTACAGGGCGATTGCATTGCATACAATAAAGCGACAACCATACGGCTCCTGCCAGTTGCCGATAACTTAGTTACAAAACATGATCATCTCATACAATAAAATTTAGCATCATGTCTTGACCATATCACATCACAACATGCCCTGCAAAAACAAGTTAGACGTTCTCTACTTTGTTGTTTGCAAGTTTTACGTGGCTGCTACGGGCTTAAGCAAGAACTCATCTTACCTACGCATCAAAACCACAACGATAGTTTGTCAAATAGACTCCGTTTTAACCTTCTCAAGGACCGGGCGTAGCCACACTTGGTTCAACTAAAGTTGGTGAGACAGTCTCCCGCAAGCCATCTGTGTGCAAAGCACGTCGAGGGAACCGGTCTCGCGTAAGCGTACGCGTAAGGTTGGTCCGGGTCATCTCATCCAACAATACCGCTGAACCAAAGCATGACATGCTGGTAGGCAGTATGACTTGTATCGTCCACAACTCACTTGTGTTCTACTCGTGCATATAACATCAAACCATAAAAACCTAGGCTCGGATGCCACTGTTGGGGAACGTAGTAATTTCAAAAAATTTCCTACGCACACGCAAGATCATGGTGATGCATAGCAACGAGAGGGGAGAGTGTCGTCTATGTACCCTCGTAGACCGAAGCGGAAGCGTTGACACAACGTAGTGGAAGTAGTCGTACGTCTTCCCGATCCGACCGATCCAAGCACCGCTACTCCGGCACCTCCGAGTTCTTGGCACACGTTCAGCTCGATGACGCACCCCTAGCTCCGATCCAGCAAAGCTTCGGGGGGAGTTCCGTCAGCACGACGGCGTGGTGACGATGATGATGTTCTACCGGCGCAGGGCTTCGCCTAAGCACTGCAACGATATGATCGAGGTGGAATATGGTGGAGGGGGGCACCGCACACGGCTAAGGAACGATCACGAGGATCAACTTGTGTGTCCATGGGGTGCCCCCTGCCCCCGTATATAAAGGAGCAAGGGAGGGAGGAGGCCGGCCCTAGGTTTGGGCGCGCCAGGGGAGTCCTACTCCCACCGGGAGTAGGATTCCACCTTTCATAGTCCAACTAGGTCAAGGGGGGGAAAGAGGGGAAGAGGGGAAGGAAGGGAGAGAGGGGCCGCGCTCCAAACCCCTTGTCCAATTCGGACTGGGCTTGGGAGGGGCGCGCGCCACCTCCTGGTCCTTCCCACTAAGGCCCATCAAGGCCCATTGCTTCTTCCTCGTATTCCCGTAACTCCCCGGTACCTACGAAAATACCCGAACCACTTAGAACCCTTCCAATGTCCGAATATAGTCGTCCAATATATCGATCTTTACGTCTCGACCATTTCGAGACTCCTCGTCATGTCCCCGATCTCATCCGGGACTCCGAACTCCTTCGGTACATCAAAACTCATAAACTCATTATATAACTGTCATCGAAACCTTAAGCGTGCGGACCCTACGGTTCGAGAACAATGTAGACATGACCGAGACACGTCTCCGGTCAATAACCAATAGTGGGACCTGGATGCCCATATTGGATCCTACATATTCTACGAAGATCTTTATCGGTCAGACCGCATAACAACATACGTTGTTCCCTTTGTCATCGGTATGTTACTTACCCGAGATTCGATCGTCGGTATCCAATACCTAGTTCAATCTCGTTACCAGTAAGTCTCTTTAATCGTTCCGTAATACATCATCTCACAACTAACACATTAGTTGCAATGCTTGCAAGGCTTATGTGATGAGCATTACCGAGAGGGCCCAGAGATACCTCTCCGACAATCGAAGTGACAAATCCTAATCTTGAAATACGCCAACCCAACATCTACCTTTGGAGACACCTGTAGTACTCCTTTATAATCACCCAGTTACGTTGTGATGTTTGGTAGTACCCAAAGTGTTCCTCCGGTAAACGGGAGTTGCATAATCTCATAGTCAAAGGAACATGTATAAGTCATGAAGAAAGCAATAGCAACATACTAAACGATCGGGTGCTAAGCTAATAGAATGGGTCATGTCAATCACATCATTCTCCTAATGATGTGATCCCATTAATCAAATGACAACTCATGTCTATGGCTAGGAAACATAACCATCTTTGATCAACGAGCTAGTCAAGTAGAGGCATACTAGTGACACTCTGTTTGTCTATGTATTCACACATGTATCATGTTTCCGGTTGATACAATTCTAGCATGAATAATAAACATTTATCATGAAATAAGGAAATAAATAATAACTTTATTATTGCCTCTAGGGCATATTTCCTTCATACTCTCGTTACACATGGGTACACCTTGTCTCTTACAAAACTGAAGTGCAGGAAGTCTTCAAACGATTTTCCTCGAGGGCTTCAACCAACTTTGGTGTGAAGTTCAAGCACATCAGAAGTGACAATGGGACTGAGTTCAAGAATTCGGGTCTCAATGACTATCTTGATGAACTTGGTATTACTCATGAGTTATCTGCTCCTTATACTCCTCAACAGAATGGCGTCGCGGAGCGCAAGAACAGGACTCTTGCTGAGATGGCTCGCACTATGCTTGACAAATACAAAACCCCTCGTCGTTTCTTGGTTGATGCAATTGATACTGCGTGCCACATCATCAACAGAGTATATCTTCACAAATTCTTCAAAAAGACTGCCTATGAACTCCTCACTGACAAGAAACCCAATGTGAGTTATTTCAAAGTCTTCGGTGCTAAATGCTGGATTAGAGATCCTCATCACAACTCTAAATTTGCACCGAAAACACATGAAGGTTTTATGCTTGGTTACGGAAAGGACTCGCACACCTACAAAGTCTTCAACAATGTTCTTCACAAGATTGTTGAAACTGTAGATGTACGGTTCGATGAAACTAATGGCTCGCAAAGAGAGCACCTACCTTCTATGTTAGATGAACCAGTACCTGAGGATTCTATCAAACACAAGGCTACTGAAGATGTCATTCCTACTGAAGAATCTGCTGAAGAATTCATTCCAGAACGTGAAGAACATCGAGCTGATGCACCTGAAGAAAATGCTGAGGAAATTGATGCTGAAGAAAATGCTGATCAAATTCCTCAACGACAACCAGCTCACCCTCGCATTGCAAAAGAAGTGCAAGTGGAGAAGATCATCGATGACATTAGAGCACCAGGTCCTCTCACACGCTCAAAAGCTTCACATCTATCTAACTTTTGTGGGCACTTTGCTTTTGTCTCTATCACAGAGCCCGCTAAGGTAGATGAAGCATTTCTGGAGCCTGAGTGGATTCAGGCCATGCAAGAAGAATTACATCAGTTCAAGCTCAACAACGTCTGGGAACTAGTCAATCGTCCCGATCCTCGCAAGCATAACATCATTGGCACAAAGTGGATCTACCACAACAAGCAAGATGAAAATGGTGTTGTGGTGAGGAATAAGGCACGACTAGTAGCTCAAGGCTACACACAGGTTGAAGGAGTTGACTTCGATGAAACTTTTGCACCTGTTGCTAGACTTGTTCGCATATTACTTGCTTATGCTAACCATCATGATATCATCTTATACCAAATGGATGTGAAAAGCGCATTCCTCAATGGTAAGCTTGAGGAAGAAGTATATGTTGCTCAACCCCCAGGTTTTGAAGATCCAAAGCATCATGACAAAGTCTTCAGACTTAACAAGGCCCTCTATGGCCTCAAGCAGGCCCCACGGGCGTGGTATGATACATTGAAGGAATTCTTCATGAAGAAAGGCTTCACACCCGGTTCACTCGATCCCACTCTCTTTACTAAATCATATGATGGTGAACTGTTTGTGTGCCAAATATACGTTGATGATATCATCTTTGGCTACACTGACCAACGTTATAGTGATGAATTTGCCTATATGATGAGTGAAGAATATCAAATGTTTATGATGGGAGAGTTGAAATTCTTCTTAGGTCTTCAAATTCGTCAACAGCGCAATGGCATATTCATATCTCAGGAGAAATACCTCAAGGATGTCCTGAAGAAATTCGGCATGCAAGATTGCAAAGGCATCAAAATTCCAATGCCCACAAATGGTAATTTATGCACTGATGAAAATGGTACTGACTTCGATCATAAGGTATACCGCTCCATGATTGGCTCTTTATTGTACTTATGTGCATCTAGGCCAGATATAATGCTTAGTGTTTGCACGTGTGCCCGATTTCAAGCTGCACTGAAGGAATCACACCATAAGGCTGTGAAGCATATTCTTCGATATCTAGCTCACACACCAACACTAGGATTATGGTATCCCAAGGGCTCAGATTTTGATCTCATTGGATATTCTGACTCTGACTATGCTGGTGACCGTGTGGACCGCAAGTCAACATCTGGTACTTGTCATTTCCTCGGACGATCTTTGGTCTGTTGGTCCTCGAAGAAACAGAACTGCGTATCACTGTCTACTGCTGAAGCTGAGTACATTGCTGCTGGTTCTTGCTGTGCTCAACTACTATGGATGAAGCAAACACTCAAGGACTACGGCATCAACGTGAAGAATGTGCCCCTCCTCTGTGACAATGAGAGTGCCATCAAGATTGCTCACAACCCATTTCAGCACTCGAAGACAAAGCACATTCAGATTCGTCATCATTTTCTTCGTGATCATGTGTTGAAGGGCGACATTTCTATTGAGCATGTGAAGACTGAAGAACAGCTAGCCGATATCTTCACTAAGCCCTTGGATGAGAAGAGATTTAGCAAGTTGCGGTGTGAGCTAAATATCTTAGAATCTTCGAATGTACTTTGAAAAGCCACTCATCCTAACACTTATGCAAAATTGATGACTTAGATGTGCAACACATGAAGAAACGTTTTTCTTCAATCAATGAAGAACAACACTCTAAGTGTGAAGAAATTAATGAAGAATTTGATTCTCAGAACCCTACGACAATTGTACGCGGTGTCTGAAATCATCATTCCTATACGGTGGGTCACGCCACCACAAAAGTTGAAAATCTTCAATTTGAGTTTTTCCCCGGCTTTTGAAATTCCTCAGTTGTTCAAATTCTTCAATTTGCAAAATCTTCACTTGTGTCGTTGTTTTTCTTCATTGGCTATATATATATATATATATATATATATATATATATATATATATATATATATATATATATATATATATATATATATATATATATATATATATATATATATATATATGAGTTTATGTCCTCTACAGCATTCACTTATAGCTATTTCTTCAAGTTGGATCTTCTGGTAAGTGAATGTGATCGGACCCTTCCCCTCTATGCTATACTCAATCCAATCTGTTCGCAAATTCTTCATGTGCGTTCTATTTGAAACTCGTTCAAATTCTTCACTGTGTCCTTGTCAGCTGAAGAAATTGCGAACGGAACGTTAAAATGGATCTTATCCAAACTTTCGGTTTTGCCGCTCAAACCGTTCCGCATCCCACGATGCATTATTCTATTCACCCACGATCTTACACGATCTCCACTACATAGTACGTGGGTGACACATGTCGTGAGAAGGAGAACGGCTAGGGGCACGTTCGTCCCAAATCTTCGGACGAGTAGTTTTTCACCGTGGCTATAAATACCCCTGTCCCCTTCCTCACTTCTTTTACCCCGCTCGATCTCACTCCCCCCGCTCAAGCTTCCGAACCCTAGCGCCGCCGCTACTCCATCGTCGCTAGTGAGGAAGAGCTTCACTGCCTCGACCTCGTCGCCGTCGTACTCGCGCCGACTGCGAAAATCTTCACCTCCGCCGCCGCCGTAGACATCTTCCTCCGCCAAGTTAGGGCGTGGAAGATCTGCATCGACGAACTTCCCTGTTTCAACTCACAGTTCGTCGTGTTCTTCGTTTCAGGGTAATTAAAAGCTACTTTTACTGCCCTCTTTGATTCAAAACTTTTCTACAAAATCTTCAAAGGTGTTTTCTTCTTCAAATCCTCCCACACAAAACACCTCACATGTTATCTGTTCTTGATTCATTTCCCTAAGCATCATTTTCTCCAAGATTCCTCAATTGTGTGGATCTTCGATCTATACAACTCTGGAACCTAAGATATAAAGCGCTTAGTGAAATTCCTCAAGACGCATCTGGTCAAATTCCTCAAACTTGTTCTTTATTAAAAACCCTCTAGAACGCATATGACCTCTTCAAATTCCTCGCATCTATACTCTGTTCACAGGTACACATGTCCGCTGCTGAATCATTAGGTTCTCATCAACTTAACTCATTTGCAACGTTCCTCGAAGAAAAGTTGCATACTTCTTCAGAGAACTCAATTTTTCAAATTCCTCAACTGAAGAAAATGGCTGATGGAAAAAGGCCTCGGAAAGGAGGAAAGAAGCCTGAGGTTATGACTGCATTTGAAATCCCTGAGGATATTTATAAAGATTACTGCACGCCTGATGAATCCAAATTTGGCAAAGAAGATAAAAATCAGCGCAAGGTGCGCATTCAAAGGATTGAACGGAGATGGGCACGTGAATGGAGGGAGTACAGATATGTCACTCCAAAGTACATGAAGAAATTCGCACTGAACCCTCCATGCCCAAGAGCCCCATTGGCACCTGGCCAAGAGGCTGATCCCACTAGCATCAAACGCGGTGAGGATTTTCCTGAGGAATGGGCCAAGCGCCAAGCTAAATTGGCAAGGCAAGCCAGAGAAGCAGTGAGGAAATTTAATGAAGACTCTGCTGCTGCTGCTGCTGCCACTGAGGCTTCTGTCAAGCCGAGGAAAGCGATGCCCAAGAAGCCCGCTCGCAAGCCAAGTGCTTCACCAGCAATGCCCTCACGTCCAAGTTCCTCTGCAATGCCCTCACGGCCAGACACCTCAAAATCTTCAAAGCAAATTCCTCATGCTGCTCCTGCTCCACCAAAATCCTCAGCACCTCCTCCACAATCCTCAGCTGTCTCGACAAAGTCCTCAGCACCTGTGCATCTGGCCTCGTGCCAAAGGACTACTGGCATCTCAATTGCCTCTGGTGTCTCAGCTAGTTCCTCAGCTGCACCAAGTTCCTCAGCTGGACCCTCTCTGCTGAAGAAAAAGGCTACTGCTGGACGCGGCACTCGCCCAAGTCCCAAGAAGAAGCAGGTAGTCTTCACTGTACCGTCTGATGATGATGAAGCTGATGAAGAAGAACTTGCTGAAATCATCAGGGACCGCCAAGAAAGGGCTGCTAAAGCCAAAGGCACACCTGTGCCCCTACTGCTGGATCCAAGGGCGATCCTTGATTACATCAATATCTGGCATAAGGATCCAAACACACCTATGCCTGACTTCAAACTGACACCTGGCCAAAGTCACATGCTAACTCACTTCATCCAAGAGGAGAAGTGGAAATATGATAGGGCCAGGCAGATCAAGAAATCGCAGTACAGGAAAGAGAAACTGCTAAGAAAATGTTCTCACAATGAAGCTTGAAGAACTCATCAAGATGCAAGCAGACATCAAAGCCCTCAACGATGACTTTGATGCATACTATGCTGACTGGAAAGGAGCAAAAGTCAGGTTTGTACAACTGACTGAGAAATTCACCAATGTTGCAGCCCCATCGCAACAAGAAGTTCCTCAAGCTGAAGCATCAGTTCAGCAAACTGAAGAACATGCCAACACCGCTGATGACTTTCAGGCTGCTGAAGAAAATGTTAGTTCCAGGGCTGATGACTCCATTCCAGCCACTGAAGAAATTGCCAGGGCATCCACTAGTGGTGCGCTTGAAGAAACTGAAGAAATCAGGGCAACTTCATCAGTTGCGCCTGAGGAAAATCAACCAGATTCCTCAGCTCCACCTGCGCCTACACCAACTCCTATCCTTCCATCTGCTTTGGATGTGAAGAAGACCAAGGCTGCAGAGCGAGCTGAAGTGAAGAAAAGGAAAGCATCAAGTGCTTTAGAATCTTCAGCCCCAAAGAAGATGAAGCCCATGACCAGCTCCTTTGCCAATCCAATTGATGCTGTTCCTATCTCCTCCATGCCATCAAAGGACCTTGTTCCTTTTGGTGAAGACTATGTGATCCCAAGTGGATCAGATGAAGAAACCCAGTCTGCTGCTTCCTCAGAGCAGATTGATGAAGAAATTGAAGTGGATGCAATCCCTTCAACCCCAGTAGTCTCTTCACCAATGCCTCAGTTTGATGCTGAAGAGGCTGATGTTGAAGAAATTGATGATGAAGATGTGGATATTGGGAGCACAACTCCGTTGATGAATGACGACTTTTGGGAAAGTCAGCATCCAAATTCCCCACTCTTCACCCCACTGCAGCAAATTCCTTACTCCCCTGCACAAACTGTTCAAATGGGCTCTGAAGAAACTTATCCCACTGCATCTGTGAATGAAGAAATTCCAGCCACTAGTGCTGAAGAAACTGCTGCTGAAGCTGAAAAGGTGACTGCACCTGAGGAGGAACTAGAAATTCCTCAGCCTGAAGAAACTGAGATCGTGATTCCTGAGGTAGTGATGCAACTCACTGACACTCCTCTGCCAAAGCCAAAGGATCCGTTCTCAAGGAAGCAAAAATTCAAGGCTGAAGACTTCTTGGGTGAGCATGTGTTCTTCACTGAATACAACCCTTATGACTCTGCTCGCATAAGGAAGAGGCGTTTCTGGATAGCTAGTCAAGCAAATTTCTATTCCTCAGTGCTTTTCAACAAGGACAAAGTCTTCGACCATGCACATATTCCTCATGTGGATATGGAGTCCATGCCGTGCTTCACGCCAGTCCTCGGTGTTCTTCACGACGCTGGACTGCTCAATTTCTGCACTGACATATGCGACTGGAATGAAGAACTCATTCTTCAGTTCTATGCAACACTGCACATCACCGGCAACTCTGAAGATGTGAATTCATGGGTTCTGGACTGGATGACTGAGAATACACATTATAAGGCCCCAGCATCTGAATTGCTTCGTGCCCTTCCTCTGAGTCTACCCACTTAAGAAGCACGTTCTGTTTACAACGAACCTGAGCTTTCAAATCACTATATGCAAGTGCTGATGAAGCCTTTGAAGCCAGGGTAGGCCCCTCGAACCACATTCCTCGTCAAGGAATTGTTGTATGTGCCTAGGACTGTCTATCGCATTCTGACGAAGACAATGAGTCCCATGAAAGGCCACGACTCAAGTGATGAAGAAGTCGTTGGCATCATGAAGAACATGCTTTTTAACATCTGTCACGGCGTTCCCGTCAACTTCCATGATTTCTTCATGAGGACTTTGGCAAATATCGCTATGTCGCCATTTGAGCTGAAGCCTTATGCACCTTGGATTATGAGATTCATCAGGACAAGGTCTTCACTCAACTACAAAGCTGAAACTCTGAACCACTGCAGCTACTTGCCTCCCATTGAAGTCCTCAAAAGGACATTTTCCTCAGCTGAAGAAAAGGGCAAGGCCACTGCTGTGATAGATGAAGGCATTCGTCCATTGGATGGTCAATTTCGCAAGGCCGCATCTTATTCCACCAATGATGACTCTACCACACATGACACTGCCGCCAACACTGCCAAGACAAATCCTCAAGCCACAGCACCCAGGGTGATGACTGACCGTGAGTTACTCCTCAGTCTTCATCAAAAGGTTGATCGCAATCACAAATGGGTCAAGCGTCAGTTTGGTTCTATTCTTCACAACATGATTGCAACACATAATGCAGTGAAGAAAAACCACTACTACCTTCATGAAACCCTCAACCGCACCTGGGCTGTTCTGTCTCAAGTCTACAGCGCTGATGATTTGAAGAACATGGGTCTCAATGAAGAATTTGTCTGGCCTGCACCTCATCCGAAGAAATACAAGAAGGTCCCAGTTCCTTCTTTGGTGGCCAGTTCATATTCTTCATCACGCGGCACGGATGAACATGAAGACTTGGACGACACTGCGGCAGGCCCTACTTCAACGACCGACCCCAACAATGCTGGTGCTCCTTCATCAACTTGAATATCTTCAGGGGCGTTAGTCCTCAGTTTCGATCCTTTTGGTCATTTGATGACAAAGGGGGAGAAATCTGAGTTAGTCTTCAAGCGGGTCTATAATAAGGGCATATTTTTTTCTAAGTTACAACTCTCGTTCTTCCAAAACTTTTATTGGATCGAGTTGTAATCTTAAACCTGATGGTGCGCTGATACTTTTACTGCACTATGCTCTGATACTTTTGATGCGCTATTATGCATGCTTATTCCTCATTAATATTATCGCACGCATGCTGAATTACATCAGGCACCATATTTCATCATGCATTTCAAATTCTTCATATTATATATCAAATGCGTGTATGGATTACGAGATATAGGGGGAGATCTCCATGATTCAACTCTTCAAGTGTGCATTGCTTCAAAAGCAAATTCCTCACTATGCACATCTTCAGGGGGAGTACTTCTATATCTTGCAATCAAATTCCTCAATATCAGTATTTACACTTCATATATTTTTTTCCCGTTGAAAACTTAACCTATGTTGTCATCAATCACCAAAAAGGGGGAGATTGTAAGTGCATCTAGTGCCCCTTAGTGATTTTGGTGTATTGAAGACTTATAGGTTAAGTATCTAATGTGTTTATGAGTGTACACAGGCATATAAGTCTATGAGGAGTTTGATATTTACAGAGAAAGTCGACCCCTAAAAATGAAGTTCTTCGACTGAAGACTTTGATATTTTGAAGACTTTCTGAAGACTTTGAAAGTGAAGAAATTGGTGTGACCTTGAAGACTTGGTATTCATTCGAGGAACATGAAGCGTGAAGACTTTTGTTTTCGTAGTTTCATTTTCTCTTTCTTGAGTCATAGGAAACACCGTACTGTTAAAGGGGGTCGAGGAAATACTAAGGAGAAAATTTCCATGTGATGCTCATCTCAAATCCTACATCTACCAATCCCTTCGAGTGAAGCCATTGGAAATCTCATATAGTTCAGTCAATTTCTTCAGTGACAGAGACGCAGTTCTTCTGGTCACTGAGGACTTTGCTCTGACTGAGGAGTTAGGAATTCGCCAGTGCGAATTGCCTACACAGTGAGAAACATGATAGCACTGAGGAATTTGTACCTCAAATTTCTGACCGTTGCTGTGCTACGCGCCAGCTGTCCCAAAATATCTTATCCACCTAACGGTCATATCATTGAAGGGCATTTATGTCTTATCATGTCGGGCTGCTCCCTAGGCTATAAATAGCCGCCCCCTACAACCACTAGCTGGTTGGCTGCTCCGAGAGAACTTGACACTTGTCATTTGAGAGCAACCCATCCTCCGAGGACTTTGAGCGAAAATCATCAAGTGAGGAAAATCCAAACCCAAACCCAAACACCTACAAACCCAAAGTGATTGAGCATCACTGAAGAGATTGATCCTGCGTGGATCCGACACTTGTTACCTTTGAAGACTGTGCTTCTTCCAGACGGTTAGGCGTCAAGGTCTAGAGCATCCAAGAGGAATTGTGGATCGCCGAGTGACCAAGTCCGTGAAGGTTTGGAAGTCACCTGAAGACTTACCACGAGTGATTGGGCGAGGACTGTGTGTCATTAGCTCAAGGAGAATACAGTGAGGACTGTGTGTCCGGGACTAGGTGTCCTCGAGTTTAAATACTCAGCCGCTCCAACCAGATGTACAGCTCAGACAGCAGTTGGAACTGGTCTACCAAATCATTGTCTTCACCAAGCTTACTGGTTCCATTTCCTCAACACTTTCATTTCCTCATTATTGTGTTGTGTGTTTGTTCATATCTGTGTTTGAAGACTTTGACTGAAGACTTTCTCAATTTCCTCAGTTCAATTTCTTCAGTCTGTTTTGTCTTCATCTAGTGTTATCCTGTGTTTACGCTTTCTGTACTCTGTGTTTGTCTTCATTTCATCATGATGACTATGCTTGGATTATGTTATGTTTTCATCTGAGTACTTATTCCGCTGCTAGTAGTTCTTCGCTAAGGAATTTCCTCACGAGCAAATTCCTCAGTGAAGAATTTCATAAAAATCGCCTATTCACCCCCCTCTAGTCAATATAACGCACTTTCAGATAAGCCTAATCCAAAACTACACAGAGAGAGATAGAGAGTGAAGAGAAATAAAGTAGGTGCAGAAATAATTTAAATGTAAATACAGAAATAGAAGTAGAAGCAGAAATAAACTTTAGATGTAGTAATCAAACTAAGTAACTTAAATGCCAGACCAGAGAAACTGACACAGGAAAACTAAAAAAACTAATAGGCAACTACGCCTAAAAACAACACTTGTCTAACCCACGGTCAAAAAATGAAATGGTGTTGTGAAAGTTAACAAAGTGAGTTGCAGGTATATAACAAATAAATATTTTTCTGTCACGATCACATTATAATAGATACATTATAGGATTGGTCCCATTTGCCATGGGCATCATAATTGTGAAACCGAATTATATTTAAACTAATAGGGCTGGCCCCATTTGCCAGGGGCATAACCATCCACACACACAAACGGCCACTCGGCCATGGCCAACACTCAGCACTAGCAGCGACGGGCAGCAGCGACAGCAGGCGGGTCAGCAGTGCATGGAGCAGCAGCAACAACAGCGGTAGGAGCAGCAGCTAGCGGCAGTAGGAAACAGCAGTAACAGCGCCTAGCAGAACAACAGAGCAGCAGCAGGCAAGGCAAGTAGCAGCAGCGCAGCAGCTAGCGGCAGCAACAGACGCACGCAGCAAAAGGAGCACGAGGACACGGGGAGGGGGGATCTGGTGGTGGCTACGGTCTCCTGGGTTAAACAATGTACAATCATCCAACACACACCACGTCAATCATTGACAAACCTTCTCAACCTAAGAACCAACAACAACTCACCTTGCCTCATGTGGAGTCTCAAGGAGGGGGTCAAGGAGGCAAGGCATCCCAATCGCAACAAGGCGAATCAGAGGCAAACCCATCTTAACTCCACGTCCTGGTCCTCCTTCAGGCAACCGTCAACGGAGTGAGCAGAAAGTAAAAAAGTAAGATGGACAAACCAATAAATGTACCTTTGATGAGAATGCCCTTCTTCTTTCAGTTCATTGTACCTTGCATCTGGTCAGTTCATTCAAAATTAAAGCAAACATTAAAAAGCAAAAGGTTGATAAAAGAGGTCCTCACCGAGTTACAAAATATAAATTAAATATGAATACACTGTATTTTATATTTGACTCTCAAACGCATGCTTTTATTAAAGTAAAACAATAGAAGGACATGTAGTTTTCGAACACATTCAGATTCAGAACAGATCAAACTGGTGGAATTGATTCATCATGGTATTGAGGTACATGTATCTTCTAACTACAGAACATTTTTTTTGAAAATGCTCTTTCAACAAAATGATTAATGGATCATCACATGGACTGATTGTTAGCATGATCTGTCATCTCGAATGTGAATGAAAGAGTAAAATATTTTTCAAGATTGTTCACCTAAATTTAGGAGAAGTGCACTATAAATCAAGGCATCTTCAGATGCCTAATTGGATGAATGTGTTCCTACGATGTTCTTTGATTTGCATCTATCATCACAACAAATATGGTGTTGGCCGAGGCAATTATTTTCCTTACGCAGACTTTGGTAAGGCCAGACAATTATTCCCTTCTAATCATATAAGTTCCTATTCAAATTTTTGTGTAATTGAACTACTTTTCCTATCTTCAAACAACACACTTCCTGAAGTTGCAATTATAAAAGCACTTGCACCAGAAGCAAACATTGGCAAGCATGGCAAATCTGACATACAATTTAAATCGAACACTCCCATATATATTAAATTAGCGATTCTGATAACATAACAAAAATACACTATCAAGTCTAAGAGTGTAATACATTCGAAAGCATGATTTCATGATAAGTGAAAGATATGAAAGAAAGATAGGTAAATAAAATTGAGTATACCTTCCCCTGAACGCATCAATCTCCCTAAAGTTAGTCCCAAAGAGTTGGTTCAACAAGGTACTCTTTCCTGCTCAAAATAAAAAGTATGATTAATCTTATGTCAACTAAATTCTAAAGTACGTCCTGGTTGTTTGTGAACAAGGGCAGGACGTACACAACTCACACGTATCATCCAAGAATAAATGTTTAAGTTCAGTATTAGACTATCAGTCAAATGATGAAAATACACATTTTACAGTTAATATCAGAGAAACTAACAAATAACCCCCAAGAGAAAGGATATACAATGCATTTATAATTAATCGGTCATCACTGTACTTTTATTCTTAGATGTCACTCATGTCAGCAAGTGAAGGGCTCCAAAATAGATATGCACCACAAAGCAACAATATTTTTCTGATGCATGCACGAACACAATACTTTTACAAAGCAACAATATTTTTTCTGATGTATGTACGCCAATGCTTAAGTATACTAATTTTGTATACCTCGGATCCATCTGTATGATACAGGGCACTTTATAAGTCCCGATTCATCTGTGTGCCATATCATCTAGATACATAATCTTAACTAAACTTTGTGTGGCCCATATAATTTTCGGTGTGGGTCTCGCTAAAAATAGGATTTCATCTCTCCTCTTTCTCATGCATCGACAAAAGCAGAACATATGCAGTGAAGGAGTTGATAGGTAGTTATTGAGTACAACATTTTTTACTAACCTTAATTCGGGCATATATATATATCGGGTTTCCGGTTGCAAGCACAGTCAACTTGTATGATTTATCCAACCTGAACTTGAGCTGCAGCAGATCAAAATGCAGAGCATATGTAAAAATAAGGAAGCATCAAGATAAATCGTACAAGTTGTTGACAAATAACAGATACGCACCTCGTAGTCCGGGAAACATCCTCCTGAAGGCGTCGGCCAGGCTGGCCTTCCCGTCTTTGTCCCAGTCAACGCCGTCGACAACTTGAGGTCCCTGGCGACATAGAGCGTCCTAGCCTCGCGGCCGACGGACGCTGGCATTGGCCATAGGTCAACGCGGCCAACGGCCTGTTGGGCAGCGCAACAACTGACCACCGCGAGCACCATCGCCGGTGTCGTCATCTCCGCAGCCTAAGTTGATGCAGCAGTACTTTTCTTTTTGATCCAGTAGTCATGGTCTCTGCAACAGGCGTCATAGATGTCTCAACCTCCTCTTTCGTCTACGGCCGGAGCTCCACCTTCTGAGCCCCGAGGAACGACGACGGTGTAAGCCTCTGAATCTAAAAAGAATCAAGTATAGATCAAAACATATGACCTAATGCAACTAATTCCGCAGAACATCTGAAAAATTCAACACATTTTTAAGCGCTCAAGATTATTCCACTTAATTTGAGATTGCATCAATATTCTCCATGAAAGTGGAATGTGCAACTCTCGAAGCAACTTGAGGGACTTCCAGATCATATGGAGCATATCTAGAGTCTCTCCTGACTCTGTATCCTCAAGGTTCAAATGTATTTTTGATACCACAAAACATGTTCTCATTCTGAAACAGAGCATGCATTGTGTATAAGTTTCAATGGTGGTTGTTTACTTTATAAGTTCCATTGCATTTCAAAGGATGAAAGTTTTAGTTCCCAAAAATATAGTAATTTAGAATAGGTGCACCCACACCCCATGAAATTTAAACATGATCCGTTTAGGAAATGCATAGTTGTTATCATGGTCCAAACTCGTACAATTCATCTAGGTGAAGCCTTGAACATGTTGTTACCGAAAAGAAAACTACTATGATAACTAAAACAAATCAGATCATCCTAATTTTGTGATAGTGGACAGAGAATATAGTGGTGGAAAAGCACACCTCATTAAGTCATTTTTATAGCAAGAATACAACAACGGTTAACCAGACATAGCATACCTTCCAGACATGTGTGTCAACATGAATAACCTGATTCTTATCAAGAGAGAACAGACAATGTTGGCTGCAACTTTTGGACCAACGCCTGGCAGGGTACAAAGACCCTCAATTACCTCCCGTAGTTCCCTGTCACGCAATAAGGCAAGCCATTTTGTGCCTCCACCAGCCTTGGCCATCAATTCTTTAGCAGTGCCAACAACATACTTTGCCCTGCTTATTCAAAGGCACACAAAACATTTGCTCAAATCAGTTTAGCACAAAATGTCTAGTAATGTTGCATAAACAACAGATACTCATACCTGAGATATGCTTATACTACAGTACCATATCTCGGTTACAGTATATTTCAAAGGACCTAAAAAGACTAACTCGTCTAGATTTCTTCCGCAAAAACTTCTCCATGCGCTCATGTTCCTGCCTTTGCTCCCTTTGGAATCTCTCTTCCTCTCTTTGCCTCTCATGAAGAAATCGCTCCTCTTCTTTTCTCCTTTCACGATCCTGTCTCTCCATTTCTTGCAGTCATGGTGGGGAAGGAGCACAGCAGGGACCATGGTGTCATCCTCGCCATTGGCCTCCTTCCTACAGAGACGAGACCATGGTGAGAGAGGGACAAAAAGAGAGAGGAGAAATCCATGGAAGAAGGGGGGAGAGGAGAGGGATCCGGTGTAGTGCCTCACCATGGCTGCTCAGTCCCCATGCTAGGGTTTGGGGTGTCTCCGTCCATGGCTACAGCTGGGTCGGACGCCCTCCATGGCCGACCTCGAGGACGGTGGCAGCTCAGGTCGACGACGGCGCGTCGATGCCGCCGTGGATCTGAGCGCTGCATCACCACGTCCTCCTCTCGCTCCGGGAGCGGGCGGTGGTTCCCCTTCTCGCCCCTGCGCACGAGCGTGCAGTGCGGCGACGGCCGGCTGGGCGAGAAGACGACGACGACATGGGGCTGGACCTGGACGACGGCGGGGCTGGGAGGCACGGGTGAGGTTCTAGGGTTTGGAGGGAGAGAGAGAGGCGAGGCGGGAGGAGCTGGCCGCGGGGGAGGCGCGAGTGCTGGAGGGAGGCGGCGGCTAGGGTTCTAGCACGTGAGTTGCTGCTTTTATATGCTTCTGTGGTGAAATGACAAAAATGCCCTGGTGGGGGCATGAATATTACAATTCGTTGCAATCGAAAATTTATCTGAGGGCTGAGGTGGACCGGGTAAATATCAAGCAACTCACGTCAATTTGGTCCGAGATCCAACGACCTATATCGCGAGGAGATTTCGATCCGACGGACAAGAGGCCCAAATCGTTGAGAGAGCTTAGGTTTCGACTCGTCTCGTTTTTCTGGATATGATGCCTTGATACTATTTTCTCCTTATTATGTGTAATTTGATTCCATGTCTTTGGTTTCCATATAACTTGCTGTAGTTTGACTCTTTCTTGCTCTCAAGTTGCCATCATGCTAAATCTGTCATCCTGTTAACGGCATGTTCCTTTTTGGATGAATCTTTGTGATTACTCCATGCTTGATATGAACTTGTGCCCATGGACTAAGTTGAAATATATCATGTCTACTACATGCCCATGTCTTTTACATGATTACTTAAGTTGTTATGCTTGCTGTTATGTGCCTCCAAATTCAGCATCATAATGTTATGTTTTGCATTCGCAGATTTCCTCTTAAGTCTGAGAATCAGCTTATATCATGTTGCATCTTGTCTTGTTGTTTGCCATTGATATAGGGCTCATATGGAGATGCTTAGTAATAATGTTTTTCCATGTTTAACCTTTACCTTAATGACATGCTTTTGCTTGTTATGTTATTGCACTATATAATCATTGTTCCATGCCTCCAACATGTCAACATGTTAACTCTGCTCATGCATATGCTCTGTTTTTCACTAAGTCATAATCTGTGTTATTAAGTTGCTTCTTGCATTGAACATGTTGGATTAATCCTGATGCCTATTAACTTGAACCTTAATATTATTTGAAGCATGTTGTCTTTACTTTAAGTGCATGTCAAGTTTGTGTCCATATGTTTCCTGTAGCATGTTGTTTCCTTGATTGCAAAGTGCTTATTTGTTGTTTTGGGCAGATTATGTTTGAATCTTGTATTGAGTGTATGTGTTGGACCGTTGCTCCATTTTGAGCATGCTCTATATGAAACTTGCTTAGTTTTGCATGTAATTTCATGTTACCTTGTTGCATCCTTGTTTTGAAGTGTTTGTGATGTTCTTTTGCTTGCATTTACATCAATGCCATGTTTAATTTGTTTTGCTCATATCTTTTAGACTGTAGCTTCGAATTAAACGAACTTTATATGTAACTCGACTAGAAAACCATGTAGATCATCTTGGTGCACCTTAACTTGATGCTTAACCACTTTAACATAATGTTTTGTTCAGATCTGGACCAATTTCAAAAATTGCATATGAGGACTTACCGGAATTGTTATATGTTGTTTCCGTCCTCATTTAAACTTGCTTTGGTGTGTTGTTCTTGTATGCGTCATCCCTTGCCATGAGTAGATTCATGTAGCATTGTCATTCATCATACTTGGTTGGGCATCATGTCTTGTTTATGTGTTGTGTGTTTACCATGTTGTTTGCTTCTTTCCGGTTGTGCTCCGTCTCGATAGTTCCTGTTTCGCTGTGATTGTGAGGATTCGTTCATTTACATGGCTTCGTCTTCTTCATGATTTGTTCTTCTTCCTAGCGGGATTTCAGGCAAGATGACCGTCACCTTGGATCTCACTACTATCTTTGCTATGCTAGTTGTCTCGATGCTATTGCTATGTCGCGCTACCTACCACTTGTTTATCAAGCCTCCCAAATTGCCATGATAACCTCTAACCTTCCCCCCCCCCTTCCTAGCAAACCGTTGTTTGGCAATGTTACCGCTTTGCTTAGCCCCTCTTATAGCGTTGCTAGTTGTAGGTGCTGTTGCAGATTGTTCCATGTTGGAACATGGATATTTTGGGATATCACAATATCTCTTATTTAATTAATGCATCTATATACTTGGTAAAGGGTGGAAGGTTCGGCCTTATGCCCGGTGTTTTGTTCCACTCTTGCCGCCCTAGTTTCCGTCATACCGGTGTTCTGTTCCTTGATTTTGCGTCCCTAACACGGTGAGGGGTATGAGACCCTCTTGATAGTTCGCTTTGAATAAAACTCTTCCAGTAAGGCCCAACATTGGTTTTACCATTTGCATATAACAACTAAAACTTGCATAGGGACTTGCCGGGCCCCGTGGATTTTTAATCAACCCCCTGGGCCAGTGCTCCTCTGAGTGTTGGTCCAAACTGGTCGATGTCCGGCGCCCCTGGGCAACAAGGGTCTTAGCCAACCCGACGTCTGGCCCATCCGGTGTGCCCTAAGAACGAGATATGCGCAGCTCCTATCAGGATTTGTCGGCACATTCAGGCGGTCTTGCTGGTTTTGTTTTACCATTGTCATAATGTCTTGTGCACCGGGATTCTGAGCCTGATAGGGTGTCCCGCGATGGAGGAATGTCTCCGCGGATCGTGAGCTTGTCATGGGCTAAGTTGGGACACCCCTGCAGGTTTTAAACTTTCAAGAGCCGTGCCCGTGGTTATGTGGCAGATGAGAATTTGTTAATATCCGGTTGTAGAGGACTCAAAGTAAACTCTTTTAAAATACACCAACCACGTGCGTAACCGTGACTGTCTCTTTTTGAGGAAGTTCGAGAGGAGAATATAGTTTGGTTATGTTTGAGCGTAAGTAGTTCAGGATCACTTATTGATCATTACTAGTTTAGTTTGCGACCATTTGCATAGTTTCTCATCTTACTCTTGTATTCGTAAGTTAGCCACCACACTTTGCTTAGTCGCTGTTGCAACCTCACCACTTAACCCTTCCTTACCCATTAAGCTTTGCTAGTCTTGATACCCATGGTAATGAGATTGCTGAGTCCTCGTGGCTCACAGATTACTACAACACCAGTTGCAGGTACAAGTAATGCGATGTTCATGATGTGAGGGCGATGTTTTGCTTGTGTTGGAGTTCTTCTTATTCTTCTTCGTCGATCTTGGGTTAGGTTCCTGGTCGGCAGCCTGGGCGAGCAGGGTGGATGTCGTTTGAGTTACTGTTTGTGTTTCATCCGTAGTCGGATGTTCTTCCCATGTATGATGTATTGATGTATTCTTGTGGCATTGTATGCCTTTAGTATGTATCTCGAGCTATTATGTAATAGTTCGATGTAATGATATCCACCTTGCAAAAGCGTGTCAATATGCGGTTCTATCCTTGGTGGGTCCTTCGAGTCTATTTAGGATAGTATCGCATATTGGGCGTGACACTAGGGGTGCATCATCATATCGGAAACTGGCCCAAGTAGGCTGATCCATGCCCCCCTAGGTTGACAACGGGTATGCCATCTCGGCCTATATGTGGACAACAAAGAGAAGACACGAAGGATTTGGAGTACACGACAAAAAGGTCGGCGTTGAGGAGGACTACTCCGTAATTCTAAACGAGTAAGATCATGTAATACTAGACTCAAGTACCATAAAAGGCGGGGCTAGGTTACTCGATAAGATAAGAACCATAGAGTTGATACTCAATCCCACAATCATTGTTGTACACCCCCTATACTCAAGCAATAAATAGGGTTTTACCTCCACCATGAGGGACCCGGACCTGGGTAAACCCTCTCTTGTTTCCATGAGCTATGGGGACGGATTTTCATCTTCATCTCCTCCATTCGTCGAACTAGCGGAAGGATCTTCAGCGATGACACTAGTAGCAGGTGTCATAGCGGGCTTTGTCTCTGTCGTAGGCTGGTTGACCAGGATGGTGTGGTCCATCAATCTGTTGTAATTTCGGGAACCGTCACATCTTAAGGTGGCAGCACCACATAGATAGGCGTAGCCATGAGCGCTCCTTTAGCAGTCCTTGGGACGTCGATAATGGACGCTGGCCCGGGACTGATCCTGGATTGACCAGGCAAGTCAACAGCCAGATCTCGCTACCTCCCGCGGGCTAGATAAACCAAGATAAGAAGAACTAAGAAAAAGAACAAGAATTTTGAAGGAGAGCACCGCTTACTTGGTGCCGGTAACTTAGTTCTCCACTACCCAAGGTGGAGGAAGCAGTGAAGCTCCTCGTGTGGTCGTCATCGAGGAAGCCGATATCTGGGCAGCTGGTTCTTGTCGTCTCTTCTTCCGTGTTTCTTGGCCAACGTCAGTTTCCAACCTAGGTAAGGAATCATGTGAGCCTGAAACCCTTTCTTCGCGACTCCTTTTCTTCAGAAGGAATTGGCATGCCTCAGCCTCCTCATCCTCGATATCTGAGGGTCATCGATGTCCTCGGCCTGGTGTCCACCTCCATCTTCTCCGCTCTCAACCATGGGGGTTTTGGATTAGCTAACATACACTTCAAGGAGGAATTGCATGTGGGCTTCTAGCGCGTCCTCAGGTTCAGGTCCTCAGTGCACGCAAACTGCTTCCTAGCCTGGACAACGCTAGGAAACGAATCAGTAAGTATAGATGGGACAAAAGGACCCGGAATATTCAAAACCATATTACTCACCTCGTTTGGTAGATCTTTAGTTGAGAAGCGGAACTCGGTCTCCTCGGAGAAGTCTGTGGTCTTCCCCTTGAACATCATCGAGATCGAATTTCAAGCCAAGTTCCCCTCGAAATAGCTACCCCTCAGGCTCCTGGTGATGTCACCTTCCCCGATGTACATGTACATTGGATCCTCCCTGGCCTGGAGTGGCTGAATGCCTCCATCCAGGACCTTCATCATCGCCTCGACCATAATTCAGCTATCTTTGGCAATCTGTCTGATTGTTCTATAAAGTTTGGCGACCTCGTTTGTATCAGTCGGTGTGTTCTTGCTCTCTTGTAAGAGTGTTTGGGTAAGCCTCAAGTATAAGGGTGAGGTAACCTAGCACTAAGTATTTCTGTTGGTAGAGAACCAAGGTTTATCAAACTGGAAGGAGTTCTTCCAGCAAACAAAGTCACGGGTACCTGTACACAAAACACAACACACTCATGTCCCCAACGTTTCAAGAAGGTTGTCGAGCTTCAAGTCGTGCTAGTTACAAGGGTAAATTGCACAATATGTTAGGAATTGATAGATCCATAAAATAAATAAATGGTACAACAAAAAATACTATTATTTAGATATTCTTAGTAATGAAAACTAGATCCCCACGGCCATAGTTTCACTAGTGGCATCTCTCCAAGCAGATAAAAGTGGTGTCACTAGTAAAGAACCCCCTCATCAGCAGTGATCCGAAGTGCCTTCTAGCAGCGTCCACGTGGGATGCTGCTACAATGGCGCGGTTGGTAACATGACACCAGCAGCGCCCACGTGGAATGCTGCTGGTGACGCGCACATGAGCAGCGTTTTTGGTCGAACGCTGCAGTTATGTCAAGAAGTAGCAATATTCACACTGCTCGGATGCGGCAAGTAGTTCCATGATTAGCTGCGTGCCGAGCACGTGAACTTCACGATACTGAAAGCTCATTGGCTGCGTGTACTATGCTACACTCACTGCTAGTGTATTCGGGGCCAAGTGTTTTGTGCCATGGCAGCAGTTGTCACCGCGGCAACATTTGCACATTTTTTGTTACAAATATAAGACATTTTAGAGACTTATAAAACATCCTATATTTGTTTACAGAGGGAGTATATCTATACCTCTATATTTATACCTACTAATAAAGCAAAGTGCGTTTCGCCAATTTTTTTCATCCGTTCACCGTAGAACATAGCTTTTTTTTCCTATCCGAGGTGGTACTAAAATTTATATGTGTTTGTCTCCTCGAAAAAGAATTTTCGTACGTGGGCCGCATGCTATGGCCTAGCAAAGCCAACCGACGTATTTTTCTGCCCACACACTTGGGAAAACTTTATTTTCTGCACAGGGCCAGAAATAGTTGAGTTTCCCACAGGACAACAAATATTGGGCTGGCCAATTTTTCTTTTTTCCTGTGTGTTACTTCCATTTTTAGTCTTATTTCCGTATCTATTTTTTCCATTCCAAGTTTAATTTTCTTTTAGAATTTATTTCTTTAATATAAAATCCTCAAAAAACTTTCAAAATTAATTTTTTTGGAAAATGTTCAAAAATTCCAAAATGTTGTTGCTATTTCAAACAAGTATTCCGAACTTGGAAAGAGTTTCCCATTTTTTCAATTTTTTTTAAATTGTTCAAGATGTCTAAAAATCAAATAGCATTTAAAAAATGTTCCAAATTCGAAAAATATTCTTGATTTGGTAAAATTTTCACAATAAAAATTAATGTTTGTTTAAAAAAGATGCACATTTTCTATTTTGTTTTGAAGTTTCAACACATGTTCCTGCTTTAAAAAAATGTTCACAAATTTAAATATTTTTCGTGTTTTTAGTTGGAGTTTAGCACATGACAACCAATAACGGGCTGGCCCAATTTTCTTTATTTCTCTGTTTCACATCTATTTTTATTCTCATTTACTATCTCTTTTTTCCTTTCCAAGTTTATTTTTATTTTAGAATTTATTTCGTAAATTAAAAATTCTCAAAAAAAGTTCAGACTTAAGATTTGTTTTTATGACAATGTTAAGAATTCCAATTTTTTTGCTATTTTAAAAAAATATTCGGAACTTGCAAAAAGGTTCCCATTTTTCAAAAACAATTATTGTTTTTCAAAATAGTTTGAGATGTCTAAAAATAAAATAGCATTTCAAAAATGCTCCAAATTGGAAAAATATTCCGTTTTACTGAAATTTTCATAATTAAAAATAATGTTTTGTATAAAAGATACACATTATCTAAAAATCTTACAAATTTTTAACAGATGTTCCCTTTTTTTAAAAAAATCACAAAGTCAAATAATGTTAATATTTTTAGTAAAAAGTTGGCGTTTTCAGAAAATATTTGTGAATTGAAAAATAAGTTTCCTTTAATATTTTGTTCGCGTTTTAGAAACTGTATATTATTTTCAAAAAACTATTCCAGATTTAAAATATTGTTCATGTTTCCTAGTATATTCAGAAACTTCATACCTTAAAGTCCCTCGATTGGAAGGATTGAAAGGAAAAGTAGATTGAATAACTCATGGGTCTTCCCGGCGTACGATGACATAACAAAACTCTTAAATACCATCGACCAATGAATGAAAAAATAGCGGATTTATTCCTCCACACGCTGCGAAACCGAGAAGCTAAACGTTTCTTTTTTTTCGTGTGCACATAGGGTTTTGCTTGCACATATAATTTTCACTGACCTTAAATGCATATTATTGTATCTCCCTTTGCAACGCATGGGCATATGTGCTAGTACTAATAAAGCAAAGTGCGTTTCTCCGATTTTTTTCATCCGTTCACCGATGAAAAGTTTGTTTCTTTTTTTATCCGAGGTGGTACTATTTTTTTTTTTTGCGTTCATCTGCTACAAAAGAAAAATCGTTTATCCGGGATGTCGCACCTGGGCCGCGCGCTGAGGCTCAGGGAAGCCACACTTATTATTTTTCAGCCCACACAGCTGGCAGAACCCTATTTTCTGGACGGAGCGTCAAATACCCAAAGCTGCGCACAGATTGCCCAATAATGGGCTGGCCCATTTTCGTTTTATCCTGTCTGTTGTCTTTTTTCTGTTTATTTCCTTTTTTTCCTATATCTTTTTTACTTTTTTCGTTCCAAGTTTAGTTTCGTTTTTTCCTTTTTAGTACATTCAACATTTTCAAAAAACCTCAGAATTTAAATTTCTGGTTTGAGTTTTCGATAAATGTTCCAAATCCTAAAATAGTTTCTGTTTGTAAAATGTTCAGAATTTTTTTCTTTCTGAATTAGTTTTCCAAAATAAAACAAATAAATCCAATTTTTGAATTTTTCTATTTTCTGAATTTTTTCATAATTTCAAATATTTCTTTTTGCATTTGAAAAAATGCTTCAAATTTGTTTTTTTTGTTTTAGTGAAATGTTTACAAAATTAAAAAAAATTATTAATTGAAAAAAAAATCAAAATTGTTCTGAATGTTCAACACATTTTAAGATTTTAAAAAAGTGTTCACTAATTCAGAAAATGTTCATAGTTATTATAAAAGGTTAATTTTTTTCTTAATTATTTTTTGATTTTCAAAATATATTCCAATTTAAAATTTTGTTCATCTTTTTCAGAAATATTCAGCATTTTCAAAAAGTTGTTTGGAATTTAAATACAAATTCATGTTTTGAAGAATATACGCAAATTCATTCTTATTTTTTTATAATAAGTTGAAAAAAATTGTCTCAAAACTGACACTTCGTTATGTTCTTAAATATTCGCGCTGTCCATTGGTTATTAGGACATGTTTCTTCGACTAGCTAGCAGCACGTCGTCGGGTCTTTGATTTATGTGCTGCAATTAGTAATACATGCAGTTACGCCGTGATATAAGACACCGACCAACCCCACCACGATCAAGATCTTTTACGCCAAACATGACCTGCGAGAAGATCGCAGCTCCTACCTCCGTCGGTCAACGTTGCGGAGACTATTTCCGGAGGACACATCATTTCTCTCTCGTTACTTCTCATAATAAATATCTTTCACGTTGCAACGCACGGGCATATGTGCTAGTACTAATAAAGCATGGTGTGTTTCTCCTATTATTTCATCCGTTTACCGTCGAAATTTATTTTTCTATCCGGGGTGGTTGTGCGTCATTCTGTTTTTTTAGCAATCCAGAATTTCGTACTTGCCCTGCACATGTTGTGGCCCAGCGAAACTAGCCCACTTATTTCCCTGCTCATGTAGCTGCGCAAATCCTATTTCTCGCATTATGCGGTAGATAGCTGGAGTTCGCACAGGCCGCCCGAGACTGTTCAAATTTATTTTGAATTTTACCTTACTTCGTAATTCAAAATTTTGAAAAAAAGTTCAGAATGTTTAGAACATTTACTTATTTTCTGGTGCCAATATTTTTTCAAAATGATAAACTCCAATTTTTTTTATGATTAAAAACATGATTTAAAAAAACATTAGAAATTTTATATGTATTTTTGTTTTAGTAATTTTTTCACAGATTCAAAACAATGTCCGCTTTTAAAGCAGAAAGCCTATGTCCTACAGTGTTGGTAGATAGTCGGAGTTCGCATAGGGTGCCCAAGACTGGCCGGCCCGTTTTTGTCTGTTCAAATTTATTTATTTTTACCTTATTTCACAATTCAAAATTTTCGAAACAGTTCAGAATTTTAACTTTTGTCAATGTTCGAATTACAATATTGTATTCCCCTTTTCAAAAATGTTTGGAACATTAATTTATTTTTTTGTTCCATTTTTTCTAAATTCAGAAATGTTCCAAAATTATTTGTGATTTGAAAAACATATATTTCCAAAATTATTGGAAATTTGAAATATATTCTTGTTTTAGTAAAATGTTCACAGATTCAAAATAATGTCCGCATTTAAAAACACATTTTATAAAATTGTTTTGATTGTTCAGAACATGTTCCATTTTCAAAAGTCTGTCACAAATTAAAAAGTATTTGGGTTTTGATAAAAATGTTCATGCCTTCAAAAAATGATGTTGTTTCAAAATTTTTTCATGTTTTTTTCAAAATGAACGGAATATTAAAAACATTGTTCGTAATTTCAGAAAATGTTCCCGTTTCCAAGAATATTCAGTAATTCATATTTTTTAAAAGTAAAAAAATGTTTTAAATCTGACGTTGTAGTATGTTCTTAAATATTTGTGCTGGCCATTGGTTAGCAGTTGGCGTTTTTTGCCATGGCTAGCGGCACGTGGTCGGGTCTTTAAGGTCATGTGTTCGATCGTTCAGCATGTCGTTTTTTTGGATTATTACTCGTGCCTTGCAAACACAGGTTATTTTGGTGCCTGCAAGTGGGCTAGCCCAGACGTGAACTGTTGTTCGTCCCATGCACTATTTGACGCAACTAGCGTCATATAGTAACTCCCACGCAGTTGCCCTAAGAAAAGAAAAAAAAATACGTATAGATTTTGTTCCGTCCATTCCACACGCAGCTCCCCAATTTTTTTGGTTATCCCCCAAGTGGGCCAAGCTGGACCTACCACGTATTTCTTTTTTTGTCGGACGGACGAGCAGCAAAAAATAAAGGGCACGAGGGGATTGAACTATGGACCTTCCCTATTGTCGATCGATAAAACCAACTCAACTAGCTGCAATTATGATAGGAACAGTCTCATCTTGAAATTTTATACTAAATTACACCAGTTTTTATATGTCCCTAAGTTGTCTGCAAATAAGGAGGTTATGTGAGAATAAGGAAGTTATCTCGAAAATTATGAGCAGAACAAGGGACTCCTCAAATTATTACCGGAGGTAACTTACACGTGCCAATAAAAGACAATATGTGATTCGCTATAATGGAAAAAAAATTATGGGCACACTGGTAATAAAAGAGAATATACTGATTTTGCTCTAATTAATAAGTTTTATGGGCACGTGAGTGCAAAAATAGTTGAAGAGAATAAACCATGATAATAAAGGAACATTCATGCCTAGTTATGCGCTCATTATGCTAATGAAACATAATTTATGCGCTACAATTAGGAATCCGTCCGGTTACGTCGTCATAGGAGAAAGTGGTCGAAGCAACCAAATGAGGATGCAACCACTACTCTGAGACGGAGGTGGACCTGGAGGAAAAAAAGGTACCAGTTGGGTGGTCGCCACCACGCCGACCAACCCCATCACTATCAAGATCTCGGGGACCAAACATGACCCGCGAGAAGATTGCAGCTCCTCGCTTTGTCGCTGACCGTTGTGGAGACCGTTTTTGATGAACACATCAATTATCTCTCCCGCTGCTTATTTCAAAAAAAAATTATATTTCCATTGCATCGCATGGGCATATGTGCTAGTCATATTAAAGGAAAGCATGAAATATATAAAGTAATTAATTAAAGAGCAAATATTAGCTTCGATCACTCGTATCAACAATACACTAGTGCAGCGGTGTCCTATACAAACATTTTTAACTCCTTTCCGCTACAGGGTTTTAAACCGTCACCTTGCCTATGTGTGCGATGGGGGGGGGGGGGTCCATCCCACATGATCCAAAAACCGTCGGTGATAGCTCCTCTGGTCACACACACGGGGCAAAAGGAGCTTGTGTGCGGTTGGGTGAGCCATCACAGACAATTATACGTGACCAATCGTGTGAGATATAGTTAGCATCCCACACAGTGAATCACAGGCAAATGTTTCCGTTCGTATATACATCACACACAATTTTCCACATCGCATCATCTGTGGTAGCGTTGCCAACGGAGATGATATTTATAATTTTATCGTTTGCGTTATTGAATGCATCACACACGGTGCCTGAAAAAAACTGTATGGCATATGCGGTCTGTCACACACACTTTTTATGTGGAAATGTTTGTGAAAGATGGCCTGATACGTCTCCAACATATCTATAATTTATGAAGTATTCATGCTATTATATTATCTGTTTTGGATGTTTATGAGCTTTATTAAACACTTTTATATTATTTTTGGGACTAAAAAAGGAATAGCATGAATACGAGAGAGTTATTTTTGGAAGCAATCCGGGAGACTTGGAGTGCATGTCACGGGATCAACGAGGAGAGCACGAGGCAGGGGGCGCGCCCACCCCCCTGGGCGCGCCCTCCACCCTCGTGGGCCCCTCGTGGCTCCCCTGACCGACTTCTTTCGCCTATATATATATCAATATACCCTAAAACCATCGGGGAACAGAATAGATTGGGAGTTCCGCTGTCGCAAGCCTCTATAGCCACCAAAAACCAATCGGGACCCTGTTCCGGCACCCTGCCGGAGGGGGGAACCCTCACCGGTGGCCATCATCATCCCGGCGCTCTCCATGACGAGGAGGGAGTATTTCACCCTCGGGGCTGAGAGTATGTACCAGTAGCTATGTGTTTGATCTCTCTCTCTCTCTCTCTCTCTCTCTCGTGTTCTTGAGGTGATACGATCTTGATGTATCGCGAGCTTTGCTATTATAGTTGGATCTTATGATGTTTCTCCCCCTCTACTCTCTTGTAATGGATTGAGTTTTCCCTTGAAATTATCTTATTGGATTGAGTCTTTAATGATTTGAGAACACTTGATGTATGTCTTGCCGTGCGTATCTGTGGTGATAATGGGATATCGCGTGATCCACTTGATGTATGTTTTGGTGATCAACTTGCGGGTTTGCCCATGAACCTATGCATAGGGGTTGGCACACGTTTTCGTCTTGACTCTCCGGTAGAAACTTTGGGGCACTCTTTGAAGTACTTTGTGTAGGTTTGAATAGATGAATCTGAGATTGTGTGATGCATATCGTATAATGATACCCATGGATACTTGAGGTGACATTGGAGTATCTAGGTGACATTAGGGTTTTGGTTGATTTGTGTCTTAAGGTGTTATTGTAGTACGAACTCTATGATAGATCGAAAGGAAAGAATAGCTTCATGTTATTTTACTACCGACTCTTGAATAGATAGATCAGAAAGGATAACTTTGAGGTGGTTTCGTACCCTACCATAATCTCTTCGTTTGTTCTCCGCTATTAGTGGCTTTGGAGTGACTCTTTGTTGCATGTTGAGGGATGGTTATATGATCCAATTATATTATTATTGTTGAGAGAACTTGCACTAGTAAAAGTATGAACCCTAGGCCTTGTTTCCTAGCATTGCAATACCGTTTACACTCACTTTTATCATTAGTTACCTTGCTGTTTTTATATTTTCAGATTACAAAAACCTATATCTACCATCCATATCGCACTTGTATCACCATCTCTTCGCCGAACTAGTGCACCTATACAATTTACCATTGTATTGGGTGTGTTGGGGACACAAGAGACTCTTTGTTATTTGGTTGCAGGGTTTTTTGAGAGAGACCATCTTCATCCTACGCCTCCCACGGATTGATAAACCTTAGGTCATCCACTTGAGGGAAATTTGCTACTGTCCTACAAACCTCTGCACTTGGAGGCCCAACAACGTCTACAAGAATAAGGTTTGGTAGTAGACATCATGGCCTAACGCAAATAGTTGCAAGAGAAAGTCATGTGTGATTGTTCATTGATCCAACACGTTTAGTTTCTAGAAACTCTGTGGGTTGTTTAAGGCCATAGCCCACCGTGTTGCCTCAATAATCCTCTGCAATAGAAAAAACCCAAGAAGCGGGCTAATTGGCTTATTATTTTTGATCCATTTAGTAATCAAATTTACATTTCATTTTAAACACATAGTATATTTCATTTTCGTATTACGGTAACCAGGATTTCATAACTGAAATATATCAGAGCACAACATCATATAGCTTCAGCACTTAGTTACACCAGATAGGCATATAGCTAGCTAACCCATTACACAACACCACCAAGTCTCACATGGAACATCTAAAACCTTTGTAAATTAGCATCATAGACGGTAGATACACAGATGAATCTCATCTGGAAAACTGCTGAAGTGAAAGGCGAATATTGAGCCTCCATGATATTGAAGGTCCTTGCAACTTTAGGCCAGTGCGTGTGAATGTTTGACTACCCATCCTTTGTCCTATTGAAGAAGACTTCAATATTGTACCGTGGGTGTTGTATGAATACTTTCCTCGCCTCTTAACCATACAAATGGTTTAAAAGGTAATCATCAGTGAACTGCTTTGAAAAGGTCTGAAAACAAAGATATGCATAAATATCTTCTATACATTTTAAAATGGCACCAAAACAAGCTATAAGAGTTAGTATCATCCTGTAGTCTACTGATGTCTTCTTCATTGTGCATACAAAGATCTTGTTGTTTTTCGTTGCTAGTTTCTTTATCCTAACTTTTTTTTAGTTTCTTGACTTGACTGATATTCATGGACATCTCATTTCACCATATGAAAATTGGGTTAAAAATGGGTCAAAATCTCTGACGGCAGGACCTACGTGTGCAAGACTAAATTTTTAAAAAATTAAATATTAGAATGGTTCCTGAAATTGCATAGTAATATGCTATTAGCCAAAGGACCATGCATGTGCAAACCTGGATGGTAAACTTCAGTGCCTCCTATTGTTTTCCTGCAACACATATAAGGTAGTTATTGATCAGGTTAAGTGAGAGTTGGCATAATATCACTAAAATATGTTGATGCAAAATTAACACATTGTAGATTCAGCATATTAATTCGAGCCACATGGAAAAGCTAGTTATCTAAACCAATCATGCTTAAGAACTAGGAAGTATAGCAATTGTATATTTTTTCATGTATTTAGTACAACTAAATTCATTTTTTTTCTCACATGCATACCAATAAAAAAGTGTACCACAACTATTGAACATCGCATTGCAAAATTGAATCAAACAGTTAATTGAACACCACAACAAATGAACCAAACAGTTAACTGAGCACCACATTATACAGTAGAACATACTAGAAGAGCAGACAGTTAACCAAATCAAGCATGCTTAACAACTTGTAAATATAGCAATTGTATATGTTTCTCATGTTTGTAGTACAAGTAAATTCGATTTATTTCTCACATGCATAACAATATAAAATTGTGTTGTGATATGTCTCCAACGTATCTATACTTTTTGATTGTTCCATGCTATTATGGTATCAATCTTAGTTGTTTTCTTATAGCTTTGTATTTCTCTCCGATGTATGCCCTGGTGAAGCGGGAGGAGGGCTCAGGCTGAGCTCGGAGGGCCTCCGGAGCCAGGCCTCGGGAGCTGCTGCAGTCACACGGGCCGCTTTTGTTTAACCTTTCCTTTCTCCTGCATTTTGAAAAAAGTAGATGGCCCTGTTGGGGCATGTAATTAACCATGGTACTTATGCCACTATGCTATGTTTATTGTTCTTGTGTTATGCTATGATGTTCGTGCTTCGCGTAGGTGCAGAGGGATAACTTAGCTTGATACACTCGGGGGTTTCCCGCCTCGCGAGGGCGCGCCTTTTAGCATCTGGTGAGGCCTCCTTGGTGCCGACTCAGGAGCCGCCGGCCTCGGGAGGCATCATAAAGATGCAGAATTTGTTAGAAAACCTGTCGGGTGCCTTGTTCCTCCTTGCATGAGCCCTCGGGCATGGGCTAATCGTGGCTCGGTGCACCGCGTCACGGTACCCTGGGGGCACGTACTTTAAGGGGGTGCGTAAATCACGAGCTCATTCAAGGGCGCCTCGCAAAGAATCAAGAAAGCCAAGAAGCCAAAGCTCTTGAGCGACAGGGCTCCGACGAGACAGGGCTCTGGCGAGGTGTGTCTGCAGCGTGGGCGAGCCCAACGCACGCACACACCTGCCTAGCCCCCACGCATGGCGCGCGAGGAAGAGTGACGGGCAACTGTTGTTCTTCCTAATCCAAGATAAAGAAGCGAGGGGAGCAAAAAGTAGAACAATCCAACTTGTCAATCGAGAAACGCTAGAACTCTAAATTCCATTAAAAGGTTGCGAACCAACTAGAGGAAGCAAGCAAATGAACAACCACGTCTGGCACGTAGTCTAGTCTTCTCACCATCGCGGAGCTAACTGCTCCCACTAGGACGTGGGAGCGAGCCCCCTAGGCCCGAGGGCGGCTCTCCGGAGACTCCAGGGCGTGTACAGCCCCACTCATTATTACGTGAGAGTGTCACGAGCGGGGACCTTCGCAGGAAGTGGGCCTTGCTTCACGGGTAGAACTTCTAGAGGTGCTGGATGTTCCAGGCGTTCTGGATGGGGACCCCGTCCTGCGTATCCAGGCGTGCGGCGCCATGCCTGGAGACGAGGGAAATCCTAAACGGGCCCTCCCACATGGGAGAGAGCTTGTGCAGCCCCTCCCTGGAGAGCACCCGCCTTAAGAAGAGATCATCCACCTCGAGCCTCCTGGAGCGGACGCTGCGGCAGTGGTACCGCCGCAGCGCCTGCTGGTACCTTGCCGCCTGGAGCGAGGTTTGACGGCAGCGTTCCTTCCCCAGCACGAGATCCATCTCCCGCGTGGCGTCTAGCGTGCCTCGTCAAACGCCAAGACCCATGCGGAGCGATGCTTGACCTCGTGTGGGAGAATCACTTCGGCTCCATAGACGAGGAAGAATGGAGTTTCGCCGGTTTGCTTGGTCGCGGTGGTGCGGATGGACCATAGCACGGACTGGGGCTCGTCCAGGCAGCCCCTACCGCAGGCCTCGAGCTTCTTCTTGAAAGTTCTTGCCTTGAGGCCCCTCAAAACCTTCGCGTTTGCATGCTCGGCTTGGCCGTTGCTTCTGGGGTGTGCCATTAAGGCATAGCATAGCTGCATTCCAAGGTTAGCACAATATGTTTTGAAGAGATTGCTAGTGAACTGCGAGCCATTGTCGGTGATGATGCGATTAGGGACTCCGAACCGGCTCACGAGGCCCTTGATGAACTTGACCACCGAGCCGTCTGGGATGGTGCGAACTGGTTCCACCTCCGCCCACTTGGTGAACTTGTCAATGACGACGTAGAGGTAGCGGTAGCCCCCGGGCGCTTGAGGGAACGGACCCAGGATATCCAGCCCCCAGACCACGAACGACTAGGAGAGTGGGATAGTCTTGTGGCCCTGAGCTGGTTGGTGGATTTGCTTGGCATGGAACTGGCAGGCTTCAGAGGATCTCACCAGCTCGGTCTCATCATTGAGCATTGTGGGCCAGTAGAATCTGCTGTAGAACGCCTTGCCCACCAAGGTGTGCGATGACGAGTGATGCCCGCAGTCTCCGCCGTGTATGTCGGTTAACAGCTCGCACCCCTGCTCCCTGGAGATGCATCGCAAGGAAACATCGTTTGGTCGTTTTTGGTAGAGCTCACCGTCCTGAATGCAGTAGGTTGTGGCCTACCGAGCCACGCGCTCCGCGTCTTCCTCCTTCTCCGGTAGGGTTCCCTGAAGCAGGTACGCCTTGAACTCTTCGGTCCAGCACCCCTCCTGAGGCTCAAGCGCGAGGAGCAAGCGTGCTCCTGAGGTTGGGCCACAGGCGGGGGCTCCCGAGGTTGGTGCTGGGGGGAGCTCCTCCTGAGGCAGTGTTGGCTCCGCAGCCAGAGGGGCTGCTGAAGGCTTGAAGATACGCTCCTCAAAGACGCTGGGCTCCTGAGGCTGGCGCTTGGGTGCTCTCTTGGCGATATCGTCGACTTCCTTGTTCATGCCGCGAGGCACGTACTGCAGCTCTATGCCCAAGAATTCTTTCTCAATTTTGCGTACCTTCACCAGGTATGCCTCCATGTGTTCATCCTTCGGCTCGTACACCTTGTTGGAGAAGTTAATGAGGAGCTGGGTGTAGCCCTTGACGGTGAGACACTTCACTCCCAAAGCGACCGCGGCCTTGAGGCCGCAATTAAGCCTTCGTACTCCGCGATGTTGTTGGAGACCTTTTCGCCGTGTTGGAAACAGAGCTGCACGGCGTAGTAGAGTTTTTCCTGAGTGGGTGAGATGAGCACGACTCCAGCCTTCGCGCCCTGACGTGCGAAGGCGTCGTCAAAGTACATGACCCAACCGCCTCGTGCATCGCTCCCTGGCGAGAGGGACCGGTCTTCGCCTGCTTCGGGCCTTGGAGCGTCAGTCCACTCTGCCACGAAGTCGGCGAGCACGGCACCCTTGATGACCCTGGTGGTGCTGAACTCCAGCTGGAATGCCTGCAATTCGATGTTCCACTCGGCGACCCTCCCCGCAGCATTGGGGCTCCGGAGCACCCTCTCCAGCGAGTAAGCTGAGACGACCTTAATGGGGTGTCCTTGTAAGTAGTAGCACAACTTGCGTGAGGCAACGAGGAGCGTGAGCAAGAGCTTCTGTGGCATGCGGTAGCATGCCCGCGCGTCACGCAGTACCGTGCTGACGAAGTACACTAGGTGCTCGACGAGGGCGGAAGTGTTGGTGGAGTCCCAGACCTCCTAAGGCTGGGGGACCTCAGGAGCTTGGTCATTTGTTGCGGCAACTACGGCCTCAGGAGCGCCGTCTTGTGGAGCCTGGTCATCGGTCGGCGCCGTCGAGGCTTCAGGGATGCCGTCTTGAGGCTGCATCATCTCTACCGAGCGCGTGGCATCGTGTGGCAGGCCTTTGGCCTGGCGCTCCTCCCGGACGGCCACCAACGTTGCCCTGGCTGAGTGAGGTGTAGTGGCCAGGTAAAGCACCAGGGGCTCGAGAGGACGCAGCGCCACCATCACTGGTGGGCTGGTGAGGTATATCTTGAGGTGTTGAAATGTCGCGTCAGCCTCCGAAGTCCACTCGAACGGACCCTTCTTCTTCATCAGCTTAAAGAACGGGTGGGCGCGCCCTCCCCAGCTTGGACATGAAGCGCCCCAGCAAGGTCACACAGCCTGCCAGCTTTTGCATTTCCTTAAGAGTCCATGGCGGACTCATCCTTTCTATTGCTTTGATCTTCTCCGGGTTTGCCTCGATTCCCCTGTGAGACACCAAAAAGCCCAACAGCTTGTCAGAGGGGACGCCAAATACACACTTCTCCGGGTTGAGCCGCAGGTCCACCTTGCGCAGACTGGTGAATGTTTCTTTCAGGTCCTCGATGAGGGCCCTTGCCTCCCGAGACTTCACCACTATGTCGTCGACCTAGGCCTCAGTGTCGGGGGTGTCGTGCGGCATATGCCAAAGGATGGCTTATCATGGAGGGGGCTAATAGTACGTCGCCGATGCCATGAAATGGGATAAGGTGCAAACATGCACGCCGGCAAATCTTACCCAGGTTTGGGGCTCTCCTAGGAGATAACACCCCTAGTCCTGCTCTGCGGGGTCTCCGCATGATCACTCAAGCAACAATGGTGGCTACAAGCTTGCTCCTTGAGCTATTTCTCTAGAGGGGAAAGAAGAACAAGGCTAGCCCTAGCTTCCTCCCTCGATATGCGTGTGTGAATGAACTAAGGTTTGAACCCTTTGCATGGGTGCCCTGGGGGGTTTATATAGGCCTAACCCCCAGGGGTACGAAGGTAATCCGGCCGGGTGTAGGACCCGGCTGTCAGTGTCTATGGTCGCCGGCTTCTCCGCCGGCAGATGGGGCTCGCCGCCTGGTGGGCCCCGCCGGCTGTCTCGTACTTGGCCGACACGCCGCGCCCGCCGCTCGCGGGTCTCGCTGGCTGCCCAGCACTGTAGTTGTGCTGGTAATGATGCATGCTTTGTCGGGGGAGGTGTGGCTACAATGCCGCCGCCTGGCGGGCATTCACTATAGCAACTCCCCGTCTCTTCTAGTTAATGGCGCACAAACTCCAAGGAAGGGAGAGCCGCCTGGTCAGGGGTCGGCCTCCCTACGAGCCGACTGGTCTGGGCTCACCGCCTTTTGGATCCTTGAGGATAGGTAGGGCCCGCCGCCTGCGGGCCGTACCGACATCCCGTCATGGGAGTATGGCTCCCTCTGACAGGGGTGATATCATTGTCTATGTGGCAACAGTGCTGCGCTGGGCGGGAGATCTCCGTCTGGTACGGCGCACTGTGGCCACGCTTGACCCTAGATTTGGGGGTGGCAGGGTGTGCTATAGCCACGTCCTGTCTCCTCGCATCTATGTGGAGCCGGCCTCTCTAGAGGCCGCCTGCTAGGAGCCGGCCCACCTCGTGGCCGCCTGCTGGGCCCTGCCATCTCTTGGTAGCCGGCCGCTTGGACCAGCCAACCGCGAGGAGGCGACGCTTGAGTCTTTGAATCTTGAGGGAGCAACCGGCCCCGATGTCTTGAAGTGCCATGGGGGGCCGATGAGGCTACCCGTGGCCAATTACTCTGATTGTAGTCCCCGAAGCTGATGAGGCTCCGCGGCTGGTAAAAGGAAGGAGCCTCGGCAGCTTCCTACTCTGAGTGCTTCATTTGATCTTGCTCCGTCCGTCTTCTGGCGTACCAACTGCTAGGAGTCAGATATGTCCAGGCAGGCCATCTGGTGGTTTTTGAAATGTCTTGGCGGGAGCTCAGTGGTGCGCCAGCCTGACGCCACTCTTGCCGCCTGTCAGCTGCACGCCACGTGTCGCTAGTCGGCCAGGCCGCCAGCCAGCCCACGCGCGCGATAGGACATCGCCGCAGGCCAGGGCCCACCACTACCGGGCCTTGGCACGCGCGCGGATCCGCTGTGGCCGAGGCAGACGGTTGGGATTCCGTGGCGTGATTACTCCACCCCATTACTACGCGGTTAATGCGGGGTCGTGGGGTCGTGGGCACAGTTAATCCCATGATCCCCACACCACGTCCCCTCGGCTTCGTAGCCTAGGGCTATAAATAGGGGGAGGAGGGGGCAGCATTAGCACGCGCACCCTCCTGTCCCTCTGCCTTGCTCTTCCTCTTCTCTCTTTCTGCCGCCGCCGCACTCCCGCAACTCGCCGAAGTGCTGCCACGGCCCGTCGTCACCTGGCGACTAGGATGGCTCAAATGTCATTGAAGACCACATCACCTACCTCCACAACACGCGGCGGTTGCGCGGTGAGGGCTACGTCAAGGCACGCGTCCCGCCGGAGGAGGAGATCTCGCCGGCGCTAGAAGAAGACGAGCACGTCATCTTCCGCTCGTATTTCCTCCGGGGCTTCGGCTTGCCGGCGAGCGGCTTCCTTCGCTCCTTTCTCCAATTCTACCATCTCCAGCTGCACCACCTCACACCAAACATGGTGGTGCTGCTGTCGGCCTTCGTCACGCTGTGCGAAGGCTACCTCGGTGTTCTCCCCACACTCGAGCTGTGGGGGGAATTCTTCTACACCAAACTCGGCGTCTCCACCAAGGACGAGGCGGCTCAGTGTGGCGCCTTCGTCGCGGTACGGTGCCCAGGAGCCGGCAACCACTTCCCATCCATCACCTTGACCCAGTCCATCAAGCTGTGGCAGAAGTTGTACTTCTACGTGAAGAATGTCAACCCGGCGCTGGACTTCGTCAACCTGCCGGCCTACGAAGCAGGCCCACTGGCCGAGCCGCGGACCAACTGGACCTTCAAGCCGAAGCATCTGTCACCCGCCTCCACTGCTATCATCGCCAGGCTTAAGGAGATGACGGACTCAGAGGGCCTCAAGGCATCCGAATTGACCGCCTTCGTGGTGCGCCGGGTTCTCCCTCTCCAAGGCCAGCCTCACATGATAAGTCAGATGAGTGGGCACCAACACCCGTGCCGACTGTCCACCCGGGAGATGCCGGCCACGGAGGTGGCCCGCATGGTGAACGAGATCGCGAACTGCAAGCTCTCAGAGTCGGACTGGCAGTTCGGCAAGCGGTCGTACTCCCGTGCGCACCCGCCTCCTGCCGTAAGCTCCCGACTCTCCTTTCTTTCTTAGTCTTTTCTTCTTCTGCCGAGTTATGCTTTGCTGACTGATCAATCGGACATGTCGCAACTCCTCACGACCCAGCAGACAGCCGACGCCCTGGCGCAAGGCCAGGAGTACCCGCTGGACCGTGCGGTAGAGTGACGCGAACGACCCCGACTTGGGGGCGGCCGCCTTGGAAGACGACGCCACAGGTGGTGGCGACGGGGCGGGCGGCTTCAGTGGGAGAGGCGGCCTCGAGACCTGGCCATATGACGACGAGGAGGAGGACGTGCCGTGCCGCCAGTCGGTTGCCAACAGGGCGGGGGTGAGCTCCTCAGCGGTGCCACACAGACCAGGCAGCGCACCGAAGCGCCGAGCCGGCACGCAGCTGCAAAGCGGTCGGCCGAAGAAGCCCAAGGGCTCGGCCGCGGCGACCAGGCGGGACAGGGCCGCTGCGAAGGCAGTCCGGTTCCAAAGGGCCGCGAAGCAGCCACCGACGGTGTCTGCGTGAGAGCATATCTTTCTTTGTGTTTTCTTTGTCCTTTCTGTGTCTCTTTCGTAAGACTTCTCTGAATTCTTTTTATCTTGTGTGAACAGAGCCCCACTCTCTCTTGAGCGGTCGGCCTCTGCCTCCATCATCGAGGGGATGGAGGGCTCTACCAACACCCGCCATATAGACCCGCTCGCCGACCTCTGGCTATGTTATTTCGATAAGATATAATTGCTCGGTTGGTATGTTGAAGTATTATTGTCTTAAAGTCAAATGATAGACTATTGCTTTGAATCAGTCGTGTCTTAATATTCATGCCATGATTAGATACATGATCAAGATTATGCTAGGTAGCATTCCACATCAAAAATTATTTTTTATCATTTACCTGCTCGAGGACAAGCAGGAATTAAGCTTGGGGATGTTGATACGTCTTCGTCGTATCTATAATTTTTTATTGTTCCATGCCAATACTATACAACTTTCATATACTTTTGGCAACTTTTTATACTATCTTTGGGACTAACATATTGATCCAGTGCCCAGTGCCAGTTCCTGTCTATTGCATGTTTCATGTTTTGCAGAATATCCATATCAAACAGAATCCAAATGGGATAAAAACGGACGGAGAATATTTTTGGAATATTTGGAAAATCTAGGAGGAAAAATCAACGTGAAACGGTGTCCGAGGTGGGCACGAGGCAGGGGGTGGTGCCACCCCCTGGGCGCGCCCCTGACCCTCGTGGTCCACCCGTAAGGCGGTTGATGCCCTTCTTCGGCCACAAGAAAGCTAATTTTCGGGAAAAAAAATCACGGCGAAGGTTTCAGTCCAATCGGAGTTATGGATCTCCATATATATATGAAACGGTGAAAGGGCACCAGAGAGAAGGCAGAAACAGAGAGAGACAGATCCAATCTCAGAGGGGCTCTCGCCCCTCCCATGCCATGGAGGCCCAGGACCAGAGGGGAAATCCTTCTCCCATCTAGGGAGGAGATCAAGGAAGAGGAAGAAGAAGGGAGCCCCTCTCCCCCTCTCTTTCGGTGGCGCCGGAACGCTGTCGTGGCCACCATCATCATCACCGCGATCTTCACCAACACCTCCGCCATCTTCACCAACATCTCCATCACCTTCCCCCCTCTATCTACAACGGTCCACTCTCCCGCAACCCGTTGTACCCTCTACTTGAACATGGTGCTTTATGCTTCATATTATTATCCAATGATGTGTTGCCATCCTATGATGTCTGAGTAGATTGTCGTTGTCCTATCGGTCTAGTAAAGTAGTCGATTGCTTAAGGGACAATTTCACAACTCCTACCACCACTTTTCCACACTCTCTATATTTACTTTATTGCTTCTTTACTTACAACAGCCCCTACTTTTTATTTGCGCGCTCTTTATTTTCTTGCAAACCTATCCAACAACACCTACAAAGTACTTCTAGTTTCATACTTGTTCTAGGTAAAGCGAACTTCAAGCATGCGTAGAGTTGTATTGGTGGTCGATAGAACTTGAGGGAATATTTGTTCTGCCTTTAGCTCCTCGTTGGGTTCGACACTCTTACTTATCGAAAACTGTTGCGATCCCCCTATACTTGTGGGTTATCAGCAGTCGAAAGTTGTTCGGAACCTGACGAAGAAATCAGCCGGTGGCGGACAGACTTCAACGAGCAAGTCACTTATTTTGGTGTCGTGCGCAATGCCAAGAGCTTTGACAAGGTCGTCCGGCAAGACGGGAGGCCGGTCGCCGTTGATGGTTACCATCAGCACTTTGCCGGCAAATTGGTCGTCAAGCGCCGCCATGCCACTGTTGAGCGACAGCATGCAGCGACCGAAGGCAGGACGGACCTCTGGATCTCCGGCTCAGAGATCCGCGTTGATCGGCGACATGATAGTGAGCTTGAGTACAGGGAGTATAGGAGGGGGATTTGGGGGAACTCGAGTAGGAATCAAGATTCCAGAGGTGGGGGAGGGGCGGGAGATTGGGGATGAAAAGGTAGCTTGAATTTCGAACACACGCGAATATGCTCTCGGTGCGCAAGCGCACGAAAACAACGGTGGCGCCTACATGTCGGCCTAAGAGTCCTTATTCTTTCTTTTTTGGAGAGCCCGGCCTTTTTTTTGAGGATCTTTTGAGAGCCCGACCTGAGAGTCATAATTGACCTCTTTGGCATTGCCTTACTACTCGGCCCATATTCAACGACACCTCACTGGCCCAAACAAGTGTACATCATCGAAAAGACACTGAGCTCAAATTATATAACTTGAAAAAAGGAGATACAATCTGAACACTGGAGAATGGTGATGCCTTCATTTAGCCCAACACTAGTTCAAGACAATAAACAGTTCGAAACAACGACATATACAACATTCGAACACTGACTAGTGACTACTACTAACATAAACAGCAAGACATGATAGTTCATAAGAAGTCTTGCTACACCACCAAAACGCACCCATCTACAACGCTCAGACTCTTGTGATCTAGACGAGAATGACATTCTAAACAGAGGCAACTATTACATAGCAAGAGTGACATAGACGAGGATGATTGTCGGTGTCAAAACCGGCGGATCTCGGGTAGGGGGTCCCGAACTGTGCGTCTAGGCGGATGGTGACAGGAGACAAGGGACACGAAGTTTTACCCAGGTTCGGGCCCTCTCGATGGAGGTAAAACCCTACGTCCTGCTTGATTAATATTGATGATATGGGTAGTACAAGAGTAGATCTACCACGAGATCAAGGAGGCTAAACCCTAGAAGCTAGCCTATGGTATGATTGTTGTATGTTGTGTTGTCCTACGGACTAAAAACCTCCGGTTTATATAGACACCGGAGAGGGTTAGGGTTACACAAAGTCGGTTACAATGGTAGGAGATCTAAATATCCGCATCGCCAAGCTTGCCTTCCATGCCAAGGAAAGTCCCATCCGGACACGGGACGAAGTCTTCTATCTTGTATCTTCATAGTCCAGGAGTCCGGCTGATGGTATAGTCCGGCCATCCGGACAGCCCCTAATCCAGGACTCCCTCAGTAGCCCGTGAACCAGGCTTCAATGATGACGAGTCCGGCGCGCAGATTGTCTTCGGCATTGCAAGGCGGGTTCCTCCTCCAAGTCACAAATCTAATCTGCTGACGTATTCTGTAGCGTGACATCACACTACGGCCAAGCCTTTATTCGAATCGTTTTTACTCCCCTGCCTCAGCGCATCTTGCGAGGTGGTTTCCTTGGCACGTCTTGTCAAAGCAGAGATCATGTCCCCTTTATTTACGGGATTCTCATCAATACGGACGTGGGTAACCCAATCGTGCCTGTTAGCACGTTTTCTCGATTAAAGGCGAGTCCCAAACGGTACGGGGAGGGCCCTTGGTATTCAACCTCTTATAAAGAGACCAAGGCCTTACCCCTTTCTTTCAATCTCAAACGAGTTCGCCCGTCGCCTTGAGTTCCAACACCCTAGGCTCTAGATTTCAGGCGCTTCGGACCTTCGACAATGTCCGGTTTCGACCTTCAAGGCCGATGGATGCCCTCCTCCGTCACAGAGGAGGACGTGCTAAAGTTGAGAGAGGCCAAGTTCTTGACCGGCGAAATTTCACATAGGCTGCCTGCTCAAGGGCAGGCTATTCCCAGTCCCCAGCCCGGTGAGAGCGTGGTGTTCGTGTCTCACTTCCTTCGGGGGTTAGGCTTCCCCATGGATCCCTTTGTGAGGGGGCTGATGTTCTATTATGGGCTGGAATTTCACGACTTAGCTCCGGAGTCCATCCTCCATGTTTCCTCATTCATCGTCGTGTGCGAAGCATTCCTCCGTGTTACTCCTCACTTCGGATTATGGCTCAAGACCTTTAAGGTAGAGCCGAAGATGATTGAGGGACGGCACGCAGAGTGCAGAGGCGCTGTTATAAGCAAGAAGGCTGATGCTCCATGGCCCAAGGGCCCTTGTCGGTGTCAAAACCGGCGGATCTCTGGTAGGGGGTCCCGAACTATGCGTCTAGGTGGATGGTAACAGGAGACAAGGGACACAATGTTTTACCCAGGTTCGGGCCCTCTTGATGGAGGTAAAACCCTACGTCCTGCTTGATTAATATTGATGATATGGGTAGTACAAGAGTAAATCTACCACGAGATCAAGGAGGCTAAACCCTAGAAGCTAGCCTATGTTATGATTGCTGTATGTTGGGGTTTTTTTACGGACTAAAACCCTCCAGTTTATATAGACACCAGAGAGGGTTAGGGTTATACAAAGTCGATTACAATGGTAGGAGATCTGAATATCCGCATCGCCAAGCTTGCCTTCCACGCCAAGGAAAGTCCCATCCGGACACGGGACGAAGTCTTCAATCTTGTATCTTCATAGTCCAGGAGTCCGGCTGAAGGTATAGTCCGGCTACCCGGACACCCCTTAATCCAGGACTCCCTCAGTAGCCCCTGAACCAGGCTTCAATGACGACGAGTCCGACGCGCAGATTGTCTTCGGCATTGCAAGGCGGGTTCCTCCTCCAAGTTCTTCATAAAAGTTTGTAAACACTAAGGGTAGTGTCTGGCTCTACAAAATAAGTTTCCACATATTGCCATAGAGAGAATAATATTAACACAAATCTAATCTGCTGACGTATTCCGTAGCATGACATCACGCTACGGCCAAGTTCTTTACTCGAATCGTTTTTACTTCCCCAACTCAGCGTATTTTGCGAGGCGGTTTCCTTGGCACATCTTGTCAAAGCAGAGATCGTGTCCCCTTTATTTACGGGATTCTCATCAATACGGACGTGGGTAACCCAATCATGCCCGTTAGCATGTTTTCTCGATTAAAGGCGAGTCCCAAACGATTACGGGGAGGGCCCTTGGTATTCAACCTCTTATAAAGAGACCAAGGCCTTACTCCTTTTCAATCTCAAACGAGTTCGCCTGTCGCCTCGAGTTCCAACACCCTAGGCTCCAGATTCCAGGCGCTTCGGACCTTCGACAATGTCCGGTTCCGACCTTCGAGGCCGATGGATGCCCTCCTCCGTCACGGAGGAGGACGTGCTAAAGTTGAGAGAGGCCAAGTTCTTGACCGGCAAAATTTTGCACAGGTTGCCTGCTCAGGGGCAGGCCATTCCCAGTCCCCAGCCTGGTGAGAGCATGGTGTTCGTGTCTCACTTCCTTCAGGGGTTAGGCTTCCCAATGGATCCCTTCGTGAGGGGGCTGATGTTCTATTATGGGCTGGAATTCCACGACTTAGCTCCGGAGTCCATCCTCCATGTTTCCTCATTCATCGTCGTGTGTGAAGCGTTGCTCCGTGTTACTCCTCACTTCGGATTATGGCTCAAGACCTTTAAGGTAGAGCCGAAGATGATCGAGGGACGGCACGCAGAGTGCGGAGGCGCTGCTGTAAGCAAGAATGCTGGTGCTCCATGGCCCGAGGGCCCCTTTCAAGAGGAGCTCGGCTTATGGCAACGAGAGTGGTTCTATATCACCATCCCCAGGGGCACCAAGTGGGTGGCGCCGCCTGCCTTTCACTCGGGCCCCCAGAGCAGCTAGGGTCGTGGGTCAACAAAGGCCTAGATTGGGGTCCACCCCTGGACGTGCCTTTGCTGCAAGGCCGCATCAGGGATCTCTTAGAAAGAGGTGTCAGCCTGGTCAAAGTGACGCAAGTCATGCTGATCCGCCAAACACTGCCCGGCAAACGCCGCTCCCTTCGTCTATGGGAGTTTAATCCGGAGGGACCGCGAGCTCTCCAGCACTTTATGGGTGCAACGCCCGCGGAGATATATAAACTGTTCTTCGGATCACAAGCAATGTGTCCAGATTTGACCGAGGACGCAGGTCTGAGCTGCAATCGCCCGGATACTCAAGTAAGTAGCCTTGTGCCCGGACTCGTTATCCGTATATTTGTCAAAAACTTGCCCCTAAAAGAGCTGCCCCTTTAAACAGGAGTGGATAGTGAAAGCAAAGCTGATCAGGTGTCCGGCTCCCCTCCCTGAGACCAGGCCGGATCCTGTCCTAGTGTGGATGTTGAAGATTGTGCCTTTGAAGGAAAGTGAAGGAGGGGACAAGGGAACTATGGCCTCCTCGAAGGAGGCTATTCAGAGGGAAGGAACCGAAAATTCCTCTCCTCCGGGGAAGAAAAGGACTGCCTCTGAAGACCTGGAGACCATGAACTCAAAGCGGGAAAAAAAAATCCTTGTCAGAGGGTCCTACGTTGGGGGGTACCTCAGCCGAATTATGCCCTCAAGGGGATCAACCCTCCAGCGAGCCGTAAGTGGAGAAAGATTTTCTTTTCGAGAGATGAGGGAAACCCTTGCTATATGTCTGAGAAGATTAACTGGAATTTTACCTTATAGCTCGGACCTCGACCCTTCTCAGCAGAGCTCGTCTTCGGGGGACCTTCTTCCAGAGATGATGGAGAGCGGAACGCCTCCCCCTGCCGCACCACCTAGCGAGGTGGGCGACCCTGAGGTGTCGTCGCGGAGGGTTTCTCCGAATCCGGCAGGCGCGGAAGATAGCTATGTGGCCCCCAAGGTTCTCCGTGTAAGGCCTGCGAAAGAGGCCTTAGGACAAGTCCGGCACCGTCTGGTGCTCGGCCAGAGGAGCTGAAGAATCTGCCGGGGCGAGCTTCTATCTCAGAGGAGCACCATGCATTTATGGGCACGGTGATTTAAAGGATTTCGTCCGCGGAAAGCGGATTGCACGAGGCCGTCAGAAGTTTACTGACGGGTTTTGAGGTACGTTAGATAATGTACACTTTTGTCAGTTGCGCATAAATAAGATGCGCCCTGTGTAGATAGTAGCCCCTGAGATTCTATGCGTTGTCAGAAGTGATGGCGCACAGAGGATCATAATCTCAGGTCTAAAATGTCACCTTTGAATGTAGGTGGCGAAGTGTCCGGAATCCAGCCGGACTGATGATTTTGCCGAGCTAAAACGGCAACTTGACGTGGCAGATGCCGACATTGCGCTCGTTTACAAGCGGCTTGATGAGGCGCAAGGTATGTAATTCTTCGGACGACACCTGGTAAGAGGAGCTTTATGCCAGTGTCTTACGATGTGTGTTCTTTGACGCAGATGGTGCGGCCGCCGTGGAGAGTCTTCGGGCGGAACTTTCCCGAGCGAAGGAACAAGCCAGAAAAAGTGATGCGGCTGCCGAGAAGGACCTTGAAGAGCTGAGAGCCGAACAGGCTGCTCACTGCCGGAGCAAAAAAGAGATGGCCAAGATGGCCGTGAGGCTAAAGAGCGCTGCTGACCATTGCAAGCTTCTTGAAAAAGAAGACCAGGCGAGACAAACGGACTTAGAGAAGGCCGTTGCTGATGCCAAGGATGCTCGCTCTGTGATGAGAGCTGCGAAGGAGGAGCTGCGTCAGGCTGGAGAGATTGCGGCTGGAAAGCCCTTTATGCTGTGGAGGAAGTTTTGTGATCCGAAGCTTGCTCCGTTGGACCGGATGTGGAGTGTGGCGGACACCTATCTGGATTTGGCAGCGAGTGCTGCTGATGCGACCAAACATTTTTGAGATCAAGAAAACCGTGAAGTGGAAAAGCTTTTTTGGTCGCAGTTCCACAATCCAGAGCGTTCACTATCAGTGGACGATCGTCTGGCTCAATGGGCCGAACTGAATAGGTTGTCCGGACTCGCCATGAAGTGCGTCATGAGTCACTTGTGGCCGGGGAAATTGGAGCCGAAGAGTTATTTCAGCTTGGTGCAGCAGTTCCTTGGTGCGGGGCCGCGTATTAATGCAATTAAGAGGTCAGCATGCATAGAGGGTGCGCGGATGGCTCTTGCCCGTGTCAAGACATACTGGGCGGAAATGGAGACCATAGTTGTTGCATCCCAAGATTTGGACAGAAGCCGAGTACCTGCCGAGCACTATTTTCAGGAAGTTCTGCAAGGCGCTCGTGTAATAGAGTCGCAGTGCTCTAAGGATTCTATGTTCGAATAGCATGTGCAATTGTAAAACGGTAGTTTGATAAATTGTAGGGACTTTTTATACTTGTGCCTGCAAGTATTGTAACACCTCCTGTGCGGCCGTTTAAATTATATAGAACCTGAAAGATGGCAGTCGTCGGCTTCAGCCCCCACGCAGATAATGCGGGGGTGTTTGCAAAAGGCACATTTTCACACTTGATCCAACCTCTTGGTCCTACAAAGGAGGTGATAGCGCAGCGAACTAGGCAATCGGACTATAATGCTTTATCACTTTCACTTAGCCATAGGAGCTTGACAATGGGACTACTTAGATAGCCCCTGGTGGCGACTGCGCTCGCCCGAGATCGGGGCGCGTGTATGCCTGGCCGGGAAACGACCCTTCGTTAATGCGGAGGAATCCTATAGATTCCGGAGAGTCATCGAGTGGTTGACCAGTCTCACGCTATATCATGACAGTCAGTTTTCGGCTTTCTCTACTGAGGTGCTTGCCTGGCCAAATCGGGGCACAATCGCAGTAGTCCTCCTGGTGCCGCCTTAGCCGATAGAGCGGAACATAAGGCAGCCAAACACAGGAGCCGGGCAACCCAACATTTGACCAAAGACATGATTCGGAGCTGATGCATATAAGGCCAAACTCGCGAGGCCAAACACTCCCTAAGGTATTCGGTCTTTATGAGAGCGGGCGAGACAACGCTCTTAGGTATAAGCCCCTAGTTTCTAGGTACGCGCAGAAATTCTGACGTGGCCACATGCCAAGACGCGAACCTCCTCCTTGGTTATACTACAGAGAACCAGGGGATGTGTATCAAAAAGAGACAGTAAAAAAGGTTTACGCAGGGTCTTAATCTGAAAAGAATCCTTGTAACGGGTCCCTGCTGCACGTCTGCGCCTGTGTCTCCATTGTGCTGTATCCTGGACGGGCGCATCACGATATTCATCTGTAAAAGAGAGGAACTAAGTTGAGAAAAGGTCGTGCCAAACAAAAGATACATTAAATAAACAAAGTATAAAGTGAAATATGTAAAATTGAGCTTTATTGTCTCTTATTTTGTATGTGCGGAGCCCCTAGAGCAGGGGTATATGGCCACTAAGCCTTTATCAATGATACTTTTGTGCCGGACTCGTCTATCCGTGTCCGTGGTCTTAATGACCTGTTCAGATGTTTTGGCTGGTGACGCCATTTAATTGTGGGGCTGTTAAAGCGGCCGCACAATCCTCCGCTCGGGGGAGGGGCACTCAATGCTTCCCGTTCAAAGAGATGATGCCTCGTGGACCGGGCATCTTAAGCGTAAGAGATGCATAATGCGGTATTGCGTTAAAGAGGGCGAAAGCTTCGCGTCCCAGCAGTGCTTGATAGCGACTTGAGAATGGGACGATGTGGAAAGTTAGCTTTTCGCGGCAGAAGTTATCGGTAGAGCCGAATATAACTTTGAGCCGGAGAAAACCCATGCAATGGGTGTCCGGACCTGGCGTTACTCCTTGAAAGGAGGTTTTGCTGTGGTGAATTCTTGTTGGGTCTATCCCCATGTGGCGGATTGTGTCCTAATATATCAGGTTTAGACCACTGCCGCCGTCCATCAAGACATTTGTAAACTGGAGTTCATCAATTATTGGATCGAGTACCAAGGTAGTCCAGCCTGCGTTCCTGATACTTCTAGAATAGTCCAGATGATCGAAGATGATTGGTTTTGACAACTAGTGGCGAGACTCCTTTGGGATAGGCCGCATGGCGCGTACCTTTATGGGTGCCGCACGTTTTGTAATGTGAAGTAAGTTTACTCTTTTTACTTCTTGTGGGAGATTCTTTTGTTTCCTGGTGCTCTGCTTTTGGGATTCGTCAACGTCTTCACTTGGTGTGTCGAGCCCCTTGTGTTCGGCGTTGAGTCTGCCGGATTGTTTGAAGACCCAACAATCTCTGTGGGTATGGTTAGCAGGCTTCCCGGGAGTACTGTGTATTTGACATATCTAGTCCAAGATTTTGTTTAGGTTGGATAGATCATCTCTGTTATCCTGGAGGGGCGGCTTTTTCTGATTCTGCCGTGAGCTTTTGAATCCGGCGTTGACTGCCGTGCTTTTCGGACCGTTTTCCTTGGTCCGGCGACGATCCCTGTTGCGTCGCGGTTTTCCGTTTCCATCCCTAGTTTCGAATGTACTTGGGTCGCTGGTGCTACATCTTGCCAACCAGCTGTCCTCTCCTGCGCAAAAGCGGGTCATGAGGCTTGTTAATGCGTCCATTGCTCTTGGCTTTTCTTGGCCGAGGTGTCTAGCGAGCCATTCGTCTCGAACGTTGTGCCTAAAAGCTGCTAGGGCTTCGGCGTCCGGACAATCGACTATCTGATTCTTCTTAGTAAGAAATCTATTCCAGAACTGCCGAGCTGACTCTCCGGGTTGTTGGGTTATGTGACTGAGATCGTCTGCATCCGGAGGGCGGACATAGGTCCCTTGAAAATTTGCTCGGAAAGCGTCCTCTAGCTCTTCCCAACTTCCAATTGTGTTTTCAGGAAGGCTTTTAAGCCAATGCCGGGCTGGCCCTTTAAGCCCGAGAGGTAAGTATTTGATGGCGTGGAGGTCATCTCCTCTAGCCGTATGTATGTGGAGGATATAATCCTCGATCCAGACTCCAGGGTCTGTCGTTCCGTCGTATGCCTCTATGTTTACGGGTTTGAATCCCGCTGGAAATTCATAATCCAGCACCTCATCGGTGAAACATAGGGGGTGTGCAGTGCCCCTGTATTTGGGTGTGCCGGATTCGGATACTAGCTTTATTGCATTGCTTACGAGAGCTTGCTTTCTTGGCCCAAAAATGGACCTGGCTGGGCCATCTTTTTGATGCGAATCCTTAAGTGGGTCGCATGCCGGCTTAAGTGTGGCGCTGCTTGCCACTTTATGCTGGCCATGGGGTCATCTATCCGACCGGGTGGCTTTCTTATTTTTTGAATGCGAGGGTTCTAAGGCCTCTTCGTCGAATTCAGGCAGTAGCTTTCGCTTCGGATAGCTTTTAGTGTGGAGACTGCCGCCGTATTTGTCTGCAGTATTGATTACTTTACTCCATCTGATTCTGAGTGCTTCTTCCGTAGTTTTTAGCTTCCGCTTCTGCTTTCTCAGACTGCGTGCGGTTGCAACGAGCCTTTTGTGGAGGTTCTTCTGCTCCGTGGGCTTATCTGGTGTAAGGTCGTTCGGAATGCCATTTTCGCCGGGGGAGGGTTGTTCGGTTTCTTTATCCGGGTTGCCCTGTTCGGACGGTTGCTCTAAGGCATGCTCGTCGTCTGCCGGCTCATCCTGCTCTATGGCTGGGTCAGTATCGAGGCGGGGCTTGGGGCGGCGTTTACGCCGGCGCTTTGATTGTTTTTCGAGAGATCGATCCCTCGTTCCATCCCCGTGTTCCTCGTTGTCGCTCCCTTTAGGTGTATCCACCATGTACACATCATGGAATGAGGTGGCTGTCCAATTCCCTATAGGCATTGGTTCATATGCGTCTCCTGCATCGTCGTCCATGCCGTCGATGTCTTCGGAGTCGAAGTTGAGCACGTCGCTTAAATTATCGACGGTGGCTACCAAATGGGTGGTGGGTGGGTTTTAAATTTCTTCATCATCCGTATCCCATCCTTGCTGACCGTAGTCCGGCCAGGGCTCTCCTGATAAAGAGAGAGACTTTAGTGACTTCAGGATGTCACCGAAGGGCGAGTGTTGAAAGATGTTTGCGGCGGTGAACTCCATGATCGGCGCCCAATCGGATTCGATTGGCGGGCGCGCGGAGGGCTCGTAGTCCGGCCCCTCGGAGTCACAGGCCATGCGGAGTGCGGGGATGGTGTTCGGCTCGATCGCCTTTGGGATCATAGCCCCCGAGGCGGCGTCCAACCGCTCATCCTCGATCGGTGCAACCGGCTCCGGATTGAGGGTCGGAACCGGAGCGTGTGCGGCCTCCAGGACTGTAACGCCCTCGATGCAGCTATATCCCCCACGTGTCAAAGCACGACTTAGAGGCATAACCGCATTGAAAGCAATGCCGCAAGTGAGGTAATCTTCACACAACCCATGTAATACGTAAGGGAAAGAGATACAAAGTTGGCTTACAATCGCCACTTCACACAGATACATAAATAAAACATTATATCATACAGATACAATCAGGGCCCGACTACAGAGCCAAAATAAAAGAAGAAACGCCAAAAGCGACAAAGGTCCCCGATCGACCCCAACTGGGCTCCACTGTTGATCGACTAGAACGAAACAACATAAAGGACAAGATCTTCATCGAGCTCCTCCTTGAGCTCGGGTGCGTCACCTGCACGGTCTCATCGGCACCTGCAAACTGGTTTTGGAAGTATTTGTGAGTCATGGCGACTCAACAATCTCACACCCGCGAGATCAAGACTATTTAAGCTTAAAGGTAGGACAGGGTAGTGAGGTGGAGCTGCAGCAAGCGACTAGCATATATGGTGGCTAACATACGCAAATGAGAGAGAGAAGAGAAGGCAAAGCACGGTCGAACAACTATGATCAATAAGTGATCCTGAACTACTTATGTCAAACATAACTCCAACAACCGTGTTAACTTCCCGGACCCCGCCGAGAAGAGACCATCACGGTTACGCACGCGGTTGGTGTATTTTTAATTAAGATCAACTTCGGGTTTTCTACAACCGGACATTAACAAATTCCCATCTGCCACATAACCGCGGGCACGGCTTTCGAAAGTTCAAACCCTGCAGGGGTGTCCCAACTTAGCCCATTATAAGCTCTCGTGATCAACGAAGGATATTCCTTCTCCCCGGAAAGACCCGATCAGTCTCGGAATCCCGGCTACAAGACATTTCGACAGCAATAAAGCAAGTCCAGCAAAGCCGCCCGATGCACCGACATCCTGATAGGAGCTGCACATATCTCGTTCTCAGGGCAACACCGGATAAGACAAGCTATGAGTAAAACCAAGCCTCAAGTTTCCTTGAGGGGGCCCCGCAGGCTGCTCGGTTCGGACCAACACTTAGACAAGCATTGGCCCCGGGGGGGGGGGCTAAATAAAGATGACCCTCGGGTTGATCAGACCCAAGGGAAAGGGATAGGTGGTAGGCAAATGGTAAAACCAATGTTGGGCCTGCTGGAAAAGTCTTATTCAAAACAAACTGTCAAGGGGGTCCCATAAATCACCCGACCGCGTTAGGGACGCAAAAATCCGGGAACATAACACCGATATGACGGAAACTAGGGCGGCAAGAGTGGAACAAAACACCAGGCATAGGGCCGAGCCTTCCACCCTTTACCAAGTATATAGTTGCATTAATTAAATAAGATATATTGTGATATCCCAACAAGTAAACATGTTCCAAACAAGGAACAACATCTCCATGTTCCAACAAGGAACAAACTTCATCTTCACCTGCAACTAACAACGCTAAAAGAGGGGCTGAGCAAAGCGGTAACATAGCCAAACAACGGTTTGCTAGGACAAGGTGGGTTAGAGGCTTGGTTTAACAATATGGGAGGCATGATAAGCAAGTGGTAGGTATCGCAGCATAGGCATAGCAAAAGAGCGAGCAATCTAGCAAGCAAAGATAGAAGTGATTTCGAGGGTATGGTCATCTTGCCTGAGATCCCGCAAGGAAGAAGAACAAGTCCATGAAGAAGACAAAAGGACGTAGACGAACGAATCCTCACAATCGCAACGTTATCGGAACTAACCCGAAGAAGCAACACCGGAAAGAAGCAAACAACAAAGTAAATAACCACCACATAAACATGGCATGATATGCGAGATGTGGTATGCAATGCATATGCATGCTCAGGAAGGAAAAGATGAAACAGGCACAATCTTGGCAAACCAAGTATGCCACTGGAAAGGTGAGGTGATTTCGATTGAAATCGATATAAAGATCACCAGAATCGGATGCACGGTTTGCAAATGACAAGCAAAACAAGAATGACAGGAATCTGCCATTAACAGCATGATGCTACTTAGCAAGCAACAAGAAATTAAACTACTGCACCCAAACATATCAAAAAAACACATGACAGTGATCTACTCAAGATGCTTGACAAAAGATGAACACTGAGCTACGGCTAAATCACATCACAACAGGTTCAACCAAGCATGGCAAAAGTGCAAAAGATAACAGGTTCACAGACTTAGTGAAAGTAACATGCCAGAAATTAACATCAGGATGACATGTTTAGAGCAATGAAACAACATGCTACAGGAACAGGACATAGCAAAATAAGGCCTGGACGGAATCTACTCAAATCACTTATCAAAAGTCCCTTACTGACCATAAGCCAAAAAGGACCAGAAAATATAATAACACCCATGTCAATTAAGGAAGTTTCGATACAGGTTTCAGACTTGGCTGAAAACTGGACATGTCAAAAACAGATAACAAGTAGACATGTTCGTGAGCTCGATGGACTCACTACAGAGCATTACATGATAAAATAAGCCTACATACATCAATAAGACATGGCATAGAAGCTAGACATGGCAAGAACAACATCATAGCATGCAAGGATCAACTACAACAAGCTTGGCAAAATCGAATAACATGTAAACAATCTGCCAGTAACATTTTATAGCAAAAGTAGAGCTCGATTGACTCAAGCTAATGCACTACATAATTAGAAACAAAGGCATGGGTGGATAGAGAAAATCCATATGCTCAAAACACTCTTACTGATCATGCTCAAAAGAGGCATAGATCTCTCTGAAACAACATGAACACATGGCATAGAAATAACAGCAGGCAGGGACTTAGTGAAATGACAGTCTCTGAAATCAGCAACATTAAGTAACCTAGTTTGCATGCTTGTGCTAGTCACCACATAGATCACAAAAATACAGGGCATAAATATCTGGAAATATGGCATGGCATATTACAAAACACATGTAGGACTCAACTTCATAGGGTGCACACATCAATCATGGCAAAAATGACAAAAGGGCAAGTACTGAAACATATCTGAAACTATCATCACATAGCCCTCTTCTAACAGCATTTTTGGCATCCAGGTGAGCTCAAGTGAAAATGATGCAATGAGATGAAATGATTTACTCATCGAGACGAACAATTTGATATGCTACACGCACGAAACGGAGCCGTATGCAGAGAGTTATGGCATGACAAATATAGCAACAAAATGTGATAGAAAAGGACTTGGCAGAAAAAACGAAGACAACCTCGGGTTTTCAGATCTGGGCGCGGAGAACGAGGATCGCCGGAGGACTCGACGGAGACGACGGTGACGGCGACTGGAGTGGGAGAAGGGGTCGCCGGAGCGCGTACTCGCCGGATCCGGCCCTCCCGTGGCCGGATCTGGCCGGAGGAGCAGCGACGGCGAGCGGGAACGCCGAGGCGCGATGGGAGGAGGCGGGGCTCCGGCGAGCTGCGGCGGCCCGCGGGCGCGGCATGGCGGCGGCGGCCGGCCAGCGCGGGGCGGCGCGGGGTCAGGCCCGGTCGCGGCCCGGGGCGGGCTCCCCATGGGCTTCGCGGGCCACGGCGGCGGGGCGGAGGCAGGCGCCACGTGGCGGTCCCTAAGTGGGCGCGGGAGGCGGCGGAGGTGATGTGGCGGCGCGGGATTGGAGGAGAGGGGCGGCGGGGCGACGTGGCGCGTTGTGATTGGATGGGGTGAGGTGGCCGGTGGACATGTCCGGCGCGGACGGACGTGTCCGGCGGCGGAGAGGGAGCGGGGCTAGGGTTTGGACTGCGGGATTTCGGGGGAGGCCACATATTTATAGGTAGAGGGGGCTAGGAATCTCCAAATGGAGTGCGGTTTTCGGCCACGCGATTGTGATCGAACGACCGAGAGGATGGAAGTGACTTAGGTGGGTTTTGGGCCACTTAGAAAGGGGTGTTGGGCTGCACCAAAAGAGGCCTTTACGGTTACCCGGTTAACCGTTGGAGTATCAAACGACCTCCGAATGACCCGAAATTTGACAGGCGGTCTACCGGTGCTATACCAAGGCCGCTTGGCAAACCTCGGTCCATTCCGAGAAAGTTTAATACCCGCTCACGGAAAAAGGTAAAAGAGGACGCCGGGAAACATCGGAGCGCCGGATTGCAAAACGGACAACGGGGAAAATGCTCGGATGCATAAGACGAACACGTATGCGAATGCGATGCACATGAGGACATGATAAGAAATGCAGATGATGACATGGCAAAGAGCGACACGCAAGCACATGCCATGGCAACGACGACGAATAACTGGCGGACACCTGGCGCATCAGATCCGGGGCGTTACAACACTCCACCACTACGAGAGGATCTCGTCCCGAGATCTAGAATGGCACCGGAGGGGAAAACGGAAGAGAAAGAGAAGAGGTAAAACTAAGTTGCTTCTTTGACTAAAGAGTGAAACCAAAGAACCTTGAGAGGTTGAGCAAATTAAAAGAAAGAGTACAACAGAGATGAACAAGATTGCAAACAATCCGGTAGACAAAGAGAAACAAGGAGTATTACGAGATCTTGAAGGTTGAAAGACATGGAAAAAAAGAGCTTCACATACGAAAAGAATATGACCACATCGGTAAGATGAGATAGCCAAGGAACAAGAATGACCAAATTTGGACGGCACTCAGGTAGAAAAGAGAAGAAAACTTGATGATATGAAAAGTTATTGAAGAGATGATACAACACTCCGGTTAAAAGGATAAGCAAGAAAAGAAGATGATCTTGACAAAACAAGAAGATGGTTCGAAGAGAGCAATATCACAATGCCTTCATGAACAAATGAAAGAGTGGAATCAAGAGAACAGAGAAGAGAACAACAACTTCTACCACAATTGAATTTGAAAGAGCCTCCTTAAAATAAGGATTGAACGGAGTTGTTGGAGAACCAACAACGAAACGAATAAGCTTGTAGTGGGCTTATGGAAACATCTCAAAATTATAAGGTGAGCTTCTGCCACCAACGGAAACAAATGATTGGACTGATATCAACAAGGAGACGAGAAACTTATCTCACCGGGAGGACAATGAAGAACTTGGGTCATTTATAAGCACCATAAATAGCAACAATCCTTAGGGAAAGCTGTAGGTGAAATATAGCCCAAGATAACTCCAATGAAGAGATTGATGGATTTAAAATACCTCATTCTTGACAACATGTGAGTCATGAGACATGAACTCCAATTATCAAGAATGACATAATACCGCCTCGAATGATACGGTTGAAAGGATTGCACTTTAAAATACAAGATAAAGAATACTTGAGTTGCTCTGAAAAGAATCTCGATGAACACTTCGAGAAGGAATTAAATCCTTGATGAACCACCATGAAGAGCCTCCATGAAGAACTCCGGTAATAAAAGGATGATAGGACGAAAGAGAAGTTGAACACAAGGTGAAGCCTTGCAATGATTAGATGGAACTTAGAAATGATATAACTGAGAAAACTTTGAACTCCGGAAAGAAAGATGAACAAATGAAATCAAGAATTTTTTTTGATGAACCTCCGGAATAAGGAATAGAATTTACTCGATGAAACAAGAATAAGAATTACATTATGCTTATCCTTCACCAATTTAAATTGATGACAAGAAATGGATTTGGCATACTACTTATTCTCGTTGAAAAAGGATTGAAGAGAGATATAGCACAAACTTAGGAATGTCTTCAACGAACCACCGGCAGGGTTGGAAAGAACGAATGAATCTATATGATAACAAAGGAAGAAGGATCTTGAACGAACCACCGTAAGAATTTAAAATGGACGAAGAAAAGATAAAGAAACACCGGAAAGAATTAGCAAATGAACGAAGATACTTGAGAGAATTTAGATATAAATGAACGCAGAGATCCCGAGCTAATTAGAGAATACTTGAATGATGCACCGGTATCATTTGGAGAACGATAGACGAAGCTGAGAATGAATAATTCTTCTGAAATGATGGCCTACGGAGAATCAAACTGAAAAGACTCCTAGAATGCTCCGGATGGGTGAAAATTATTCTCACAATCGAAAACAATTATGAGAGAATGGCAACAAGCTAGAACCACACAACTTGGTAAGAACGGGTAAGGATTTAAGAGGAATTCTTCTTCGGTCTTCAAATGTTGAGAATGATGATGAGAAACACCACCATGAATTGTTGAGGCACTCCGGAATGAGAATTTGAAATGTTGCACCAATAATGAAAAGAATTTGAAAGATCTTGGAGAAGGACATATGACTGATGGTAAATCATTCTTACGTCAAACTTCGAAAAGAATTTGGGAATAGCTTCGGGATGATTAGAAGAGTCAGGTAAGATCCTGGGAAAAGACCTGTGGGTTAGGGCCCACTCAAAAGAAACACCGTTGAAAAGGTTGCTTGGAAGGGATATTGCACCGGTTGAATTAAATGGCTTGAATGAAATAGCATCCTCAAAAGAACTTGAGTGAATTGAGAATGGAAAGTTGAATCTTCTGAGATATCTTCATCACTCCGGAACAATTGAATAGCGAGAGGTGAATGATTAAGAGGTACACCAGCATAAGAAAGCACTTGAAATGAGAAAAGGAATAAGATCAACAACAAAAGCTTGAATTGAATCCACCGGAGAAGAAAAGAATGAAGAATGATAAACTTGAAGTTGTTGCGCATCTTCATAGAAAATCACCGGATAAGAACATTGAAGGAAAGGAATGAAGAGACTTCTCATGAATAAAATGGATACTTGATTAAGAAATCTGTGTCCTTGAAGAAATAAGGGTGGGAGGGCGGGAAAACAAAGACAACTTGGAACGGATGAAGCCAACACCGTTGAGAAGAACTGATAATTGATCTTGCGAATGTTGAAGTGATCAGATCCACTTGAAGAGGGACACACCGGTTGGAAAAGAATTGGCATGATAATCTTGATGATCAAGAAGGATTAGTATTTCCATAGAAATATGATAACACCGTTTAGAAAAGTTATGGAATCAACACTTGACATTGAAGCAACTCGAATACCACAAATAAAACAAAACAAAGGATTTGGCTTGCAGAATAAGCCGGAAACAAACATATGATAGATCCCATATCATATCATGTGTCTGTTGGAAAGAATTCCTACGTGATACTTGAATTCCCACCTATAAACTCCCGAAACTTTCTGGTTATGCAATCAGGTGTTGGGGATATAGGGGACACAAAATATATCACCCAAACTAACAATACCTAGATCCAGCTGTATCCATCCTTCAACACATAACCAAGAAACCTTCGAAAATCATCTACCTCAACCTTCGAAAAGCATCCGTTATACGAGTTATGGCAATACTCCCGCACTCGCCTCAGTACTGGGCTATCAGGGTTATCTCACCAACAACTGTACAAAAGAGTTTTTCGATGTCGGCGTACTAAACTCAGGTATTCCAGAACTGTAACGATAAAATTATGACGACAACACCTCGGAGCTCAACTCCCCGGGACACCTCCACTAAACCCCTGCTGACGGGAGGCAACCAAGACAATGTTGTCATCATAAAACCATCGGAATGATTCTAAGATACCCGCGTGATCCTAAATTTTTTTTAGTGAAATTTGAGAAGAGAAGAGTCAAAACTCTACGTCAGGATGCCTTACCAGAGCGATGAGGAGACTGGGAAGTAAAAAGAATTCCTAAACTCTCCGATACATAATTCCTAAATGACTCAAAACATTTTTCTAGACACAACTCGTCCGCTAAAAACGATCAATCAGTGGGGGCTCCTAAGGTCGGGGAAGGCTCTGATACCAACTTGTAACGCCCTCGATGCGGCTATATCTCCCACGTGTCGAAGCACAACTTAGAGGCATAACTGCATTGAAAGCAATGTCACAAGTGAGGTAATCTTCACACAACCCATGTAATACATAAGGGAAAGAGATACAAAGTTGGCTTACAATCGCCACTTCACACAGATACATGAATAAAACATTACATCATACAGATACAATCAGGGCCCGACTACGGAGCCAAAATAAAAGAAGAAACCCCAAAAGCGACAAAGGTCCCCGATCGACCCCAACTGGGCTCCACTGTTGATCGACTAGAACGAAACAACATAAAGGACAAGATCTTCATCGAGCTCCTCCTTGAGCTCGGGTGCATCACCTGCACGGTCTCATTGGCACCTGCAAACTGGTTTTGGAAGTATTTGTGAGTCACGGGGACTCAGCAATCTCACACCCGCGAGATCAAGACTATTTAAGCTTAAAGGTAGGACAGGGTAGTGAGGTGGAGCTGCAGCAAGCGACTAGCATATATGGTGGCTAACATACGCAAATGAGAGCGAGAAGAGAAGGCAAAGCACGGTCGAACAACTATGATCAATAAGTGATCCTGAACTACTTACGTCAAACATAACTCCAACAACCGTGTTCACTTCCCGGACCCCGCTGAGAAGAGACCATCACGGTTACGCACGCGGTTGGTGTATTTTTAATTAAGATCAACTTCGGGTTTTCTACAACCGGACATTAACAAATTCCCATCTGCCACATAACCGCGGGCACGGCTTTCGAATGTCCAAACCCAGCAGGGGTGTCCCAACTTAGCCCATTATAAGCTCTCGCGATCAACGAAGGATATTCCTTCTCCCCGGGAAGACCCGATCAGTCTCGGAATCCCGGCTACAAGACATTTCAACAACAATAAAACAAGTCCAGCAAAGCCGCCCGATGCACCGACATCCTGATAGGAGCTGCACATATCTCGTTCTCAAGGCAACACCGGATAAGACAAGCTACAAGTAAAACCAAGCCTCAAGTTTCCTTGAGGGGGCCCCGCAGGCTACTCGGTTCGGACCAACACTTAGACAAGCATTGGCCCGGGGGGGGGGGGGCTAAATAAAGATGACCCTCGGGTTGATCAGACCCAAGGGAAAGGGATAGGTGGTAGGCAAATGGTAAAACCAATGTTGGGCCTGCTGGAAAAGTCTTATTCAAAGCGAAGGGGGTCCCATAAATCACCCGACCGTGTTAGGGACGCAAAAATCCGGGAACATAACACCGATATGACGGAAACTAGGGCGGCAAGAGTGGAACAAAACACCAGGCATAAGGCCGAGCCTTCCACCCTTTACCAAGTATATAGATGCATTAATTAAATAAGATATATTGTGATATCCCAACAAGTAAACATGTTCCAAACAAGGAACAACATCTCCTTGTTCCAACAAGGAACAAACTTCATCTTCACGTGCAACTAACAACGCTATAAGAGGGGCTGAGCAAAGCGGTAACATAGCCAAACAACGGTTTGCTAGGACAAGGTGGGTTAGAGGCTTGGTTTAACAATATGGGAGGCATGATAAGCAAGTGGTAGGTATCGCAGCATAGGCATAGCAAAAGAGCGAGCAATCTAGCAAGCAAAGATAGAAGTGATTTCGAGGGTATGGTCATCTTGCCTGAGATCCCGCAAGGAAGAAGAACGAGTCCATGAAGAAGAAAAACGGACGTAGACGAACGAATCCTCACAAACGCAATGTTATCGGAACTAACCCGAAGAAGCAACACCGGAAAGAAGCAAACAACAAAGTAAACAACCACCACATAAACATGGCATGATATGCGAGATGTGGTATGCAATGCATATGCATGCTCAGGAAGGAAAATATAAACCAGGCATAATCTTGGCAAACCAAGTATGCCACTGGAAAGGTGAGGTGATTTCGATTGAAATCGATATAAAGATCACCGGAATCGGATGCACGGTTTGCAAATGACAAGCAAAACAAGAATGACAGGAATTTGCCATTAACAGCATGATGCTACTTAGCAAGCAACAAGATATTAAACTACTGCACCCAAACATATCAACAAAACACATGACAGTGATCTACTCAAGATTCTTGACAAAAGATGAACACTGATCTATGGCTAAATCACGTCACAACAGGTTCAAACAAGCATGGCAAAAGTGCAAAAGATAACAGGTTCACAGACTTAGTGAAAATAACATGCCAGAAATTAACATCAGGATGACATGTTTAGAGCAATGAAACAACATGCTACAGGAACAGGACATAGCAAAATAAGGCATGGCATGAATCTACTGAAAGCACTTATCAAAAGTTCCTTACTGACTATAAGCCAAAAAGGACCAGAAAATATAATAACACCCATGTCAATTAAGCAAGTTTCGATACAGGTTTCAGATTTAGCAGAAAACTGGACATGTCAAAAACAGATAACAAGTAGACATGTTCGTGAGCTCGATGCACTCACTACAGAGCATTACATGATAAACTAAGCATACATCCATCAATAAGACATGTCATAGAAGCTAGACATGGTAAGAACAACATCATAGCATGCAAGGATCAACTACAACAAGCTTGGCAAAATCGAATAACATGTAAACAATCTGCCAGTAACATTTTATAGCAAAAGTAGAGCTCGATTGACTCAAGCTAATGCACTCCATAATTACAAACAAAGGCATGGGTGGATAGAGAAAATCCATATGCTCAAAACACTCTTACTGATCATGCTCAAAAGAGGCATAGATCTCTCTGAAACAACATGAACACATGGCATAGAAATAACAGCAGGCAGGGACTAGTTTGCATGCTTGTGCTAGTCACCACATAGATCACAAAAATACATGGCATAAATCTCTGGAAAGATGGCATGGCATATTACAAAACACATGTAGGACTCAACTTCATAGGGTGCACACATCAATCATGGCAAAAATGACAAAAGGGGAAGTACTGAAACAGATCTGAAACTAACATCACATAGCCCTATTCTAACAGCATTTCGGGCATCCAGATGAGCTCAAATGAAAATGATGCAATGAGATGAAATGATGTACTCATCGAGGCGAACAATTTGATATGCTACACGCACGAAACGGAGCCGTATGTAGAGAGTTATGACATGACAAAGATAGCAACAAAATGTGACAGAAAAGGACTTGGCAGAAAAAACGATGACAACCTCGGGTTTTCAGATCTGGGCGCGGAGAACGAGGATCGCCGGAGGACTCGACGGAGACGACGGTGACGGCGACCGGAGTGGGAGAAGGGGTCGCCGAAGCGCGTACTCGCCGGATCCGGCCCTCCCGTGGCCGGATCTGGCCGGAGGAGCAGCGACGGCGAGCGGGAACGCCGAGGCGCGACGGGAGGAGGCGGGGCTCCGGCGAGCTGCGGCGGCCGGCGGGCGCGGCATGGCGGCGGCGGCCGGCCAGCGCGGGGCGGCACCGGGTCGGGCCCGGTCGCGGCCCGGGGCGGGCTCCTCGTGGGCTTCGCGGGCCACGGCGGCGGGGTGGAGGCAAGCGCCACGTGGCGGTCCCTGAGTGGGCGCGGGAGGCGGCGGAGGTGATGTGGCGGCGCGGGATTGGAGGAGAGGGGCGGCAGGGCGACGTGGCGCGTTGTGATTGGATGGGGTGAGGTGGCCGGTGGACATGTCCGGCGCGGACGGACGTGTCCAGCGGCGGAGAGGGAGCGGGGCTAGGGTTTGGACTGCGGGATTTCGGGGGAGGCCACATATTTATAGGTAGAGGGGGCTAGGAAGCTCCAAATGGAGTGCGGTTTTCGGCCACGCGATTGTGATCGAACGACCGAGAGGATGGAAGTGACTTAGGTGGGTTTTGGGCCACTTAGAAAGGGGTGTTGGGCTGCACCAAAAGAGGCCTTTACGGTTACCCGGTTAACCGTTGGAGTATCAAACGACCTCCGAATGACCCGAAACTTGACAGGTGGTCTACCGGTGCTATACCAAGGCCGCTTGGAAAACCTCGGTCCATTCCGAGAAAGTTTAATACCCGCTCACAGAAAAAGGTAAAAGAGGACGCCGAGAAACATCGGAGCGCCGGATTGCAAAACGGACAACGGGGAAAATGCTCGGATGCATAAGACGAACACGTATGCGAATGCGATGCACATGAGGACATGATAAGAAATGCAGATGATGACATGGCAAAGAGCGACACGCAAGCACATGACATGGCAACGACGACGAATAACTGGCGGACAACTGGCGCATCAGATCCGGGGCGTTACAAGGACACTGTTCGGCGGCAGAGCTAGATCATTTCCATCGAGACAGTGCGGCGCGCTTGGCTGTGGCTCGAATCCGTCAAAGATCAAGTCCCCGCGGATGTCAGCCATGTAGTTTAAACTTCCAAATCTGACGTGATGGCCAGGGGGTAGCTTTCGATCTGCTCCAGGTGGCCAAGCGAATTGGCCCGCAGTGCGAAGCCGCCGAAGACGATGATCTATCCGGGGAGAAAGGTCTCACCCTGGACCGCATCGTTGTTGATGATCAAAGGATCCATCGGGCCTAAAAGCGACGACACAGAGGAACTCAATGAAAGCACCAATGTCGGTGTCAAAACCGGCGTATCTCGGGTAGGGGGTCCCGAACTGTGCGTCTAGGCGGATGGTAACAGGAGACAAGGGACACAATGTTTTACCCAGGTTCGGGCCCTCTTGATGGAGGTAAAACCCTACGTCCTGCTTGATTAATATTGATGATATGGGTAGTATAAGAGTAAATCTACCACGAGATCAAGGAGGCTAAACCCTAGAAGCTAGCCTATGGTATGATTGCTGTATGTTGGGGTTTTTTTACGGACTAAAACCCTCCGGTTTATATAGACACCGGAGAGGGTTAGGGTTACACAAAGTCGTTTACAATGGTAGGAGATCTGAATATCCGCATCGCCAAGCTTGCCTTCCACGCCAAGGAAAGTCCCATCCGGACACGGGACGAAGTCTTCAATCTTGTATCTTCATAGTCCAGGAGTCCCGCTGAAGGTATAGTCCGGCTACCCGGACACCCCCTAATCTAGGACTCCCTCAGCCCTTTTCAAGAGGAGCTCGGCTTGTGGCAAGGAGAGTGGTTCTACATCACCGCTCCCAGGGGCACCAAGTGGGTGGCGCCGCCTGCCTTTCGCTCGGGTCCCCCAAAGCAGCTAGGGTCGTGGTTCAATAAAGGCCTAGATTGGGGGCCACCCCAGGACGTGTCTTTGTTGCGGGGCCGCATCAGGGATCTCTTAGAAAGAGGTCTCAGCTTGGTCAAAGTGACGCAAGTCATGCTGATCCGCCGAACACTGTCTGGCAAACGTCGCTCCCTTCGTTTGTGGGAGTTTAATCCGGAGGGACCACGAGCTCTCCAGCATTTTATGGGCGCATTGCCCGCGGAGATGTATAAACTGTTCTTCGGATCACAAGCAATGTGTCCGGATTTGTCCGAGGACGTAGGTCTGAGCTGCAATCGCCCGGATACTCAAGTAAGTAGCCTTGTGCCCGGACTCATTATCCGTATATTTGTCATAAGCTTGCCCCTAAAAGAGCTGTCCTTTTAAACAGGAGTGGATAGCGAAAGCAAAGCTGATCAGGTGTCCGGCTCCCCTCCCCGAGACCAGGCCGGATCCCGTGCTAGTCAGGATGCTGAAGATTGTGCCTTTGGGGGAAAGTGAGGGAGGGGACAAGGAAACTAAGGCCTCCTCGAAGGAGGCTGTTCGGAAGGGAGGAACCGAAAATTCCTCTCCTCAGGGGAAGAAGAGGACTGCCTCTGAAAACCCGGAGACTATGGCCTCAAAGCGGGGGGGGGGGGGGAATCCTCGTCAGAGGGTCCTACGCCGGGGGATACCTCGGCCGAACTATGCCCTCAAGTGGACCAGCCCTCCAGCGAGCCGTAAGTAGAGAAAGATTATATTTTTGAGAGAGAAACCCTTGCTTTATATCTGAGAAGATTAACCGAAATTTTACCTTGTAGCTCGGACCTCAGCCCTTCTCAGCAGAGCTCGTCTTCGGGGGACCTTCTTCCGGAGATGATGGAGAGCGGGATGCCTCCCCCTGCCGTACCACCTAGCGAGGCGGGCGACCCTGAGGTGTCGTCGCGGAGGGCTTCTCCGAATCCGGCAGGGGCGGAAGGTAGCCATATGGCCCACCAAGGTTCTCCGCGTCCGGCCTTAGGCCGTAGGACGAATCCGACACCGTCCGGTACTCGGTCGGAGGAGCTGAAGAATCTGCTAGGGCGAGCTTCTATCTCAGAGGTGTACCGTGCGTTGATGGGCACGGTGATTGAAAGGATTTCGTCCACGGAAAGCGGATTGCACGAGGCTGTCAGAAGTTTACTGACAGGTTTTGAGGTACGTGAAATAATGTACATTTTCTAACAGTTGCGCATAAATAAGATGCACCCTGTCTAGATAGTAGCCCCTGAGACTCTGTGCGTTGTCAAAAGTGACGGCGCGCAGAGGATCATAATCCCAGGTCTAAAATGTCGCCTTTGTATGTAGGTGGCGAAGTGTCCGGAATCCAGCCGGACTGATGATTTTGCCGAGCTAAAGCGGCAACTGGACGTGGCAGATGCCGACATCGCGCTAGTCAACAAGCGGCTTGATGAGGCTCAAGGTATGTAATTCCTCGGGCGGCACCTGGTAAGAGGAGCTTTATGCCAGTATCTTACAATGTGTGTGCTTGACGCAGATGGTGCGGCCGCCTTGGAGAGTCTTTGGGCAGAACTTGCCTAAGCTAAGGAACAAGCCAGAAAAAGTGATGCGGCTGCCGAGAAGGCCCTTGAAGAGCTGAGAGCCGAACAGGCTGCTCACTGCCGAAGCAAGAAAGAGATGGCCGAGATGGCCGTGAGGCTAAAGAGCGCTGCTGACCATTGCAAGCTTCTTGAAAAAGAAGACCGGGAGGGATAGACGGACTTAGAGAAGGCCGTTGCCGATGCCAGGGATGCTCGCTCTGTGATGAGAGCTGCGAAGGAGGAGCTGCGTCAGGCTGGAGAGATCGCAGCTGGAAAGCCGTTTATCCTGCAGAGGAAGTTTTGTGATCCTAGGCATGCTCCGTTGGACCGGTTGTGTAGTACGGCGGACACCTATCTGGATTTGGCAGCGAGTGCTGCTGATGCGACCGAACACTTTCGAGATCAAGAAGATCGTGAAGTGGAAAAGCTTTTCTGGTCGCAGTTGCACAATCCAGAGCGTCCACTATCAGTGGTCGATCGTCTGGTTGCATGGGCCGAACCGAATAGGTTGTCCGGACTTGCCATGAAGTGCGTCATGAGTCACCTGTGGCCGGGGAGATCAGAGCCGAAGAGTTATTTCAGCTTGGTGCAGCGGTTCCTTGGTGTGGTGCCGCGTATTAATGCAATTAATAGGTCAGCATGCATAGAGGGTGCGGGGATGGCTCTTGCCCGTGTCAAGACATACTGGACAGAAATGGAGACCACCGCTGTCACATCCCAAGATTCGGACAGAAGCCGAGTACCTGCCGAGCACTATTTTGAGGAAGTTCTGCAAGGCGCTCGTGTAATAGAGACGCAGTGCTCGAAGGATGCTATGTTCGAATAGCATATGCGATTGTAAAACGGTAGTTTGATAAATTGTAGGAACTTTTTATACTTGTGCCTGCAAGTATTGTAACACCTCCTGTGCGGCCGTTTAAAATATATAAAATCTGAAAGATGGCAGCCCCCACGCAAATAATGCAGGGGTGTTCGCAGAAGGCGCATTTTCACACTTGTTCCAACGTCTTGGTCCTACAAAGGAGGTGATAGCGTAGCGAACTAGGCAATCGGACTATAATGCTTTATCACTTTCACTTAGCCATAGGAGCTTGACAGTGAGGCTACTTAGATAGCCCCTGGTGGCGACTGCGCTTGCCCGAATTCGGGGCGCGTATGCGCCTGGCTAGGAAATGGCCCTTCGTTAATGCGGAGGAATCCTATAGATTTTGATGAGTCATCGAGTGGTTGACCAGTCTCACACTATATCATGACAATCAGTTTTCGGCTTTCTCTACTGAGGTGCTCGCCTGGCCGAACCGGGGCACAATCGTAGTGGTTCTCCTGGTGCCGCCTTAGCCGATAGAGCGGAACGTAAGGCGGCCAACACAGGAGCCGGGCAACCCAACATTTGACCAAAGACATGATTAGGAGCTGACGCATATAAGGCCAAACTCGCGACGCCGAACACTCCCTAAGGTACTCGGTCTTTATGAGGGCGGGCGGGACAACGCCCTTAGGTATAAGCCCCTAGTGTCCAGGTACGCGCAGAAATTCTGACGTGGCCACATGCCAAGACGCCAGCCTCCTCCTTGGTTATACTGGAGAAAACCAGGGGATGTGTATCAACAAGAGACAGTAAAAAAGGTTTACGCAGGGTCTTAATCTGAAAAGAATCCTTGGAATGGGTCCCTGCTGCACGTCTTCGCCTATGTCTCCATTGTGCCGTATTCTAGACGGGCGCAACACGATATTCATCTGTAAAAGAGAGGAACTGAGTTGAAAAAAGGTCATGCTGAATAGCAGTTATACGTAAATAAACAAAGTATAAATTGAAATGGGTAAAGTTGAGCTTGATTGTCTCTTATTTTATATGTGCGGAGCCCCTAGAGCAGGGGTATACGGCCATTACGCCTTTATCAATGATATTTTTGTGCCGGACTCGTCTATCCGTGTCCGTGGTCTTAATGACCTGTTTAGATGTTTTGGCTGGTGAAGCCATTTTATTGTGAGGCTGTTAAGGCGGCCGCACAATCCTCCGCGCGCGCCGGGGGGGGGGGGCACTCAAAGCTTCCCCTTTAAAGAAATGATGCCTCGTGGACCGGGCATCTTAAGCGTAAGAGATGCGTAATGCGGTATTGCGTTAAAGCGGGCGAAAGCTTCGCGTCCCAGCAGTGCTTGATAGCGACTTGAAAATGGGACAGTGTGGAAAGTTAGCTTTTCGCAGCGGAAGTTATCGGTGGAGCCGAATATAACTTTAAGCCGGAGAAAACCCATGCAATGGGTATACGTACCTGGCGTAACCCCTTGAAAGGAGGTTTTGCTGTGGCGAATTCTTGTTGGGTCTATCCCCATATGGCGGATTGTGTCATGATATATCAGGTTTAGACCGCTGCCGCCGTCCATCAGGACATTTGTAAACTGGAGTCCGCCAATTATTGGATTGAGTACCAAGGCATTCCAGCCTGCGTTCCTGATACTTCTAGAATAATCCAGATGATCGAAGATGATTGGCTTTGACAACCAGTGGCGAGACTCCTTTGGGATAGGCCGTATGGCGCGTACCTTTATGGGCGCCGCACATTTTGTTATGTGAAGTAAGTTTACTGTTTTTACTTCTTGTGGAAAATTCTTTTGTTTCCTGGTGCTCTGCTTTTGGGGTTCGTCATCGTCTTCGCTTGGTGTGTCGAGCCCCTTGTGTTCGGCGTTGAGTCTGCCGGATTGTTTGAAGACCCAACAATCTATGTGGGTATGGTTAGCAGGCTTCCCGGGAGTACTGTGTATTTGACATATCCTGCCCAAGATTTTGTTTAGGTTGGATAGCTCGTCCCTGTTATCCTGGAGGGGCGGCTTTTTCTGATTCTGTCGTGACCTTTTGAATCCGGCGTTGACTGCCGTGCTCTTTGGACTGTTTTCCTTAGTCCGGCGACGATCCTTGTTGCGTTGCGGTTTTTCGTTTCCATCCCTAGTTTCGGATGTAGTTGGGTTTCTGGTGCTACATCTTGCCAACCAGCTGTCCTCTCCTGCGCAAAAGCGGGTCATGAGGCTTGTTAATGCGGCCATTGTTCTTGGCTTTTCTTAGCCGAGGTGTCTGGCGAGCCATTCGTCTCGAACGTTATGCCTAAAAGCTGCTAAGGCTTCGGCGTTCGGATAGTCGACTATCTGGTTCTTTTTAGTAAGAAATCTGTTCCAGAATTGCCGAGCTGACTCTCCGGGCTGTTGAGTTATGTGACTGAGATCGTCTGCATCCGGAGGGCGGACATAGGTCCCTTGAAAATTTGCTCGGAAAGCGTCCTCGAGCTCTTCCCAACTTCCAATTGTGTTTTCAGGAAGGATTTTAAGCCAATGCCGGGCTGGCCCTTTAAGCTTGAGGGGTAAGTATTTTATGGCGTGGAGGTCATCTCCTCTGGCCATATGTATGTGGAGGATATAATCCTCGATCCAAACTCCAGGGTCTGTTGTTCCGTCGTACGCCTCCATGTTTACAGGTTTAAATCCCGCTGGAAATTCATAATCCAGGACCTCATCGGTGAAACATAGGGGGTGTGCAGCACCCGTGTATTTGGGTGTGCCGTGGTGTTCGGATAATGGTTTTGTTGCATTGCTTACGAGAGCTTGCTTTCTTGGCCCATAAATAGACCTGGCTGGGCCATCTTTTTGATGCGAGTCCTTGAGTGGGTCGCATGCCGGCTTGAGTGCGGCGCCGCTTGCCGTTTTATGCTGGCCATGGGGTCGTCTATCCGACCAGGTGGCTTTCTTACTTTTTGAATGCGAGGGCTTTAAGGCCTCTTCGTCGAATTTAGGCAGTAGCTTTTGCTTCGGATAGATTTTAGTGCGGCGACTGTCGCTGTATTTGTCTGCGGTATTGATTACTTTGCTCCATCTGATTCTGAGTGCATCTTCCGCAGTTTTTAGCTTCCGCTTCTGCCTTTTCAGGCTACGTGCGGTTGCAACGAGCCTGTTGTGGAGGTTCTTCTGCTCCGTGGCCTTATCCGGCGTAAGGTCATCCGGAATGTCGTTTTCGCCGGGGACGGGTTGTTAGGTTTCTTTATCCGAGTTGCCCTGTTCGTACGGTTGCTCTAAGGCATGCTCGTCGTCTGCCGGCTCGTCCTGCTCTATGGCTGGGTCTGTGTCGAGGCGGGGCTTGGGGCGGCGTTTACGCCGCCGCTTTGATTGCTTTTCGAGAGATCGATTCCTCGTTGCATCCCCGTGTTCCTCGTTGTCGCTTCCTTTCGGTGTATCCACCATGTACACATCATGAGATGAGGTGGCTGTCCAATTCCCTATAGGCGTTGGTTCATATGCGTCTCCTGCATCGTCGTCCATACCGTCGATGTCTTCGGAGTCGAAATTGAGCACGTCGTTTAGATTATCGATGGTGGCTACCAAATGGGTGGTGGGTGGGTTTTGAATTTCTTCATCGTCCGTATCCCAACCTTGCTGACCGTAGTCCGTCCAGGGCTCTCCTGATAAAGAGAGATACTTTAGTGACCTCAGGATGTCGCCGAAGGGCGAGTGCTGAAAGATGTCCGCGACGGTGAACTTCATGATCAGCGCCCACTCGGATTCGATCGGCAGGCGCGCGGAGGGCTCGGAGTCCGGAGAGGAATCCGGCCCCTTGGAGTCACGGGCCTTGCAGAGTGCGGGGCTGGTGTTCGGCTCGATCGCCTTCAAGATCGCAGCCCCTGAGGCGGTGTCTAACCGCTCATCCTCGATTGCCGCAGCCGGCTCCGAATTAAGGGTCAGAACCGAAGCGCGTGCGGCCTCCAGGGCACTGTTCGGCAGCAGAGCTAGATCATGCCCATCGAGACAGTGCGGCGTGCTCGGCTATGGCTCGAGTCTGTCGAATATCAAGTCCCCGTAGATGTCAGCCATGTAGTTTAAACTTCCAAAACTTACCTGATGGCCAGGGGCGTAGCTTTCGATCTGCTCCAGGTGGCCAAGCGAATTAGCCCGCAGTGCGAAGCCGCCGAAGACGAAGATTTGTCCGGGGAGAAAAGTCTCACCTTGGACTGCATCACTGTTCATGATCGAAGGAGCCATCGGGCCTAAAAGCGACGACACAGAGGAACTCTCAATGAAAGCACCAATGTCGGTGTCAAAACCGGCAGATCTCGGGTAGGGGGTCCCGAACTGTGCGTCTAGGCGGGTGGTAACAGGAGACAAGGGACACGAAGTTTTACCCAGGTTCGGGCCCTCTCGATGGAGGTAAAACCCTACGTCCTGCTTGATTAATATTGATGATATGGGTAGTACAAGAGTAGATCTACCACGAGATCAAGGAGGCTAAACCCTAGAAGCTAGCCTATGGTATGATTGTTGTATGTTGTGTTGTCCTACGGACTAAAACCCTCCGGTTTATATAGACACCGGAGAGGGTTAGGGTTACACAAAGTCGGTTACAATGGTAGGAGATCTAAATATCCGCATCGCCAAGCTTGCCTTCCACGCCAAGGAAAGTCCCATCCGGACACGGGACGAAGTCTTCAATCTTGTATCTTCATAGTCCAGGAGTCCGGCTGATGGTATAGTCCGGCCATCCGGACACCCCCTAATCCAGGACTCCCTCAATGACCAAATGAGAAGGAATATGCATAAATAAAGAAAGAACTACCCATCCAGTACAAGCGGCAAAGACAACAAAGTCATTCGAAGAGATGATCCAACACCATCATAATTTGCAGCCCCGCTTCAGCGACCAATGATCCAGAGACACCAGTACTCCACCCTTTCGACGCAACAACCCAGTTACCTATAAACCTGAAGGCTTGAACCGCATCACTGCCTCTCGTAATTGAGACATCCAAGGATCAAAGTTAATCCGGATGCCTTTGTCATTCTCACCTTCTTTTGGCTACAGGTTGTATCGTTGACAATCAGGGGAGTTTGCTCCCAAACTCCTAGGGCTCGCCATGTAGACATAATTTTCCATAGCAAACAGAGCCTCTCTGCCATTAAGGTCCTTGTCAACGGTGATCTCCTGGTTAATCGGATAATTCAGTCCGAGCAACTGAGAGTGTGAACCAAGGCTATTTACCCGCCTCCAACTAAAAAATCCTGAAGGCCCCAACAAGCTGGTATCCTGCTCATAGACGTAACATCCACTGTCCGGATACTCACGTATTTCATGGTGCTTGTATACAGTGGGGTTTTTGCAATATAACTTTTCCGGCTCATGTGTCCAAATGATCATCAGTCTTTTGTCGTCGTCTGATTGAGCGAGGAACCAGTTGTGCTTCCCTGTTTTTGGCAAAGGTGGTGTGATTACAAAGGGCAGTAACTGTAGGGACACTGCATCATATCAAAAAGGATAGGCATTGTTAATGTAAGGTCAGCATTGATATGTCCCTGTTGGAACTGGGAGGAAAATACAGGGAAATGTATACTGGGTTTGAAAATATAGAAGTGCCATGCATGGTTATACTCATGTTATCTCGCAATCGATTCTTCACAGGAAACTACCATGTCATGCATGTTATGGAATCATGTTCTGTCCTCACAAACAAATTCTTCAAGGTAACTAACAGACCATGCATTGTTATATACTCGTGTTCTGTGGGCAAATTTTTTGTGAGGATATTATTCTAGCCATTGATTGCTGAAGGGAGAATATAGGTATGTACACATGGTAAGCATTACAGGATTTCACTACTTCCAAATATAGAGTTCTCCATATGCACATTTACTTCCCTAGTGTATGGTTAGATTAAACCAACAGTGTCGTGGGTTTGTCACGGCAGATGTCCTAGCGAAAGGACTTAGTCATGGAGCCATCGCAACGGGTTAACTCGAAGGGGTTAAAGCGGACACAGGGACACAGAGGGTTTATACTAGTTTGGCCCCTTCGATGAAGGTAAAAGCCTACGTCTAGTTTGTGATGGAATTGATGGGGTTTCGATGACTAGGGAGCAAACAAGCTTCGCCTAGGTCTCGAGTTGTAGTTTTTTCTCTCCCTGAACCGCCATCGGGTCGTCCCCTTATATACACGGGTGACGCCTGTCGGTTCCCAGAGTCCCAATCTCCGGTTCATACTCGTACCCGGGTTGGCCTCTTCCTATTCCTAACTTACAATACAAGTTCATATATACATCGGTTTACGGCTACACATGTTGAACCGACTATGGCCTTGGGCCTTTATTTAGCTTCTGGGCTTTAGCACCTTTGTACTACTGATGAAGTTAACCCGGCCCAGGTAGGCCGGTTTACGCCCAGTAGTAATATCCCCAACATTAGGCCCCAGATTGATTTGAATGGGTTCATGTCAATCCTTAGCAGAAATCTTCACTTTCAACATCTTCTCATAATTGTTGAACCGTCGTGTCCTCATCTTCTCATAATTGTTGAACCGTCATGTCATCATCTTCTCTGGTCGCTGTAAACCGGAATGACGTCATCCGCCATTATGAAGTGATACTTTCTTATTTAATAGATCTGCAACAATCGAGGCGTCAGCTCCGCTTCGTGGCTCCTTGATTCTCGCGCCTGACACATATCCCTTTTTCCTTATAAATAGGACCGAGAGGTCATTTCCTTTTTTCCCTGTGCGCCCTTCTGCTTCGTCTTCCTCAAGCCATCCTGCTCCGGAGCTCCGCCGCCTTCGTCAACATCTGCATCGACCTAGGCCGCTGCGTAATCCTGAACGTACAAGAGCACCGCGGCGATCCCCCGCATTTCTATAGCTTCGGTAAGTCCGCTGATATCTTCATCTCAGATTTGTTCTTAGGGTTTCCTGTTCTTTTAGTGTTCTTCATCTGCTTCGAGCTCAAATGACATAGATCTTCAGATGAATCTATGAACCTTTGCCCCATACCGCGGTAGTTTTTAGCATCCGCCTTTACCGTAATATCTTTGGACCGTAGATCCAATCCATGACTGCACAACTCCTTCTACGTCTTGAATATTTATCCCTTTTACGAGCACGCGCCAGATCCAATGCTATAATAGATTTTTGTGAAATCTGTTTCTGCACACTTGTTCATCCGCAATCCCAACTGCTTCATTGTTTAGATCCAGCGGTTTAACTTTGTAGAATAGAAATACCAAACTGGTATACACCATTAGTCCCCTTGTTGAACCGTCAGAATTCCTTATCCAATTACGCTGCTTTGCAAACTCCGATTTATAATTAGCTTCCTCCGGTTTAACATTAAGCATATAACCTGTACTCAACACAACCTTGAACCGGAATCGCTTTGTTCTGTAGACTCCGTCATGGCTAAACAAGTGTACGAGTGCAACTGGGCTCCTTCTCGGGTTACAGAAACGCAGCTGAACAACTTGGTCTTGACCGGCGCTTTAAGCAGTAAAAACACCATCCACTGGAGGGTCCCAGGCAAAGAGTGTCCTCCCACACCTCGAGAAGGAGAGGTTGTAGTCTTTGCGGATCACCTAGCCCGGGGTTTTAATCCACCTGGTTCAAAATTCTATAGGGATGTCTTAGCCAACTTCCAGCTTCATCCACAAGACATTGGCCCCAATTCTGTCACCAATATATGCCATTTTCAAGTGCTCTGCGAGGTATACTTTCAAGAGGAACCTACAGTGGAGCTATTCCGAGATTGTTTCCATCTGAACCACCGTACAGAATTTCCTGACGGCTCCAATATGGAACTGGGTGGTGTGATGATTAAAAAAAGGAAAGAGGTCACTTATCCTCATGCAAAACTGCACAGTCATCCTCAGGAGTGGAATAACACCTCCCCTGCTGATGAGAATCCTTTGCCTGGTTTCCACCCCGGAACGGCTTAGCAACACACACCCCTTTCCTCAAAGGCTGACTGGCAAAGAGAGGATGAAGTACGCCCCCCAACTGTCCAAGCTCAGAGCCTTTTTGGCCAACTGTTTAACAGGAGTTGATCTTGCCCATTGCTGGATATCCTGGAGTATACTGCCCCTCAGCCAACGCTCCGGTTTGATGTGTGAATATACGGGCAGTGTTGACGATCCGCTGCGGCATGTAAACATCCAGCTTACTGATGAAGAAGTCACAGAAGCTGTGAAGAAAATTTTGAACGAACTGGAGCACGTCTGCGCCCGTACCGGCCTGCTTCCTTTCTGCGCCATCAATAAACCGCCAGCTGTAAGTCTCAGTTTTCTCTTTCACTAGCTCTGATACTATTGTACTTGCTTATTACTGATACCAATATCGGTTTGACACAGGGCAATGATCCGTTTTGGAGCAAGAAGCTTCTACCAGAGAAGGCAGAAAACCAACCCAGCCTAAGACAAAGGTCGTTAAGAAATCTGCCCACAAAAGGAAGACTACCGCATCTTCTGATCCGCCTGCTGATGATGATGTGGGTAATCCGGACCTTGAGGCAGAACTTGATTCCCTCGGTTTACTTTTTATGCACCTTATTGATAATAATATTTGTCAGGACGATGCCGAAGCTAGTCATGCTGATGAGGCAGAGGTAATTATTCTTTCTTCCGATTCAAGTCCTCTGCCTTCACAAAAAATCCGTCAGGCAAACCGAAAAGTTAAAATTTCTCATCCTCTTGCTTACTTGGATCCCAACTTTCTTCTGAAGACCCGACAGCACGAGGTGCGCCGCACAACTCGGCAAAGTGGCCAGGTAGTTACCTCCACCGGTTTACCGAACAATCCGGTTCGGAGACGTCGCTCAGAGGTCTCTGATTTGCTTGTCAGTATTTGTCCTAAAGCGGGCTGTTTTCGTCAACCGCTTAACCCATATGACTCCGATTATCAGGTTACCTCCCACTCATCCTCTGGCGAGTCAACTGGCACCCAGCTGCCTCCACTAAAAACCGTGCTTGGGTAAACTTGCACTTATCATAAGGTTCCTGGTTTTTTTATCTTGCAACATAAATCGTTTTTAACTTTGCACATCCTTTCAGGGCTAAACCGAGGCCGAGCAAAAAAGCCCGCCTAGATAAAGCGGCTGGAGAAGCGACTGCTCCTGAACCGAGCACCACCCCAAATGTTGAAGCGGTCATCCAGGAAGATGTGGCCAATGACCCGCTAGTACAGGATGAAGTTGTTACTGCTGAAGTAGATTTTGTTAACGCCTCCGGTCCTGCTGACCAGCCTACCAGCCCCGTCCGGATTGAGGGATCCGCCAGTCCCTCCAAACCTGCCGATAAATCGACCGCGCCCGTGCAAACCGGCGAATCTAAGGATGATGAAGTCATAATCACCGGCGTTGGTCGTCCCGAGCCAGGGAATCCCGTCGCTTTAGCCAAGCATACTGCCAAAGAAGAATTTTCTGCCATGAGCAAAGGCAAATGGGATGTTGATCTGGCGACATACGCTGCTCTGAACGCCCAAGACCTTCACTCTGGTTATTTGAACCGGTTATATACTAGCCGTGATTATGAGGCTGGTCTGGTAAAGATGATGAAGGAAAAACTTGAGGTAATTTCCATGTGCTTCTTCCGGTGTATTGCCAATATAGCCCCCAAGGGCCGGTTCAACTTATTATAATTGAATCGGGTCTTGATATGAAACTTCAGCGTTTCAAAGTTCACTGATGTAGCCCCCAAGGGTCGGTTTAACTTAATGTAGTTGAACCGAGACTTTTAATCTTCATAGAATATCATCAGAAAGAATATTGAACAAATAGCCATTAGCCCCCAAGTGCCAAGTTGAATATTTGTATTGAGCTTGGGACTTTGCAATCAGGTGACAGCTGTAGATCAAATAGGCATTAGCCCCCAAGTACAAAGTGCATAACTTGTTATGTGGTTGGTACTTCATTTTTTGCATTATTTGTTAAACCGTATAACTGTCTGAATGCAGGCTGACCTAAAGGCCAAAGAAAACCAAGTTGCCGACCTTCAGGAGAACTTGAAAACCCAACAGGCTGAAACCTCCAAGGCAAAGGAGGAGTTAACCAACGCTTTAAGCACCATGGAACAGCTGAAGGAGGGTTTCAAGAAGGAACGGGCTGATTGGGCCACAGAAAAGGCCACTTTAACCAAGAAGATTGAAGACGTTGAGGCTGCCCTTAAACCGGTAACAGATGAATTGACCAGCGTGAAGCGACACGTGCATGCAATGACTGCCGCCATTTTTCGTAAATATCCTGTGACTTCTATGATAATCTTGATCCTCTTATAATAGGTCCGGTTGTGAACCGCTCTATCATGTTGAAGGCACCCGCATTAGCCACTTGGGGTCGGATGTGCGAATGAAGCTGAAAGCTGCCTACACCTTAACCGAGTAGCTGTACACTGGGGCGCAACGGATTATCTCAATTGCGTCACATAATAATCCAGCACCCTCATTGATTCAAGATACGCTGAAGAGATTGTCAATGCTTCCTGCTCGGATTGAGGAACTAAAAAAGTCTGCTGCTCGAACCGGAGCCATCAATGCCTTAATCCGGGCCAAAGCATGGGTGCCTGATTTTGATCCTGTTGAGGCAGCTCAAGGCTATCCCAGCTTGAAAGAAGATGGCTCAGAATTCAATGAAGAGGTTCTAAGAGCGATAAATCGGGCAGTGCGCCCTCTGGCGTGCCAATTGGCAGAAGAAGCTGATTTGTCGCATTATCAAGCTCAGTATAATAATCAGAACAAACGAGTGGCTGCACCAATCCCTAAAGCGGAGAACCTGATTCCTCCAATCCGTAAGCATACTTACGCTCCTGATATTGAACCGTCTTCACTGATCCATGAGGAGGCTGTCTTTCAAGCATTAATGGGAATCGACTGGACCACTGTTGACTTCCAGCCACTGGGTAGGGATGAGGAAACTGAAGCGGCGCAGGATGACCCTCAACAGTCAAACCGGGGCGGCGAGCAGGCGTGAACCGGAAACAGGCTTATCCGGTTGCCTTATTATATTCTGCCGAGGAAACAATGATCTTATTTGGGCACCAAGCTACCTTGTAATAGGATAGACAATACTTTTACTTCTTGAGATGCCTTCGTGCATCTGTGCTGATACTTTTATTTTGAAGATCGACATTGCCAATTTGTATCTCCTGACATTATTGGTCATGAAGTAGCTGTTAGCCAATCTTGAAATGGAGGTTTAATAACCCTAAACCGTCATGGGAGAAAACAGCTCCTGCATACATAACACCGGTTTACTGTGTAAACCGTTCTTTAAAACATTTTGTTACTCCAAAAAAGGATGTTAACAAAAAAACCAAACCGTGTAAATAACCTCCGGTTTAAAAATGGACCGTGTTCCGCCAATTTTGCTGCTTGAACCGGTGTAAAACGCTGTTTAAAAGCGCAACCAAAAACAAAATAGCAATTTTTATCAAGAAAAGATATGTGAAGCAAAAGGCAATGACAGAACCGTTTGCAAAAGAAAGAGGCTTTACTGAGCCGATCAGATGGTGTTACCGTGGTCGGACACGACCAAGCTCCCAATAGGCGTAGCTGTGGTTCAAGTCAGCCAGGTCCCCAAATGAAACCGTGGCATTTACGCCGATCACGTGGCATGGCAATGGTTCGGGTTCGACCAAGCCCCCAAGTGACTCTAAGGCCTTTAGGCCGATCAAGAGGCGTGACCGGTTCAGACTTGACCGTGTCCCCAAGTGATCTGGTGGCTTTCGCCGATCAAAAGGTGTTGCATCGGTTCGGACACGACCGAGCCCCCAAGTGATATGGTGGCTTTCACCTATCAAAAGGTATTGCATCGGTTCAGACATGACCGAGCCCCCAGGTGATATTTTTAATTTTGGCAAGGGCTAAACCGGAGGTCGCTTTAAAACAGAACAACTCCGTGTAACCACACATGATATAAACGAACAGATACCCCGCTTTAGCTGAGGATCCGTTTTATTGTATTTATAATATATATACACTGTTATAATATGTACATAAGCAGAGCCAATGGCTCAAGTATAGTAAGGCCGAAGATGAGCTATGTTCCACGGCCTGTTGGTCTCCTCCTCTGCCTTACGTGAGTCCTTATGCTCTCGAATATCAATCAGATAGTATGACCCGTTGTGCAGATTTTTGCTGACCACGAAAGGTCCCTCCCAAGGTGGAGATAATTCATGCATATCGGTTTGATATTGAATGAGTCGGAGCACCAAATCTCCTTCTTGAAAGGTCCTGGTCCTAACCCGACGACTGTGATAACGACGAAGATCTTGTTGGTAAACCGCCGAGCGGGCAGCTGCTATGTCTCGCTCTTCATCCAACCTGTCCAAAGCATCTTGTCGAGCCGTCTCGTTGTCCGCTTCAACATAAGCCGCAACACGAGGTGAACCATGACGGATATCACTAGGGAGAACCGCCTCTGCTCCGTAAACCATGAAGAACGGCATGTATCCTGTCGATCTGTTGGGTGTAGTATTAATACTCCATAACACGGATGGTAGCTCTTCAACCCAACAACCCGGCGTCCTCTGCAAAGGAACCATAAGCCGGGGCTTGATGCCTCTCAAGATCTCCTGATTAGCTCTTTCTGCTTGACCGTTGGACTGTGGGTGCGCCACTGATGACACGTCAAGGAGGATGTGCTCTCGTTCGCAGAACTCTTTCATGGCACCCTTGGACAAATTGGTACCATTGTCTGTGATGATACTGTGTGGAAAGCCAAACCGGAAAATCACCTTTTTGATGAACTAAACCACGGTGGCTGCGTCACACTTACTAACAGGTTCTGCCTCCAGCCACTTTGTAAATTTATCAACCACCACCAGGAGGTGGGTCTTCTTGTCCTTGGACCTTTTGAAAGGCCCAACCATATCCAGCCCCCAGGTTGCAAACGGCCAAGTGATTGGAATCATCCTCAGTTCTTGAGCCGGAACATGAGCGCGTCTTGAAAATTTTTGGCAACCATCACATCGTCGGACCAGATCTTCCGCCTCAGCATGGGCAGTTAACCAATAGAAACCATGGCGGAACGCTTTAGCCACCAGAGATTTTGAACCGGCGTGGTGACCACAATCCCCTTCATGGATCTCACGCAAAATTTCACAGCCTTCCTCAGGAGATACACAGCGTTGAAAAGCTCCTGATACACTACAATGATGCAACTCGCCATTGACGATTGTCATGGACTTGGACCGTCATATTATTTGTCTGGCCAGAGTCTCATCCTCTGGTAATTCGCCCCGGTTCATGTACGCCAGGTAGGGAAGTGTACAATCTGGAATAATGTGGAGTGCTGCCACCAACTGAGCCTCTAGATCGGGAACAGCCAAATCTGCTTCCCCAGGTAGTTGGACCGATGGGTTGTGCAGTATATCAAGAAAAACATTGGGTGGAACCGGTTTACGCTGTGAGCCTAGCAGGCTCAGAGCGTCCGCCGCTTCGTTCTTCCGACGGTCCACGTGGTCCACCTGATAACCCTTGAAGTGACCTGCAACAGTATCAACCTCACGACGATATGCAACCATGAGTGGGTCTTTAGAATCCCAAGTACCAGACACCTGTTGAGCCACCAGGTCCGAGTCACCGAAGCACTTAACCCGACTTAAATTCATCTCTTTAGCCATCCGGAGACCATGGAGCAAGGCTTCGTACTCAGCTGCATTGTTAGTACAAGGGAACATTAAGAAGCCCCCGAGCCCTCCAACTGCCGTGATCCGTCAAAATGGATGGTCCAATATGTGTGATCCGGCTTCTCTTCAGGGGCCTGCAGCTCCGTCCAGTCATTGATGAAATTGACAAGTGCTTGGGATTTCACCGCCGTTCGAGGCACGTATTTCAAACCGTGCGGCCCAAGCTCTATAGCCCATTTGGCAATCCGGCCCGTTGCTTCCCAGTTCTGGATGATATCACCCAAGGGGGCAGAGCTGACCACTGTGATGGGATGCCCTTGGAAATACTGCTTCAGCTTCCGGCTTGCCATAAAAACTCCATACACCAGCTTCTGCCAATGTGTATACCTTTGTTTGGACTCAATTAGCACCTCGCTGATATAATAAACCGGACGCTGAAGCGAGTACTCTTTGCCCGCCTCCTTCCGCTCTACCATAATAGCTACACTGACCGCGTGAGCATTGGCAGCAACATACAGCAACAACGGTTCCTTGTCAATGGGAGCGGCGAGCACGGGCGGATTGGCCAATTGCCGCTTTAAATCCTCCAACGCCTGATCAGCGGCAGAACTCCAGACGAACTGATCCGTCTTCTTCAACATCTGATACAACAGGATCGCTTTCTCACCAAGGCGGCTGATAAACCGGCTCAACGCGGCAATCCGGCCGGCCAAACATTGAACATCATTAATACACTTCGGTTTAGCCAGAGAAGTGATAGCCGTGATCTTCTCCGGATTAGCCTAAATCCCCCTGTTGGACACCAGAAAACCCAATAACTTGCCAGCCGGTACACCAAAAACACACTTGGCCAGATTGAGCATCATCTTGTATGTCCTCAGGTTATCAAAGGTTTCCTTCAAATCATCGACCAAAGTTGCCTTCTTCATTGACTTAACCACAATATCATCCACATAAGCATGCACATTACGGCCAATCTGTTTGTGGAGACAATTTTGCACACATCGTTGATAAGTTGCCTGGGCGCTTTTGAGCCCAAAAGGCATAGATACATAGCAGAAGGCTCCAAAGGGAGTTATGAACGTTGTCTTCTCCTGGTCCTTAACTGCCATTTTGATCTGATGATAGCCGGAATACGCATCCAGGAAACATAAACGCTCGCACCCTGCCGTAGCATCAATAATCTGATCAATACGGGGGAGGGCGAAAGGATCCGCAGGACAGGCCTTATTAAGATCAGTATAATCCACACACATGCGCCAGGTGCCGTTTTTCTTAAGGACCAGCACCGGAGTAGCAAGCCACTCAGGGTGGAAAACTTCAACAATGAAGCCAGCTGCTAAGAGCCTGGCCACCTCTTCTCCAATAGCTTTTCGCCTTTCTTCATTGAACCGACGGAGGAACTGTTTCACCGGTTTGTATTTAGGATCCACATTAAGAGTATGCTCAGCGAGTTGCCTCGGTACACCTGGCATGTCAGAAGGCTTCCATGCAAAGATGTCCCGATTCTCACGGATGAACTCGATGAGCCCGCTTTCCTATTTCGGATCCAAATTAGCACTGATGCTGAACTGCTTGGATGAATCGCCAGGTACGAAGTCAACAAGTTTAGTCTCAGCGGCTGATGTGAACTTCAGGGCCGGATCATGTTATTGCCCACTATTTAGTTGCTTTGGATTGCCCTGGTAACCCGACTGCTGCTGTTGCTGATTATGACCACCCTGGTTATTCTGATTATGCTGATTGTTATGTCCGCCCGGATTATCATTAAATCCTGAACCGGAATTTCCTCCACCGTGACCTGGCCCAGATCCAGTACCATCACCAGATTTGGGGTCATACCGGAAAGCACTGGAGCTCTTGAACTCCTGCATAATATAACAATCCTTCCAAAGGTGGTTTGCTGGTTCCTCCCTTGTTCCATGCTTTGGACAGGGCTGGTTCAACAGATAGTTTAAGCGTTCCGGATTAGGACTAGGCGCTCCACTGCGGTTTTTGCCCTTACGTCGCTGGCCCCGGTTCTGCACGTTGGTATTAGCCACAAAATCCATGTTGCCATCCGCTTTACGTTTGCCTCCACCACCGTTTCCTGCTGAGTGATGCTGCTGATCTTTGAAGTTGCTGTTCCTCTTTCCCTTCCCTGTCTTTTCATCGTCAGACTCGGGATCCTTGGTACTATCAGAATTAGCATACTTTACCAAAGCGGCCATGAGAGTTCCCATGTCAGTACAATGGCGCTTCATCCGTCCTAATTTCAGCTTCAAGGGTCCAAACCGGCAATTGCCCTCCAAGGTTATAACTGCGGTGTCCGCATTGATGCGGTCTGATGAATGCAGAACCCGTGAGACCCTGCGCACCCAATGAGTCGTTGATTCTCCTTCCTCTTGGACACAGGTAGCTAAATCCACTATCGACATGGGTTGCTTACACGTGTCTTTGAAATTATTGATGAACCGGGCTCGCAACTGGGCCCATGAACCGATAGAGTTGGGCGACAGGCTCTTTAACCAAGTACGGGCTGTCCCTTCAAGCATCATGGTGAAATATTTTGCACACGCCACCTCATCCACATCAAGCATCTCCATGGCCATCTCATAACTCTCCACCCATGTCTCCGGGGGTTGATCCACCGTATAGTTCGGCACCTTGCGCGGGCCCTTAAAATCCTTAGGCAGGCGCACATTGCGTAAAGCGGGAACAAGGCAAGGCACTCCCAAAGCGCTAGAAGTGAGTCCCGGTTCAACCGAAGTGGTGGGACGAACCGGTGTAAGCTGACGTGTTTGATGCTGTGCTGCTAACTCGGCTTCCCTGTGCGCTCGGGCCCGGTCTACCACCTCCTGGGCATCGGGAGCCGGATTGTTGCCACGGGGTGCTCCATGCCGTGCATTACTTGACTCCGCTTGCTCCTCCACATGTCTTCTATAACTCCGGCTTGTACGTGGGGTAGAATGAATCCGCTCACGGCTGTATGAATACGCTTCCTGTTGGACCAACGTCGTCCTGAGGAGCTCCTTGACCCGGCGTGTCTCTATCGCCTGCAATGAATCCCCCTCGATCGGAATGGCCTCCAACCGTGCCGCCGCTGCAACAAGGTTATCCAGCGGATTGGAATAGTGATCTGGAGGTGTGGGCACAACCTGCGGTACTCCAGTGTTATAACGGGGTAGATTTATTACACGGGGCTGAACCGGCGCGCCCGTCCCAGGTGCCTCCGTCCGGTTTACCACTGGTTGATTACTGGTCCCTGCTCCAGGGGTGTTGAAAAGGTCCCTTCCTTCAAAAACTGAGGGCAAACGAGATCGGTACTTCCTCCTCATGACTTCCTGTGAGGCGTTCTGGTCCAGCATAAGTTTATAGGCTTGTGCGTCCAAAGCGGCCCGCTCCGCAGTCATCCTGACCTCTTCGGCCGCTAGATCCGCTTTGGCCTGGATAATCTGCTCTCTCACCTTTGCGATCTCTGCATTATGAGCATCCTGATCCACCGGATTAGCCTCCGCCATGAGTGCAGCCAATGCGTCGAATGGATCAGATAACACTTGAGCCAGCGGGCGCACAGAGCCTCCTGCTCCGGCAGCCATTGCCGCTGCTGAACCAGAAATCATTGCCGCGGCCGTCGACGAGTGAGGTGCTGCTTGTGTACCGGCCATGAATATTCCAACCCGGTTGGGCAGATCGGAGGGGTCCGGAATACTGTCGCCATCGGAACAGCCCCCAAACCGGCCATCTTGTAGTTGATATAACGACTCAGTTTCTTCGGTCGATGACTCGTCGCCACAGTAAACGACAGTTTCATCACCATATCCTGATCCGTCCTCATAGCTTCCTCCATGGATGACTCCCACAAAGGCATGTTTCACGGCCGGTTTAGCCCGGGCAGGTCGCACACGCTGAGCTGTCTCGACGAGGTCGGTGCAGGTGTCCAGCTCAGGGCCCGGTTCACCGATCTTGCCGATGAAGACGTGTATGCCACCAAAGGGGACCCGGTACCCGTACTCAATCGAGCCGGCCTCGGGGCCCCAGCCTGCATCGTCAATGTAGATCTTGCCGCGACGACTCTTGGTCATCCGGCCCACGGCGTATCCCTCGAGTCCTTCAAAGCGGCCCTCCAAGAACTTGAAACCATCGTGCGATAGCCCCACGGTGGGCGCCAACTGTCGTGGGTTTGTCACGGCAGATGTCCTAGCGAAAGGACTTAGTCGTGGAGCCATCACAACGGGTTAACTCGAAGGGGTTAAACCGGACACACGGACACAGAGGGTTTATACTAGTTCGGCCCCTTCGATGAAGGTAAAAGCCTACGTCTAGTTTGTGATGGAATTGATGGGGTTTCGATGACTAGGGAGCAAACAAGCTTCGCCTAGGTCTCGAGTTGTAGTTTTTTCTCTCCCTGAACCGCCATCGGGTCGTCCCCTTATATACACGGGCGCGCCCGTCGGTTCGCAGAGTCCCAATCTCCGGTTCATACTCGTACCCGGGTTGGCCTCTTCCTATTCCTAACTTACAATACAAGTTCATATATACATCGGTTTACGGCTACACATGTTGAACCGACTATGGCCTTGGGCCTTTATTTAGCTTCTGGGCTTTAGCACCTTTGTACTACTGATGAAGTTAACCCGGCCCAGGTAGGCCGGTTTACGCCCAGTAGTAATATCCCCAACAAACAGTGTGGTGCATGTTTCTACATCATGAAAATGAGGAAACTAATATGGCCATTGATACACACTCATATTTAGTAGTAGTATATGTGACACTCCAAAATTTTTATTTGGTTTTAGCAAAAACCTTGCTGGTTTTTCTTTTGTGGATTGAGACCTTTCAATTTTTTTTTTAGAAAAACAATCCTATTAAAAATCTTTTTCTTTGGCTAGGATTGTTATTTCTGTTATCTTCTTCAAACTTTGGGTTTAACCTTTTTAAAACTTCTCCTCTGATTGGTTCTCTTCTCAAATTATTTTTGGGAGTTCAATCTTTTCTTGTTGAAAAGAAAACTCTATGAAAATTTGGGATCTTCAATTCTTTTGATAACCACCCATGACCTTGTATTTTTGCTCATGAAGTGAACCACTCCAAAACCTCCTCTCCTCCTTGTTAACAAGCCAAGTTCCCTGTCCCAACTCATCCAAACAAGTTTTGGATTTTATCTTGATTATTTCACCTCTCAATTCTTTTCTGATCTTTAGTTGAGCCTGACCCATTTACAAAGCAAGTACCCTATAGCTTTTGTATCTGGACCTCAAACCAACTCTTCTGGCTAGTCCTTTGTACCCACAACCCAGAACCATCTTGATCCACTCATCTTCTTTTCAAATGTCTGCTGCTCGAACCGGAGCCATCAATGCCTTAATCCGAGCCAAAGCATGGGTGCCCGATTTTGATCCTGTTGAGGCAGCTCAAGGCTATCCCAGCTTGAAAGAAGATGGTTCAGAATTCAATGAAGAAGATCTAAGAGCGATAAACCGGGCGGTGCGCCCTCTGGCCTGTCAACTGGCAGAGGAAGCTGACTTGTCACATTATCAAGCTCAGTATAATGATCAGAACAAACGAGTGGCTGCACCAATCCCCGAAGCAGAGAACCTGATTCCTCCAATCCGTAAGCATACTTACGCTCCTGATATTGAACCGTCTTCACTGATCCATGAGGAGGCTGTCTTTCAAGCATTAATGGGAATCAACTGGACCACTGTTGACTTCCAGCCACTGGGTAGGGATGAGGACGCTAAAGCGGCGCAGGATGACCCACAACAGTCAAACCGGGGCGGTGAGAAGGCGTGAACCGGAAGCAGGATTAATTAGCTGCCTTATTATATTCCGCCAAGAGAACAATGATCTTATTTGGGTACCATGCTGCCTTGTAATAGGATAGATAATACTTTTGCTTCTTGAGATGCCTTCGTGCATCTGTGCTGATACTTTTATCTGGAAGACCGATATTTCCAATTTATATCTCCTGCAATCATAAAATCTTAAACTGCCATTATTGGGCATGAAGTAGGCATTAGCCAATCTTGAAACGGAGGTTTAATAACCTAAACCGTCATGGGAGAAAACAGCTCCTGATATATAACGCCGGATTACTGTGTAAACCGTGCTTTTGTCAAAATAAATATTTTGTTACTCCGAAACAGGATGTTAACAGAAAAAACCAAACCGGGTAAGTAATCTCTGGTGTAAAAATGGACCGTGTTCCGCCAATTTGGCTGCTTGAACCGGTGTAAAACGATTTCGGTTTAAGAATGCAATCAAAACAAAACGGTAATTTTATCAAGAAAAGATATGTGAAGCAAAAGGCAATGATAGAACCATTTGGAAAAAAGAGGCTTTACTGAGCCGATCAGATGGTGTTACCATGGTCGGACATGACCAAGCTCCCAATAGGCGTAGCTGTGGTTCAAGTCAGCCAGGTCCCCAAATGAAACCGTGGCATTACGCCGATCAAATGGCGTGTCAATGGTTCGGGTTCGACCAAGCCCCCAAGTGACTCTAAGGCCTTTAGGCCGATCAAGAGGCGTGACCGGTTCAGACTTGACCGTGTCCCCAAGTGATCTGGTGGCTTTCACCGATCAAAAGATGTTGCATCGGTTCGGACACGACCGAGCCCCCAAGTGATCTGGTGGCTTTCGCCTATCAAAAGGTATTGCATCGGTTCAGACATGACCGAGCCCCCAGGTGATATTTATAATTTTTGCAAGGGGTAAACCGGAGGTCGCTTTAAAACAGAACAACTCCATGTAACCACACATGATAGAAACGAACAGATACCCCGCTTTAGCTGAGGATCCGGCTTATTGTATTGATAATATATACATTGTCATAATATGTACATAAGCAGAGCCAATGGCTCAAGTATAGTAAGGCCGAAGATGAGCTATGTTCCACGGCCTGCTGGTCTCCTCCTCTGACTTACGTGAGTCCTTATGCTCTCGAATATCAATCAGATAGTATGACCCGTTGTGCAGACTTTTGCTGACCACGAAAGGTCCCTCCCAAGGCGAAGATAACTTATGCATATCGGTTTGATCTTGAATGAGTCGAAGCACCAAATCTCCTTCTTGAAAGGTTCTGGTTCTGACCCGACGATTGTGATAGCGACGAAGATCTTGTTGGTAAATCGCCGAGCGGGCAGCTGCTGTGTCTCACTCTTCATCCAACCGGTCCAAAGCGTCTTGTCGAGCCGTCTCGTTGTCCGCTTCAACATAAGCCGCAACCCGAGGTGAATTGTGACGGATATCACTAGGGAGAACCGCCTCTGCTCCATAAAACATGAAGAACGGCGTGTATCCTGTCGATCTGTTGGGTGTAGTATTAATACTCCATAACACGGATGGTAACTCTTCAACCCAACAACCCGGCATCCTCTGCAAAGGAACCATAAGCCGGGGCTTGATGCCTCTCAAGATCTCCTGATTAGCTCTTTCTGCTTGACCATTGGATTGCGGGTGCGCCACTGAAGACACGTCAAGGCGGATGTGCTCTCATTCGCAGAACTCTGTCATGGCACCCTTGGACAAATTGGTACCATTGTCTGTGATGATACTGTGTGGAAAGCCAAACCGGAAAATCACCTTTTTGATGAACTGAACCGCGGTGGCTGCGTCACACTTACTAACAGGCTCTGCTTCCACCCACTTTGTAAATTTATCAACCGCCACCAGAAGGTGGGTCTTCTTGTCCTTGGACCTTTTGAAAGGCCCAACCATATCCAGCCCCCAGGTTGCAAACGGACAAGTAATTGGAATCATCCTCAATTCTTGAGCCGGAACATGAGCACGTCTTGAAAACTTCTTGCAACCATCACATCATCGGACCAGATCTTCCGCATCAGCATGGGCAGTTAACCAATAGAAACCGTGGCGGAACGCTTTAGCCACCAGAGATTTTGAACCGGCGTGGTGACCACAATCCCCTTCATGGATCTCACGCAAAATTTCACAGCCTTCCTCAGGAGACACACAGCGTTGAAATGCTCCTGATACACTGCAATGATGCAACTCGCCATTGATGATTGTCATGGACTTGGACCGCCGTATTATTTGTCTGGCTAGAGTCTCATCCTCTGGTAACTCACCCCGGTTCATGTACGCCAGGTAGGGAAGTGTCCAATCCGGAATGACGTGGAGTGCTGCCACCAACTGAGCCTCCGGATCAGGAACAGCCAAATCTGCTTCTCCAGGTAGTTGAACCAATGGATTGTGTAGTATATCGAGAAAGACATAGGGCGGAACCGGTTTACGCTGTGAGCCTAGCCGGCTCAAAGCGTCCGCCGCTTCGTTCTTCCGACGGTCCACGTGGTCCACCTGATAACCCTTGAAATGACCGGCAACAGTATCGACCTCACGACGATATGCAGCCATGAGTGGGTCTTTAGAATCCCAAGTACCAGACACCTGTTGAGCCACCAGGTCCGAGTCACTGAAGCACTTAACCCGGCTTAAGTTCATGTCTTTAGCCATCCGGAGACCATGGAGCAAGGCTTCGTACTCAGCTGCATTGTTAGTACAAGAGAACATTAAGCGGAGAACATAACAAAACTTGTCACCTCACGGGGAAGTTAATACGACTCCAGCCCCCGAGCCCTCCAATTGCCGTGATCCGTCAAAATGGATGGTCCAATATGTGTGATCCGGCTTCTCTTCAGGGGCCTGTAGCTCCGTCCAGTCATTGATGAAATCGACAAGTGCTTGGGACTTCACCGCCGTCCGAGGCACGTATTCCAAACCGTGTGGCCCAAGCTCTATAGCCCACTTGGCAATTCGACCTGTTGCTTCTCGGTTCTGGATGATATCGCCCAAAGGGGCAGAGCTGACCACTATGATGGGATGCCCTTGGAAATACTGCTTCAGCTTCCGGCTTGCCATAAAAACTCCGTATACCAGCTTCTGCCAATGCGGATATCTTTGTTTGGATTCAATAAGTACCTCGCTGATATAATAAACCGGACGCTGAACCGGGTACTCTTTGCCCGCCTCCTTCCGCTCCACCACTATAGCTACAATGACCGCCCGAGCATTAGCAGCAACATACAACAACAATGGTTCCTTGTCAATGGGAGCGGCGAGTACAGGCGGATTGGCCAATTGTCGCTTTAAATCCTCCAACGCCTGATCAGCGGCAGAACTCCAGACGAACTGATCCGTCTTCTTCAACATCTGATACAACTGGATCGCTTTCTCACCAAGGCGGCTGATAAACCGGCTCAACGCAGCAATCCGGCCAGCCAAACGTTGAACATCATTAATACATTTTGGTTTAGCCAGAGAAGTAATAGCCGTGATCTTCTCCGGATTAGCCTCAATTCCCCTGTTGGACACCAGAAAACTCAATAACTTGCCTGCCGGTACACCAAAGACACATTTGGCCGGATTGAGCATCATCTTGTACGTCCTGAGGTTATCAAAGGTTTCCTTCAAGTCATCAACATAAGCATGCACGTTACGGCCAATCTGTTTGTGGAGACAATTTTTCACACATCGTTGATAGGTTGCCTGGGCACTTTGGAGACCAAAAGGCATAGATACATAGCAGAAGGCTCCAAAGGGAGTTATGAACACTGTCTTCTCCTGGTCCTTAACTGCCATTTTGATCTGATGATAGACGGAATATGCATCCAGGAAACATAAACGCTCGCAACCCGCCGTAGCATCAATAATCTGATCAATACGGGGGAGGGCAAAAGGATCTGCAGGACAGGCTTTATTAAGATCAGTATAATCCACACACATGCGCCAGGTGCCATTTTTCTTAAGGACCAGCACCGGATTAGCAAGCCACTCACGGTGGAAAACTTCAACAATGAAGCCAGCTGCTAAGAGACTGGCCACCTCTTCTCAAATAGCTTTTCGCCTCTCCTCGTTGAACCGGCGGAGGAACTGTTTCACCGGTTTGTATTTAGGATCCACATTAAGAGTGTGCTCAGCGAGTTGCCTCGGTACACCTGGCATGTCAGAAGGCTTCCGCGCAAAGATGTCCCGATTCTCACGGATGAACTCGATGAGCGCGCTTTCCTATTTTGGATCTAGATTGGCACTGATGCTGAACTGCTTGGATGAATCGCCAGGTACGAAGTCAACAAGCTTAGTCTCAGCGGCTGATGTAAACTTCAGGGCCGGATCATGCTCCGTAGTAGGCTTTTTTAAAGGAGTCATATCCATCGGATGAACATTGTCTTTATAATACTTAAGTTCCTCGGTGGTACAAACCGACTCTGCGTAAGCCGCATCTCCTTCTTCGCATTCCAAAGCGACCTTGTGGTTTCCGTGAACCGTGATGGTCCCCTTATGACCAGGCATCTTGAGCTACAGGTACACATAGCAGGGCCGTGCCATGAATTTCGCATAGGCCGGTCTACCAAACAGGGCGTGATATGGGCTTTGGATTTTCACCACCTCGAACGTCAGTGTCTCTGACCGGGAATCGTGATCATCTCCAAAGGCCACTTCCAACGCTATCTTCCCAATGGGGTATGCTGACTTGCTAGGTACCACACCATGAAAAACCGTATTTGAAGGCCGGAGTCCTTTATCTGTTAGCCCCATTCGACGGAAAGTCTCATAGTACAGGATGTTAATGCTGCTACCTCCATCCATTAGTACCTTGGTGAATTTATAACCTCCCACCTGAGGTGCCACCACTAAAGCCAGCTGACCCGGATTGTCAACCCGGGGAGGGTGATCCTCTCTACTCCATATGATTGGCTGCCCTGACCAGCGCAGATGCCGGGGCACGGCCGGTTCAGCAGAATTAACTGCCCGCTTCTAGACCTTCCGGTCCCGCTTGTCCAAGCTAGTGGTGAATACATGATACTGCCCACTATTTAGCTGCTTTGGATTGCTCTGGTAACCCGACTGCTATTGTTGCTGATTGTGACCACCTTGGTTATTCTGATTATGCTGATTGTTATGTCCGACCGGATTACCATTAAATCCTAAACCGGAATTTCCTCCACCGTGACCCGGTCCAGATCCAGAACCACCACCAGAGACGGGGTCATACCGGAAGGCACTGGAGCTCTTGAACTCCTGCATAATATAGCAATCTTTCCAAAGGTGGTTTGCTGGTTCCTCCCTTGTCCCATGCTTTGGACAGGGCTGGTTCAACAGATAATTTAGTCGTTCCGGATTAGGACTAGGCGCTCCACTTCGGTTTTTGCCCTTACGTCGCTAGCCCCCGTTCTGCACATAAGTATTAGCCACAAAATCCATGCTGCCATCCGCTTTACGCTTGCCTCCACCACCGTTTCCTGCTGAGTGATGTTGCTGACCTTTGAAGTTGCCGTTCTTCTTTCCCTTCCCTGTCTTTTCATCATCAGACTCGGGATCCTTGGTACTATCAGAATCAGCGTACTTTACCAAAGCGCCCATGAGGGTCCCCATGTCAGTACAATGGCGTTTCATCCGTCCTAACTTCAGCTTCAAGGGTCCAAACCGGCAATTGCCTTCCAAGGTTATAACTGCGATGTCCGCATTGATGCGGTCTGAGGAATGCAGAACTCGTGAGACCTTGCGCACCCAATGAGTCGTTGATTCTCCTTCCTCCTGGACACAGGCAGCTAAATCCACTATCAACATGGGCTGCTTACACGTGTCTTTGAAATTATTGATGAACCGGTCTCGCAACTGGGCCCATGAACCGATAGAATTGGGCGGCAGGCTTTTTAAGCAAGTGTGGGCTGTCCCTTCAAGCATCATGGTGAAATATTTTGCACACGCTGCCTCATCCACATCAAGCATCTCCATGGCCATCTCATAACTCTCCACCCACGTCTCTGGGGGTTGATCCGCCGTATAGTTCGGCACCTTGCGCAGGCCTTTAAAATCCTTAGGCAGGCGCACATTGCATAAAGCGGGGACAAGGCAAGGCACTCCCAAAGCGCTAGAAGTGAGTCCCGGTTCAACCGAAGTGGTGGGACGAACTGGCGTGAACGGACGAGTCTGATACTGCGCTGCTAACTCGGCTTCCCTGCGCGCTCGGTCCCGGTCTACCACCTCCTGGGCATCGGGAGCCGGATTGTTGCCACGGGGCGATTCACGCCGCGCGTTACTTGACACAGCTGGTTCCTCCATATGCCTGCTATAACTCTGGGCCGGACATGGGGTAGAATGAATCCGGTCACGGCTGTATGAATATGCTTCCTGTTGGATCAAAGCCGTCCTAAGGAGTTCCTTAACCCGGCGCGTCTCTATCGCCTGTAATGAATCGCCTTCAACCGGAATAGCCTCCAGCCATGCCGCAGCCGCAACGAGGTTATCCAGCGGATTGGAGTAGTGACCCGGAGGTGTAGGCACAACTTGCGGTACACCAGTATTATGACGAGGTAGATCTATTAAACGGGGCTGAACCGGCGCTCCTGTCGCAGGTGCCTCCGCCCGGTTTACCACCGGCGGATTATTGATTCCCGCTCCAGGGGTGTTGAAAAGGTCCCTTCCTTCAAAAACTGAGGGCAAATGAGATCGGTACTTCCTCCTCATGACTTCCTGTGAGGCGCTCTGGTCCAGCATGATTTTATAGGCTTGTGCGTCCAAAGCGGCCCGCTCCGCCATCATCCTGACCTCTTCTGCTGCCAGATCCGCTTTGGCCTGGGTAATCTGCTCTCTCACCTTTGCGATCTCTGCGTTACGAGCATCCTGATCCGCCAGATTAGCCTCCGCCATGAGTGCAGCCAATGCGTCGAATAGACCGGATAACACTTGAGCCGGCGGGCGCACAGAGCCCCCTGCTCCGGCAGCTGTTGCCGCTGCTGAACCGAAAATCAATGCCGCGGCCGTCGATGAGTGAAGCGCCGCTTGTGTACCGGCCATGAATATCCCAACCCGGTTGGGCAGATCAAAGGGGTCCGGAATACTGTCGCCATCGGAACAGCCCCCAATCCGGCCATCTTGTAGCTGATACAACGACTCAGTTTCTCCGGTCGATGACTCGTCGCCAGGGTAAACGACGGTTTCACCACCAGATCCTGATCCGTCCTCATAGCTTCCTCCATGGATGACTCCCACGAAGGCACGTTTCACGGCCGGTTTAGCCCGGGCAGGTCGTGCGCGCTGAGCTGTCTCGACGAGGTCGGTGTAGGTGTCCAGCTCAGGGCCCGGTTCACCGATCTTGCCGATGAAGACGTGTATGCCACCAAAGGGGACCCGGTACCCGTACTCAATTGAGCCGGCCACGGGGCCCCAGCCTGCGTCGTCAATGTAGATTTTGCCGCGACGACTCTTGGTCATCCGGCCCACGGCGTATCCCTTGAGTCCTTCAAAGCGGCCCTCCAAGAAGTTGAAACCATCGTGCGGTAGCCCCACGGTGGGCGCCAACTGTCATGGGTTTGTCACGACAGATGTCCTAGCGAAATGACTTAGTCATGGAGCCATCACAACGGGTTAACTCGAAGGGGTTAAAGCGGACAAAGGGACACAGGGAGTTTATACTAGTTCGGCCCCTTCGATGAAGGTAAAAGCCTACGTCTAGTTTGTGATGGAATTGATGGGGTTTCGATGACTAGGGAGCAAACAAGCTTCGCCTAGGCCTCGAGTTGTGGTTGGCTGTCCTTGAACCGCTATCGGGTCGTCCCCTTATATACACGGGTGATGCCCATCGGTTCATAGAGTCCCAATCTCCGTTTCATAATCGTATCCGGGTTGGTCTCTCCCTATTCTTATCTTACAATACAAGTTCATATACACGTCGGTTTACGGCTATGCGTGCTGAACTGACTATGGCCTTGGGCCTTTATCTAGCTTCTGGGCTTTAACACCTTTGGACTACTGATGAAGTTAACCCGGCCCAGGTAGGCCGGTTTACGCCCAGTAGTAATATCCCCAACAGCGACCATCATGTTTCATCCACTGCCACTCACGATTCCCACGACGCCGCTCTAACCCATAGAATCACGTCCCCCGATGTGCGCCTCACCCCTCTCGGCCACACCGCCCCTCTGCCTTTGTGTGCATGACATGTGGGCCACCTTAAATGTGGCGAGCATCAAGTTTCTACCACAGCCACACGCGATTCCCACAACGCCGCACGAACCCATGACACCACACGTCCCCCACCTGCGGCTCACCCCTCTCGGGCCCACTGCCCCTCTAAATTTGAATTTGAAACTTATAAAACAAAAAGATTCAAAACAAATAAACTGGGAGAGAGGGAGTATATCATAGGATGTGTCGGCCCGTTGCAATGGATCCAAAGTATATCTGTTTAGTGGAGTGCACTCTAAACACATTATCTATTTATTTTTCTCTAACCTTTCATAGCCATGCAACCAAGCCACATAAGCTTCATGGGTGCCCCCCACATCATATTATTCATACTACGTTGACTAAAAAAAGATAAATCACCCAAAACAAGATCTTCCCGTTTTTTGTTCCTACGATGCTGTGCCGTGCTCGTACCTACTAGTTGTATAGTGGTAGTACTAGTTGTATAGTACAAACTTGGAACTAGTAGGGGTAGAGTAGTACGGAATGCTCCTACTCTATCAACGAGCCCCATCTGACACCAAATTTCTTGGCTTCCATGCAACATCTAGATCTTCCCCTCGTTTCTGTTTTCCAACCCGGCGGTGGGCGGGGTGCAGTTTGCCAATAGTCGGTTTACTCAACGGCGGTCCCACATGAAAGTGAAAATGCTAGGCAACACGCCTTCCCTAAGCTATGTGTCATGCCGTATGTGCCGTTGAGTACTCCCGATTCCCGGGCGTGTGGGGGGGGGGAGTACGACGCGAACGCGGTAGGCCTTTTCCTTTTACTAGCAATGTGCCCGTGCGTTGCGACGGATCCAAAGTAGTAGAATATTAGTACTTGTTCACAAACTTGAAATAATTCACTCTTGTTTTGATATACTCCTAATATATTACTCCCTCCAATCCTAAATATTTTTCCTTTTAGAGATTTCAAATGGACTATCACATACGGATTATATAGACATATTTTGAAGTGTAGATTCACTCATTTTGCTTCGTATGTAGTCACTTATTGAAATCTCTAGAAAGACAAATATTTAGGAATGGAGGGAGTACTTTTCACTCAAAATATATTTCTCAGGCTGTTTTGATGAGGTGAGGGAGGGGTGTGGTTGCTTTCAAGATAATAAGGGGTTTTCTGCAAATTGGAGCAGAGAAGTGGGCTATTGTTGCAAAAATGCCACAACTTACCTCACAGCCGTTAGATGCAGATCTAATGGTCAGAAATGACAGATGGCAGACACACCACCATCACCAACTGAGTCTTACATAGGAGTATATATTTCTCACGCTATTTTGATGAGGTGAGGGAGGGATGTGGTTGCTTTCAATATAATAAGGGGTTTTCTGCAAATTGGAGCAGAGAAGTGGGCTATTGTTGCAAAAATGCCACAACTTACCTCACAGCCGTTAGATGCAGATCTAATGGTCAGAAACGACGGAAGGCAGACACACCACCATCACCATCTGAGTCTTTTATAGTGGTAGGAGTAGAGAAACATGTATAAATTGTAGCATTTTAGTTCTGCTCCTTGGCACGATCGATAGATAGAAATAACGATTTGAAACGCTAGGGCGGGGCTATTTCCGCCAGATAAGCAGGGTATGTAGTAGCTAGGTTGGCGCATCGTCGGTTTGGTCACACGCGGTCCGATATGTTCAGGTGGACATTCTTCATGGCGTCGACGGGCAGTCGCAGGGCCACCGGTGCTTGAAAGAGGTTCCGGCCATGGAGGTCGATTAGGGTGGCAGGTAATGAGGAGCCCGGGCGCACGGGCTGAAGGAGTACGGCGATGTCGTCCGTGAGCTTCTTGAGGACGATGAACTTGTTGGTGGTGGCAACGATCATCTGGTCCAACTGAGAGTCGTAGTTGGCGTCAACAGCGGCCATCCACCAGCCGGTCTCCAACACCGTCTGGAGACGATCCTCGGCGCTATGCCGCAGGCCGACATCGTGGACCATCTGGCACAGCCGCTGGCCGCTCACGCGCATCACCACCATGGGTCTGGAGTGAGCTCTTTTGTTCTTAGTGTAGGTGCTTCGGCAAATGCTTAGGTGCGTACGATGTGGTAGATGCATTGGAATGGAGGGGCGCCTTTATATGAGGGCAAACTGCGTTGCATTCACATCGTGCAACCTATTTTCCCGGTCCTCCTCCCATTACTTCCCTCATGCATTAATTTAAGGAGCATGCATTGGCCGTTCAACATTTCGGGAACCGCTACTCCCTCCCTCGTCTGCATTAAAACCGTATCGGGAACTGTGCTGCCCGCTGTCAAATTGAATAGTACTGCGCCGCCCGCTACACGCCCGGCTGAACACGCCTCCTCGCCTCCATCAAACCCCTCCGTTAAACCCGCATGCAAACCGAGAAACCTACTCCGGCCACACGCCCGTTCATGAGCGGGCCAGAATTAAACGCAACACCGGTCAAGCTCCTCTCGTCCGCCCTCAGTTTAAACGAGGCCAGACGCCGGCCAAGCTCCTACCCTCCACCGCTCCCCATCTCCTCCTTCACCATTTTCTCCACTCTTCTGATGGCTTCCGAGGAGCCGTTCCCCGGCATATTACCCGGCTGGGTGACCCGCCGAGCCCTCCGGATACGGGCAAGGTTGCTCGGTGCTTCAGCAACCTCGCTTGGCCCAACGGAGCCAGTTGCCCCCCAAGCAGGCGCGTGGTTCAGCAACTCGCCGCTCCAATTCATCTCGATGAGGAGTGGCGAGTTGCTCCACGCCGGCACGGCAGCGAGCACACCGGTACGGGCATCATCGCTGCCGCGTCATACCGCGCCACCAGTGTGTGCGGTGCCACACCTCCCGTGTCTGTGGGCGCGCCTCCCGTGCCTGCGACAGCGCCATGCAGGCAGAGACAGAAGCCGAGTGCGCGGAGAGGGACGAGTCAGTGGCCAGCTTCTCCGTGACCGCCGCCATCATCGAGGAGAAGTAGAACACAGGAGGCCGCTGCCACTTGGGTCCCATGAAGGCCACCGCCGAGGTGACGACTGAGCATTCAGGTGGTTTCTTTGCTTCTTCGTCTCTTCCGAGGACCTTCGTCGACCCCGCAAAGTGTCTGCCGGACATGAGGAAGACAAAGGGATCCGCGAGCGGCCATTTAGATTATGTACTCCCTCTCCAGCTGGCGGGAAATTTTTGTTCTAAGAATGGATAAATTGTATGTATCTATAACTAAAATAAGTCTAGATACATCCATTTCTAGGACAAGTATTTCCGGATGGAGGGAGTATTAATTATACCAAGAGAGCCGGATTGGCACCGCTTAGTTCATATAAATGTAATGAAGTCCATCATGTTTATATGAAGATCCGGCTTTTTTATACGAAATCCTTCATGCTTATATGAAATCAGTCCGTGTTTGCACGAATTTCATCTGGTTGGTTAGAGTTGTGAAAATGTATGCCGCTGGCGTTTGATGTCGTCCTCCGCGGAAGGAAGCGGGAGGAAATTTGCCGGCTGCCGTTGGAGACGCTCTTATGCTGGAAATAATAGAGTGACAACCAATCCATTTGAGTTAATTGCATGTATGATTGTCCCTCTATAAAAAGTTAATTGCATGTACAGTGTACACGTGACTTGCAGGGTGGCTACAGCTTCGTACAGAAAGTTAAAAAGAAACAAGTCCATCCTTAATCTTGTATTCTAACTACTCTGTGGGTTCCACTATTAGTACAGTAGCGAAAGAAGTATATATTAAATAAGTAATATACAATATAAAAATCTAAAGTTAAAGACAGAATTCGATCTCATGTCATCGCATTGCAAGCATCCGGCGCTAACCAGTCCTGCACATTTTTGTTGTAGACCATGCTGGAGATATATCTCCATGTCTACTCTTATACTCCATCCGTTCCTAAATATTTGTCTTTTTCAGATTTCAAATGGACTACCACATACGGATGTGTATGTAGACATGTTTCAGAGTGTAGATTCACTCATTTTGCTCCATATGTAGTTGCTTGCTGAAATCTCTAAAAAGACAAATATTTAGGAACGGAGGGAGTAGAAAACAGAGTTGGTCATGATGGTGTGCGTGCCAGCCTACAATATAGGCCGTCGGATTTATATCTAATGGATAGGAAGAAAACTATGGCAATTTTGCAAAAATATACCCACACCCCTCTCCACGTTCGCAAATACGGCTTTCCCTCGTTCATCCTTTTCTCTCACAAGATAAACTACTCATACAAATGCATCTTGATGTTCCGTGCAACGCACGACATCTAGCTAGTTTCTTTTAAAATAGTTACTGCGATAATTGGGTTGAAGTGATATATTTTATGTCTGCCCCGAATGATTTCAGATTCACTAGTAGTAACAAAGAAAAGGTTGCCTTGTTAATTAACAGAAAACAGGATGAAAAATATCACATGAGGCCAGTAAAAACAAGGCACACTCGGTTCAACGTCATCATCACTATAGCTGTGCGCGCGCGAGAAGTCTACATATAGAGGGGGCTACTGAGCGAGGCATAGAGACACAATGTTCGAGAGAGAAACCAATTGACAGATTATGATCAGATCGAGTTGTCACCCTTTTGCTGTCATTGTAGGGGTGGGGGGACGGGGAGGGAGAGAAAGACATATCGAGAGTGTGCGTGGTAGGCACAGAGGCACAACTAGCGAGTGTGTGTATGTGTGTGTGTTTGAAAGAGGAGTAGATAGATTACTATCAAGATCGAGGTGCCACCCTACTCCTTTGGTGTCGGGTAATGTGTCTCTGTGTGTGTGTGTCTTTGAGTGAGAAGACAGTTGATAGATTAGTATCAAGATCGAGGTGTCACCCTACTCCTTCAGTGTTGGGAAGTGTGTGTGTGTGTGTGTGTGGTTGTGTGGGTGTTGGTGTGTGTGTCGGGGGGGGGGGGCAGTGACACTTACATATCGCTACTCTTATAAAAATATAGTTGGTGATGATGGTGTTCCTGCCATCCTGCAATATAGGCCATCCGATTTATATCCAACGGATAGGAAGGAGACTGTGGCAATTTTGCAAAAAGATGCTCACACCCCTCTCCACATTTGCAAATAAGGCATTCCCTCGTTCATCCTTCTCCCACAAGATAAACTACTCATACAAATGCATCTTGATGTTCGGTGCAACGCATGGGCATCTTGCTAGTAGGGAGAAGGAGTTTGTGTGACACATATCTAGCTATATTAAGGGATAGGTAGATAGCATTTGTGCGAGGCATAATTAAAGCATCACGAAGATAAACAAAATTGTGTGCATGCAAGTGCCGGAAAAAATGAAGTGAGAAACAATGTGTGCGCGCGAGCGTGTGTGTGTGTGTGTGAGAGAGAGAGAGAGAGAGAGCGAAATCTCAAAACAAAAGGTGCTCTGCTGGAATCCCATTGTATGTTTTCATATGGTTCTGGAACTCGAGTTAACTAGGCATATGTGTGATAGACATTATTATACTTTGAGACATTAGTGGCTGTGGGTGGGCGGAATTAAAGGGGTGGGCATGTTCGACAGAGAGAGCGTGTGTGTTTCTGTGTGAGAGACTTGTAGGACGGGGTAGAAAGACGAATTCTAACCTTGACGGAGGGAGAGAAATACATGAAGTGCGCGTGTGTGATTCCGATGCCCACAAGGAAATGAGATATGTATGCGTGTGAGAGAGATTAATTCATTCACGTATCACTATCTAGCGATCGTGGACGTGCATCGCTTGAACATAAATCAATATCTACTTCGTATCGTGGCCAAAGGTACAATATCGATTCAACGCTATAAAGATTGGACACTCACATATCACATTTTTTCTATTTAAATAATTCTTTTCAGTTGTGCATGCCAAAGTTACAGTGATGTTTCTTCAAACAACCAATGTAGCTATCATGTACAAGCACCATTGTTACTATTGCATTCAAAATCATTAGTATTGGATGATTTAAGGTTCTATTATTAAGTAATATATGTAATATTCATATATGAATTCAACGGGTACACAATTTATGAAATGGAGGCTATATAATCATATGAGGTAACACTTTTAAGTAGCAGACTACAATATCCATTTCTTTTTGTGCGCCTCTACACTAACACGTCAATGCATTATGTTTAAACTAAATAACCACTTGCACTAAATTATCTATTTACACAAGAAATACATAGGCTGAGCGTTTGATCCCTTTTTTGTGAACGCGCCAGTAGACCCGTACGATTGGCCGCGCCCGTGTGAACGTCCAAGTTATGGGCGCATCATCCTGCGTTATTGCCTTTTTTCTGGGTTGGACGTCACACCAGTCATTAACTGCTGACGCATGCCCCGTGTACACAGTCTCGCATGACCTTCCTGCTAGCACGATCCAAAATTAGTTGAAACTGGATACGAACGATCCCGCGGGCGGCAAAATCTCCCGCCTCCTTCTAAAATGTCCGCCACCTTAGTATTTAGCATGCGAAATTCCCCTTTTGTCCTTGGTGCACGGAGACCAACAGTTACAATACCACCCTCATCTACATAATAGGTCGGGGCTGCTTTGGTAACTTCCGGTTCCCCCCACCACACGACACCCCCATTTCCTCTCCCCCTCCCGCAAAAATGACTAACTCCACAGCACCAGAGCATCTCACATCATGCCATTCGTACTTCATCGACCTTTCTTCCCTTCCCTCTCGAAACCCTAGACCGCTCATCCACTGGCGTACCGGAGCCCATTCACTGCCAGCGGCGTCCACCTCGCCGGATCTGCTTCTGCGGCCGCATCTACCCCTCCCACCTCCCCTAGAAACAAGTAGACTGCTCATCCACCACTGTACCACAGCCCATTCAGTGTCGGCCTTGTCCACGTCGGATCTGCTTCGCCGGTACTCTCGCCAACCGCAGCGCATCTGCAGCGGCTCATTCGTATTCCCCACCGGAGACGCTTTGTCCACCCCCACCCCCCGGAGCCGCCCCACCGACGCCACCGTTGACGGCCTCTGATCCTCTTCGCCGACACCTTCCTCAACCCTACGGGAGTCGCTTCGCCGACACCATCGTCAACCCCACCGGAGTAGCTTCGCCTATACCATTGTCAACCCTACCGGGGCCGCTTTGCCAACTCACAAGTCCACGTCCTTAGATCCGCTTCCTCGCACCCTCATCCAACCTACCGGAGCAGCTTCTGACGCCCCGTCCACGGCCGTAGATCCACATCGCCGACACCATCCTTAACCCAACCACCGGAGCAGCTTAACCTACGCCCTCGTCCACGACCACAGGTACGCTTCGCCCACACCGTAGTCCACCCTACCGAAGCCGCTCCACAAACACCCTACTCGACGGTTCTAGATCTCCCTACTGGACCCCGACAGCCAGCACAACGTCATCACCATTGACGTTTCTAACCTGATTCCCACCGTCTGGCAAGATGCCAAGCACCCGCCATGGCCTAGGTACTTGTCACCTTTAAACCTGTCCAGCATCACCAGCCCGATGTACTTCAAATATACTAACAGGTCACTATTACCTGTTATGCACCTGGCAAAAACTACAAGGACGATGTTTCTTCTGGATCTAATAGCTTGGCCAACCAAGATCCTGGACCGAGGCATTGCTATGATCTTGTAAGCGTGTCTCTCTCTGTTGTATTGTTCTGTGCCTGCCAGCGTGCTTTTCTAGGAATTTCGACCAGTAATCCCTTTGTGCAGACAATGATTTCTACTACTGGCTGCTAAATTAGATATGTAGATGTCATACATGATACTACCTCATACCTCTGTTCCTAAATATAAGTCTTTCTAGAGATTCCACTATAGGCTACATACGGAGCAAAATGAGTGAATGTACACTAAAAAATGCATCTATATACATCTGTATGTGGTCCATACTGGAATCTCTACATAGACATATATTTAGGAGCAGAGGCAGTACATTACACAAAATCGTAGGTGGCATGTAGGAATTCCAGTACACTACATTAGACTCCCTTAGAGTGCATGCTAGTCCAGCACACACAGTCATGGCTAGTTTATGCTACGCACACAATCATTAATTGGTGGTTTAAATATGCGCAAGGGATATGCAATGCATTATCATGTAGAGATGTCTGAAATTAGCCATGTCAACTTACAGATAGGGTTACACAATGAAAAAGTACAAGATGTATGTGGCAATTTCATGGAACGTCGCAAAAAAAGGAGCGCTAGTGGTGAACCTATACAGTGTGCTATGGTACGTCACTCCTCCATTGCAATCATCGTGACATGTTATTCGTATGTCAGTTCTATTGGCCAAGTTTTTTAGGGACAGTTATTACGAGTTATCCTAAGGAAATAAGCACCTGTGAATATAAGCTCCATGTAATAAGCCAACCAGTTCTTTTCATTGTGTTTTCAGCTTATCTTTGGTATGATCAGTGAAAAGTCTAGATTGCATTATATTTTTTCATTTTGCTGCCCATATGAAAATTAATTTGACTTGCAAACATCACAAATTGGACCTAGTGCAGTAATTAATATGAAAGGAAAATAGACCATCACTATTTGCTCAAAATGCAAATACAAAGATACCATCTACTTGGCACAATCTTCTTTGGTCAATGTTTTCCATAGAGATCCCATTGCTTAATTTAAACAAAAAACGCATGACCCACATTTAAATGAAGAACAATTATTTATTGAAATTTGATGGTCAAAGTGGCTGGTTATTATCATATACCAGCACCACCTAAAAGCATCATATAGCAGCAGCAGCTCATAGCAACTCATCATACAACAACAACAGCAGTGTGCAATTCATCATATACCAGCAACAGCTCATAGCAATTCATCATATAGCAGCAGCAGGGGCAGCTCATAGCAATTCATCATATAGCAGCAGCAGGAGCAGCTCATAGCAATTCATCATATAACAGCAGCAGGAGCACCTCATAGCAATTCATCATATAGCATCAGCAGGAGCAGCTCATAGCAATTCATCATACAGCAGCAGCAGGAGCAGCTTATAGCAACTCATCATATAGCAGCAGCAGCAGCTCATAGCAATTCATCATATAGCAGCAGCAGCTCATAGCAATTCATCATATAGCAGCAGCAGCTCATAGCAATTCATCATATAGCAGCAGCAGCAGCAGCTCATAGCAATGCATCATATAGCAGCAGCAGAAGCAGCTCATAGCAATTCATCGTATAGTGGATCAGAATGAAAATTTGGCAAAAAATCAGAGGAGATCCTCACCTTGTTGGATGAGATCATCCTTCAACGTCACCTCAAGGCCACTGCCTGAGAGGTGGGGAGGGGGAATAAGGTGCCTTCTGCCATAGTGTGGCATCAGCCGTAGTTGTGCAGCGCCTGCCGGAGTAGTGTGTTGGACGAACCAAAGTGGAGCAGCTGCTGGAGACCATGAGAATGAGGGGCGGCACCATAGGGAGGAGCAGCCAGGGATATTTGCCCCTACCCGCCGGCCATGTAGCCTAGCTGGACAGAGCATCGTCGAGGACAAGGCCAGATGGGACCAGTGGCGACGGCTTGCTGGAGGAACCCTAGTGCTGCGGGCAGGGGATCAAGGTAGAGGGAAAGGGGAGAGGAGATGCAAGAGGGCAGGGCAATGAACGCATGCGTGTTTGTTTTTACTTGAGGGTGAGGTATGACGTGGGCGTCACCAGTTGCATTTTGAGTGTAATATAGGCAGATAGCAGAGTTATTTCACTATTCCCCTTCCCTTCAATTTTTAGTGAGGTTCTACCCGACACACCCCCCTCCAAAGCGAAATTAGTTAAGCCCAAGCCCACAACTCAAAAATGACTTCTTTACATCTTTTATGGCTTATTTTGACAATAAGCCCTGAAAAGGCAGAATAGAACTGGCCCTTAACCTACAATTCAATTATGCGTGCAATGATGAATCACTCCTGCCTGCTATAGTGTACATTTAGGCATCATCATACATGGCATAACCTAATACATGTGCATTCCATTGTAGAATCTGGAATATGCAATGTTTATGTTAGTTCATATGTTGCACACGATGTTTAAATGCCCCTTAAATCTGGTCAGTCAAGTGATGGTCGTTAAGCCTCCTTCTTTGCTTCTTTTCTTGATATGTAAGATTTCTCACACATCTGTTCAATTGCTTGTTTGCATCAGCCAGCCATACTAGGATTGTTTGCTTTGATTACTTGCTGTTCTTGACCTAACACTCTAACAGAGCTTGTCAACGATTTAAACACTAAGGGCTGCTATAGTGGGGCCTTTTCTAACTCATAGGTGACATAAATGTTTGGTTATACACTAAAGTAGGCTCTCCAAGAGTACCTGGAGATCCAGTTTGAAGGTATGCCTAGTTTTTTCATAGTGCAGACATAGTAAATGCTCATTTCATTGTGTGCAAGTGCAAGAGATGCGGCATGTTTCATTATGTGGTGTTGTTTTGTTATAATCTCATCCTTTTGTGTTCACGGACTGGAAAGTATGCATATTTATCTTCTAAGGAGACGAGTAACTAGTTTGTGTCACCTTGCAGAGGGGGTGCAATGAAGATAAGATTGAGGATTTCCAAGTACAAGATGTTAGGAAGGAGCCTTGCAAGAGAAGTAGGAGCTGCGCTGAGCCTCTTCAACCTGTTAAGGTAAGTCACTGTATCCAACTCAACAGTTCAATTCCTTTATTTGTCCTTAGTTAATGAGATGCCCAAAGAATGATGCCTGCTATTGGGTACTTGTATAACTATTAGTTGACATAATTAAAGGCCTTACCATTTAATTACTCTGCCGAAGTGTGCCTGAAGCTTTGAAGTCTATTAACCAACTATTATTGAATGAGGCTCACAATCTAGTTTATACTAGGCTAATGATTGCATAGTTTTGCTTGCTGTAGTATGTTTGTATGAAATCCTCTGCTGTTCATTATGCTCCCTAAGACTATAATTGAGCTACAGAATGGCTAACTGCTTGCTTACTTCTATGCAACGTGCTGTCTAAATTTGTAACTTGTCTGTGTTTTGAATTGGGCCCCAACATCATGCTCCTCTGGTGATCTAAGAGAGATTTCTGTATGCAGGCTGCACAAACTACCTTTCTATATTTTTTAAAATATCACCTGCTTATGCTTCATGGCGTGTAACATTATTGTTAGTCCTGTTTTGCCATGTACAAAATAGTTTGTCTTGCTCACTTCACTGTTGTAACTATATTTTTGCCCTAGTCATGTGTACTTATAGAAACATTTCAGGATAAAGTGACATCAACACAAAGATCTGCGAGCAGTTCAGCATGGCCGTTACCGAATGATTATGGATTGGAATTGGAATGTGCTGATGTTCTCGAGCATCAACTAGAGGTGGCAAGACAACGTGTACATGATTCTGAACGTACAATCAACAAGTTGAGACTGGACATGCAGGTATTAGATGCAGGAGTCATAAAAATGAAACAAGACAATGAGGTAACAACGAAGGAATTGGAGATTTTGCAGACTGAAATTTGTGCTATCTAAATCCGGCCAATCCTATTTTCTGAAGAGATTATAGTTCAAATGGTAAGTTATGTTGATGCGCGTCCATGATGTATGAGTTGTATTTGCCCAGTGTATGCAATTTGATGTTTGTGTATGCTTTATTATCACTGGTGCCGAACCATAATGCCCAGTGGGTATAATCGGCTGTAATTTCTTTATTGTATAGTGTAGGATTATTCTATGTTTCTATGCCTTAGTCTCTTTATTGTATAGTGTATGTTTTTCAGAGGTGATAGTATAGAGTAGGATAATTCTTTGAATATGCTATATCATTCAAACAGGGGCAAACTCACCCAAACATTGTAGTGACCATGGCCCTCCACAGGCCGCACGATCCATGGGCCATCTACGGGACGGACGATCCATGGCCTTCTATGGCCGTCGGATTCGTGGGCCTTCTATGGGCTATCGGATCCATGGGCCTTCTATTTGCTATCGGATCCATGGGCCTTCTATGGGCCATCGGATCAATGTGTCGGATTTCGGGTTCCGGCAGACCCTTAAGGTTATGTCACATCCCTAGCTTTACCCTGGCCTTCGACTAGCTTGGTTGCTGCATCATGTGTAAATTCCATTGAAATTTGAATTGAGGAATTTTCAAAGCCTCAGAAACCCCTAAAAATAACCAACATTTAAATCTCATCAAATGAATCCAAGAAAATGTTCTTGTTATCCTCTAGAAATATTGGCAAGAGGTAAAATCCAAACCAATATTTTTGGTGTCTCAGAAACATTTATTTTGGGCATTTGAATTAAATCAATAATTATTTGAATTGGATTTATATCTTCTATTAAATAAATATAGGTCCAATAATTCTGAAATATTTTATGGAGCTTTGGTTTAATTCTTTTAGCTTCTAAAAATATTTCCAGAAGCAACAAAATTGAATTGGTTTCAAAACCAAATTTAAAACAAACCTGCAAAATAGAAAACAGAACAGAATTAGATAAAAACAGAAAGAGAGAAAGAGGGAGAACTTACCTGGCGGGCCAACCGGCCCACCACTGTAGCAGCCCAGCCGGGCAAAGCCAGCCCAGCCCACCTCCACCTCCCTGTCGTCTTCCACCTCCTGCCAGTGGGCAGGAGGGCGTGTGCCCGTGGCGCGCACGCACGTGCTCGCCACCTCCTGCTTCCCGCCGCTGCCTCGATGCACAGGACGCCGCCACGCACCCCCTGGTCCCTCTCGCTCACTCCCTCGAGCTCCTCCCCCTCCTCTGTTCTCTCTCTCGCATGTACCCGAGTACGCTCGTCGCCGCCGCTCGCCGTAGACGCAGCCACTGCTGCCCCCTCGACCCCTCGAGCTTACCAAGAGCTCCGCAGCTTCACCCTCGACCTCCACACCGAGCCGCGCGACGTCGGACGCCCCACAGCGTCGCCTTCAAGCTCTTCTTCAACCTTCGGCCGCCGGCAACCTCGCCTTCGATCCGCCGCCGTCCGTGCTTCCCCGGCCTCAACCTCGACTCCGTTAGACCCCTCTGTGAGCCTCCGTCGTTTCCCCCTTGTTTCCCCTCTCCAACCCTTCCTCTAGCCGTTCTTTTCGCCGGAGACCGAACCGCGCCGCCGCTGAGCCTCTCGCCGCCGTGGGCACAGCCGCCGCAACCCCCAACCGAGCACACCCACATGCTCCTCGCTCCGCGTAGGTGCCGTAGGAGCCAAGCACGCCACCCCACGGGCCCCGTAGCGCTATTTTGCCACTTGCCCGAAATCCGGCCGCCGCCGCCGTCGTGGTTGCCGTCGCCTCAGGCCACCCCACAACCTCCCGCATGTTCCATTAGATGCGCGCGAGCGCCAGCCACCCTCAGCACCCATCCGCGCGTCGAATGGACGCCGGAGCCGTCGGCTGTGGTCGTCGCCGGCCATGCTCCGGCGAGTGTCGACGTGGCCGTCATTAGATGCTAACCCCGCTACCTAAGCAACCCTAATAGCCACTGACAGCGGGCCCTACTGCAGGGTCAAACCCATTCAGCATTGGGTTTGACCGGGTTTAGCCCCTGTGTCACTGACGACGTGTGGACCCCGCACGCCAGGTTTGACCTAGAACAGCCCCGGTTGACCTGCTGAGGTCATGCTGCTGTCATGCTGACGCAATAAAGCTTTTCTGGCGTTTCTATTATTTCAGGTAATTTCAGAAAATAGTGGTAACTTCAAAAATTCATAGAAATTCAACCGTAACTCCAAATCAAACAAGTTATATATGAAAAATGATCAGAAAATCCAATCTATCCATCTATACTGGTTTCATGCATGTTAAAGCAACCTAACCTTGCTGTTTAGATGAAACAAGATAATACACCAATATGACTTTATACATGAGCTTACATTTGAATCTTTGATTCAAATGGGTTCAACTCAACCTGTCCTAGTATGCATTCGTCAAAACACATTCATATTGACATGTCACATCCATGCATCATATAGTTGCATTGCATTGGTTGTGTTTCCTTCTCTGTTGCCGGTATTTGTCCCCTCTCGATAGATGTGGTTTCGACGATGAGATCGAAGACACCAATGAAGAACTATATTATCTTCAGAAGTGCGAGGCAAGCAAAACCCCCTTGTTCATTCCGATACAATCCCACTCTCTCGCTCCTGCTCTCTTTTACTGCATTAGGGCAACATTGATTCAACTGTTACATGCTGCAGTAGTTGAACCCCTTATCCTCTGCACGACCTGTCATTGCCACAGTAAATAGATGAAACCCACTAGCATGAGTAGGAGTTGTTTGAGCCTTGATGTGCCTACTCATTCATGTTTGTTGTCATGCCTGCTACTACTTAGGGTTGAGTCGGGTCTGATTCATCGGGAATGAATTGGAATGGTGATGAACATGTCCTACTGTGTGTGAGCTAAGTGTGTGAACACGATTTGGAAAAGGTAGCGGTGAGAGGCCATGTAGGAGTACATGGTGGGTTGTCTCATTGAAACCGTCCTTAGGAACTGAGTTCTGTGTTTGTGATCCATGAAACAGCTACTACCACACGTTGGGCCCTGAAATGTGACCCCGCTCGACTTACTGACCCCTCTCGTCCTCTGTCCAGGAGTTGCAAGTAGTTTATGGTGTTTTTAGTATGCTGGGGGCCGCATGCAGCGCTGACCGTAGGGGTGGGCTGTGTTGCGGTAGGCACGTGGCACGGTGTACCGGGCGCCCGTTTGGTGTCCCGGGAACCCTGCACACATCGTTTGGGGTTGTGAGCGAAACTCCGGCCGGATCTCCTCATGGATGGAACCCGAATAGGTGATAAACCTGGACTAGAGACTTGTGTGGTTAGTTAGGTCGTGGTCTACACCCACGTCGGCTTTCGCTTGAAGTCTGCCGAGCACATGTCGTGTGCAGACGCTAAGTGGTGGAAACATGTGTGAAGAAGTACACCCCTACAGGGTTATAAATGATCTATTCGAATAGCCGTGTCCGCGGTAAAGGACTTCTGGGTTGCCTATAACAGTTCATAGACAAGTGAAAGTGGATACTCTAAAATGCGCAAGATAAGCATGAGTGCTATGGATGGCGTTCTCGTAGGGAGACGGGAGCGGATCCATAGTGGTGTATTGATATGGTGAATATGTGGACTCGTGTGCGCCACCTCAAAAGAGTTACTTGCAGTCGTAGTTCAGGATAGCCACCGAGTCAAAGATGGCTTGCTGCAGTCAAACTCCACCACCCCCCTTTTATTGATACTGATACATATGTAGCTAGTTCTGATGTAAGTCTTGCTTGGTACATTTGTACTCACATTTGCCTATTTTATGTTTTTGCAGAGAGACGTCAGTCTCGCTAGTAGTTTCGTGTGGACTTCGAGGTTTAGCTTTTTACCTCAGCTACGATCTTGTGCCCTCGGCAGGATCTGGTAGATAGTCAGGCTTCTCAGCCTTTTCCATTTGTAGGTGTCTGTACTCAGACATGTTAAGCTTCCGCATGTGCTTGTTGCTTGTATGCTCTGAATGTTGGGTCATGAGACCCATGTTTGTAATATCTCGCTCCTCGGAGCCTAATGAATAAATATTGGAGTCGTAGAGTTATGTTGTGATGCCATGTTGTATTTACACATATCGAGCATATTGTGTGTATGATTGAAATGCTTGCTATGTGTGGGATCCGACAATCTAGTTGTTTATCCTTGGCAGCCTATCATATGGGGAAATGTAGTCTAGTGCTTTCTGAGTGATAGTAGTCCGCTACAGCCCGGTTCACCGGAGTCCTGCTAGCCCAGCACTACTGCTCGGAACACTTGACTGGCCGGCATGTGATTCACTTCGTTCCTGTGTCTGTCCCTTCGGGGAAATGTCACGCGGTGACATCCGGAGTCCTGCCTAGCCTGCTACAGCCCGGGTTACCGGAGTCCTGTTAGCCCAGTGCTACAACCCAGATTCACACGCTGTTGACCGACATGCTCGAAGTTGATTCATGTATGCCTGTCTCCATGGGTTAGTGCCACTTTGGGTTCACGACTAGCCATGTCGGCCCGGGTTCTTTGTCATATGGATGCTAGCGACACTATCATATACGTGAGCCAAAAGGCGCAAACGGTCCCGGGCCAAGTAAGGTGGCACCCATGGGAATACCGTGCGTGAGGCCGCAAAGTGATATGATTTGTTACATGCTAGATCGGTGTGACTTAGGATCGGGGTCCTGACAGCGTTGGTATCAGAGCCTGACTGCCTGTAGGATTACCCAGCCAAACTGGTCGAAGTTGAGTCTAGAAATGCTTTAGTTATATAAGGGAATTGATTGTGGGATGGAACGTAAGGCTCTTTTTACTCCTTTACCTTATGCCCTTCTGCTCTGAGTCAACCTCTTCTTTTCTACGGGGGTTAAGAACTAGGCTTCTCTTCTATCTCTCAGGATGACGTGTTACTAAACCGTAGTTGCCTAGGATTGTTGAGTTCAAGCCTCTTTTCAGTTTCTACTACTTCCATGTGTTCTCAGTTGATCTCAGAACATTGATATTGTGATGTTGAATGGTTATGCCACCATTTTGCAGGATGTCTCAAATCACTTTGAGCATTTACAGCCGTTATGCTATCCGAGTCATCCCAGGTGTCTAAATAGTCTGATGCATTTGCAAATCCCTTCTTTCCGTTCCCAATGTTTCTTCGGGCCAGTTTAACCACACTAATCGGTGTGTTGAGGTACTCTGTTGCCTTGACATATATGTTGGAGCTATTATTATGACCCTAGGTGTCTTAGGGAGTCATCTAGTAATCTAGCAATGCTATGTGTTCCCGGTGTGATGATTCTGGCCACCATTCTCGAAAGCATCCCGTGATGCCATTTAGTAGTAGGTATTCTACTCCTGGGTTTCCGAACCCGAGATTCACCCTACTTCATGTTGTTAGTATTTGCTAGTTCCTTTAGGTTATTAGTAACCTTTGCATTAGTCCTCGAAGTCCGTGGTATTTCCTTCTTCCAAATACCATGAACCATCCTTGGCAGAAATTCATTTGAATCAAAAGATCACAACCAGGGTGCTCTTGAGGAGTACTCCATTCATATTGTGATTCTGCCAGTTCTTCCTTTCTGCATGGGTTATCCGGAAGAAATATGTTGAACTCGGTCGACATGCTAATCTATGCATCCACAACTCAGAAAGTTATATGTTCTTTGAGTTGTCCCGCTTTAGTTGTTTTCTGACCTTCGTCTATCAATTGAGAGTCAAGAGTATGTGTGCATTCGTGTTCATGGATGCCTATTATTCTTGTGGTCCGTCAAGCCATTCTATTCCGGAATGACTAAGAGAAACAAACTCCAGTACCTCATCCATTTCTAGGATTGGGTCAAAGCAGTTGTATTCCGCAGATCAAAATGCCAATCCAGCTTTTGTTCTGTTCTACCTTGGAGTGTCGCCCCCTTTATGTCAGGATTGCCATGAGAATTGCAGCATCTCTCATGAATTCTTGACACCGTGATACTTCTTGCCATCATTTTTCATTCCTCGGTCCCGTGTTGTCACAACCGGGATACCGACAAGTGAACCGTGATGTGTGAAATCAATACTCCTAGCAACTAGTTGCTTGGTAGTTAATGGACAATATTCTCATTCTTAGCGTGTTGGTTATTGAGTCATCATTCTAAGATTGATCGTGCTACCTAGTCCATTTTCTGGTGCACTCTTCGATCCATGAGTTGGGATTGTGTCAATCCCTCACTCTTTCGATCATATCGTCTTGCCCTAAAAAGCAAGGTTGATCTCGAGCTTAGTAACATATCGGTGATTCGTGATTTTCCGAATATCTTCTCGGAAGTATTACCAGGTTGTCACCTGACCGCTATGTTGAGTTCGTGATCATGTTGGTTTTCCTGTAAACCACCCCTTCTCCAAGAGTCCGTCTTGGATACCCCTGAGCTAGTTGGTTAAGCCAAACAACAACTTGGAGAGTTGGAGGATAAATGCTTGACCCGCCTAGTTCAACTTCAAAGGGATATCTTTTGTGTGTGTGTTGAACATAGATGATATCTCCATCAATTGGTCCTCGGGATCAGTTGTTGGATCTATTGCCTTGACAAAACTTTGACTTGAGTATGGGCTATCGTCAAGTCAAACCAGAGCCAACGATGTTCATAATGTTGTCTTACTCGTGATTGATCCCTCGAGCATACATATTACATCTTTTGGTCTGACCAATGCTATCACCGTGTTCACATGATGGTGGAAGTCCAGTGATATGTAAATTCGGATGAGTTGTCGTTGAGCCCATTGTAACGCCCTCGATGCGGCTATATCTCCCACGTGTCGAAGCACGACTTAGAGGCATAACCGCATTGAAAGCAATGTCGCAAGTGAGGTAATCTTCACACAACCCATGTAATACATAAGGGAAAGAGATACATAGTTGGCTTACAATCGCCACTTCACACAATACATGAGTAAAGCATTACATCATACAGATACAATCAAGGTCCGACTACAGAACCAAAATAAAAGAAGACTACCCAAAATGCTACACAGATCCCCGATCGTCCCGACTGGGCTCCACTACTGATCGACTGAAATGAAACAACACAATGAACAAGATCTTCATCGAGCTCCTCCTTGAGCTCGGGTGCATCTCCTGCACGGTTTCTTCGGCACCTGCAAACTGGTTTGGAAGTATCTGTGAGTCACGGGGACTCAGCAATCTCACACCCGCGAGATCAAGACTATTTAAGCTTAAAGGTAGGACAGGGTAGTGAGGTGGAGCTGTAGCAAGCGACTAGCATATCTGGTGTCTAACATACGCAAATGAGAGCGAGAAGAGAAGGCAAAAGCACGGTCGAACAACTATGATCAAGAAGTGATCCTAAACTACTTACGTCAAGCATAACTCCAACACCGTGTTCACTTCCCGGACTCCGCTAAGAAGAGACCATCACGGTTACACACGCGGTTGATGTGTTTTAATTAAGATCAACTTCGGGTTTTCTACAACCGGACATTAACAAATTCCCATCTGCCACATAACCGCGGGCACGGCTTCCGAAAGTTCAAACCCTGCAGGGGTGTCCCAACTTAGCCTATGATAAGCTCTCGCGATCAACGAAGGATATTCCTTCTCCCCGGAAAGACCCGATCAGTCTCGGAATCCCGGCTACAAGACATTTCGACAGTAATAAAACAAGACCAGCAAAGCCGCCCGGATGTGCCGACAAATCCTGATAAGAGCTGCACATATCTTGGTCTCAGGGCACACCGGATGAGCCAGACGTCGGGTTGGCATAGACCCTGATTGCCCAGGGGGCGCCGGACATCGCTCGGTTTGGACCAGCACTCGAAGGAGAACTGGCCCGGGGGGGCTAAAATAAAGTTGACCCTCGGGCTCCGGAAACCCAAGGGAAATAAAAGGGCATAGGTGAGGCAAATGGTAAAACCAATGTTGGGCCTTGCTGGAGGAGTCTTATTCAAAGCGAACTGTCAAGGGGGTCCCATAAATCACCCGACCGCGTTAGGGACGCAAAATCCGGGAACATAATACCGATATGACGGAAACTAGGGCGGCAAGAGTGGAACAAAACACCAGGCATAAGGCCGAGCCTTCCACCCTTTACCAAGTATATAGATGCATTAATTAAATAAGATATATTGTGATATCCCAACAAGTAAACATGTTCCAACAAGGAACAACATCTCCACATTCCAACAAGGAACAAAGTTCATCTTCACCTGCAACTAACAACGCTATAAGAGGGGCTGAGCAAAGCGGTAACATAGCCAAAACAATGGTTTGCTAGGACAAGGTGGGTTAGAGGCTTGGTTTAACAATATGGGAGGCATGATAAGCAAGTGGTAGGTATCGCAGCATAGGCATAGCAAAAGAGCGAGCAACTAGCAAGCAAAGATAGAAGTGATTTCGAGGGTATGGTCATCTTGCCTGAGATCCCGCTAGGAAGAAGAACGAGTCCATGAAGAAGACAAACGGACGTAGACGAACGAATCCTCACAACTCCAGAATGAAACCGAAGCTAACGAGAGAAGCAACCCGGAAAGAAACAAGAAACATAGTAAACAACCACCACATACACATGGCATGATGCACAAACAAGTATGATGCATGTCCGGTTTAATGAGGCATGGCATGGCAAAGTGCAACAAACAACACTACAAATTAAGTGGAACTCAATATGCAACGAGTTGCATATTGACGAAACTTCACAACATTTATTTAGTTCACTCTTGTTTAGGCTACCCAACAATATTAAATGTTATTAAACATGTCAATGGGTGAAGCATATGAAAACTACCTATCTAGGCAAGTTTAAATGAGGCCGGAGCAACAAAACAACAAGTCCAGAAACTCCTCATATGCATATATTAGGTTTGGTACTGTTCTGACCTAAAGCATATTTTATTTTTGTTAAGCAGTAAAACAAAGTGCACCAAGTTAAACTAGACATTTTTTTACCCCATTTACATAGATAAATGATTAAATTCCGAGTTACGGTTATTTAGTTATGGAATAAATCATTTTAACATGGCATTTAAGCAATTTAAAGCAAACAACAGTTTAATCATTTCAAACATGGATGAAAGAAGCATATCATGAAACTAGATGAAATTCTAAGAATTTTTCGTATTTAAATCATTTTAATCCGGTGCACGGTTCATGAGTTATTATATGCATGAAGTTCAAGGGTTTTTCTGCAAAACTGTAATACTCTGGATAATGCCTAAATTCACAGCAGGGGAAAAAAACACAACGGGTTGAATCTGGTTGGCCCAATCGGTGAAAAAAACAGAGAGGCGCTGGGGGCTGCTCACCCATGGGCTTCGGCCCGTTGGTGGAGGAGGCTGGCTGGGTGCGATGCTGGGTCTTGGCGCTGATCTGGCCCAAGTGCGTGAGGCGCACGGTCAACGGGGACGAGCGGGTGAGCTGCTGCTGCTCGATCTGAACGAACAGGAGGGAGCGCGCGCAGGGGAAGCAGAGCTCGACTGCGCTCGGTGCAGTTCATGAAGATGACAGCGGCGCGGGACTTGGCGAAGGGCGGTGCGACAAGGGGCTTAGCGCGGTCGAGGACGACGGCCTCAGATCAGGGGAAGCTCGGGAGGAGCTGGGCCTTGACATTGGGACAAGGCAGGGGGTTGCGGGCGTGGTCCTCTGCTCGTCAGGAAGCAGAGCAGCGGCGGCGAGCAGGCTTGGCGGTTGGATGCAGGGCGACGGCGAGGGTCCGGCGGGACGGCAGGAACGAAGCGGACGGGTGAATCGGGGCTTGGGCGGTCGGTCCGTGCTGGATCGAAGAAGGTGCGGCGGCGCAGCAGGGCTCGAGCGGCTCCCTGGTACAGAGAAGAGAGAGAGGAAACGTGAGCGAGAGAGGAGAGCGAAAGGGAGAGATGGAAGGCAGGGGCGCCACAACCTGGTGGTGCTCACCGAAAGAGATGCAGACGACGGGGACGCCGGGGATCCGGTTCAGGGCGGCGGGGTCCCGTTCCCGGCGGCGACGGAGCTGCGGGCAACCAAGGCACTGCTCCTGGAAATCGAGCTCGCTCGATCTGAAAGCCGTGGGGAGGAGCTGCGGGAATGGGTGGATCGAGGGAGAGGAGATGGTTGGCCCGATGGGGAAAATGAGGAAGGAGAAAGCAGCTTCGGTTGGTGGAATTGGATCGGGATGAGATCCCGAGGAAGAAAGTGGCGGCGGCTGAGACGGGATGGATGGGACATCTCCCTAGATTTTAGGGTTTTGTCTGGTTATATAGCATGAAGGTTAGTTTAGGGGCTACTCGGGCCCTCCGATTGAAATCGGACGGTTGAGAAAATAGGTTAGGGGGGTCCAAAAATGAAAACGGAGATATTTTATAGATGTTTGGGGATGAACCGAATGCAACTGTGATGACGGAGAGGTTCGGGTTCGGGGCAAGTTACGGACACGGGCGAGGGGTAGATGCACTGAACAGAGAGACTCCGGTTTAGGCAAGAGGGCAAACGAAGAACAATGTTGGTCTCGAGACGGTCAACGAAAGCAAGGAGGGACGCGGCAACTACGAGCGGATGCAAGTTTTGAAAACATGATGATGCAATGCGGATGATGACATGGCAAGATGCAACATGCAAGCGAATGACAAGGCAACAACAACTAATAACTAGAAGACATCTGGCGCATCGGTCTCGGGGCGTTACAACACTCCACCACTATGAGAGGATCTCGTCCCGAGATCTAGGATGGCACCGGAGAGAAACGGAAGAGGAAGAGAAGAGGTAACGCTAAGTTGCTTCTTTGACAAACGAGTGAAACCAAAGGACCTTGAGAGATTTAGCAAAATGTAAGAAAGAATACCATGGAGATGAGGAGAATCGCAAACACTCCGTTATCAAAGAGGAACAAGGAACATTACAAGAACCTTGTGGGTTGAAAGACATGAAACAAGGGCTTAACAAACCAAAAGAATATGACCACACCGGTAGAAAAGAGAAACAAGGGACACCATGTGAACCTTGGAGTTTGCAAAGCTATGAATGACGAGAACAATGGACGAGAAATACATGCAAACACTCCGGTTGAAACGAGATGTACAAAGAACGATAATGATCAATTACGATAACTCTCCGGTTGGCAAATGGAAGGGATCGAATATGAACTTGGCAAGATGCGAGGATACTTGATGAGATCAACAGCACTCTGCCTCCAAAACTATTGAAAGAAAGGCACAATGGGTAAGAAAGATTTCATACGGCACTCCGGTTAAGAAGGGGGGCAAAACTTGTTAAGATGATAGAACTTGAATGAATGACACGACACTCCGGTTGAATGGATAAGCAAAAGCAAAGAACATGATCCTCACCATTCGAGAAGAATAGTGAAGGGAGCAACATCACAATGCCTCCGGAAGAAAGAATAGAAAAATAGATCATTGGAATAACAGAACGGAGAACAAAAATGCGAACTTCTGCCAGAAATGATCTTGGAGAACACCCTTCCAAGAAGGTTAGAACGGAGTTGTTGGAAAACCAACAGCGAAAAGAATAAGCTTGTAGCGGGCTTATGAAAACATCTCAAAATTATGAGGTGAAATCCTGCCACCAACGGAAACAATTGCTTGCTTGAGATCAATGAAGAGATGAAAACTTCTCTCGCCGAAAGGATAGAAGAAAACTTGGGTCATTTATAAGCACCATAAATAGAAACAATCCTTAGGAAATGCTTTAGGTGAATTATAACCCAAGACAACTCCAAAGAAGCGATTGATGGATTTAAAATACCTCATTCTTGACAACATGTGAGTCATGAGACGTGAACTCCAATTATCAAGAATGACATAATACCACCTCGAATGATACGGTTGAAAGGATTACACTTTAAAATGCAAGATAAAGAATACTTGAGCTCCTCTGAAAAGAATCTCGATGAACACTTCGAGAAGGAATTAAATCCTTTGTGAATCATCATGTAGCCTCCATAAGGAACTCCGGTAACAACAGGATGATAAAAATAACGAGAAGTTGAAAACACAAGGTAAAGCTTTGAGATGAATAGATGGACCTCCGTGGTGATAGAATTGCGAGAGCTTGGAACTCCGAGGAAGACAAGATGAAACAATTGAAATCAAGAATTTTGATGAATCTCCGGAATAAGAATTAATCACTTGGATGAAACAAGAACAAGAATTGTGTTATGCGTATCCTTCACCAATTTAGATTGATGACAAGCAACGGATTTGGCATACTACTTATTCTCGTAGAAAGGATTAAGATAGATATGGCGCAAACTTGGGAAGGTATTCAACAAACCACCGGTAGGATTGGAAAGAACAAATGAATCTATATGATAACGAAGGAAGAGAACTCTTGAACGAACCACCATAAGAATTGAAATGAAAGTAGCAAAGGCACAAATCACCAGGAAGAATTGGAAAACGAATGAAGATATTTGAGGGGATTTAGATACAAGTGAACGAATAGACGACGAGCTGATTGGAGAATACTTGAATGATGCACCGGTAAGATTTGGAGAACGAGAGCTGAAAGCTGAGAATGAATAATACTGAGATGATGGGCTTCGAAGAATGAAACTAAAAAGACTCCTGAAATGGCCCGGATGGGTGAAAAGAATTCTCACAATCGAAAACAATTATGAGAGGATGTTATGAAGCTAGAACCATGAATCTTGACGAGAATGGGGCAAGATTTAAGAGAAACTTTTCTTCGGTCTTCAAATGCTGAGAATGACGAGGAGAAACACCACCAAACTATTGAGAAACCCCGGAAGGATTAAAAGAGGAAAGGTTGAGCCAAAGAAGAAAAGAGTTTGAAAGATCTTGGAGAAAGACATTTGATTGATGATAATTCAATCTTACGTCAAAATTGGGAAAGAATTTGAGAATAGCTGCGGTAAAATTAGAAGAGTCAGGTAAGATCCTGGAAAAAGACCTGTGGGTTAGGGCCCACTCAAAAGAAACACCGTTGAACGATTTAAAAGATAGATTGCGCCGGTTGAATTAAATGGCTTGAATGTGATAACAACCTCGAAATAGCTTGGACGGATTGATAATGGAGACACAAATCTTCTAAGATATCTTCGGCACTCCAGAACTAATGAATGGTGAGAAGTGAATTATTATTAGGTGCACCGGTATGAGAAGGTATTGAAACAAGGAAAAGATATGATCACCATCGAAAGATTGCATTGAACACACCGGGGAAAATAAAAGAAAAAAGAATGATGAACTTGAAGCACCGTTAGTATCTTCATGGGAAATCACCGGATAAGAACATTGAAAGAAAATAATGACGAGACTTCTCATAAATAAAGGATACATGATTGAGAAATCTGAGTCCTTGAAGAAAAGGGTGGGAGGGCGGGAAAACAAAGGCAACTTGGGTCAGATGAAACGAACACCGTTGAGAAAAAAGCTTAAAATTGATCTTGCGAATGTTGGAATGATCGGATGCACTTGAAGAGAAGCACGCCGGTTGGAAAAGAGTTGACATGACAACCTCAGTTATCATGAAGGATTGGTATTCACATGAGAGTATGAGAACACCGTTTAGGAAAAGGTATGGAATCAACACTTGACATTGAAGCAACTCGAATACCACAAAACAAAACAAAAACAAAGGATTGGCTTGCAGAATAAGCCGGAACAAACAGGTGATAGATCCCATATCGTATCATGTGTCTGTTGGAAAGATATTCTAGGAGCTACTTGAATTCCCACTTATAAAATCCTGAAACTTTCTAGTTATGCAATCAGGTGTTGGGGATACAGGGGACACAAAATATATCACCCAAACTAACAATACCTAGATCCAGCTGTATCCATCCTTGAACACATAACCAAGAAACCTTCGGAAATCATCTACCTCAACCTTCAAAAAGCATCCGTTATACAAGTTATGGCAATACTCCCGCACTCGCCTCAGTACTGGGCTATCAGGGTTATCTCACCAACAACTGTACAAAAGAGATTTTCGATGTCGGCGTACTAAACTTAGGTATTCCAGAACCGCAACGATAAAATTATGACGACAACACCTCAGAGCTCAACTCCCCGGGACACCTCCACTAAACCCCTGCTGACGGGAGGCACCAAGACAATGTTGTCATCATAAAACCATCGGAACGATTCTAAGATACCCGCGTGATCCTAAATTTTTTTTAGTGAAATTAGAGAAGAGAAGAGTCAAAACTCTACGTCAGGATGCCTTACCAGAGCGATGAGGAGACTGGGAAGTAAAAAGAATTCCTAAACTCTCCGATACATAATTCCTAAATGACTCAAAACATTTTTCTAGACACAACTCGGCCGCTAAAAACGATCAATCAGTGGGTGCTCCTAAGGTCGGGGATGGCTCTGATTACCAACTTGTAACGCCCTCGATGCGGCTATATCTCCCACGTGTCGAAACACGACTTAGAGGCATAACCGCATTGAAAGCAATGTCGCAAGTGAGGTAATCTTCACACAAACCATGTAATACATAAGGGAAAGAGATACATAGTTGGCTTACAATCGCCACTTCACACAATACATGAGTAAAGCATTACATCATACAGATACAATCAAGGTCCGACTACGGAACCAAAATAAAAGAAGACTACCCAAAATGCTACACAGATCCCCGATCGTCCCGACTGGGCTCCACTACTGATCGACTGAAACGAAACAACACAATGAACAAGATCTTCATTGAGCTCCTCCTTGAGCTCGGGTGCGTCTCCTGCACGGTTTCTTCGGCACCTGCAAACTGGTTTGGAAGTATCTGTGAGTCACGGGGACTCAGCAATCTCACACCCGCGAGATCAAGACTATTTAAGCTTAAAGGTAGGACAGGGTAGTGAGGTGGAGCTACAGCAAGCGACTAGCATATCTGGTGTCTAACATACGCAAATGAGAGCGAGAAGAGAAGGCAAAAGCACGGTCGAACAACTATGATCAAGAAGTGATCCTGAACTACTTACGTCAAGCATAACTCCAACACCGTGTTCACTTCCCGGACTCCGCTAAGAAGAGACCATCACGGTTACACACGCGGTTGATGTGTTTTAATTAAGATCAACTTCGGGTTTTCTACAACCGGACATTAACAAATTCCCATCTGCCACATAACCGCGGGCATGGCTTTCGAAAGTTCAAACCCTGCAGGGGTGTCCCAACTTAGCCTATGATAAGCTCTCGCGATCAACGAAGGATATTCCTTCTCCACGGAAAGACACGATCAGTCTCGGAATCCCGGCTACAAGACATTTCGACAGTAATAAAACAAGACCAGCAAAGCCGCCCGGATGTGCCGACAAATCCTGATAAGAGCTGCACATATCTTGGTCTCAGGGCACACCGGATGAGCCAGACGTCGGGTTGGCATAGACCCTGATTGCCCAGGGGGCGTCGGACATCGCTCGGTTTGGACCAGCACTCGAAGGAGAACTGACCCGGGGGGGCTAAAATAAAGATGACCCTCGGGCTCCGGAAACCCAAGGGAAATAAAAGGGCATAGGTGAGGCAAATGGTAAAACCAATGTTGGGCCTTGCTGGAGGAGTCTTATTCAAAGCGAACTGTCAAGGGGGTCCAATAAATCACCCGACCGCGTTAGGGACGCAAAATCCGGGAACATAATACCGATATGACGGAAACTAGGGCGGCAAGAGTGGAACAAAACACCAGGCATAAGGCCGAGCCTTCCACCCTTTACCAAGTATATAGATGCATTAATTAAATAAGATATATTGTGATATCCCAACAAGTAAACATGTTCCAACAAGGAACAACATCTCCACATTCCAACAAGGAACAAAGTTCATCTTCACCTGCAACTAACAACGCTATAAGAGGGGCTGAGCAAAGCGGTAACATAGCCAAAACAACGGTTTGCTAGGACAAGGTGGGTTAGAGGCTTGGTTTAACAATATGGGAGGCATGATAAGCAAGTGCTAGGTATCATAGCATAGGCATAGAAAAAGAGCGAGCAACTAGCAAGCAAAGATAGAAGTGATTTCGAGGGTATGGTCATCTTGCCTGAGATCCCGCTAGGAAGAAGAACGGGTCCATGAAGAAGACAAACGGACGTAGACGAACGAATCCTCACAACTCCAGAACGAAACCGAAGCTAACGAGAGAAGCAACCCGGAAAGAAACAAGCAACATAGTAAACAACCACCACATACACATGGCATGATGCACAAACAAGTATGATGCATGTCCGGTTTAATGAGGCATGGCATGGCAAAGTGCAACAAACAACACTACAAATTAAGTGGAATTCAATATGCAACGAGTTGCATATTGACGAAACTTCACAACATTTATTTAGTTCACTCTTGTTTAGGCTACCCAACAATATTAAATGTTATTAAACATGTCAATGGGTGAAGCATATGAAAACTACCTATCTAGGCAAGTTTAAATGAGGTCGGAGCAACAAAACAACAAGTCCGGAAACTCCTCATATGCATATATTAGGTTTGGTACTGTTCTGACCTAAAGCATATTTTATTTTTGTTAAGCAGTAAAACAAAGTGCACCAAGTTAAACTAGACATTTTTTTACCCCATTTACATATATAAATGATTAAATTCCGAGTTACGGTTATTTAGTTATGGAATAAATCATTTTAACATGGCATTTAAGCAATTTAAAGCAAACAGCAGTTTAAACATTTCAAACATGGATGAAAGAAGCATATCATGAAACTAGATGAAATTCTAAGAATTTTTCGTATTTAAATCATTTTAATCCGGTGCACGGTTCATGAGTTATTATATGCATGAAGTTCAAGGGTTTTTCTGCAAAACTGTAATACTCTGGATAATGCCTAAATTCGCAGCAGGGGAAAAACACAACGGGCTAAATCTGGTTGGCCCAATCGGTGAAAAAAAACAGAGAGGCGCTGGGGGCTGCTCACCCATGGGCTTCGGCCCGTTGGTGGAGGAGGCTGGCTGGGTGCGATGCTCGGTGCAGTTCGTGAAGATGACAGCGGCGCGGGACTTGGCGAAGGGCGGTGCGACAAGGGGCTTGGCGCGGTCGAGGACGACGGCCTCAGATCAGAGGAAGCTCGGGAGGAGCTGGGCCTTGAGATTGGGACGAGGCAGGGGGTTGCGGGCGTGGTCCTCTGCTCGTCAGGAAGCAGAGCAGCGGCAGCGAGCTGGCTTGGCGGTTGGATGCAGGGCGACGGCGAGGGTCCGGCGGGACGGCAGGAACGAAGCGGACGGGCGAATCGGGGCTTGGGCGGTCGGTCCGTGCCGGATCGAAGAAGGTGCGGCGGCGCAGCAGGGCTCGAGCGGCTCCCTGGTACAGAGAAGAGAGAGAGGAAATGTGAGCGAGAGAGGAGAGCGAAAGGGAGAGATGGAAGGCAGGGCGCCACAACCTGGTGGTGCTCGCCGGAAGAGATGCAGACGACGGGGACGCCGGGGATCCGGTTCAGGGCGGCGGGGTCCCGTTCCCGGCGGCGACGGAGCTGCGGGCAACCAAGGCACTGCTGTTGGAAATCGAGCTCGCTCGATCTGAAAGCCGTGGGGAGGAGCTGCGGGAATGGGTGGATCGAGGGAGAGGAGATGGTTGGCCCGATGGGGAAAATGAGGAAGGAGGAAGCAGCTTCGGTTGGTGGAATTGGATCGAGATGAGATCCCGAGGAAGAAAGTGGCAGCGGCTGAGACGGAATGGATGGGACATCTCCCTAGATTTTAGGGTTTTGTCTGGTTATATAGCATGAAGGTTAGTTTAGGGGCTACTCGGGCCCTCCGATTGAAATCGGACGGTTGAGAAAATAGGTTAGGGGGGTCCAAAAACGAAAACGGAGATATTTTATAGATGTTTGGGGATGAACCGAATGCAACTGTGATGACTATGAGGTTCGGGTTCGGGGCAAGTTTCGGACACGGGCGAGGGGTCGATGCACTGAACAGAGAGACTCCGGTTTAGGCAAGAGGGCAAACGAAGAACAATGTTGGTCTCGAAACGGTCAACGAAAGCAAGGAGGGACGCGGCAACTACGAGCGGATGCAAGTTTTGAAAACATGATGATGCAATGCGGATGATGACATGGCAAGATGCAACACGCAAGCGAATGACAAGGCAACAACAGCGAATAACTAGAAGACATCTGGCGCATCGGTCTCGGGGCGTTACACCCATCAGCAGCATCTTGTCTCCTCCATGATTCATGTTGAACATTAAGCTAGTGTTGGAAACTTTGTAAGCGTTGCCCTCGTGTTCCGTTCATGAGGTATATGTTTGGATGAAAGAAGATACTTCCTCTAATTCACGTGCACTTGATGCAAGTTGCCGCCGTGAATTCGAGAAAGTTTGTTTTTGTTTCCTCTGGAATCATCCCAAGTCAGTCATGCACGTGCGAAGTATACTATGTCTTGAGAGATTAGCTACCTCCATCCCATCGGTATTTCCTGGCACACCAAGCCACTGATTGATTTGTTCAAGGATAATAAGTTCGAAGTGCTAGTCCTGAAGGTACCAGACGGATTCGTACAAAATTCCGTTATCCTCGATGATGGTTCCCCACCTGAACTTGGTAGTGTTTTATTATAAGACTACTACGTGGTCATGCCTGTCTGGGACGGTGTGTTCACATGTATGTAGCAGAACCGGCTCATGTTTTGGAGCTTACTACCATAGTTCATCTCCCGAGAAATCTCGCAACGTTATCTCGTCGATTTGTGTTGCAACTCTTCTTTTCAGACATGTGAGTCTGAAGTATCCTGTTTCTAACCAGATCTGAATCTCAGGCAGATATGATGGTTGGAACACTCCCAACATTTGCATTTTGTTCCCAGCTGCACCCCATCGTGCCAATTTTCCAATGGATGCCTTCTCAGCAGCAGCTGTCCAGGTTCATCTTCAAAGGTGGGCTTACCATGAGTCCCATCCATTTCCGGTGATAAGCAAAAGTCATCCATTGTGTTGTCTTCAACAAGGTAGTCCACATCATCCATCCTAGTCCGAGTATGCCTTTTCTTCGAGATATTTCAAACGATCAATTTTGTAAATTGCCTAGGCTGGTATGAAGAGTTTCAATGATCTATGGATCAAAAGTAATTCTTTTGCCACTTAAGGAATGATTCTATGAGTTACCTTCCCCGAGGAGCCCTGTTATGGAATCATGACAATTATTTCCACGCCACCTCGACGCCATCCACCATCTTTCTAAGCGTGGAATTGTTGCCCACCAAATCAAATCCTGTCGTTTGTCCTTCCATCCCTCTCGATGTGTTTTGTGTCTCAATTCGAGATGTGTCAACATCCCATTCCGCGAGTTTATCTTGTATAGCTCGGTCTTCGAGAAGATCAATCCTAGTAGAGTTTCTTTCCGTCGTCATCGCGTGGATGAAGATCTCGAAAGAAAAGACGTCAAGATCAATATGATGCAATGAAGCTACTTCTTCGAGAAGGGCAGTTGGATCGTGAAGATTGTTTTAGCTTGTGTCCGTTTGTCTTCTTACCTCACGACTTGAATCTCGGGACGAGATTCTTGTTTAGTAGGGGTGAATTGTCACATCCCTAGCTTTACCCTGGAATTGGACTAGCTTGGTTGCTGCATCATGTGTAAATTCCATTGAAATTTGAATTGAGGAATTTTCAAAGCCTCAGAAAACCTCTAAAAATAACCAACATTTAAATGTCATCAAATGAATCCAAGAAAATGTTCTTGTTATCCTCTAGAAATATTGGCAAGAGGTAAAATCCAAACCAATATTTTTGGTGTCTCAGAAACATTTATTTTGGGCATTTGAATTAAATCAATAATTATTTGAATTGGATTTATATCTTCTATTAAATAAATATAGGTCCAATAATTCTCAAATATTTTATGGAGCTTTGGTTTAATTCTTTTAGCTTCTAAAAATATTTCCAGAAGCAACAAAATTGAATTGGTTTCAAAACCAAATTTAAAACAAACCTGCAAAATAGAAAACAGAACAGAATTAGATAAAAACAGAAAGAGAGAAAGAGGGAGAACTTACCTGGCGGGCCAACCGGCCCACCACTGTAGCAGCCCAGCCCACCTCCACCTCCCTGTCATCTTCCACCTCCTGCCAGTGGGCAGGAGGGCGTGTGCCCGCGGCGCGCACGCACGTGCCTCGCCACCTCCTGCTTCCCGCCGCTGCCTCGACGCCCAGGACGTCGCCACGCACCCCCTGGTCCCTCTCGCTCACTCCCTCGAGCTCCTCCCCCTCCTCTGTTCTCTCTCTCGCACGTACCCGAGTACGCTCGTCGTCGCCGCTCACCGTAGATGCAGCCACTGCTGCCCCCTCGACCCCTCGAGCTTACCAAGAGCTCCGCCGCTTCACCCTCGACCTCCACACCGAGCCGCGCGACGTCGGACGCCCCACAGCGTCGCCTTCGAGCTCTTCTTCAACCTTCGGCCACCGGCGACCTCGCCTTTGATCCACCGCCGTCCGTGCTTCCCCGGCCTCAACCTCGACTCCGTTCGACCCCTCTGTGAGCCTCCGTCGTTTCCCCCTTGTTTCCCCTCTCCAACCCTTCCTCTAGCCGTTCTTTTCGCCGGAGACCGAACCGCGCCGCCGCCGAGCCTCTCGCTGCCGTGGCCACAGCCGCCGCAACCCCCAACCGAGTACACCCACGTGCTCCTCGCGCCGCGTAGGTGCCGTAGGAGCCAAGCACACCACCTCACGGGCCCCGTAGCGCTATTTTGCCAATTGCCCGAAATCCGGCCACCGCCGCCGTCGTGGTTGCCGTCGCCTCAGGTCACCCCACAGCCTCCCGCATGTTCCATTAGATGCGCGCGAGCGCCAGCCACGCTCAGCACCCATCCGCGCGTCGAATGGACGCCGGAGCCACGATTCCGGCGTGCCTCCGCCTTCGGCTGTGGTCGTCGCCGGCCATGCTCCGGCAAGTGTCGACGTGGCCGTCATTAGACGCTAACCCCGCCACCTAAGCAACCCTAATAGCCACTGACAGCGGGCCCTACTGCAGGGTCAAACCCAGTCAGCATTGGGTTTGACTGGGTTTAGCCCCTGTATCACTGACGTGTGGACCCCGCACGTCAGGTTTGACCTGGAACAGCCCCGGTTGACCTGCTGTGGTCATGCTGCTGTCATGCTGACGCAATAAAGCTTTTCTGGCGTTTTTATTATTTCAGGTAATTTCAGAAAATAGTGCTAACTTCAAAAATTCATAGAAATTCAACCGTAACTCCAAATCAAACAAGTTATATATGAAAAATGATCAGAAAAATCCAATCTATCCATATGTACTGGTTTCATGCATGTTAAAGCAACCTAACATTGCTGTTTAGATGAAACACGATAATGCACCATTATGACTTTATACATGAGCTTACATTTGAATCTTTGATTCAAATGGGTTCAACTCAACCTGTCCTAGTATGCATTCGTCAAAACACATTCATATTGACATGTCACATTCATGCATCATATAGTTGCATTGCATTGATTCTGTTTCCTTCTCTGTTGCCGGTATTTGTCCCCTCTCGATAGACGTGGTTTCGACGATGAGATCGAAGACACCAATGAAGAACTATATTATCTTCAGAAGTGCGAGGCTAGCAAAACCCCCTTGTTCATTCCGATACAATCCCACTCTCTCGCTCCTGCTCTCTTTTACTGCATTAGGGCAACATCGATTCAACTGTTACATGCTGCGGTAGTTGAACCCCTTATCCTCTGCATGACCTATCATTGCCACAGTAAATAGATGAAACCCACTAGCATGAGTAGGAGTTGTTTGATCCTTGATGTGCCTACTCATTCATGTTTGTTTTCATGCCTGCTACTGCTTAGGGTTGAGTCGGGTCTGATTCATCGAGAATGAATTGGAATGGTGATGAACATGTCCTACTGTGTGTGAGCTAAGTGTGTGAACACGATTTGGAAAAGGTAGCGGTGAGAGGCCATGTAGGAGTACATGGTGGGTTGTCTCATTGAAACCGTCCTTAGGAACTAGGTTCTGTGTTTGTGATCCATGAAACAGCTACTACCACACGTTGGGCCTTGAAATATGACCCCTCTGGACTTACTGACCCCTCTCGTCCTCTGTCCAGGACTTGCAAGTAGTTTTTGGTGTTTGTAGTATGCTGGGGGCCGCACGCAGCGCTGACCGTAGGGGTGGGCTGTGTTGCGGTAGGCACGTGGCACGGTGTACCGGGCGCCCGTTTGGTGTCCCGGGAACCCTGCACACATCGTTTGGGGCTGTGAGCGAAACTCCGGCCGGATCTCCTCATGGATGGAACCCGAATAGGCGATAAACCTGGACTAGAGACTTGTGTGGTTAGTAAGGTCGTGGTCTACACCCACGTCGGCTTTCGCTTGAAGTCTGCCGAGCACATGTCGTGTGCAGACGCTAAGTGGTGGAAACATGTGTGAAGAAGTACACCCCTGCAGGGTTATAAATGATCTATTCGAATAGCCGTGTCCATGGTAAAGGACTTCTGGGTTGCCTATAACAGTTCATAGACAAGTGAAAGTGGATACTCTAAAATGCGCAAGATAAGCGTGAGTGCTATGGATGGCGTTCTCGTAGGGAGACGGGAGCGGATCCATAGTGGTGTATTGATATGGTGAATATGTGGACTCGTGTGCGCCACCTCAAAAGAATTACTTGCAGTCGTAGTTCAGGATAGCCACTGAGTCAAAGCTGGCTTGCTGCAGTCAAACTCCACCCCCCCCTTTTATTGATACTGATACATATGTAGCTAGTTCTGATGTAAGTCTTGCTGGGTACATTTGTACTCACGTTTGCCTATTTTATGTTTTTGCAGAGAGACGTCAGTCTCGCTAGTAGTTTCGTGTGGACTTCGACGTTTAGCTTGTTACCTCAGCTACGATCTTGTGCCCTCGGCAGGATCTGGTAGATAGTCAGGCTTCTCACCCTTTTTCATTTGTAGATGTCTGTACTCAGACATGTTAAGCTTCCGCATGTGCTTGTTGCTTGTATGCCCTGAATGTTGGGTCATGAGACCCATGTTTGTAATATCTCGCTCCTCGGAGCCTAATGAATAAATATTGGAGTCGTAGAGTTATGTTGTGATGCCATGTTGTATTTACACATATCGAGCATATTGTGTGTATGATTGAAATGCTTGCTATGTGTGGGATCTGACAATCTAGTTGTTTATCCTTGGCAGCCTATCATACGGGGAAATGTAGTCTAGTGCTTTCTGAGCGATAGTAGTCCGCTATAGCCCGGTTCACCGGAGTCCTGCTAGCCCAGCACTACTGCTCGGAACACTTGACTGGCCGGCATGTGATTCACTTCGTCCCTGTGTCTGTCCCTTCGGGGAAATGTCACGCGGTGACATCCGGAGTCCTGCCTAGCCTGCTACAGCCTGGGTTACCGGAGTCCTGTTAGCCCAGTGCTACAGCCCAGATTCACACGCTGTTGACCGACATGCTCGAAGTTGATTCATGTATGCCTGTCTCCATGGGTTAGTGCCGCTTTGGGTTCACGACTAGCCATGTCGTCCCGGGTTCTTTGTCATATGGATGCTAGCGACACTATCATATACGTGAGCCAAAAGGCGCAAACGGTCCCGGGCCAGGTAAGGTGGCACCCGTGGGAATACCGTGCGTGAGGCCGCAAAGTGATATGATTTGTTACATGCTAGATCGGTGTGACTTAGGATCGGGGTCCTTACAGGTTCGAACTCTGGGGTGCGCGCGAGATTATGCCCTCTACCTCTCCATCTCGCAAGGATCTAAACTACAGAAAGAACAGCACAAGAGACACAGGATTTATACTGGTTCGGGCCACCGATGTGGTGTAATACCCTACTCCAGTGTGGTGTGTGGATTGCCTCTTGGGCCGATGATGATGATGAACAATACAAAGGAGAACAGCCTCGCGAGGGCGTGTTCTTGCTGGGACGATGAACTGCTAGGGGAGTTCAGCCGCCCTTCTCTCTCTTTCTCTACTTGTTCTCTGCTTGCTCTGAATCCTTCCTCTCCTCGATCTCTCGATCTCTCGATGCCTCTACCCTGGGGGTGGCTAGTCCTATTCATAGGCAAAGGCCTTGGGCCTCTTCCCAAATATTGAGCGAGAAGGGCGCCAACAATTGGCCAATTTGAAGGGGAACATCTGGTACACTTATCCTGACCAAAGTTGGTCCTCACCTGCCAAAGGCCCTGTGGTGACGCCGTTCTGGGCTCCACGATGAGCTCATTCCCACCGTTGGACTGGTCTTGGTCTTGTTACACCGAAATGGGTGCCTTTGCTTGATCCTCTCGCCTGCGCTTGCCCCCTTTGCACCAAAGAGGAAAGGGAGGACACTGCGCGGTCTGGCGCCTGCCTGGCACCCTTGGTCGCCATGGCTTGCATCATGGGCACCTCGCGAGGTACCCTTCCTTGATCTCTCTGCCTTCTCGTGAGCCAGCCTGAGGAGGCCGCGCCTGAGGAAGCACCGTGTCGTCCGCCCCGCGAGGCTTGGCCCCTCGCGAGGGTCTTGGGTCTTGTATTGATGAAGTTGGGCCGCGCTGGGCCCCCATTTGAGCCACGCCGCAGGCCGCAGGTAGGCAAGTCTGGGGACCCCCGTTCCCAGAACGCCGACACAATGGGCCGTCGGGTCAATGGGCCTGCTACGTCCCGTAGGATCCATGGGCCTTCTACGGGCCGTCTCATCTATGGGCCTTGTACGGGCCGTATAAGGGGCCGTAAACGGGCTAGAGTGGAAATCGTATGTTTTATGGGCTGACTATAATGTGACGTTAATAGGCCGTATTTGATGATGCTATGAAAATGGCCCAACAGATTAATGGGCCACAAACGGGCCGACTGTATCCATGGGCTGAATTTGGCCCACAAGCAGAAAAGGCCAGTAATGGGTCGTAAGTAACCGAATGCTGGAAATGAGCCCAAGAATAAATGGGCCCTCAGAAGGCTGAAAGGTAACACGGGCTGGAAACGATCCAGTGGAATAATGGGCCGCTAATGGGTATAAAGTGATACACTGTTCATTACGGACCGGTTTCGCCACGGGCCATTAATGGGCGAAGAGTTATAAAGGGACTCATATGGGCCGAAATACGTCATGGGCCACACATGGGCCGAAAGTTAAAACAGGCTGGAATTATATCGGACGACCCAGATGACGCTACTGGGCCTAATTCGGATAGGCCGTAAACGGGCCCTGGGTTAGCGGGCTGTAAATGGGCTATATGCGAACAGGCCATTAACAGGCTTGCCGTGGGCCGGCCCGACCCATGTAACATAGGCATGGCCTAATCAAACGGGCCGGCCTTTTCATAGGAATGGGCCTCTGTTGGGTCATGCCACGTGTCGACGTATCATAGGTGCTTTGTGTCCAATGAGTGGATGACATATGTCCCAACGGTGAGCCGACACGTGTTTCCTCTAGCCAATGCTGATTTTACACATGGAATATCCCCATTGGTCGGGGCTGTTAATGGGTTATCGGATCCAAAACCGGACCCGATAGCTTAACAGCGTTCCGTTACGGTGGATGCCACGTGCTGGTCACCCTTGACGAAAGCACTTCTGTGATGCGCGATTTATCTTCATGGAAGTGGACACTTCCGTGATGATAATTTTGGTAATGTCATGGAACACTTCTACGATAGCACAGGTATGACTATCTTGATTCTGCCACAAATTTATCATGGATGTACATGCATGACAGAAAAGGTGACCTACTGTGACAAACACATATCATCACGGAAGTGTATTTTTTTGTAGTGCTTCGAGCCGGGTGGGCTGAACCCCTAGAGCAAATGATCAGTGAAAACTATAACCTCGCCTTCCTTGGGCTGATGTCGGGGGTTGGGTGCAACATATGCCAAGGGATGGCTTATCATGGTGGGGGCGAGTAGAACATCGCCGGTGCCTGGAAACGGGATAAGGCGAAGACATGCACGCCGACGAATCTTACCCAGCTTCAAGGCTCTCCGTGGAGATAACACCCCTACTGCTGCTCTGCGGGGTCTCTGCATGATCACTATGGCAAAGTGCGTACAAGGTTGCTCCTTAAGCTGTTTCCTGGAGGTAGGAGAAGGCTAGGCTAGTTCTCTCCTTCCTATATGTTCTGATCTAATGTTAATGGATGCCAACACTTTGCATGGGTGCCCCGGTGGGTTTATATAGGCCTACCCCCCGTGGGTACAATGGTAATTCGGCTGGGCACGGGTCCCAACCGTCTGTCTCTCAGGCCGCCGTCTTCTCCGCCGACTACAGGGGCCCGCCGACTAGTGGGTCCCGCCGACTGGTCCGGTATGGGGCCGACAAGCCGTGTCTGCCGCGGGCGGGTCTTGCCGGCTGCGGATTATTGTAGTCGTGCTTCTAATGACGCGGGCTTGGTCGTGGGGTCATGGCAACAGTATCGCCGCCTGGCGGGCGATCACTGTTGCCATTCCCCGTCTTGTCTGGTTAATGGCGTGCGGGGCCCATGGGAGGGGCTAGCCGACTCCTGGGGGCTGACTCCCACCGGGTCCGACTGGTGGCACTCTTGCCGTCTTCTGGACTCTCGCTGACTGGTGGGACCCGCCGTCTCTGGGTCGTACAGACAGGCTGTCGTGGGCACAGGGTTCCGCCCATTGGGGCTGATGTCAGGGCTGGCATGGCAACAGTGCCGTGCCGGACGGAGATCTCCGTTGGTACAACACACTGTGGCCATGCCTGCCCTTGGTGAAGGGGGCCGGAGTGGGCCGCACTGTGGTCACACCCCGTCCCGTCCCTCCTTACGAAGGCAGGGGTGGTTTGGAGTCGCGGGCCGACTCCCCATGGCCGGCTTATTTGGAAGCCGCCAGTTAGGAGTCGGTCATCTCGGAGTCGCACCTGGGACTCGGCCGCAAAGGGGCAGTCGGCCGCCTTGCCGCCGACTCTCAGAAGGCGGCCCTTCGCCCTGGGGTCTTGGAGGGCACAGCTTGCCCGATGTCTTGAAAGGCTTAGGGCTCGGGTTGGCCTACCCGCGGCCTATTACTCGGACAGTAGTCCCCGAAGCTGGTGAGGCGCCGAGGGTGACATGCCGAGGAGCCTCAACAGTTTCCTCCTTCCGTTGGTTGAATCTGGGCCTTGCTCGCCGTCTTCCTTCAGGCCGACTGGCTGGAGTCGAACTCGCAGAAGGCCGACTTGTCCTCAAAGAGTTTGAAAGTCGCAGCGGGATCCAGGCGACGTGCCTGATAAGCTTCCAGGTTGCCGCCCGTTGCAGACCCATCGCGCGGCGCCACGTGGCAGGGCCAGTCTGCCCACCCACGCGCGTGACGGGACAGGCCTACAAGCGGGGCCCGCCACTACCACGCATCAGAATGCGAACGGATCCATTGTGGCCGCGCGGGCGGTTGGGGTTCCCGCGCAGTAACTGCACGCAGTAACTTCGTGTGGTAAATCGTGGGGGTCGTGGGGTCCAGGGCGCAGTTAATCCCATGACGCCCCATCGACTTCTCAGCCCACGAGCCTATAAGAAGGCAGGAGGAGGGGGGCAGCAAAGCACGCGCGCCCATCTTCCCTACTCCCTTTCGCTCCCTCTTGCTTCTTCTTCCTCTTGCTGCCGATGCGCCGAACCACGCCGCACCGCAGCGATGACTTCTTCCTACGCCGCCGCGCCTCCTGCCGTGTGCTCCGGCGTGTGGGACGGCTCCGAGGTTGACGACGACCATATTGATTTCCTTCGCAAGACGCGCCGTCTCCCCGGAAAGGACCTAGTGCAGGCCCGCGCCGCGCCGGCGGGGGAAGTATCGCCTGTGCCGGAGGAGGGCGAGCGGGTCATATTCCGCTCGCACCTCATGCGCGGCCTAGGGCTGCCGGCGAGCGGTTTCTTCTGCTCCTTCTTGGAGTTCCACGGACTCCAGCCGCACCACCTTACTCCGAACACGGTGGTGCTGCTGGCTGCCTTCGCCACCCTGTGCGAAGGCTTCCTCGGTGTTCTCCCCACCATCGAATTATGGGGGGAATTCTTCCAGTCCAAGCTGGGCACGCACGTCGCCGGCGTGCCAGCCCAGTGCGGTGCCTTCATCGCGATGCGGAGATCGGGGGCCGACAATCCGTTTCCCACCATCGCGCTGATTAAGTCAGTGAAGATGTGGCAGCGGTCTTACTTCTATGTGAAGATCGTCGCCCCAGAAGGCGACTGGGTCAACCTGCCGGCTTACGAAGCCGGCGCTCCGGCTGGAAGGCTCCCCAGCTGGTCCCACCGGGCCAGGTCGCTGACTCCTGCTGGCGCCGCCGCCATCGCGCGACTCCGAGTGCTGACGTAGTCGGAGGGCTTGACCGGAGCCGACCTGTTGGCCGCCTTCATGGTGCGACGAGTCCTCCCACTCCAAGGCCGACCTCATCTGATCTGCCAGATGAGCGGCCACCGGGACCCGAGTCGGATGTGCTCCAAGGACATGCCCCACATGGAGGTGGCGGACACGGTGAACTACATCGCGAACTGCGGTCTCACGGCGGATTGGCGGTTCGGCAAGGAGCCGTACTCACGCGCCAACCCCCCGCCTGTGGTAAGTCGTCTATCCTCTTCTTCTGTTTTCTTTTGAAGCCGAATCCGACTTCTGATCTTTTTTATTTTTAGAATCAGAACCCCCTCGTCTAGCCTTCGGCCGGCACCACGGGACCGGCCCGTCAGTTCATCCCTGACCAAGCGGAGAGCGACGTCGACGACCCTGACTTGGGGGCGGCGGCGATGGAGGCCGACACCGAAGGTGGAAGAGGAGAAGCAGGCGGCTTCAGGCCCTTGGCCACCTTTGTCGACTGGCCTGATGACGACGCCGAGGGGGAAGTCGCCCCGCGCCACCAGCCAAAGGTCGGCCATCCAGGCATGAGTTCCTCTGCCGTCTTGGACGGTCAAGGCGGCGCGAAGAAGCATCGGGCCGGGCCGAGTACGCTTGGCAGCCGGTCGAAGAAGTTCAAGGGAGCGGTCGCCGCGACCAAGCGTGAAGAGGCGGCCGCGAAAGCCAACCGCTTCCGTAGGGAAGTGAAGAAGTCGCCGCTGGTCTCTGCGTAAGTGCCTCTGCCCTTTGTTTTTATTTATCTTTGTTGATCTGAAGTCCTTTTCATGCTTCCCCCACTTTAGGGCTCCCCTCACTCTTGAGAGGGTTGTCGCCGCCTCCGTCATGGGGTCGGCGGAGACATCCGCCTCCACTCAGCGGATTGACCCTGCCACCGACCTCCGGGAGGCGACGGAGCGGAACGCGCAGGAGAAGCCTGAGGAGGAAGAGGCCGCCCACTGAGAGAAGGCGGAGGCCTCCGCCCAGAAAAAGCTGGATGAGGCCGAAGCCGCCGTCGCGGTAAGGCGGCAGGCTGAGGAAGCCGCACACCGCCAGTCGGCAATGTTTGTCATCCCGCTGAACTCGGCAAGGCCGCCTTCAGAATTCACGCCACAGTCTGGGGAAGCCGGCGGCCAGAACCCCATCATGGAGAGGGAAGGCGGCGAGTCCTCCATGCCGGACGTGGTCGTGTCGCCGCCTCCGCCGCCGTCTGGGAACGCGCAAGGCGAACAGCCGGCGGACCCACCGGTGCCGCTGACTAAAGACGAGGCCGTGGCGAAGCTACTACTTCAAGTCGCCTCGCCGGCGCGCCGCCGCCTTGAGAAGGCGATTTCGGCGCCACGCCCCTTGGAGACCGGCGCCGCCAGCTCGACAATCCCAGACGCCGAGGTGACGAGCGCCGCGCCCATTGGGTGGGTGCGAGGAGGCGGCACAGGCCCGGTGAACCAGGCGCTTCTGGACGTCTAGACGAAGCTGCGAGCCGAGGGCGACGCCATATAGAACTGCACCAAGGCGCATCTGGCGTCGTGGGCAGCCGTCCGGGTATGCTTTCTCTTTTCTCTTTGTTTTTCTTGTTCTTCTCTATGGGGGCACGCTAGCGCACACACTTGGTGTAGTCCCCGAGTTTCGGGCCGGCTACTGAGCAGGCCACTCGGAACTCCCTTTGGCGAGTTCCAAGTACTTACTTTTGTCTAAAATACTTATCATAGGATTATCACAACCTCCCCGTCACCGCCTTCAAGCGCAACGTTGAAGAGCTGGGCAAGCGGACTGCCGACTTGTCGGAGAGCCGGAGTGAGTCTTCTTTCTTCTTCGCGGGGGCGCGCTGGCGCACCCGCGGGCTGTAGTCCCCGAGATTCGGGCTGACTGCTGAGCAGTCGGGCCGGATCTCCCCGGCGACCTTCTTTGTTGGCGACTGAACGCCTTCTTTCTTCTTTTCCCTTCAAGGGCCAACGCCACTCTTCAGTAGCAGCTGGGCAAAGCCAACACCGCCTTGCGTGCCAAGGGGGAGGAGTGCAGCAAGCTCGCCGCGGAGCGCGACCTGCTTGCTGCACAGTTGGCGGAGCAGGAGCTGCTTAAGAAGGCGCAGGAGGAGGCGGAAGAGAAGGAGACCGCCCTCCTGGCCGAGTTCGCAAGCGAGCACTCCTCCTGGACTGACAAGGAGGCATTGCTGACCTCCGGCTTCCATGAGATTGAGGACATCGTCAATGGTGAGTTTCCTTACTTTCTTTCTTTGAGTTGCCGACTATAGGTCGGGCCGACTCCTGATTTTTTGACTTGCTTCTTCATTCTTTCCGTCTTGGCAGACTTCTTCCCTGGCCACATGCAGGCTGCCACTCAAGCCATCGAGGCTGATCGCGAGGTGCGGAGGGCAAATGGCGCGGAGATCGCCGCCAACGCCCCCTGGACCCTTGATGAGCAGCTTCTGAGCATCGAGGCTCGTCTACGGCCGGCCCATCGGATGCTGCGCCGGCTTCAACGTGTCGGCGCTCAGGCGATTGCTGCTGTGTGGCCAGACATGCCGGTTCTGCGCACTCCCAGTCGGGCTGTCGACTGGCTGGAGGTCGCGGCTGGCCGTCTTGAGGCCTGGAAGGGTTCCTCGGCCCGGGCTGGAGCGCGCCGGGCCTTGGAATTTGTCAAGGCATGGTACCCGGGGCTGGACCTAGACCGGCTGGCCACCCTCCGGTCAGAGGCCCAGGCAGAGCTGGTAGCTGTGGAAGACGCCCTCGTCGAGCGTGCGGTGGCGATCGCCGAGTACACAGACACCAGCATCTTCGTCCCTGAGCGGGCTGAAGACGGTGGGGCGGCGCCGCCGGAGTGGTCCGGTATGAACCCGGATTATGACGAGGACTCGGCGGAGGTGATCGGCTCCAGCGCCGAGGAGGAAGGTGAGGCGGAGGACGGAGACGAGACAGAGGCGCCAGAGGACGGAGCGGGCGGCCAGCCTCAGCTCGAACGTGCCTCGAGCAACGAGCCGCACCCGACCGAGCCGGCTTCCGCTGGGGACGATCAAGCCGAGACTGCCCAACCGGCCGCCCCAACGTCTGACACCGCTGCCTCCTCTGACCCTCCGAATTTGTCTGCCGCTGCCTAGGCTACCACCTTGTCTTTATTTTATCTGCTTTAGTAGTCTGTTGAAGAACTTGTTAATTCGCACAATTCCACCCGCGGGGTGTATTTTGAACTTCTTCTCGAAGATTCGGCCAAGGGCCTATGTTATGTAAATATTTATCCGAGTTCTATCGTTTCTTGCTCATTGCTCCTTTGGCTTTTTCCTTTGCCGCCTTCCCTTAGTCGCCGTCTTGCCAGTCGGACAACCGCTCTGCGAACTGCCGCTGGATCAAATGCTTGGCTACTTTTGGAAGGCAAGTACTTAGCCGTTTTGGAGTTTTTAGCAAGTCGGATAGAAGGCGGCAAGCCGACAGCTCAAGAGTCGGTTTTGCGAAGAGAGGATGGAATCCGGCTTACACTATGCTTATGCTTTGAGTCCTTAGCCATTTTTCATGTGGGCGCCCATTCTTCCTTACTCCTGGCCACCAGACAATCACTCTGCGAGCTACGGCTTCTAACAGGAGACGATTTAGGCACCACACACTACTTGCCCGGCTGCAGGAAGCATTCATAGCGCAAGGCGGCAAGTCCCCGGGCCGATTAGTCGAACCCGGTGCCAAGCAGCATAACAAAGAGTAGCATATTCGAAGACATGATTCTTATCATATAGATAACAAAAAGGGGCAGTCCCCGAGCTCTTCTCAGGGGGACCGAAGTCTTGGTACTTTAATACAAAGGGTAGTGTGGTACATACTGCATTTAACTGTAAAATCTTGGGAGAAGATTTGCATTCCATGGCCGTTCTGTCTCTTTGCCGGAGTTGTCCCTTTTGCGTGCTCGGGGCTTTTGAGCGTCGATCAGGTAGTAAGAGTCGTTGCCCAACACTTTGCTGAGATGAAAGGGCCTTCCCAATGCGCCGACAGCTTGTGCTGGCCGGGTGTTCGCTGGATCAGTGGGAGCACAAGGTCGCCCTCTTGGAAAGATCTCGGCCTGACCTTCCTGTTGTAGTATCGGCGCAGGCTCTGTTGGTAGATGCTGGACCGGCTGAGTGCCAACAGCCGACCCTCTTCCAGCAGATCGACGCCGTCTTGACATGCTTCTTCTGCTTCCTCCTCGATGTACATGGTGACTCGCGGGGAGTCAAACTCTATGTCCGTTGGGATGACGGCTTCAACACCGTAGACGAAGAAGAAAGGCGTAAAGCCGGTTGACTTGTTTGGAGTCGTGCGCAGACTCCAGAGGACGGCTGACAACTCATCAAGCCAATAGCCGGCCGAACGCTCCAGTGGTTCGACCAGTCGAGGCTTGATGCCGGACAGGATGAGGCCGTTTGCTCGCTCCACCTAGCCGTTTGACTGCGGATGGGCAACGTACGCTAAGTCCAGTCGGATGCCTTGTGTCGCGCAGAAACGGGCCAAGGCGCCTTTGGCAAAAATTTTGCCATTGTCGGTGATGATGCTGTGTGGTATGCCGTATCGAATCGTGATGTCGGAGATGAAAGTCACTGCGGTTGGACCATTCAACTTCTTGATGGGCTTTGCTTCTATCCACTTGGTGAACTTGTCCACCGCGACAAGTAAGTGAGTTAGGCTGCCTCGCGCCGTCTTGAATGGTCCCACCATGTCCAGGCCCCAAATTGCAAAGGGCCAAGCGATGGGGATAGTCTTGAGTGCGGAAGCCGGCTGATGCGGCTTGGAGCGGAACTTTTGGCACCCCTTGCATTTTTGGACCAATTCCATGGCCTCTTCGAGGGCAGTCGGCCAGAAGAAACCGTGTTGAAAGGCTTTGGCGACGAGTGCTCTTGAGGCCGCATGGTGGCCGCACTCGCCTTGATGGATGTCTTTGACGATTGCTTGTCCTTGCTCTGGCTCGACGTAGCGCTGGTAAACACCAGTGACGCTGCGCCTGACCAGCTCTCTGTTGACTATGGTGTAGGCTGCTGCTCGGCGTTGTACTTGCCGAGCCAAGATCTCATCGGTCGGCAGCTCTTTGCTCACCAGGAACTTGAGGATGGGCTGGGCCCATGAGGGTGCTGCTATTTCTTTGACTGCCAGAACTGCGACTTGGACGAGGGCGGCTGGGCTGGGAGGCGGCGGGCTGGAGTTTGCTACCGTTTGTTGGATTGATGAAGTCCCCGGGCCGACTGGTGCAGTCCCCGGGCCGACTGGTGCAGTCCCCGGGCCGAGTTCTGGAGTCCTCGGTCTGGTCGCCGCAGTCCTCGGGCCGGGTTCTGAAGTCCCCGGGCCGGCTTCGACTGCGGCGTTTTTGGAGCCATCTGTAAGAATTCTCGTGCCGTCTGCTGGGGCTCTTGAGTCGGATTCGACTTCTTCGGGGGGAGCCGACACAAAGATGGAGTCTTATTCTGGTGAAGGCTTGACAGACGGCTTGAGGAGGCATCGAAGGGCGACGCCGGATGGTATTGCTTGGCGGGTGGAGCCGATTCGTGCTAGGGTGTCTGCTTGGTCGTTGTCATTTCTTGGCACAAGAAGGAACTCACACCCCTCGAAATATCCACTGAGCTGTTGCACGAGGAAGCGGTAACTCGCCATGTTTGCATCTTTGGCGTACCAGTCGCCAGACGACTGCTGGACCACCAAGTCGGAGTCGCCATAACACAGGATACGGCGAATGCAAAGTTCTTTGGCAAGCCAGAGCCCGTGAATGAGCGCCTCGTATTCGGCGATGTTGTTGGAGGCGGCGAAATGGATCTGCAGCGCATACTTGAGCTTGTCGCCTTTAGGAGAAGTGAGGACAACGCCGGCTCCCAAGCCGGTGCGCATCTTGGAGCCATCGAAATGCATCCGCCAATGGGTGGAGTCGGGCGCTGGCGGCAGGTATTGGGTCTCGGCCCAGTCGACGAGGAAGTCAGCCAGTGCTTGCGACTTGATGGCGGTGTGGGGCTGGTAGTAGATGGTGTAGGGAGCCAGCTCTATGACCCAATTGGCCACTCTTCCAGAAGCATCTCGGCTTCCGATGATCTCGGCTAGTGGGGCTGTGCAGACCACAATGATTGGATGCTCTTGAAAGTAAGGCTTTAACTTCTTGGCGGCAAAGTGCATGCCATAGCACATCTTCTGGTAGTGGGGGTAGTTCTGCTTGGAGGTCGACAACACTTCGCTCAGGTAATATACCGGTCTCTAGACAGGTAGTGCTTTGCCTTCCTCCTTGCGTTCAACTACAATGACTGTGCTGACTACTCGGCTGGTGGCGGCAATGTACAGGAGCATGGGCTCCTTAGGAGTCGGAGCCGCCAGCACGGGGGGGGGAGTAGTCAACATCTTCTTCAACTGGAGAAAAGCTTTGTCCGCCTTGTGGTTCCACTCGAAAAAGGCGGTCTTCTTCATGAGCTGGTATAAAGGGAGAGCTTTCTCGCCCAGCCGACTGATGAATCAGCTGATGGACGCCAAGCAGCCAGTGAACTTTTGCACATCTAGTAGTCGGCCAAGTTTAGAGACTAGGAAGCCAAGGAGTTGGCCGGCTGGTACTCCGAAGACGCACTTCTCAGGGTTGAGCTTGATCTGGAATCGGCGCAGGTTCTCAAAGGTCTCCTTGAGGTCTTCCAACAGTGTTCCGCACTTTTCTGTCTTCACCACCACATCGTCCACGTAAACGTGGGCGTTTCTGCCGAGTTGCTTCAGGAGACACTTCTGCATGCAACGTTGAAAGGTGGCGCCGGCATTCCTCAAGCCAAACGTCATGGTCATGTAGCAGAAGGCTCCAAACGGTGTGATGAAGGCGGTCTTCAGTCTGTCAGCCGGGTTCAGCTTGATCTGGTGATATCCTGAATATGCATCTAAGAAGCTCAATAGCTCGCATCCGTCTATGGAGTCTATCACCTGATCAATCCTCGGCAGAGCAAATGGGTCCTTGGGGCAAGCTTTGTTGAGGATCGTGTAGTCAATACACATCCGCCACTACTTGTTCTTCTTCAGCACCAGGACCGGGTTTGCTAACCACTCTAGAAAGAACACTTCCATAATTAAGCCGGCTGCTAGGAGTCGGGCTATCTCTTCTCCAACAATTCTTCTCTTCTCTTCTGATAGGCAGCGCAAGGGCTGCCTGACGGGCTTCACATCAGATCTGATATGTAACTTGTGCTCGACGAATTCTGTTGGTACACCTGGCATGTCTTTAGGGGACCATGCGAAGATGTCCCGATTCTCACAGAGGAAATCGACGAGCTCGCCTTCCTATTTGCTGTCAAGGTTTGCACCTATGACAGCGTACCTCTCTGGGTGCTCCGGGTCCAAGGGTATCTTCTTCGTCTCTTTGGCTAGCTTGAACGAGCCCTCAGCCTCCGATTCCTTGGGGTTGGGCGACATCTCCGGCTGCTTGTCGGCCATCGCCATAACCCGATCGAGGAGCCGCTTCTCAGCTGCGATTACCAGGGACTCGGCTAGCCGACTGCTTTCTGCCGCACAAGAGGACGACTTTCTGTAGTCGCCGGCTATGGTCAGAATCCCCTTGGAACTCGGCATCTTCATCTTGAGGTAGGTGTAGTGGGGGACCGCCATGAACTTGGCCAAAGCAGGTCGGCCAAGCAACGCATGGTATGGGCTCTCAAGGTCCACCACTTCAAACCAAACTGACTCTCGGCGGAAATGATCTTTGTCTCCAAACAGGACGTCTATCAGAATCTTGCCGATTGGTGAGCAGGAAAGGCCAGGAACTATGCCATGGAATACAGTCCGGCTGCTCTGAAGCTGTCTTTGCTTGATTCCTAACTTCTCCATGGTGTCCTTGTACAGGATGCTGATGCTGCTGCCTCCGTCTATCAGCACTCGCGAGAAACGCGCGGCCCGCCTATCTGTGGCAAAGGTGGCATCCAAGACCAGGGCGTAGGAGCCCGGACTCGGCATCACCTCTGGGTGATCAGCTCTGCTCCAGCTGATAGGCTTCTCGGACTAGTGCTTGAACTATGGTGTATCTGATGCTACTGCATCACCTCTTGCTGCTGCAGCCGCCTGCTGCGTAGATCGTCAGCCATGCTGGTGAACACCACATAAGCTTCGTGCTCTTCTGGGTACTCATCTTGTGCTGCGCCGACTGGCCTGACAGCCGGCTGCTGGGGCGGAGGCGGAGGCGGCTGCCCAGCAGGCGGGGGAGGTAGAAGGTCGTCTCCCTTGGCGATCCTACTGAGCCAGTGGCACTTCCGGGTGGTGTGGTTTGACGGCTTCGCGCCGCTGTGGAACTTGCAAGGACCATCAAGAGTCTGCTCGTAAGAGAAAGCCGGCAACCAGTTGGACTTGCCGCCTATCTGTCGCTTGGGCGGAGGCTGCCCCTCCGGCTGCTGGTCTTCGACTGTCGCCACATGTCGGCTGCTCGAAGCCGGCTGCGGGGCCTTGCGCTTGTGGTCGCTCTGCTGTTGTCGCCGACTGGCGTCTCCAGCCGGAGTTCTGGGAGCCTGAGGGGCCACTTTTTCCAGTCGTACTAACTTGAATCTCCGCCTTCATGGAGGAGTCGGCTGTGGCATACTTGTCTACTATGATCAGCAGCTCATCGAGGGTCTCTGGCTCATCGCAGAGGAGCTTGTGCTTGAGGAGGGTGCCTTCTCTGCACCCGGCGGTGAAGTACTCGATAGCCTGCACCTCATGCATGCCCTCGCAGGAGTTCCGAAGCTTGGCCCAACGCGTGAGGTAGTCGCGAGTCGACTCGTTGGGGCCTTGCATGCACAAGGAAAGCTAGCGAGGCTTGGGAGGTCGCTTGTACGTGCTTGTGAAGTTGCGGACGAAGGCGTCGGTGAAGTCGACCCAGCTGTTGATGCTGCGGGGCCTCAGGCTGTTCAACCATGTCCGGGCCATGCCCTGGAGCATGAGCGGAACATATTTTATGGCAACACGCTTGTTGCCGTTCGCTATGTTGACGACCGTGGAGTAGTCAACCAGCCAGTCCTCCGGCTTCACGGAGCTGGTGTACTTGGGTGTATCTCGGGGGAGCCCTTTGGGAAAGGGCTCATCCCGGATGCGGGGTCCGAAACAGGGCGGGCCCAACTCGTCTTCTTCTTCCAGCGCGAGGGATCGGTGGAGTCGGTCGATCCGGTGGCGTGCGTCATTTTCTCCGACTCCCTCTCGGCGGCTGAGGGAGTCCTGGATTAGGGGGTGTTCAGATAGCCGGACTATACCTTCAGCCGGACTCCTGGACTATGAAGATACAAGATTGAAGACTTCGTCCCGTGTCCGGAAGGGACTTTCCTTGGCGTGGAAGGCAAGCTTGGCGATACGGATATGTAGATCTCCTACCATTGTAACCGACTCTGTGTAACCCTAACCCTCTCCGGTGTCTATATAAACCGGAGGGTTTTAGTCCGTAGGATAGAACAACAATCATACCATAGGCTAGCTTCTAGGGTTTAGCCTCCTTCATCTTGTGGTAGATCTACTCTTGTACTACCCATATCATCAATATTAATCAAGCAGGACGTAGGGTTTTACCTCCATCAAGAGGGCCCGAACCTGGGTAAAACATCGTGTCCGCTGCCTCCTGTTACCATCCGCCTAGACGCACAATTCGGGACCCCCTACTCGAGATCCGCCGGTTTTGACACCGACATTGGTGCTTTGATTGAGAGTTCCTCTGTGACGTCGCCATCAGGAAGGATGCCTCATCCCGTCTTTAAAGACGGCACCGTTGCTAAGGGAGCTTTGGCTGTCGGCCAAACTCTCCGGCTAGGTGGTTTTCTTATGACCGCCTGTTCGGCCGCTACGCCGATGATGACCTCTCGGGTCATCAAAAGCAATCTTCATGTCAGCTCGGAACTCGCCGAGCAGTTAGATCCAATGGAGGTCTCTTCCGTAAACGAGCTCTTGGATCGCATCGCCGCCCTGGGAGTCGCCATGGATTATGACCAGATTGGGCCTAAACTCGATCTGAGAGAGATTAACTCTCCCCAAGTCACCCATCACGTTGCCGTGGTAGAGGGTCAGTGCGGCGACCCTTTATCTATCTTAAGGACTAGCTACGTCCGGATTCCCGATCCCTCCAAGCCGGATACCCGCGGAGGGGGGGGATATCACTCAAGACCTGAACTTAGAGTCAGGCGACGGGCTGGATTCATTGGACAACATCCAAGAATCCAAACTTTTGAGTTCGGAAACTCCTTGGCCTCTGAGTCTCAGATTGGGTGAGGTTTCAGATTTAATTCCACCCATCCACCCGAACATAAGCGATCTATCCCAAATCCGGCAAAATCCCGAAGAAACAGTACATCATTACTGGGCCAGATTCCTCCTGATTAGGAACAGGATAAAGGACTGCCGCGAGGAAGATGCAATATCAATCTTCTGCAATAATTGCACGAACAAGGGAATCCTCAATGCCATGAGTCGCCATGATATTACACGCTTCGCCGACTTGGCATCCATAGTACGAAAGTACTGTGCGATGGAAAGCGCCTGGAAAACCGAAATAAAATTTTGGGACAATCCGGCCCTGAATACAAACCCAGTCCGAAATAAAAGGGTGCATCGTCGCCAGACACCCGGGTTAAGTACCAAAAAGCAAAAACCCTCAACAGGGCATGGAACCGTACTGGAAGGATTGCTCAAGGGACCCTGTAAAATTCATAGTACAGAGGGCGCCACACCAACTCACAGCCTTAGAGCATGTTGGATACTCCGGCAGGTGGCCAAAATTGGCGAAGATCTCCTAATGCCGGAGGCCACAGAAAGCCACCCCAGGGATACCAATACGGTATTAACAGTCTTCGAGACTTTCGCATCAAATAATATGCGAAAAAGAACACTCCGCAGCCTTGCCGAAGTCTACCAAGTATCAACAATAAACCCATGGAGTGACACAGCTATTACTTTTAATGCCAGTGATGAACCTAAATTCCGAACAGCCCGAGCACCAGCCGCATTGGTCCTCAGTCCAATAGTGGACGGCTTTCGCCTCACCAAGGTACTCATGGATGGAGGCAGCGGATTGAACCTCATTTATGAGGAAACCCTTCAAAAAATGGCAATAGACTGGAACCGCATTGAGCGAAGCAGCACAACCTTTAGAGGAATAATCCCCAGTCGGGAAGAACGCTGTACAGGAAAAATCACACTAGATGTGGTGTTCGGCACGTCGGACAATTACAGGTCCGAAGAGGTCACGTTCCATGTGGCCCCGTTCAGTAGCGAACATGCTCTACTAGGGCGGGAAGCGTTTACAATCTTCCAAGCAATACCCCATTACGGGTACATGAAGCTTAAGATGCCCGGGCCGAACAGAATTATCACTCTAGATAGTGATCCGGACATAGCACTCCGCGCCGAAAATAAGACAGTCGCACTGGCCCTTGAGGCACTATCCGAAGCCCTAGCAGCTGAGGAACTAAGTGCGCTGCGCTCCACGGTGAACAGGGACGATGTGATACTCGACAAAAGATCCAAGTCCACCTCCTTTAAACCAACGGACGAAATAGTCAAATTCCAGATCCATCCAACGTACCCCAATAAAACAGCTTCTATCGGGGCACAATTAAACCCTGATGTAGATGCCGCACTGCGAGAGTTCCTACGTGAAAACTAGGACATTTTCGCCTGGCTCCCTTCAGACATGCCAGGAATCCCAAACAGGCTGGCCGAACACAGCTTAAATATCCTAAAAGGATTCACACCTGTCAAACAAGCTCTTCGGTGTTTTTCCGAACCTAAGAGACAGGCCATGGGAGAGGAGCTAGCCAAGCTATTGGAGGCCGGATTCATCAGAGATATAAAACATCCGGACTGGCTAGCAAACCTGGTGATGGTACCAAAGAAGGACAAATCCTGGCGCCTGTGCGTTGATTTTAAAGACCTTAACAAGGCTTTCCCAAAGGACCCCTTCCCCCTCCCCCGCATCGATCAAATTATCAACGCTACCGCATGACACGATTCATTGTGTTTCCTTGACGCATATTCCGGCTACCATCAAATCAAGATGGCAGAGTCAGACCAAGCTGCAACGGCATTCATCACCCCATATGGCCCATTCTGCTTCAACACAATGCCCTTCGGGCTCAAAAACGCCGGCGCAACGTATCAACGCATGATTCAGACATGTCTGGCAAACCAGATCAGCAAAACAGTGCAGGCATATGTGGATGATGTGGTCATCAAAACAAGACACGTCGAATCTCTAGTAGACGACTTGAGGCTCACATTTGATAACCTCTGAACATACGACATCAAGCTCAACTCGGAGAAATGCGTTTTCGGCGTTCCAGCCGGAAAGCTCTTGGGCTTCATTGTATCCAGTAGAGGAATTGAAGCAAATCCCGCCAAGATCCGAGCTCTGTCACAATTGGATATCCCAAAGGACCTCAAACAAATACAAAAATTAATCGGATGCATGGCGGCTCTAAGCCGCTTTATCTCCCACTTGGGAGAAAAGGCACTACCCCTCTACCGCCTCCTTCGGCGCACCGAACACTTCAAGTGGACGGATGCAGCCACGACCGGACTCGACGAAATAAAAGCCATATTGGCAACAAACCCAGTCCTGGCTGCGCCAAACATTGGCGAACCAATGCTATTGTACATTGCAGCAACACATCAGGTCGTGAGCGCAGTGCTCGTCGTCGAACGAGAAACGGACGGACACAAATTCCCCCTTCAAAGTCCGGTCTATTATGTGTCCACTGTCGTCACTCCGTGCAAATCACGGTACCCGCATTATCAAAAGATTGCGTACGCGGTATTCATGGCATCCTGGAAGCTGCGACACTACTTTCAAGAGTGTTCAATAACAGTAGCCTCGGAAGTACCACTTAACGATATTATAAACAACCGTGACGCAACAGGCCAGATTGCAAAATGGGCCATCGAGCTCCTCCCGTTTGACATAACTTATAAGCCACGGCGAGCTATCAAGTCGCAAGTTTTGGCCGACTTCGTCGCAGAATGGACGGAGGCCGAACTCCCTAAAGAGTACGACACATATTCAAATTGGATCATGCATTTCGACGGCTCCAAGATGTTGGTCAGTCTAGGGGCTGGCGTCGTTTTGACATCCCCCACAGGAGACACAGTTCAATATGTACTCCAGATTATGTACACAGACTCCAACAATGCAGCCGAATATGAGGCCCTTTTACATGGTCTCCGGATGGCAGTATCCATGGGCATTCAACGCCTAGATGTGCGCGGGGATTCGAACGTCGCGATATCCCAAATAAATGGAGACTTCGATGCCAACGATCACAAAATGGTAGCTTACCGCAACGCCGTCTTAAAAATGTCAGCTCGGTCGAAGGGCTTGAATTTCACCATATAGCCCGGGAAAATAATCAGGCGACCAATGTCCTGGCACGCATCGGCGCAAAACGCGATGTAGTCCCCCCCCAACATCTTCTTGGAAAGGTTGTTCGAGCCATCCATAGTATGGGAAGGGGAACCGAACAATAACAGCCCGGACCCAACCGCACTGCCCGACACCGAACAATCTGACATAATTGGAGGCTCTGCCAATGAAATTACACCTTCAGCCCACGCAATAATGGCCGTCATCGCCCCATGGACAGAACCACTCCTAGCCTACCTTAATAGGCAGGAACTCCCAGAGGACCAAAATGAGGCACACTGCATAGTGCAGCGATCTAAAGCCTATAAAGTCCATGAGGGAGAGCTTTATAAGAACAGCACTACCGGAGTCCTCCAAAGGTGCATCTCCGAAGAGGAAGGGCGAAACCTGCTGGATGAAATTCACGCCGGACTCAGTGGTCATCGCGCTACAGCTCGGTCCCTCGTAAGCAAAGCTTTCCGTACAGGCTTTTATTGGCCGACGGCCCGGGTAGACGCTCAGGACTTAGTCCAACGATGCGTCGGTTTCCAGCTTTTTGCAAACCAAAGCCACATGCCACCCATCGCCCTCCAAACTATCCCCATAACTTGGCCCTTCGCGGTCTGGGAGCTTGACATGGTTGGACCCCTTAAGGGCGGAACCCACAAGAAAAAATACTTACTGGTCATGGTGGATAAGTTCACCAAATGGATAGAAGCCAAGCCTGTTAAGACGGCCGAATCCGGACCGGTGATAGACTTTATATCCGGGGTTGTACACCGTTACGGCGTCCCCCACAACATCATCACTGATAACGGCACAAACTCTACGGCCGACGAGGTAAAACTTTGGTGCAAAAACATGGGCATCAAGCTCGATTATGCTTCCGTCTATCACCCATAAACTAACGGCCAGGTCGAACGTGCAAATGGTCTTATCATGAGCGGCATCAAACCCAGATTAGTGCGGTCCCTCAAGGAATCTAACACGCACTGGGCAGAGGATCTCGACTCCGTACTCTAGAGGCTGCGGACCACGCCGAATCGCACCACCGGATACACACCATTCTTCATGGTGTACGGCGCAGAGGCAGTTTTGCCTTGCGACAAAATTCATGACTCACCTTGAGTGCGCATGTACGAAGAAAGAGAAGCCGGGCTCGATCGGCAGGACAGTTTGGATGCATTGGAGGAGGAGCGTGACGTGGCAAAAGCCTGTTCCGCATTCTATCAACAGCAGGCTCGAAGATACCAAAGCAGAGAAGTACGGGCCAAAAATTACAACATTGGCGAATTAGTTCTACGTCTACTGGACAAGAAAAAGGACAAACTCAAGCCCAAGTGGGAAGGTCCCTTCATAATTGTCCAAGTCCTGACTGGTGGAGCGCACCGCCTGCGTGATGCATCGGATAACCGAATCGAGCCGAACCCATGGAACGCAGCCCGTTTCCGAAGATTCTGTGCCTAGCGCCGGACTCTGTGTTCGTCTCCTTCCTCTGTCCATTTTTTATATACTATCTGTCTTACATTTATCTCCTTCTCCTCTCCCTTTCTCTTATAGCCTTTAAAGGCTCATCAAATGACGTGCTATTCGCACTCATTAAACCTGGGGGCTTCTTTTAACATAAGCTTATTTATACGGGCTTTATGCCCAACACATGTGTTACACTTCCGCATGTACCTTTTATTTCACCATTATATGCATCGATATGACTTAAGTTTTGGCCAAGCTGGGTTGCATGGCTCCTGTGCTTACCCCTACGTTACCGATTGTTTGGCTAGGTGGTAAAGGAAGCACCTCTGCGATTGTTACTGCTGGGTCAGCCGGATGTGTACCTCAGACTGGGTGAAGCCGAAAGCTAGCGTACTTAAGGGAATATTCGGTCGGTGACCTGAAAGATGATCTTTTCACTTATTTATCTATGCGCCCCCAGATGCTTTTTCCTGCGTCTTTTTTCACAGAATGGACATGCACTTTAGGGCATGCCTCCCAGGGAAAGGAACCCTTAACGGAACAATTCTCCCTAGAAGATGTTTCTTACTAACCATGTAATATAACATAACTAGTTGGGCACTTGTCTGTTCAAGCACTAATGACCCCTACGCCTGGTCTCCATGCATACCCCGGTTCTTATATAACCGCGAGGGTATTCGGACACACTCCGGACTGTCAGGTCCCAAGGTTGAAGCGAAAAGGTCGGCCATGACAAACGATCTACAATCCGGCTAGAAGGCATTACAAATTTCAATTAAATTACATAGTCATTCTGAGTGATTGTATTCCTCTTCAATACCATCTAACAGGTTGTCTAATTTAGAGTCCTGCTGGGAATACTTTGCGGCCAATTCTACTTGGCCGTATACTAAGCTTACAGGGATCTCCTTCCCATCGGGCCTCACAGGACTGACCTCGGCCATGTGGTTGGGGTCAGCCTTTGTGTACCGCGTCTTCACCATGGCCCAGGCCTCCCTAGCGCCTTGCCGATAGGTCGATATCTTCCACAGTCGGAAGTGCCGCCGCACTCCCTTCGGCTTCTCGGCCAACTCTCCAAGACCTACGGGCATGGAGAGGGATGGCCACAAGTCTTGGGCGACGCCTTGCATCGCCTGCCGAACTCGCTCGTGCAGTTGCGAGAGCTCGGGAAGAAGGTCACCCGCAGAACCGGGCATCTCCTCTGCAGGACGACCTGTTAGCACACCTACAGACATTACTCTGTCAGTCGACTTCCTCGCCGAATTATTTATTCAAAGGTTCGTTCAAGCACTTACTAAATATGCCGCGCCGAAGCCGCTGATTCTCCTTAACGAAGTCTGACAGCTGGGCACGAACATCTTTCAGTTCAATGTACAGCTTGGTGTTGGCATCTTGGAGATCATTCTTCTCTCGCCTCACCCTTGTCAGCATACTCTCACCATCCTTTAACCGGCGTAGGAGTTGTTGCCTTTCCGGATCTAATCCGGCGCCGTCTGCAATTTCGTTTGTCAGATTTGTACTCACGCCGCACTTCACAAAATACTTATATATTGAAAGTATATATTACCAACGGGGGTCTCCTTGGGCTCCCCTGTCGCGGCTAGTGCGGCCTCAAGTTGGGCTTTGCACTCTCGTAGCTCCTGGGACAGTTGGGTATTCTTTTCCGCAAGACCCTGCATTATTAAATGATCCTTAAATCAGTTCTTCTAACTGCTTCAATTCTCGGGGGCTACTGATATATATAATGATGTAGGGTGGAACCCTAGATGGCCGATCTTTCACGAAAGGAGCGAGATCCCTCGAAAAACACGACGAACATGGGGAAGAACGGAGAGAAAACACAAGGGGAAACACTCAAGAACAAGTCCAATCACACATCCACTAGACAATCAAACACACAAGATCCACAAGGTACATGAACAACAAAGGGAAAGATACAAGGTAGCGTTCATCCCAATCCATGGAGGAGTTGAGGTCTTGATATCCCGGAGGATCTTCTCACATGCTCACATGGAGGTCTTGAATCCAAGGTGGATCTTCTCCGTAGAGGGGTCGCGGTCTCTCTCTCGTGGAGTAGATCCGATATGGATGAGCAAAGCTCTATCTCTAATGAGCTACTACTTTGCTAACCCTAGAAAGGAGGTGGAGGTGGTCTATTTATAGTCTTAGCCATGAAGGGGTAAGTGGGAGAGGGATACAAGGCCAAAGGCCCGTGGCTGCGCACAAGCAGAGCGGTAGTACCGCTTGGGAGGGCGGTAGTACCGCTTGCAAGCGGTAGTGCCGCTTGGAGGCCTCTAGCGGTTGTACCGCTTGGTGTGGGCGGTAGTACCGCTCGTCCTGGGTCTTCTTCCTCCTTATCTTCCATGCTTCTCTTGCGGATGGTGTAGTTGTTCCCTGGCGCTTGCACTCCTCCTCGTCGTCCGTAGTGTTTCAACAATACCTATGCATGCACACGAGTGGAGTGTCAAGTAGTATACCATCCTCGAAGGGGTCAAGTGAGCACGTGTAAAGGAGATGATTCACCTTTGTGTATGTGAAGTAGATGTCGCACGTGTCACTCCCCGAACGGACTCTTGACATGGTGATGTCCATAGGATGCTCCGCATCATCTCCCCTCCCTTGGGAAAGATCCGACCTCAGATCGAAAACCAAATCACCATGGGAAAGAGATGGCTTCGCCGTGTAGAAGTGGACGTTCACCAAGTACTTGTCATCTTGAAGTTCGAAATGTGCACTCTCCAATGTCGCACCGTGTAGTGATTCCTTCAAAAGGAGCAAAAACAACAAACACTTGGAAAAACAAATGTGGTTAGCGTTAGTGCAAAACCAAGCATTCAAGAGGTGATTCACCAAACAAGTGTCGTCATCATGCAAAGCATATGGTGTGACAAAGGATTGAGACATGGCATGTAAGTATATCAATCGAGCACAAGCAAGGATATCATGGGGACAAGCATGTAAATGAGAGGTAGAGATGCAAATATGTGTGTCAAGAGAATGAGCATCTACCTCAAGTTCATAGCAAGCATTCACAAATTGCTCAATGAAAGGTCTATGGTAGGCATATGAATCATTCACAACACCAAATAAAATGAAGTGTCTAAACACATGTGTCAAGTGCAAGACAATCCAAGCATAATGTGCATAGGGTGTAGTGAACATAGTGTGGCACTCAACACAATAGAAAGAGCAATTGTTCATCATGTGTGAGGCAATCAAGTCAATCATGTGACAAGCAAAGGGACATGACATATGTGAAGTGATGACATTATTGCAACCAAACATATGAGAGGAGCAAATAATCCAAGATTTGGATGCAGCACACAAGGCATATATATCATGATGCATGGAATGGTTAAAATGACAAGTCGAAACAAGATCTCTAACAAGTGTGCAAGCAAGTGATCCAAGATGAACAATAAGTCTCATTGTGCAAGCAACACAAGTAGTATGATCCGCAATATCCATGCTCAAGAAAGATGTCACCTTGAAGGCGTGTCCTTGTGCGTCCTTCACAATGCCGAAACACAAGCAAGTGCGATGTAGAATCGTCATGGTAGAAGGTGGTTCGCTCTCAAGAGCTCGAATGGTCAACTCACGTGAAGCGAAAGTCGACACAAAGTCCAAGTATCCTACACATGCACACAACAAAACAAAGAACGTATGTGCATGGTAGATAAACACATCATCCATCATGATGGTTTTCTTCTTTTGCACATAACCATTAGAAGCACAAGTGTATGAATAATATGATGCAACAATGGCTATATTCATGGCACGAGGTATATGGTGCAAAGAGGTCAGACAAGCATGCTTCACAAGTAATATGTCAAAATCTCCAATTATATGTGAGAATGCTATGGGGGCAAACTCATTATCAAGAATAAGGGCATCGTTGCACTCAATACATGGTAAATCATCTAGCATGAGAGAGGCAACACATGGAGATAAATGACAAGAAGCAATCACAATCATGTGCAAAGCATGTAGATAGTTGTCATCAACCGCATGAAATGAGCAAGTATGAATCATTGGTGATGCATCAAGGCAAACAATCATCGTAATCAAGTCGTGCAAGCTAGTGGAGCGAAGATGCAACACACTAGAGGAAATCATGGCAATCACGTCATGTGAGCAAAGAATAGGCATAGGCAATGTACATGACATATCGCAAGCACGAACACAAATCAAGATCATAGTATCATCATAGGCATGGGGCACAAAGCAATCATGGCAATAACAAACAATATCTGCACCACGCTTGCAAATACACATACAAGTACTAGAATCAACCATCATGTGTAATGCAAAGCATGGGTCACAAATGCATGGAAAAGGCATAGGAATGGGCATATCATGCAAAGTGAACATGGCAAGATGGGAAAAGGATATATAATGGACAACAACCCATAACCATGTGAGGGCCATGTAAAAGAAATGCGCGAAGTGTTTGCGCGAAGTTAGCGGTGGGAAAGGAAATCCATGGGATCCCAAGTCATCATTGCTCTCTAGAGCTCGTTTTGTCAACTCGTGGGATTGCGAGGTTGACAAGTATTCATGGGTACCTACAAAAAAGAGACACAAACCAAAGAAATTGTGCGCGTGGTAAATGTACACATCATCCATCATGATGTGTGTGTGCAAGTGAGTGTTAGCACAAGATAAGCATCGCTCAAAGAAATTTGATGCATGGTACAAGAACATGTCATCCATCATGAAAGAATAGTTATTGTGTATGACACGATGGGGATGCAAATTTATCATAGAAGTATATGGCACATCAATAGCATGTTTATGCATGGGAAGCATATTGTGCACACAAGTATTGGGATCATGCAATGGATAGGATGAATCAAAATCTCCTAACATGTATGAGGAAACTATGGGGGTCTCCTCATGAGCAATATTGGGAACATCATATGGAGAAAATGGACAACATCCAAAACAATGCATATCCGAAGTTAGGTAGTCATGGCATGGCATATGAGATAAATGATGCAAAGGGAGCATATCAATATCATCACAAGAGAGGCAAATGCCAATAACCATGGGCTTGTCATCTATGCCATATGTGCAAATTGGGTTAATTTTAATGGCATATGCATAGTCGCTATGAAGAGATTGCAAATATGACATATGATTGATCTCATGCATAGCATATGACAAGTAAAGCGGATTGTCAAACATGATGTGACCCAAAGAATTGTCACAAGAAATCCTATGTAACATGGCATAACAACTAATAGACTCCACATGGCAATCATCATACTCATCATAAATGGGTAAATCATCGCATGGGGAAACCATACTAGCATGAAGCATGTCAATAGGGGGATTAACATCATGCAAGCAATAAATGTCAAGAATGTCCACTAGTGGGACAAGAGCATCACCTTCACCTATGTTACCTTGTTCATTCCACTCGAGTGGTGTAGGTGAGGTGGGAAAGACCAAATGGTGGTCATCTTCATCTTGATGGAACCATGTGGGGGTGCATCATATTCCACCATGGCCATCGTCTTGTCCAAAGGAAGGACGTAGTCGTCGCAAATCGGCGCGTCATCATATATGGGACCTAGCACCAAATGAGAAGACACAATAGAGGTAGAGGTTAAGTCGTTAGAAATCATAGTGGCCTCACTCTCTCTATGTGGTGGCTCACTCACTCCCTCAATGTAGGTGCACTCAATCTCATGTATGGTGGAGTCACTCATCTCACTCAAGTGGTGGGGGTTGTGGCTCTCCTCACATGGGAATTGGGGCAACTCATCGCATATGTGGCTAGTGGTGAAGTCACTCTCACTCTCAATATGGTGGCACAAGTCACTCAAGTCATCATACGTCGTCGTGGTCGAAGGGAAAATCCCATGCTCAACCATCTCGTCGTTGTCACCATGGATGAAGGCCGAAGATGGCACATCATCTCTCTCGCCTCCTAAGATGGAAGCATCATCCCTGCTCGTCACCAAGTCACTTGCCTCCAAGTCCTTGAAGGTCTCCGTAGTCGTACTCATCGCTACACAATCTTGCAAAAGAGTCGTGGAGGACTCGGCATCATCAATGCCACAAAGAGGGATGGCGGTGAAGTCGAACTTGGGAGCATCGTCTTGGAGCTCATCGGGCTTGGACATCTTGGTGGTACTAGCCTCATGCTCGTCGTCTTTGAGTTTGGTCTTCGAGAAGTGTGCTTGGGGTGGAGAAGCCTTGGCCTTCATGAGTTCTTGTTCCGCCTTGAGAGCACCAATGTAGTTGTCATCGAGGGACTTGTAGTTCTCAAGGAAGATAGTCTTGGAGATGTCGTTGTTCAATCCCATCATGAAGTGGAACTTCATTGACATGGGGTCGTCCACGCCAGCTCGTCGCCAGGAAATCTTCATCTCCTTGAAGTACTCGTCGATGGACTTGGATCCTTGGATGGTGTTCTCCAATTGGCGTAGAAGTTGTTCCGTGTAGGTTGGAGGCACAAACTCTCGCCGCAAAGCTTTCTTCGTCTTGGGAAACTCATGTCGTAGCTCTTCGAAGGTGTGTGAAACCACCATGTGGACGCGTAGTCGTGGAAGTTTCTTGTGGTGCACTTCACTTGATCTTCGGGAGGAACTTGATGTAGCTTGAGGTAGTCATCCATCAAACGCTCCCACTCGAGATACTCCTCGGGTTCTAGAGTCCCATAGAAAGGAATCTCATGGTCGGTGTCGAGGTCGTAGTAGCTCGTGGAGGTCGCGGACTTGAGCTTGGGGAGCTTCTCTTGAGCGTAGTCTTGAGGTGCTTGTTGGCGAAGATGCCGTATATGCGAAGGCGAAGATGCCTTGAAGTCACTTGGCGAAGATGCCAAGGGAGATGGTGAAGTCGTTGAGCGGTTGTTGGTGTTGAGCTCTTGACCTTCACGTTCTTGGTGGTGATGGTGTCGATGCCGATGTGAGCTTGGCGGAGATGGTAGCTCGGAAGAATGTTCTCTTGAGCGTCTTCTCGAAGATGAGGAAGATCGCTTGTAGGACTTGATGAGGGCTTTGATCTCCTCCATTTGAGCTTGCATCTTGGCATCGTTGGAATTGTTCGTGGCATCGAACTCATCGTTGTTGTTGTAGACCGAGGGTGAAATGCCTTGCCTATCCATCACAAGACTCGAGTAGAGGTGAGTAATGTTAAAAGAGATTCAAAAATTCGCAAGTGAAACAAGTAGACCAATAGCAAAGAATGGCACACGGAAACACACACACGGATAGATAGATGGGGTCGTGCAACCAAGGAATGAGCACAAAATGTGGAGTCCACGGAAAACGCTCGTGTTGCACAACTCAAGAGAGACGCTAGCACGATTGCTCTATAGGCGGATACGACACTTGTGCACAACCTATGATATGCAAAATGGATAAACTTCTATCCCAAGTATGCTATATATGTATGGTTCCCGGTGTTTCTCTCAAGATGATCCAAGATGATCGGATATGACAATCTTATATGCAATGTGGTATGATGCTATGGCACTTGCTTACAAGCTCTTTGTTCTTTCTCTTTTGCTTAAAAGCTTATTGTTTTTTTTATATGGCCACTTTTGCATAATGCACAAACCAAGATAGCAATTGTGTATATGCGGGAACAATCTTGTGACACAATGGATGATGTGATACCAATATGATATGGTATGTATGCAATGGGAGGTATGATCACTAATGTGCACAAGTAACGTTGCCGGCAATACTCAAATGGCTAGTCTTGATAGGCAAGTGACGCAAAATGGGCTAGGGGTTAACAATGCAAAGTGCAAGGGGAAAATACAATGATGTCGTCGAGGTTACCGTCCTTGGTGATGATGAGTAGCGGTGATATTGATGGAGATACCAAGATGATGGAGACTCGTCCCTAAGTAGCCGAAACACCTTAGGAAACGGAAAAACCACAACTCAAAATCTCAATGACAAATGTCAAATGGTGGTAGAGCTATGCGGTGGTGGTTTTGCGGAAGCTCAATGGGATTGCAGAAATGCAATGATGGGGTTTTGAGACGCAATGCGGAAGTCGAGGGTAAAGCGGTGTACTATACACGGTGTCAGAGTTGGAAGCACGTCCCTAAGTAGCCGAAACACCTTAGGAGACACAACTCACAACACAAACAAAATTGGGTTATATGGGGTGGCGGGAGTGTATGGTGGGTAAGCCGATGCGGAAGTTATCGTGGTGGTGGTGGTTGATGAAGATGCAACTGTCCCTAATTAGCCTAAACACCTTAGGAGACTCGAATCACAACTCAAACAACCACTAATGCTATAAGAAACAAAATGGGATAGGTTGCGGAAGTCGGTGGTGGTTATGCGGATGTTGTGGTGGAAGCCCTAGGCAAAGATGCCAAAGTTGTCAAAATTTGATGGAGTCAAATGGTGATGGTAGTATTTTTATGTGAAAGGGGATGTCAAGAGCTTCAAAACGAGCTAAAGAACGCGAAAATCGGACTCCGGATGAATTAGTTATGGACAAAACGGTGAAACGGTGATGGCTGAAGTTACAGGGGTCGGACATCCGGACACGGGGCCGGATATCCGGGACCTGAGTCCAGAAACTTGCGCGATTTGGCGCTCCAGGAGCCGGATGTCCGGCTTGGGGCCCGGATGTCCGGCCAGATGGCCCGGATGTCCGGCCTGAGGCCCGGATGTGCGGCCCGACGATTCCAGATCGGGATTTGGACTTCGAAACTCGATTTGGGGCGGAAATTGATGATTTCGGGGGCAAAATTTGATGGATTTTGTGGATGGAAAGGTGGGGAAACTTGGGGAAATGCTAGATCCACTCAAAAACAAGCAAATCCATGGATCAAAATCAAAAAAACATCATCAAACCAACAAATCACAAAAAAATTTGGGGCTATTTTTGGTGGGGAATTTTCGAGAATTTAGGACGAAATCAACAAAATCAAGCTACAAAACAAAGAGAGGGGGCTCCAAATTCGTGATCAACCTATGCTCTGATCCATGATGATGTAGGATGGAACCCTAGATGGCCGATCTTTCACGAAAGGAGCGAGATCCCTCAAAGAACACGACGAACACGGGGAAGAACGGAGAGAAAACACAAGGGGAAACACTCAAGAACAAGTCCAATCACACATCCACTAGACAATCAAACACACAAGATCCACAAGGTACATGAACAACAAAGGGAAAGATACAAGTTAGCATTCATCCCAATCCTTGGAGGAGTTGAGGTCTTGATATCCCGGAGGATCTTCTCACATGCTCACATGGAGGTCTTGAATCCAAGGTGGATCTTCTCCGTAGAGGGGTCGCGGTCTCTCTCTCGTGGAGTAGATCCGATATGGATGAGCAAAGCTCTATCTCTAATGAGCTACTAATTTGCTAACCCTAGAAAGGAGGTGGAGGTGGTCTATTTATAGTCTTAGCCACGAAGGGGTAAGTGGGAGAGGGATACAAGGCCAAAGGCCCGTGGCTACGCACAGGCAGAGCGGTAGTACCGCTTGGGAGGGCGGTAGTACCGCTTGCAAGCGGTAGTGCCGCTTGGAGGCCTCTAGCGGTAGTACCGCTTGGTGTGGGCGGTATTACCGCTCGTCCTGGGTCTTCTTCCTCCTTCTCTTCCATGCTTCTCTTGCGGATGGTGTAGTTGTTCCCTGGCGCTTGCACTCCTCCTCGTCGTCCGTAGTGTTTCGACAATACCTATGCATGCACACAAGTGGAGTGTCAAGTAGTATACCATCCTCGAAGGGGTCAAGTGAGCACGTGTAAGGGAGATGATTCACCATTGTGTATAAGTAGATGTCGCACATGTCACTCGCCGAACGGACTCTTGACATGGTGATGTCCATAGGATGCTCCGCATCGTATAACCATTAAATTTTCTCACCCTTATGTCTTTTACATATTGCTCCATGGCTCTGGCGAGACCATTTTGAGCGGCACGGAGGTACGCATCTCCTGAATTGAAGGCATCCAACGCCTCTTGGGAGAAACAAGCGTCGCGGAGAATTGTCCGGCGACGCCTGTGGTTCAGGGCACTTTCCACCTCCGAATTGGTGGCAGACAACCTGGCCACATCCTCTGTCGGAGGAGCGTCCGGTGCGCGCCTCGTGTTCGCCTCCGCCTCCGGACCAGGCTTTGGAGCCTGGCTGGTGGAAGCGCGATTGGCAGCCTCTCCGGATATTGTCTGGCGAGGTCTCTTTGTCCTAAAGAGAGCACGAGTGTTAGTATGCCTTGAAGGTATAACACCTAGGATAAGAGGGCGCTCTATACCTTTGCACTGACGCCTCGGTCCGGACTGCACCTCTTTTCTGCCCACAGGGCCCTGCAGCCCCTCGTTGGCTTGTCGCGCAGGTTCGGCCTCCCATCTCGAAAACCTCCCCTGCAAAGCACAATTGTAATCAGGAGACTGAAAACACGAGAGGGTGGACCCCTTTTCGGGGTACTGGGACTTCGATCTCAGTTACCTGGGGGGCCGGGATTAGCCTGGGGTAATCGGCCGTAATGGCCACCAAGGCGTTGTCCTTGCTCAATTGATGGAACACTCCATCAATCAGCTCCACAGATAAGTCTGCATCCTCTTGGGAGGCCGGGTCGAGGGACCGTCCCAGATCCTCGGGCTGCGGAGGAGGGTTGTTTATTTCTTTAACAGCCTGGCGCAGTTCCTGCATTGAAGTCGTTAGACCGTATACTTAAACGATGGGAATATAAAGCGGATGGGCAAGTAAAAGTGTCCACTTACCCAACTCGGAGGATTGTACATAGTAAATCCGCCCTGTGGGTTGACGCGGAGAAATTCCTCCTCTTCTCCCTTGTACAAGGCAGACAAGATCTTTGTCAGGGAGGCAGCCGAATCCGGTCCCTTACGACCGTGACGGGTGGCGTCATCCTCCTGTTAAAGTCCCACATGGGGTGGCCTCTATACTGAAGCGGCTGCACCCCCCGCATGATGCATGCGGCCATGACTCCTATCATAGTTAGTCCGGAATGAGCTAATAATCTTATCCGGCCCATCAGGTAAAGGATGTCCCTGTCACTTTCCCTCTGAGGGCTCCGTGGACGCCAGCTTAGGCGCTTCTTCAAGGGAGCAGTGTCGACCTCAGGAAGGCCGATCCGAACAGGGTCCGGCAGCGGGACGTCCTCTATATAAAACCATTCCGAAGGCCAATTCTCGGACGTCTTCTTTAGGGTTCCGGATTGATATCCGGTCCCGGCGATGCGCCACACTTCGGCTCCGCCCACTTGATATATTGACCCCTCCTGAGAACGGGGCACCAGGCAGAATAGCCTCTTCCACGGCGGGAAATGAGCCTCAACACCCAAAAACAGCTCGCAAAGGGCTACGAAGCCCGCGATATGCAATATGGAGGCAGGCGTGAGGTTGTGCAGCTGGAGACCATAGAACTCCAGGAGCCCCCGGAGAAACGGATGAATTGGAAATCCGAGCCCTCTTATTAAATAAGGGACAAGGCATACCCGCTCTCCTTTGGAGGGATTAGGGGCACTCTCCGCTTGCTCTCCTCCATTATAGGTGGCAAGACCGGCTCAGACTGTGACCATATAGGCCGGGGGAGAAATCCCTTGGTCTGGAGCGTCACTAGCTCGCTATGCGGGATGGAGCATCTCTCCCAATCTCCAGGCTGAGGGACGGAAGGGCAAGAGGAGGAGTTGCGACGGCTGGCCATGATGGAATGGACCTTTGTCGGATGCGCTCTGATGAACACTCGCGGAGGGGAGAAGGTGTGGTTTGGATCTAAATCCACGTCCCCTTAAATAGGCGGCTCATTTACGCGGCTAGGGGTGTGAATGTAAAAACACCCAGACTTTTTGTATTCGTTTGACACATGGGAGATGGCTATTATTGGGCGTAGAAGCCAAGGAGCGCAAAGTTTACAATAAACCGGACTTTATTCAACAGGTACACGGAATTTGGAGGAGAACCCGCCTTGCAATGCCGAAGACAATCTGCACGCCGGACTCATCGTCATTGAAGCCTGGTTTGGGGGCTACTGAGGGAGTCCTGGATTAGAGGGTGTTCAGATAGCCGGACTATACCTTAAGCCGGACTCCTGGACTATGAAGATACAAGATTGAAGACTTCGTCCCATGTCCGTAAGGGACTATCCTTGGCGTGGAAGGCAAGCTTGGCGATACGGATATGTAGATCTCCTACCATTGTAACCGACTCTGTGTAACCCTAACCCTCTCCGGTGTCTATATAAACCGGAGGGTTTTAGTCCGTAGGATAGAACAACAATTATACCATAGGCTAGCTTCTAGGGTTTAGCCTCCTTGATCTCGTGGTAGATCTACTCTTGTACTACCCATATCATCAATATTAATCAAGCAGGACTGTCACACCCTGCATTTTGTAACACTTCATTTGCATTAATAAAGCATGAAAATTTGGACCAACAAAAACTTTAGCATTATTTGGCTTTTTATTTTGGAGTTGGTTTTCTCTCTGTGATTTTTCAAGTGCTCTTTAAAGTCAACTACTCCACCTTCTGTACTTCATCCCCTTGCCCCAAACTTCTGCCCAATGATCATGCCATGTGTATAGAGCAATATAGTATTTTCTTACAAAAATAATTTGGCCAAAAAGTATTTTAAAAAATTAGTTTTCCAAAAACCCCTGAATTAAGGATTGCACTGCAAGTACTTGATTTGGGGGATGAAAATATTTCAAAAGGTATATTTGAAACCTATTAGATATAGGATTCCCATAAACCCCAAAAATATAATTTTAAAAGTTATTTTCCTATTTTATTTAAAAGCTTTTTCTTAAGGCCAGAAATGGTCTTTAATAGGGAAAAATTATTTTTTTTATTTTAAAAATATCTGACAAAAATCAGGGAAACTCAGTGGGCATATATTTTCCATATATATGGGTTTCAACATATGGTCATGATCAAAATATTGGACAAAACCTCCCAAACCATTTCTGCCCATTTCAAGGATTTGAAATATTTCTATAGGAAAAAATTTCATAACAATCCAAGGAAAATCCAGCAAGTCACAAATGCATATTGTGATCACCTTGCAAAGCCTCATGTCAATTTAAGTCATTTTGGTTCACCAAAATACCCCAAAACCCTCTCTGACCAGAATCAAATTTGAACAAGTTTGTACTACCAACTTTCTCTCCTTGACCCCAACTTTTGTGAGCATGTTCACATGACCAAATGAGGCCACTACACCAAGTGGTGCATCAAGGAGAAGTGATTTTCTCAACTAGATGTACACAAGTCCATTTCTGCTAAATTCTAGGGTTTACAAAAGTTGCATTGGCAACTTTACCCAAATAAGCTCCAAATTGGTGGAAGGCCCTAATTATATGTGTCATTTCACCCTGTGGAGTCTCATAGCAATTGGCAATCATTTGCTTGCCAAAACCATTATCAAACACATTCTGCCACTTTTCAAAAATCACCATTTTAACCACTAAAACTATTCTCCTTGAGCTCAACTTTTTACCACATCTCCTCCTAGTCCCCATCTACCTCCAGTAACAATGGCTGCCTCTCAGCTCAATGATTGAGGGGTGAAACCACCTCATTTAACCCTCTGGACAGCCCATTTGCACACTTCTTCTTCCTCTCTCCTCACCCCAGTGGCCATCCAGAGCATCCAATGCCTCTCCCTACTTCTTTACTCCACCCTTGAGCTACTGGACACGGTTGGTCGTGCCCACGAGGCATACAAAATGCCATGCCGGCCATTTGGGCGCTCTGGAGAGCGCTACAGTGCGCTCCCGCACTGTAGCCGCCCTCTTCCCGACGCCTCCGACCACCTCGGGCCTCCCCCGCGCGCCTGCCGATGTGCCTCGGCGTCCGCAACACGCTACGCGGTCGGCCCCCTCCTCTCCCCTCCTCCCCGTGCCTCCGCGCTAGCAAACATCGGCCGCCCGAGCGCGCCAATGGCGCGGCTCACACGCGTGTGCCTCTGACCTCTCCCCACTCTCTCTCTCTCTCTATCTCTCCCGACATAGTCAACGTCCAGGAACGCCCCAGACACCACGCCCCCTTTCCCCGAGCCCTACAGCGACGAGCGTGAGCTCTCCAGCGCACGAGTCCACGGCACCCCGCCGTTCGCCTATTTAAAGGCCTACCCGAGCCCTCCTCTCCTCACCACTCGCTCTCTCACTCCCCTAAACACCCCCCTACACCACTCACCCCTCTCCAGACGAGCCTGAGCTCGAGATCGAGATCGAGCTCCGCCGCCTTGGGTCGCCGTCGATCCCACGGTACAGGCCTCCCCTACTCCTCCTCTTCCTCGATCTGGAACCCCTGAGCACCCCTGATCATTTCCCCCTTCTTCCCCGCTTCTTTTGCAGCCGGAAACTGCCGGAGCCGTCGACGCCCGAAGCCCCTCCGCCGCGTGACCTCGTCGCCGGCGAACCAGGCCACCCTCGGTGACCGGTTCCACCTCCACCCGAACGGCGACACCACGCTGACCCCGTCCTTGCCCTTGTCCAAGCTCGCCGTGCCCTCCATTGTCGCCGGTGAGCTCGCCGCCCTCTCTGACCCAGGGTTGACGACGACGGCCGTGGGGCTCGTCCGTCAGCCTCACGTCCTGACGCCTGGGCCCCGCCCATCAGGTTTAAACCTGGCGCGCGCGCGTGCACCAGGGCGCCGGGCCGCCTCTCTGGCTGGGCCTGCTGCCCTGCGGCTGTTCTGGCCCAGCAGGCACAGAGCCCTTTTCCTTTTTTTGGCACTTTTCCAAAAATTCCACAGGATAAAATATATGTCCAAATAAATTAATTCCAATTCCTAAATTCCTAAAGTATTGCAACCTATTTAATGGTGCAACTTTCATTCAAATCCAACAACCTTTTCTTCACTGTAAATATTTAAATGTGATTTTAAGCATTTAAATATGCCCTTGTAAATCCATTTCTCCTATTCTGCTACTACAAATCCAAAACTAGGAATTTTCCCATTCTTAGTTTTCACCCTAGTATTTAACAAAAATGAGTTGACATTTTTTGAGCACTTTGGTTTTTCTATTTTATTATTGCCTTATTTTCTCGTTATTATTTTGCGATGATAGATTGCGTTGCTGACGGAGGAGTTGGACCAGAAGACTTTGGAGACCCAGAAGACTTTGTTGAGCCAGGCAAGCAGCCCTTTGACCATGTCTATGAAACCCTTTTTATGCATGTCATATAGCACTCTTATTGCTTGCATCGGAGACATGATACTGTGATGACCTCATGGGGTGGTTTGCCACCGTTACTTCCTCGTTGATACTTGCATTGTGCATGACCCTACCTTCTTATGAGGGTTATGACGGTGGGAGTAGATAGGATGCTAAAGTAGTGCTACGCAAAAAGGGACGGGAATATGCATAGTGATGGAGGCAAAGTATTTTCAAAGGACTTTTCGAAAACCCCGTCGGGTGCCACTTATGCCCGAGGGAGATGATGAGTTGGGTAGCCACTTGATGACAAAGTGGTGTACCGAGGCAAGTGTGTGTGTTGTTTTCCAAAACGGATTGGTTTAAGTTGCGACCGTTATTCCAACCTTACATGTGCAACCACTCTACCCTTATATGGGAAAGGGCATTATCGATTACCTAGGCCGATACTAGCTTGGAGCCCGCATTACTAGTGACGGGAGAGTTGTTGGTGCGCTTTCTCGGGACGGGGTCGTGCCAGGTAGGGCGGCCATGACTGTTTTCACAGGGCACCGGATACACCGTTGTGTCCCCTCTCGGATGTTACGATCTCGAGTGAGTCTCGTATGATGTACATCGTGAGGATACGGAACAACGAGTGGACTCCTTGTTAGTGTCGTCTAGGGAAAGATAGTGATCAGGTGCTTACCCCGGGTACTTGAGGTACCGCGGGTCGTGGATGACACGGAAGTTCCCCGAATCTTGTGGGTAAAGTGTGCAACCTCTGCAGAGTGTTAAACTATTCGAATAGCCGTGTCCACGGTCAAGGACAGTTGGGTAACCGCTCTTGGTCTACGTCCACATGTTTACAAACGAGTGTGTGTGTTCGGATAAGTGGGAAGAACTACTTGGGTCAAGTCAAAGGACTTGACATGATTGAGTTGGGTTGATGCCCACTCTATTTATGTTGATATCTGTAACCTGTCCTCATGGTTAATTGAATTCCCCTGATGCATGTCTTACAAGTTGTTGAACATGTCATTGCACTCAAAACTAGCTTTCCGCAAAAATTTACCTATATCATGCATTGTTGTACCTTGGACCAAATCATGGGTTGCTTGCGAGTACATTCAAAGTACTCATTGGCTTGCCATTGGTTATTTAATTGGCCAGGCATGGAAAACAGGAGTTCGAAGAAGAATTCTTTGGAGACAAACATGCGAACAAGGACGTTTCCCAGTCAGAATGCCTGTAGGGTTAAGGCAGATGGCATGGGTTCTACTTATCGACGAAAATTTCCACTGCTTGTGTTTCGTTTGATGTTCAGCCCTTAAGGCTTTATCAATGTAAGACTTGACCATAATGGTCATAATTTGTGTAAGACGGTATGTATGGATGTAAGACTCTTGCTATTCAGCTTCTGTGTGTTCAGTGAGCATTGATCTTTGGGATCACTGTACACGTGCATTCGGTGATCACGACTTATGGGTTGGGGTCCCCACAGAGCTGGTATCAGAGCCATCCTGACTGTAGGAAGCCTTAGTTAGCATGGACGTTAGTTAGCTTGAGACCATCTAAACTTCTCTTCTTTTCCAAAGCTTACCCCGCCCAAGATATATTTCCCTTATTGACCTCTCCCATTCACCCTTTGTAGATGGCTGCCGTACCCGACGACTTCCTGACCACCGGATTTCCCGTGCTTCTTGAGGATAGCCTCAAGAAGTGCCAGTTTCACCGAGCCCCCATTTTCACCTACCATGAGCATTGGATCAATGACATCGAGACGGAGTATCATGTGGAAGTGATCGTGAAGGCTAATGACTCTCCAACAAGTTGGTTCTTCGAGGGACCCCAGATGGCAACACTAGTTCTTGCCGTCGAGACGGCAACCCTCAAGGCACTCACCCGCCTCCGAGACCTTCTTCCAGAGATGGCAGACGAGTTGGCAACCCGCTTCTTGCCTTATCGGAAGGAAGGTGAGGATGAGAGTAATGCACCAGCCCCACCATTAGAAGAAGGACTTCCACTCCAATTCCAGACCTACTTCAGCCTCTGTGCCGATAGTTTGGCACAACACTTGGCCTCGGAATCAATGGAGCTCCGAAAGGAACTTCATGAGACCAAGGCACTTCTTCTTCAAGCAGAAGGGAAGACAGATAGGATCAAGAAGGAAGGTGCTCCCGCTGGACGACCCGCAATCGCATACAGAGGCGGAAGACCCTCAAAGGATGGAGAACCACCACAGCAACACCGCATGAGCGCAAAGGAATACCGCAAGCTCTTCGCACCACCGGCAAAGCAATTCCGTGTTGAGCTCCTCCACTCCCCCACCCCTTCAAGTGAAGAGGAAAGTCAGGCCACCAATGACGAGGAGGAAGACCCAGAAGAGCCAGACTACGCGACCGAGCATTCCACCACTTAGGCATCATTCGCAACCCAGATATGCCCGTTAGTAACCCCTACGGTAGGATAGGTCGTGTACCCCTATGCGAAGTCGAGTCCTTGTAATGGTTCATATGAAACCATGTAGTGTTGTGTTTGCTATTGATGTGTTTGATGGACGTCGTGCTTTCCTACGGGAACTTGTAAGCGACTACATCACCCATTTGGATTTTAATGAATGTGTTGGCCTTTTGGCCCTTGCATGAAAACAATTAGTGTCATACCAACCCCCTTACTAGGCGTCCCATCTATATTGCTTTCCCCATCTTTCCCAATCATGAGACCTTGACCGCTCCAACAGGATGCCTGTTGTAACTCGTACTGGTACCTCTACCCAGCAGCAAGAAGCCGGAGAAGGAGCTAGTTAGGACCAAACCCAAGGACAAGCTCCACCACCGCCACCACCTCCAAATATGAACATGGCTCAGCTTCTCCAAGCCTTCCGAGAGGAACGCCAAGCCAACACTGCAGCCCTCCAGATGATTGCTCAAGCTGTCAATCGCCAACCGGCGGGGAACGACAATGGACGTTCCACGTTGGTGGAGTTCAAGAAGCATGCACTACCCACCTTCATCGAGACTGTTGAACCCCTTGTAAGTGCATCTAGTGCCCCTTAGTGATTTTGGTGTATTCAAGACTTATAGGTTAAGTATCTAATGCGTTTATGAGTGTACACATGTCTATAAGTCTATGAGGAGTTTGATATTTACAAAGAAAGTCGACCCCTAAAAATAAAGTTCTTCGACTAAAGACTTTGATATTTTGAAGACTTTCCGAAGACTTTGAAAGTGAATAAATTGGTGTAACCTTGAAGACTTGGTATTCATTCGAGAAACATGAAGCGTGAAGACTTTTGTTTTCGTAGTTTCATTTTCTCTTTCTTGAGTCATAGGAAACACTGTACTGTTAAAGGGGGTCGAGGAAATACTAAGGAGAAAATTTCCATGTGATGCTCAACTCAAATCCTACACCTACCAATCCCTTCGAGTGAAGCCATTGGAAATCTCATACAGTTCAGTCAATTTCTTCAGTGACAGAGACGCAGTTCTTCTGGTCACTGAGGACTTTGCTCTGATTGAGGAGTTAGGAATTCGCCAGTGCGAATTGCCTACACAGTGAGGAACATGATAGCCCTAAGGAATTTGTACCTCAAATTTCCGACCGTTGCTGTGCTACGCGCCAGCTGTCCTAAAATATCTTGTCCACCTAGCGGTCATATCATTGAAGGGCATTTATGTCTTATCATGTCGGGCTACTCCCTAGGCTATAAATAGCCGCCCCCTACAACCACTAGATGGTTGGCTGCTCCGAGAGAACTTGACACTTGTCATTTGTGAGGAACCCATCCTCTGAGGACTTTGAGCGAAAATCATCAAGTGAGGAAAATCCAAAACCGAAACCCAAAGTGATTGAGCATCACTGAAGAGATTGATCCTGCGTGGATCCGACGCTTGTTACCTTTGAAGACTGTGCTTCTTCCAGACGGTTAGGCGTCATGGTCTAGAGCATCCAAGAGGAATTGTGGATCGCCGAGTGACCTAGTCTGTGAAGGTTTGGAAGTCACCTGAAGACTTACCACGAGTGATTGGGCGAGGACTGTGTGTCCTTAGCTCAAGGAGAATACGATGAGGACTGTGTGTCCGGGACTAGGTGTCCTCGAGTTTAAATACTCAGCCGCTCCAACCAGATGTACAACTGAGACAGCAGTTGGAACTGGTCTACCAAATCATTGTCTTCACCAAGCTTACTGGTTCTATTTCCTCAACACTTTCATTTCCTCATTACTGTGTTGTGTGTTTGTTCATATCTGTATTTGAAGACTTTGACTGAAGACTTTCTCAATTTCCTTAGTTCAATTTCTTCAGTCTGTTTGCCTTCATCTTGTGCTATCCTGTGTTCACGCTTTCTGTACTCTGTGTTTGTCTTCATTTCATCATGATGACCATGCATGTATTCTGCTATATTAACTTCTGAGTACTTATTCCGCTACTAGTAGTTCTTCGCTAAGTAATTTCCTCACGAGCAAATTTCTCAGTGAAGAATTTCATAAAAATTGCCTATTCACCCCCCCTCTAGTCGATATAACGCACTTTCAATTGGTATTAGAGCAAGGTACTCCCTTGTTCTGTGTGATTTTGGTTTAACCACCTGGAGTTTTTAGTTATGTCGACCACAGATATGAAGAAAGTGTCATGCCCCATCTTTGACGGTCACGAGTATCCCAAATGGAAGGCCATGATGAAGAAGCGTCTCATGGTGATGAACAGTGAGCTATGGACCGTCACTGAGATTGGTCTGACCGATCTGTGCAAGATGGCGGAAGCTGATGACATTCGCAAGTACACTCAACTCAACCTCACAACAAAGGCTGTCATCTGCTCCAGTCTGTCTTGAAACCAGTTCAGAAACATCATGCATCTCGATCAAGCGAAGCTTATCTGGGACCGTCTCTCTGATGTCTATGAAGGCCATCGAACCTGTCATGATCCTTGGTTCGAGGACTTCAAGGAATCTCTCAAGTCAATGACATTTGAAACAGAGTCATCATCCTCCTCACCATGTCTCATGGCAGATGGTGAACAGGATGATCAACCCAAAGCCACTGAGTGGGTACTTGATAGTGGATGTACAAATCACATGACTGGTGACAAGAATCTTTTGATGGATGCTCCCTTATCATCGTCACATATGAAGCATATCATCTTCGCTGATAAAAGCAAAAGTCAGGTATTGGGTCTAGGTAAAGTTGCTATCACAAATGATCGACACATGGACAATGTCATGCTTGTTGAGTCCTTAGGATACAACCTTATGTCTGTCTCAATGCTTTGTGATCTTGATATGGTTGTTGTCTTTGGCAAGTACCATTGTGTTGTGATTATGGAAGCTGACAATTCCAAAGTCTTCGAAGACTTTAGGAGAGGAGACTTGTATATTGTTGATTTCTCCGTAGATTCACAACAAGCCGTGTGCCTACTTGCAAAAGCTTCAGAAGGATGGCTATGGCATCGACGACTTGGTCATGCAGGCATGAGGAATTTGAACACGCTTGCGAAGAAGAAGCATGTCATTGGCATTGAGAATGTCAAATTCCTCAAGGATCACTTATGTGGTGCCTGTGAAGCTGGAAAGATGACAAAGGCCAAGCATCCAGCAAAGATCATCATGAACACTACTCGACCTTTTGAATTGCTTCACATGGATCTCTTCGGTCCTAATCATTATTCCTCTGTTTCAAATGAAGCATATCAATATGGCTTTGTCATTGTTGATGATTACTCTCGTTACACATGGTACACCTTGTCTCTTACAAAACTGAAGTGCAGGAAGTCTTCAAATGATTTTCCTCGAGGGCTTCAACCAACTTTGGTGTGAAGATCAAGCACATCACAAGTGACAATGGCATTGAGTTCAAGAACTCGGGTCTCGATGACTATCTTGATGAACTTGGTATTACTCATGAGTTATCTGCTCCTTACACTCTTCAACAGAATGGCGTCGTGGAGCGCAAGAACAGGACTCTTGCTGAGATGGCTCGCACTATGCTTGACGAATACAAAACCCTTCGTCATTTCTGGGTTGATGCAACTGATACTGCGTGCCACATCATCAACAGAGTATATCTTCACAAATTCTTCAAAAAGACTGCCTATGAACTCCTCACTGACAAGAAAACCAATGTGAGTTATTTCAAAGTCTTCGGTGCTAAATGCTGGATTAGAGATCCTCATCACAACTCTAAATTTGCACCGAAAGCACATGAAGGTTTTATGCTTGGTTACGGAAAGGACTCGCACACCTACAGAGTCTTCAACAATGTTCTTCACAAGATTGTTGAAACTGTAGATGTGCGGTTTGATGAAACTAATGTCTTGCAAAGAGAGCACCTTCCTTTTGTGTTAGATGAACCAGCACCTGAGGATTCTATCAAACACAAGGCTACTGAAGATGTCATTCCTACTGAAGAATCTGCTGAAGAATTCATTCCAGAACGTGAAGAACATTGAGCTGATGAACCTGAAGAAAATGATGAGGAAATTGATGCTGAAGAAAATGTTGATCAAATTCCTCAATGACAACCAGCTCACCCTTGTGTTGCAAAAGAAGTGCAAGTGGAGAAGATCATCGATGACATTAGAGCACCAGGTCCTCTCACACGCTCAAAAGCTTCACATCTATCTAACTTTTGTGGGCACTTTGCTTTTGTCTCTATCACAGAGCCCACTAAGGTAGATGAAGCATTTCTGGAGCCTGAGTGGATTCAGGCCATGCAAGAAGAATTACATCAGTTCAAGATCAACAACGTATCGGAACTAGTCAATCGTCCTGATCCTCGCAAGCATAACATCATTGGCACAAAGTGGATCTACCGCAACAAGCAAGATGAAAATGGTGTTGTGGTGAGGAATAAGGCACGACTAGTAGCTCAAGGCTACACACAGGTTGAAGGAGTTGATTTCGATGAAACTTTTGCACCTGTTGCTAGACTTGAGGCTATTCGCATATTACTTGCTTATGCTAACCATCATGATATCATCTTATACCAAATGGATGTGAAAAGCGCATTCCTCAATGGTAAGCTTGAGGAAGAAGTATATGTTGCTCAACCCCCAGGTTTTGAAGATCCAAAGCATCCTGACAAAGTCTTCAGACTTAACAAGGCCCTCTATGGCCTCAAGCAAGCCCCACGGGCGTGGTATGATACATTGAAGGAATTCTTCATGAAGAAAGGATTCACACCCGGTTCACTCGATCCCACTCTCTTTACTAAATCTTATGATGGTGAATTGTTTGTGTGCCAAATATATGTTGATGATATCATCTTTGGCTGTACTGACCAACGTTATAGTGATGAATTTGCCTATATGATGAGTGAAGAATATCAAATGTCTACGATGGGAGAGTTGAAATTCTTCTTAGGTCTTCAAATTCGTCAACAGCGCAATGGCATATTCATATCTCAGGAGAAATACCTCAAAGATGTCCTAAAGAAATTTGGCATGCAAGATTGCAAAGGCATCAAAATTCCAATGCCCACAAATGGTCATTTATGCACTGATGAAAATGGTACTGACTTCGATCATATGGTATACTGCTCCATGATTGGCACTTTATTGTACTTATGTGCATCTAGGCTAGATATAATGCTTAGTGTTTGCATGTGTGCCCGATTTCAAGCTGCACCGAAGGAATCACACCATAAGGCTGTGAAGCATATTCTTCGATATCTAGCTCACACACAAACACTAGGATTATGGTATCCCAAGGGCTCGGATTTTGATCTCATTGGATATTCAGACTCTGACTATGCTGGTGACCGTGTGGACCGCAAGTCAACATCTGGTACTTGTCAGTTCCTCGGACGATCCTTGGTATGTTGGTCCTCGAAGAAACAGAACTGCGTATCACTGTCTACTGCTGAAGCTGAGTACATTGCTGCTGGTTCTTGCTGTGCTCAACTGCTATGGATGAAGCAAACATTCAAGGACTATGGCATCAATGTGAAGAATGTACCTCTCCTCTGTGACAATGAGAGTGCCATCAAGATTGCTCACAACCCAATTCAGCACTCGAAGACAAAGCACATTCAGATTCGTCATCATTTTCTTCGTGATCATGTGTTGAAGGGCGACATTTCTATTGAGCATGTGAAGACTGAAGAACAGCTAGCCGATATCTTCACTAAGCCCTTGGATGAGAAGAGATTTAGCAAGTTGCGGTGTGAGCTAAATATCTTAGAGTCTTTGAATGTACTTTGAAAAGGCACTCATCCTAACACTTATGCAAAATTGATGACTTAGATGTGCAACACATGAAGAAACGTTTTTCTTCAATCAATGAAGAATAACACTCTAAGTGTGAAGAAATTAATGAAGAATTTGATTCTTAGACCCCACGACAATTGTACGCGGTGTCTGAAATCATCATTCTTATACGGTGGGTCATGCCACCACAAAAGTTGAAAATCTTCTGTTTGAGTTTTTCCTCAACTTTTGAAATTCCTCAGTTTTTCAAATTCTTCAACTTGGCAAAGTCTTCACTTGTGTCATCGTTTTTCTTCATTGGATATATATATATATATATATATATATATATATATATATATATATATATATATATATATATATATATGAGTTTATGTCCTCTACAGCATTCACTTATAGCTATTTCTTCAAGTTGGTTTTCTACTAAGTGAATGTGATCGGACCCTTCCCCTCTATGCTATACTCAATCCAATCTGTTCACAAATTCTTCATGTGCATTCTATTTGAAACTCGTTCAAATTATTCACTGTGTCCTTGTCAGCTGAAGAAATTGCGAACGGAACGTTAAAACTAATCTTATCCAAATTTTTGTTTTTGCCGCTCAAACCGTTCTGCGTCCCACGATGCATTATTTTACTCACCCACGATCTTACACGATCTCCACTACACAGTACGTGGGTGACACATGTCGTGAGAAGGAGAACGGCCAGGGGCACGTTCGTCCTAAATCTTCGGGCGAGCAGTTTTTCACCGTGGCTATAAATACCCCTGTCCCCTTCCTCACTTCTTTTACCCCGCTCGATCTCACTCTCCCGCTCGAGCTTCCGAACCCTAGCGTCGCCGCTACTCCATCGTCGTCGGTGAGGAAGAGCTTCACTGCCTCGACCTCGTCGCCGTCGTACTCGCGCCGACCGCGGAAATTTTCACCTCCGCCGCCGCCGTAGACATCTTCCTCTGCCAAGTTAGGGCGTGGAAGATCTGCATCGACGAACTTCCCTGTTTCAACTCATAGTTCGTCGTGTTCTTTGTTTCAGGGTAATTAAAAGCTACTTTTACTGTCCTCTTTGATTCGAAACTTTTCTACAAAATCTTCAAAGGTGTTTTTATTCTTCAAATCCTCACACACAAAACACCTCACATGTTATCTGTTCTTGATTCATTTCCCTAAGCATCATTTTCTTCAAGATTCCTCAATTGTGTGGATCTTCGATCTATACAACTCTGGAACTTAAGATATAAAGCGCTTAGTGAAATTCTTCAAGACGCATCTGGTCAAATTCCTCAAATTGTTCTTTTTGAAAAAACCCTCTGAGAACGCATATGACCTCTCCAAATTCCTCGCAACTATACTCTGTTCACAAGTACACATGTCCGCTACTGAATCATTAGGTTCTCATCAACTTAACTAATTTGCAGCGTTCCTCGAAGAAAAGTTGCATACTTCTTCAGAGAATTCAATTGTTCAAATTCCTCAACTGAAGAAAATGGCTGAAGGAAAAAGGCCTCAGAAAGGAGGAAAGAAGCCTGAGGTTATGACTATGTTTGAAATCCCTGAGGATATTTATAAAGATTACTGCACGCCTGATGAAGCCAAGTTTGGCAAAGAAGATAAAAATCAGCGCAAGGTGCGCATTCAAAGGATTGAACAGAGATGGGCACGCGAATGGAGGGAGTACAGATATGTTACTCCAAAGTACATGAAGAAATTCGCACTGAACCCTCCATGCCCAAGAGCCCCATTGGCACCTGGCCAAGAGGCTGATCCCACTAGCATCAAGCGCGGTGAGGATTTTCCTGAGGAATGGGCCAAGCGCCAAGCTAAATTGGCAAGGCAAGCCAGAGAAGTAGTGAGGAAATTTAATGAAGACTCTGCTGCTGCTGCTGCCACTGAGGCTTCTGCCAGGCCGAGGAAAGCGATGCTCAAGAAGCCCGCTCGCAAGCCAAGTGCTTCACCAGCAATGCCCTCATGGCCAAGTTCCTCTGCTATGCCCTCACGGCCAGAAACTTCAAAATCTTCAAAGAAAATTCCTCATGCTGCTCCTGCTCCACCAAAATCCTCAGCACCTCCTCCACAATCCTCAGTTGTCCCGACAAAGTCCTCAGCACCTGTGCATCTGGCCTCGTGCCAAAGGACTACTGGCATCTAAATTGCCTTTGGTGTCTCAGCTAGTTCCTCAGCTGCACCAAGTTCCTCAGCTGGACCCTCTCTGCTGAAGAAAAAGGCTACTGCTGGATGCGGCACTCGCCCAAGTCCTAAGAAGAAGCAGGTAGTCTTCACTGTACCATCTGATGATGATGAAGTTGATGAAGAAGAACTTGCTGAAATCATTAGGGACCGCCAAGAAAGGGTTGCTAAAGCCAAAGGCACACCTGTGCCACTGTTGTTGGATCCAAGGGCGGTCCTCGATTACATTGATTTTTGGCATAAGGATCCCAACACACCTATGCCTGACTTCAATCTAACACCTAGCCAAAGTCACATGCTGACTCACTTCATCCAAGAGGAGAAGTGGAAATATGATAGGGCCAGTGAGATCAAGAAATCGCAGTACAGAAAAGAGAAACTGCTGAAGAAAAACATTGTCAAAATGACAACTGAAGAACTCATCAAGATGCAGGCTGAAATCAAAGCCCTCAGCGACAACTTCGATTCTTACTATGTTGATTGGCAAGGAGCCAAGGTCAGATTTGTGAAGCTGACTGATACTTTCACCAAGGGTGCAGCCCCAACTCAACAAGAAGTTCCTCACGCTGAAGCATCTGTTCAGCAAACTGAAGAACATGCCAGCACCGCTAATGAAGTTCAGGCTGCTGAAGAAAATGCCAGTTCCAGGGCTGATGACTCTACTCCAGCCGCTGAAGAAATTGCCAGGGCATCCACTACTGGTGCGCCTGAAGAAACTGAAGAAATCAGGGCAACTGCATCAGTTGCGCCTGAGGAAAATCACCCAGATTCCTCATCTCCACCTGCGCCTACGCCAACTCCTATTCTTCCTTCTGCACTAGATGTGAAGAAGACCAAGGCTGCAGAGCGAGCTGCTGTGAAGAAAATGAAGGCATCAAATGCTTCAGAATCTTCAGCTCCCAAGAAGATGAAGCCGATGACCAGCTCGTTTGCAAATCCCATTGATGCTATTCCTATCTCATCCATGCCATCAAAGGACCTTGTTCCTTTTGGTGAAGATTATGTGATCCCAAGTGAATCAGATGAAGAAACTCAATCTGCTGCTTCGTCAGAGCAGATTGATGAAGAAATTGAAGTGGATGCAATCCCTTCAACCCCAATAGTCTCATCACCAATGCCTCAGTTTGATGCTGAAGAGGTTGGTGTTGAAGAAATTGATGATGAAGATGTGGATATTGGAAGCACAACTCCGTTGATGAATGACGACTTTTGGGAAAGTCAGCACCCCAATTCCCCACTCTTCACACCACTGCAGCAAATTCCTCACTCCCCTGCACAAACTGTTCAAATGGGCTCTGAAGAAACTCATCCCACTGCATCTATGAATGAAGAAATTCCAGCCACTAGTGCTGAAGAAACTGCTGCTGAAGCTGAAAAGGTGACTGCACCTGAGGAGGAACTAGAAATTCCTCAGCCTGAAGAACCTGAGATCATGATTCCTGAGGTAGTGATGCAACTCACTGACACTCCCCTGCCCAAGCCAAAGGATCCGTTCTCAAAGAAACAAAAGTTTAAGGCTGAAGACTTCTTTGGTGAGCACGTGTTCTTCACTGAATACAACCCTTATGACTCTGCTCGCATAAGGAAGAGGCGTTTCTGGACAGCAAGTCAAGCAAATTTCTATTCCTCGGTGCTTTTCAACAAGGACAAAGTCTTCGACCATGCACATATTCCTCACGTGGATATGGAGTCTATGCCGTGCTTCACGCCAGTCCTTAGTGTTCTTCACGATGCTGGGCTGCTCAACTTCTGCACTGACATATGCGATTGGAATGAAGAACTCATTCTTCAGTTCTATGCAACACTGCACATCACCGACAACTCTGAAGATGTGAATTCATGGGTTCTGGACTGGATGACTGAGAACACACATCATAAGGCCCCAGCATCTGAATTGCTTCATGCCCTTCCTCTGAGTCCACGCACTGAAGATGCACGTTGTATTTACAATGAACCTGAGCTTTCAAATCACTATATGCAAGTGCTCATGAAGCCTTTGAAGCCAGGGCAAGCCCCTCGAACCACATTCCTCGTCAAGGAATTGTTGTATGTGCCAAGGACTGTCTATCGCATTCTGACGAAGACAATGAGTCCCATCAAAGGCCACGATTCAACTGATGAAGAAGTCGTTGGTATCATGAAGAACATGCTTTTCAACATATGTCACGGCGTTCCCGTCAACTTCCATGATTTCTTCATGAGGACTTTGGCAAATATTGCCATATCACCATTTGAGTTGAAGCCTTATGCACCTTGGATTATGAGATTCATCAGGACAAGGTCTTCACTCAACTACAAAGCTGAAACTCTAAACCACTGCAGCTACTTGCCTCCCATTGAAGTCCTCAAAAGGACATTTTCCTCAGCTGAAGAAAAGGGCAAGGCTACTGTTGTGATAGATGAAGGCATTCATCCATTGGATGGTCAATTTCGCAAGGCCGCATCTTATTCCACCAATGGTGACTCTGCCACACATGACACTGTCGCCAACACTGCCAAGCCAAATCCTCAAGCCACAGCACCCAGGGTGATGACTGACCGTGAGTTACTCCTCAGTCTTCATCAAAAGGTTGATCGCAATCACAAATGGGTCAATCGTCAGTTTGGTTCAATTCTTCACAACATGACTGCGACACATAATGCAGTGAAGAAAAACCACTACTACCTTCATGAAACCCTCAACCACACCTGGGTTGTTCTGTCTCAAGTTTACAGTGCTGGTGATTTGAAGCAAATGGGTCTCAAAGAAGAATTTGACTGGGCTGCACCGCCTCCGAAGAAGTACAAGAAGGTCAAGGTTCCTTCTCTGGTGGCCAGTTCATATTCTTCATCGCGTGAGACTGATAAAAATGAAGACTTGGACGACACTACGGCAGGCCCTACTTCAACAACTGACCCCAACAACGCTGGCGCTCCTTCATCAACTTGAATATCTTCAGGGGCGTTAGTCCTCAGTTTCAATCCTTTTGGTCATTCGATGACAAAGGGGGAGAAATTTGAGTTAGTCTTCAAGCGGGTCTAGTTTAACGCCCTTATACATCGTTTTTAAGTTACAACTCTCGTTCTTCCGAAACTTTTATTGGATCGAGTTGTAATCTTAACCCCGATGGTGCTCTGATACTTTTGTTGCACTATGCTCTGATACTTTTGATGCGCTATTCTGCATGCTTATTCCTCGTTAATATTACTGCACGCATGCTGAATTACATCAGGCACCATATTTCATCATGCATTTCAAATTCTTCATATTATATGTCAAATGCATGTATGAATTACAAGATATAGGGGGAGATCTCCATGATTCAACTCTTCAAGTGTGCATTGCTTCAAAAGCAAATTCCTCACTATGCACATATTCAGGGGGAGTTCTTCTATATCTTGCAATCAAATTCCTCAATATCAGTACTTACACTTCATATATTTATCCCCGTTGAAAACTTAACCTATGTTGTCATCAATCACCAAAAAGGGGGAGATTGTAAGTGCATCTAGTGCCCCTTAGTGATTTTGGTGTATTGAAGACTTATAGGTTAAGTATCTAATGCGTTTATGAGTGTACACAGGTCTATAAGCCTATGAGGAGTTTGATATTTACAGAGAAAGTCGACCCCTAAAAATGAAGTTCTTCGACTGAAGACTTTGATATTTTGAAGACTTTCTGAAGACTTTGAAAGTGAAGAAATTGGTGTAACCTTGAAGACTTGGTATTCATTCGAGGAACATGAAGCGTGAAGACTTTTGTTTTCGTAGTTTCATTTTCTCTTTCTTGAGTCATAGGAAACACCGTACTGTTAAAGGGGGTCGAGGAAATACTAAGGAGAAAATTTCCATGTGATGCTCAACTCAAATCCTACACCTACCAATCCCTTCGAGTGAAGCCATTGGAAATCTCATACAGTTCAGTCAATTTCTTCAGTGATAGAGACGCAGTTCTTCTGGTCACTGAGGACTTTGCTCTGACTGAGGAGTTAGGAATTCGCCAGTGCGAATTACCTACACAGTGAGGAACATGATAGCCCTGAAGAATTTGTACCTCGAATTTCCGATCGTTGTTGTGCTACGCGCCAGCTGTCCTAAAATATCTTTTCCACCTAACGGTCATATCATTAAAGGGCATTTATGTCTTATCATGTCGGGCTGCTCCCTAGGCTATAAATAGCCGCCGCCTACAACCACTAGCTGGTTGGCTGCTCCGAGAGAACTTGACACTTGTCATTTGAGAGCAGCCCATCCTCCGAGGACTTTGAGCGAAAATCATCAAGTGAGGAAAATCCAAAACCCAAACCCAAACACCTACAAACCCAAAGTGATTGAGCATCACTGAAGAGATTGATCCTGCGTGGATCCGACGCTTGTTACCTTTAAAGACTGTGCTTCTTCCAGACGGTTAGGCGTCATGGTCTAGAGCATCCAAGAGGAATTGTGGATCGCCGAGTGACCTAGTCTGAGAAGGTTTGGAAGTCACCTGAAGACTTACCACGAGTGATTGGGCGAGGACTGTGTGTCCTTAGCTCAAGGAGAATACGGTGAGGACTGTGTGTCCGGGACTAGGTGTCCTTGAGCTTAAATACTCAGCCGCTCCAACCAGATGTACAACTGAGACAACAGTTGGAACTGGTCTACCAAATCATTGTCTTCGCCAAGCTTACTGGTTCTATTTCCTCAACACTTCCATTTCCTCATTACTTTGTTGTGTTTTTGTTCATATCTGTATTTGAAGACTTTGACTGAAGACTTTCTCAATTTCCTCAGTTCAATTTCTTCAGTCTGTTTGTCTTCATCTTGTGCTATCCTGTGTTCACGCTTTCTGTACTCTGTGTTTGTGTTCATTTCATCATGATGACCATGCATGTATTCTGCTATGTTAACTTCTGAGTACTTATTCCGCTTCTAGTAGTTGTTCGCTAAGGAATTTCCTCATGAGCAAATTCCTCAATGAAGAATTTCATAAAAATCGCCTATTCACCCCCCTCTAGTCGATAGAACGCACTTTCACCCCTGGATGCAGACGACTGGGTCCGCACCATTGAGGATCTGCTGGAACTAGTCGGATGCACTGAGGACCGTGAGAAGGTGGCATATGCTGCTCACTGCCTCGGGGGAACTGCTAGAGCTTGGTGGGATGGATTCAAGGCCATGCATGCTGAGCAAAACATCACTTGGAATGACTTCAAGGCAGAATTCAGCAAGGCCCACATTCCTTCCGGAATTATGGCCATCAAGAAACATGAGTTCCGAGCCCTGAAGCAAGGTAGTAGCACTGTCAAGGAGTACATGCAGAAGTTTAGTGTTCTTTCAAGGTATGCCCCTGAAGATGTCAGCACTGATGCTGCCAAAAAGGAGCGCTTCATGGAAGGCCTTAACCAGACTCTGCAGTACTCGCTTGTTGTGTGTGACTGCCCGACCTTTCCTGATCTGGTGAACAAGGCACTCATGCTTGAAGACAAGTGACGTGCTTTGGATGATACCCGTAAGCGCAAGATGATCAGCAAGGGTAGCTCCAGCAACCAGAAGCCTCGCCCATGGCAGCCAGCCCCGGTCAAGCCAACCTATCAGCAACCAAGAGCTCCTGCACCCCGCACCAACTATCCACCTCAGTAGTATGCCAACCCCAGGCCAGCTTTCAACAACCCCAATAACAATGCCGGCAAGAGCAGCAACCCCAACCAAGTCACTTGCTTTGGATGTGGTCAGGCAGGACACTACTCCAAGTATTGCCCCAACAAGAAGCCCGACGCCCCGCGCCCCAATGCGCAAAACCCAGGACAAGGCCGTGGAATGCCGCCAAGGAACCAAGCTCCCCGCAACCCGCCCAACAACGGCAAGGGTCGTGTGAATCATGTCACTGCTGAAGAAGCCCAGGAAGACCCGGACGTCGTGTTGGGTACGTTCCTTGTCAACTCCACACCTGCAACTGTCTTGTTTGATTCTGGAGCCACGCATTCATTTGTCACCCAAAGATTTGCATTAAAAAGTGGCATGACCCCTACACCCCTGAATAACCTATGGTGGTACAAACCACCAGAACAGGGATGGGAGCCAAGATAGGATGTAAAGGAGTCGGGATTGTCATTAATGGGGTAAACTTCCTAGCAAACCTTATCATCTTAAGATCACGAGGCTTGGATGTGATCTTAGGAATGGATTGGCTCATCAAGCACCAAGGCTTGTTAGATTGTGCCAACCGGACTGTCACTGTAACCAATGACCAAGGAGTCGAAGTTAAATTTGCCTCCAACCCCTCCTCTGCTCAAGCCAACCAAGTTAACTCTCTGACTGAAGTTGGATTGGAGCAAGTGTCGGTAGTATGCGAATACCCCGATGTCTTTCCTGATGAGCTACCGGGAATGCCTCCTAACCGAGACATTGAGTTCATCATCGAGCTCATACCCGGAGCAGGACCCATCTATAAGAAGCCCTATAGAATGGGATCGGAAGAGTTAGCAGAGTTGAAGAAGCAACTGGAAGAGCAGTTGAGGAAGGGATTTATCCACCCTAGTGCCTCCCCTTGGGGATCGCCAGTTCTGTTTGTGGCAAAGAAGGACGGTACCATCCGCTTATGCATTGACTACCGCTCCCTCAATGAAGTTACAATCAAGAACAAGTATCCACTTCCCAAGATTGAAGATCTGTTTGATCAACTCAATGGGGCCAAGGTGTTCTCCAAGATTGACCTCAGATCTGGGTACTACCAGCTGAAGATCAGACCCCAAGATATTCCGAAGACGGCATTTGTAACCAGATATGGCCTGTATGAGTGCACGGTCATGTCCTTTGGATTGACCAATGCCCCAGCTTACTTCATGTGTCTCATGAATAAGGTCTTCATGGAATATTTGGACAAGTTTGTCGTTGTATTCATTGATGACATTCTTGTCTTCTCAAAGACGGAAGAAGAGCACGAGCAACACTTCAGGATGGTCCTAGACAAGCTTCGAGAGCACCAACTATATGCCAAGTTCAGCAAGTGCGAATTTTGGCTGTGTGAAGTTGGATTCTTGGGTCATGTTTTGACCGAAGAAGGATTGTCGATCGATCCCACTAAGATTGAAGCCGTGACTGAATGGCAATCCCCAAGCAATGTGAAGGAAGTCAGAAGCTTCCTTGGACTCGCGGGATATTACCGCAAGTTCGTTGAAGGATTCTCAAGCATTGCCCGGCCCATGACTCAGCTCTTGAAGAAGGACAAGAAGTTTGAATGGACGTCGAAGTGCGAAGAAAGCTTCCAGGAGTTGAAGAAGAGATTGACCACCACCCTAGTTCTGGCCACACCAGATATACACAAGGAGTTTGTGATATATTGTGATGCGTCAAGAACCGGACTAGGGGTGTTCTGATGCAAGAAGGCGGAGTCGTAGCTTACCTTTCAAGGCAACTACGGCCTCACGAAGAGAACTATGCTACTCATGACCTCAAGTTGGCAGCTGTAGTTCATGCCCTGAAAACATGGCGACATTACCTCCTAGGGAAGCGGTGTGAGATATACACGGATCACAAAAGTCTGAAGTATATTTTCACTCAGAAGGAATTGAACATGAGGCAAAGAAGATGGCTAGAGTTGATCAAGGATTATGACCTTAGTGTTCAATACCACCCTGGAAAGGCTAATGTGGTAGCAGATGCATTAAGCAGAAAGGCTTGTTCCTTGAATGTTATGCTTAAGGGCAGGCTACCCACCTTGTATGAAGAACTTGAAAGCTTCGGGTTGGAACTAGTTGCACCAGGATTCTTAGCCAACCTTGAAGTCAAGCCTACCCTGATGAATGATATTAAGGAAGCTCAGAAGGGACACGAAAGTATTGAAGGCATCAAGAGGAAGATCAAGGCAGGCAAGGCCCCAGGATTCTCAGAGGATGAGCAAGGAATCGTGTGGTTTGGGAATCGCATTTGCGTACCCAACAAGATTGAGCTCAAGAATTTGATCTTGCAAGAAGCTCATGACACCCCGTATTCCATCTACCCCAGAGGAACCAAGATGTATCAAGACCTAAAGGAAAGATTCTGGTGGCATGGCATGAAGAGAGAGATAGCCACTTTCGTCGCTAAGTGTGACATATGCCAAAGGGTCAAAGCTGAACATCACCGACCCGCTGGATTGTTGCACCCTCTCAAGGTGCCTGAATGGAAATGGGATAAAGTCGGAATGGACTTCATCACTGGATTACCCAGGTCAAATAAGGCACATGACTCCATCTGGGTCATAGTCGACCATTTGACCAAAGTAGCCCATTTCATTCTTGTCAAAATGACTTATAAGGGAAACCAGCTAGCCAGCCTCTACATCAACAGAATCGTAAGCCTTCATGGTGTTCCCAAGGAGATTGTGTCAGACCGAGGAACCCAGTTTACCTCAAGGTTCTGGAAGAAGTTCCAAGAGGCCATGGGGCCAAGTTGTCCTTCAGCACTCCTTTCCACCCACAGACCAGAGGTCAGACAGAACGAGTGAATCAGATACTCGAAGACATGCTCTGAGCCTGTGTCTTAGCATATGGAGCTAGGTGGGAAGATTTCCTCCCTTTTGCTGAGTTCTCCTACAACAACAGTTATCAGTCAAGCCTTCAGATGGCACCATTTCAGGTGTTGTACGGACATAAGTGTCGCACACCCCTCAATTGGTCAGAGACCGAAGAAGGACTAGTCTTTGGGCCCGATATCCTCCGTGAAGCAGAAGAGCAAGTCCGGCTTGTCAGAGAGCGTTTGAAGACTGCCAAGTCAAGGCAGAAGAGCTACGCTGACTCACGTCGTAGAGACATGAACTTTCGAGTTGGAGACCATGTCTATCTCCGGGTCACACCTCTCAAGGGAACCCAGCGCTTCCATGTTAAAGGAAAGCTCGCCCCAAGATACATCGACCCCTTCAAGATCACTGACCGACAAGGAGAAGTGGCTTACCAGTTGGAACTGCCACCTGAACAATCCAAGGTGCACAACGTATTCCACGTGTCACAACTCTGTAAGTGTCTCCAAGTTCCAGACAAGCCTGATCTTTACAAGGACGTCAATCACCAAGCCATTGACCTTCAGCCTGATTTGACTTACCGTGAGAGGCCCATCTGCATTTTGGATGAGGCTGAGCGACGCACTCGAAGCCGCACCATCAAGTACTTCAAGATCCAGTGGAGTAACCACACTGAAGCAGAAGCAACCTGGGAACATGAAGGCTACCTTAGATCCGAGTTTCCGTATCTCTTTAAAGACTAGTTTAGGAATCTCGGGGACGAGATTCTTGTAAGGGGGGTAGCTCTGTCACACCCTGCATTTTGTAACACTTCATTTGCAATAATAAAGCATGAAAATTTGGACCAACAAAAACTTTTGCATTATTTGGCTTTTTATTTTGGAGTTGGTTTTCTCTCTGTGATTTTTCAAGTGCTCTTTAAAGTCAATTACTCCACCTTCTGTACTTCATCCCCTTGCCCCAAACTTCTGCCCAATGATCATGCCATGCGTATAGAGCAATATAGTATTTTCTTACAAAAATAATTTGGCCAAAAAGTATTTTCAAAAATTAGTTTTCCAAAAACCCCTGAATTAAGGATTGCACTGCAAGTACTTGATTTGGGGGATGAAAAATATTTCAAAAGGTATATTTGAAACCTATTAGATATAGGATTCCCATAAACCCCAAAAATATAATTTTAAAAGTTATTTTCCTATTTTATTTAAAAGCTTTTTCTTAAGGCCAGAAATGGTCTTTAATATGGAAATTTTTTTTTATTTTAAACATAACTGACAAAAATCAGGGAAACTCAGTGGGCATATATTTTCCATATATATGAGTTTCAACATATGGTCATGATCAAAATATTGGACAAAACCTCCCAAACCATTTCTGCCCATTTCAAGGATTTGAAATATTTCTACAGGAAATGTTTTCATAAAAATCCAAGGAAAATCCAGCAAGTCACAAATGCATATTGTGATCACCTTGCAAAGCCTCATGTTAATTTAAGTCATTTTGGTTCACCAAAATGCCCCAAAACCCTCTCTAACCAGAATCAAATTTGAACAAGTTTGTACTACCAACTTTCTCTCCTTGACCCCAACTTTTGTGAGCATGTTCACATGACCAAATGAGGCCACTACACCAAGTGGTGCATCAAGGAGAAGTGATTTTATCTACTAGATCTACACAAGTCCATTTCTGCTAAATTCTAGGGTTTACAAAAGTTGCATTGGCAACTTTGCCGAAATAAGCTCCAAATTGGTGGATGGCCCTAATTATATGTGTCATTTCACCCTGTGGAGTCTCATGGCAATTGGAACTCATTTGCTTGCAAAAACCATTATCAAACACCTTCTGCCACTTTTCAAAAATCACCATTTTGACCACTAAAACTATTCTCCTTGAGCTCAACTTTTTACCACATCTCCTCCTAGTCCCCCTCCACCTCCAGTAACAATGGCTGCCTCTCAGCTCAATGATTGAGGGGTGAAACCACCTCATTTACCCCTCTGGACAGCCCATTTGCACACTTCTTCTTCCTCTCTCCTCACCCCAGTGGCCATCCAGAGCATCCAATGCCTCTCCCTACTTCTTTACTCCACCCTTGAGCTACTGGACATGGTTGGCCGTGCCCACGAGGCATAGAAAATGCCATGCCGGCCATTTGGGCGCTCTGGAGCGCGCTACAGTGCTCTCCCGCACTGTAGTCGCCCTCTGCCCGACGCCTCCGACCACCTCGGGCCTCCCCCGCGCGCCTGCCGATGTGCCTCGGTGTCCGCAACACGCTACGTGGTCGGCCCCCTCCTCTCCCCTGGAGGCGCTAGCAAACACCGGCCGCCCGAGCGTGCCAATTGCGCGGCTCACACGCGCGCGCCTCTGACCTCTCCCCACTCTCTCTCTCTCTATCTCTCCCGACGTAGTCGACATCCAGGAACGCCCCAGACACCATGCCCCCTTTCCCCGAGCCCTGCAGTGACGAGCGTGAGCTCTCCGGCGCAGGAGTCCATGGCACCCCGCCGTTCGCCTATTTAAAGGCCTCCCCGGGCCCTCCTCTCCTCACCACTCGTTCTCTCACTCCCCTAAACACCCCCCTACACCACTCACCCCTCTCCAGACGAGCCTGATCCCACGGTACAGGCCTCCCCTACTCCTCCTCTGCCTCGATCTGGAACCCCTGAGCACCCCTGATCATTGCCCTTCTTCCCCGCTTCTTTTGCAGCCGGAAACGGCCGGAGCCGTCGACGTCCGAAGCCCCTCCGTCGCGTGACCTCGTCGCCGGCGAACCAGGCCACCCCGGCGACCGGTTCCACCTCCACCCGAATGGCGACACCACATTGAGCCCGTCCCTGCCCTTGTCCAAGCTCGTCGTGCCCTGCATCATCGCCGGTGAGCTCGCCGCCCTCTCTGACCCAGGGTTGACGACGACGGCCGTGGGGCCCGTCCATCAGCCTCACGTCCTGACGCCTGGGCCTCGCCCGTCAGATTTAAACCTGGCGCGCGCACGTGCACCCGTGCGCCAGGCCGCCTCTCTAGCTGGGCCTGCTGCCCTGGGGCTGTTCTGGCCCAACAGGCACAGAGCCCTTTTCCTTTTTTTGGCACTTTTCCAAAAATTCCATAGGATAAAATAAATGTCCAAATAAATTAATTCCAATTCCTAAATTCCTAAAGTATTGCAACCTATTTAATGGTGCAACTTTCATTCAAATCCAACAACCTTTTCTTCACTGTAAATATTTAAATGTGATTTTAAGCATTTAAATATGCCCTTGTAAATCCATTTCTCCTATTCTGCTACTACAAATCCAAAACTAGGAATTTTCCCATTCTTAGTTTTCACCCTAGTATTTAACAAAAATGAGTTGACATTTTTCTGAGCACTTTGGTTTTTCTGTTTTATTATTGCCTTATTTTCTCATTATTTTGCGACGATAGATTGCGTTGCTGACGGAGGAGTTCGACCAGAAGACTTTGAAGACCCAGAAGAATTTGTTGAGCCAGGCAAGCAGCCCTTTGACCAAATCTATGAAACACTTTTTATGCATGTCATATAGCACTCTTATTGCTTGCATCAGAGACATGATACTGTGATGACCTCATGGGGTGGTTTGCCACCGTTACTTCCTCGTTGATGCTTGCATTGTGCATGACCCTACCTTCTTATGAGGGTTATTCCGGTGGGAGTAGATAGGATGCTAAAGTGGTACTACGCAAAAAGGGACGGGAATATGCATAGTGATGGAGGCAAAGTATTTTCAAAGGACTTTTCGGAAACCCCATCGGGTCCTACTGGTCAGGTTTGACCTGGAGGTGCCCAGTTAACCATCTGACGTCACCCTGATGTCATGTTGACGCAATAATTATTTACTAGAATTATTTTTATACAGGAAATTCCAGAAAATGTTGCAAACTTCTAAAATTCATAGAAATTCAACCATAACTCCAAATGAAACAAATTATATATGGAAAATGATCAGAAAAATTCAATATCCATCTGCACTGGTTTCATGCATGATAGAGAAACTTAAACCTGTTGTTTATATAAAAACATGATAAGGCACTATTTAAATTCATAATTTGAGTTTGGGATTGAACCTTTGGTTCAAAATGACCCAAACCCATCTGGTTGTAGTTGCATTAGCCCAACCCACTCATTTTACCATGTCATGATCATGCATCATATTGTGCATTGCATTGATCGTGTTTCTCTCTTTTGCAGGTATTTGTCCCCTCTCGATAGACGTGGTTCCGACGATGAGTTCGATGACACCGATGAAGAACTATACTATCTTCAGAAGTGCCAGGCAAGCAAAACCGCTTTGTTCATTCCGATAAAATCCCATTCTCTCGCTCCTGCTCTCTTTTACTGCATTAGGACAACAACGATTCAACTGTTACATGCTGTGGTAGTTGAACCCCTTTCCTCTGCATGACCTGTCATTGCCACAGTAAATAGATGAAACCCACTAGCATGAGTAGGAGTTGTTTGAGCCCTGATGTGCCTAATCATTCATGCTTCTTGTCATGCCTGCTACTGCTTAGAGTTGAGTCGGGTCTGATTCATCGGGAATGAATTGGAATGTGGTGAACTTGTCCTACTGTTGAGAGCTAAGTGTGTGAACACGATTTGTGAACACGATGTAGGAGTACATGGTGGGTTGTCTCATTGCAACCGTCCTCAGGAACTGAGTTCTGTGTTTGTGATCCATGAACAGTTACTACCACGCATTGGAATGCTTAAGTGCCCCTCTCGACTTATTAATCAACCTGATCTCTGTCCAGGAGTTGCAACTATTTTCTGGTGTTTGTAGGTAGTGTTAGTAGTCTACCAAGTGGCACCCGGTACAGGTGGGCTTGGGACAGACTAGGCACCGTGGCCAGGTAGACCAAGCGTTGCCCGTTTGGTGGGCTTGGAACACTGTACACATCGTTTGGGGCCGTGAGCGACACCCCGGCCGGATCTTCATGCGGATGGAACCCGAATAGGCGATAAACCTGGACTAGAGACTTGTGTGGTTAGTCAGGTCGTGGCCGACTCCCTCGTCAGGCTTCCGCTTGAAGGTTGCTGAGGTACATGACGTGTACATGGTGGTAAGTGGCGAGAGCGTGTGTGAAGAAGTACACCCCTGCAGGGTTATCATTATCTATTTGAATAGCCGGATTCCTCGGATATGGAAACTTGGACCCCTTGCGTAGTTCATTGACAAGTGAAAGTGGATACTCTAAAATGCGCAAGATAAGCGTGAGTGCTATGGATGGCGTTCTCGTAGGTAGACGGGAGCGGATCCATAGTGGTGTATTGGTATGGTGAATATGTGGACTCGTGTGCGCCACCTCAAAAGAGTTATTTGCAGTCGTAGTTCAGGATAGCCACCGAGTCAAAGCTGGCTCCTCGCTCCTCGGAGCCTAATGAATAAATACTTGAGTCGTAGAGTTATGTTGTGATGCCATGTTGTGTTTACACATATCGAGCATATTGTGTGTATGATTGAAATGCTTGGTTTGTGTGGGATCCGACAACCTAGTTGTTTATCCTTGGTAGCCTCTCTTATGGGGAATGTAGTCATGTGCTTCCATGAGCCATAGTAGTCCGCTACAGCCCGGTTCGCCGGAGTCCTGCTAGCCCAGCACTACTGCTCCGGAACACTTGACTGGTCGGCATGTGATTCACTTTGTTCCTGTGTCTGTCCCTTCGGGGAAATGTCACGCGGTGACATCCGGAGTCCTGCCTAGCCTGCTATAGTCCGGTTCACCGGAGTCCTGTTAGCCCGGTGCTACAGCCCGGATTCGCACGCTGCTGACCGTCATGCTCGATCTTGATTCATGTATGCCTGTCCCCATAAGTTAGTGCCACTTTGGGTTCACGACTAGTCATGTCGGGCCGGGTTCTCTGTCATATGGATGCTAGCGACACTATCATATACGTGAGCCACAAGGCGCAAACGGTCCCGGGCCAGGTAAGGTGGCACCCGTGGGAATACCGTGCGTGAGGCCGCAAAGTGATATGATGTGTTACATGCTAGATCGGTGTGCCTTAGGATCGGGGTCCTGACAGCTTTGGTATCAAAGCCTGACTACCTGTAGGATTACCAAGCCAAACTGGTCGAAGTTGAGTCTAGAAATGCTTTAGTTATATAAGGGAATTGATTGTGGAAGGGAACGTAAGGCTCTTTTTACTCCTTTACCTTATGCCCTTCTGATCTGAGTCAACCTCTTCTTTTCTATGGGGATTAAGAACTAGGCTTCTCATCTTTCTATCAGGATCATGTGCTACTAATCCGTAGACTTATAGGATTGTTGGTTTCCAGTCCCAGTTCAGTTCCTACTACTTCCGTATGTTCATAGTTGGTCTTGCAACATTGATATTGTGATGTTGAGTGGTTATGCCACCATTTTGCAGTATGTCTCAAATATTTTAAGCTTTTACAGCCGTTATGCTGTCCGAGTCATCCCAGGTTTCTAAATAGTCTGATGCATTTGCAAATCCCTTCATTCTGTTCCCGATGTCCTTTTGGGCCAGATTAACCACACTAATTGCTGAGTTGAGGTACTCCATTGCCTCGACATATATGTTGGAGTTATTATTATGACCCTAGGTGTCTTAGGGGATCACCTGGCAATCTAGCCATGTTTTGTGTTCCCAGCGTGATGATTCTGGCCACTATTCTTGAAAGCATCCCGTGATGCCATTTAGTAGTAGGTATTCTATTCCTGGGTTTTGAACCCGAGATTCACCCCACTCACCTCCTGTTGGTAGTGTTTGATAGTTCCTTTAGGATATTAGTAACCTTGTGATAGTCCTCGAGGTCCCTGGTTATCATTCTTCCAATACCATGGACCATCATGGCAGAAATTCTTCTGAACCAAAAGATCACAACTAGGGTGCTCTTGATGAGTTCTCCATTCTATGTTGTGACTCTGCCAGTTCTACCTTTCCGCATGGGTTATCCGAAATAAATGTTGAGCTTCGTTCGGCATACTAATCCATGCATCCACAACTCAAAAAGTTATATGTTCCTTGATTTGTCCCTCTTTAGTTGTTTTCTGACCTTCATCTATCAATTGATAGTCAGGGGTATGTGTGCGACCGTGCTCATCGATACCTCTTATTCCTGTGGTCTGTCAAGCCATTCTATTCTGGAATGACCAGGAGAAACAAACTCCAGTACCTCATCCATATTTAGGATTGGGTCAAACCAGTTGTATTCCGCAGGTCAAAATGCCAATCCAGCTTTTGCTCTGTTCTACCTTGAAGTGTTACCATCTTTATGTCAAGAATGTCATGAGAATTGCACCACCTCTTATGAATTCTGGACGGAGTGATACTTCTCGCCATCATTATTCATTCCTCGGTCCCATGTTGTTGTAACCGGAATGCCGACAAGTGAACTGTGATGTGTGAAATCAATACTCCTAGCAACCCTGTTGCTTGGTAGTTAATGGACAATACTCTCATTCTTAGCGTGCTCGTTATTGAATTATCATTCTAAGACTGATCGTGCTACCTAGTCCTTATTTCTGGTGCACTCTTCGATCAATGAGTTAGGATTATTCAATCCCTTGCTTATTTGATCATATCGTCTTGCTCTGAAAAGCAAGATTGTTCTCGAGCTTTGTAACATATCGGTGGTTCGTGATGTTCCGAATATCTTCTCAGAAGTATTACCAGGTTGTCACCTGACCGCTATGTTGAGTTCGTGATCATGTTGGTTTTCCTCCAGACCACCCATTCTCCAAGAATCTGTGTGGGATACCCCTGAGCTAGTTGGTTAAGCCAAACAACAACTTGGAGAGTTGGAAGATAAAAGCTTGTCTGACTTAGTTCATGTTAAGGGATACCTTTTTGTGTGCGTGTGTGTGTTGAAGAAAGATGATACCTCCATCGATTGGTCCTTGTGATCAGTTGTTGGATCTATTACCTTGTCAAAACTTTGATTTGAGTGTGGGCTATCCTCAAATGAATCAGAACCAACGATGTTCGTAATGTTGTCTTACTCGTGGTTGATTCCTCATGCATACACCATTACATCTTTTGGTCTGACCAATGCTATCATCGTGTTCACATGATGGTGGAAGTCCAGTGATATGGAAATTCCGATGAGTTGTTGTTGAACCCATCAGCAGCATTTTGTCTGCCCCATGATTCATGTTGAACATCAACCTAGTGTTGGAAACTTTGTAAGCAATGCCTTCGTGTTCCGCTCATGAAGCATATGCTTGGATGGAAGATTGTTTTTGTTTCCTCTGGTACCATCCCAAGTCAGTTATGCATGTGTGAATGTATTCTATGGTTTGGTAGATTAATTACCTCCACTCCATATGTATTCCCTAGCACACCAAGCCACTGATTGATTTGTTCAAGGAAAAGAAGTTCTTAGTGCTAATCCTTAAGGACCCAAAGGTACATGCGTAGGACTTCGCTCTCTACAATGATGGTTTCCAATCAGAACTCGGTAGTGTTTCGTTGTAAGACTACTATGTGGTCATGCCTGTCTTGGACAACGTGTTCACATGTATGTAGCAGAACCAGCTCATGTTTTGGAGCTTGCTATCGTAGTTCACGCCCCGAGAATCTCGCAACGCCATCTCGTCGAATTGTGTTGCAAACTTTCTTTTGCTGACATGTTGAGTCTGAAGTATCCTGTTACCATCCAGATCTGAATCTCAGGCAGATATGATGGTTGGAAATTTTCCAAGATCTATGATGTAGGCCCTGACAAGGTTGATGTTCTGGCCGACACACCTAGCCGGGAGATCTATTATTGTAGTATCTTGAACGAGCAATTCGACCATCTTCTCCATGAGGATTTGGTTTGAATTATTCCACAAGTTGTTCCTTATCGATTTTTGTGCTCCCAAAGTCCGACCTTTACTTGATGGCCATGTTGATGCTTTTAAGCATTGATCGTGGTACCTAGTACATCAAGGAGAACATTTGAAGCAGAGTGCTAAATGTCTCTCGGTCGATCATCCAGATTTGCTTCTTTGGCATTGCTAAGGAAAAATCTGAGAAAGTGAGGTCCTCCTTTGCATCCGCATCCTCCATCACCGTTTATCATGGTAGTATGATGTGTTGCCAGGATCCTCAGCATGGATGTTGGTAAAATCTTGATGAATACGGAAATGCTCAAGTTCTTGAGAGCATGCTCAGTCATTGTGTAATATCCTCGGTATCAATTGGAATGTGCCTTCCATTGCCGAGTTGTCCCATAACTCTAGTTTCCTCTCCAAACTGAGTATGCCATTCTTTCGAATTCATTCAAATGATCAATTGTGATTTTCCTTAGGCTCGTATAGCGAGTTTCAATGATCTCTGTATCAAAAGTAATTCTTTTTGCCACTTAAGGGAATAATTCTATGAGTCACCTTCCCCGAGGTGTCCCGTTATGGTATCATGGGCAACTTCACTCCTCGCTACTTTGAAACCCCCCTCACCATCTATTTAAGCGTCAAATTGTTTCCTACCAATTTGAACCCTTGTCATATGTTTCTCATCCATCATCTCTGATGTGTGTTTTGCGTCTCAGCTCAAGGGATGTTTCTACGTCTCATTTCGTGAGTTGATCTTGTGTTCATTAAGATCGATGATCCATTCTTGTGAGGTTGTCTTGCTCTCTTGTCGCCATGTTGGATGAAGTTCTCAAAGGAAAGGATGTCATAATCAATATGATGTAGCGGATCAACATCTCCGAGAAGGGCAGTTGGATCATGAAGATCGTGTTAGCTTTGTGTCCCCAGTGTCTTCTTACCTCACGTCTTGAATCTCGGGACGAGATTCTTGTTTAGTGGGGGTGAGCTGTCACAGCCCCAGATCAGCCCTTGTCTGACTTTGCTTGCTCATCATGCCATCATGTTTAAATTCCAAAGAAACTTGAAATGGGGATGTTGAAACCCTAGCATCAAAGGAATTCACTAGGTTCAACTAAAATATTCTCAGTGAATCCAAATGGCTTTTAAAAATGTTCATCATTTCTGGAAAATGCTTAAAACCATAACCAGAGGTGTTGCACATTTTTCCATGACATATTTGGTCACTGAATTAAATCATACTTTATTTGCATTTGGGCATTTAAATGCTATTAAATATTTTGAATGCTCAAATAATCATAAACTAAAATGTTTACTGTTGGATATATTCTAAACAGTAGCCATGAGCAGTTTCTTGATTTTGGGCTTGTTCTGGCATTTTAATTAAAGCCCTAAAGCTACAGAAAAAAATAGAAAATAGAAACTAAATTAAGAGAGAGAGAGAGCAACATCACCTGCAGCCCACCTGGCCGGCCCAGCTGGCAGCCCAGCCAACTGGCCCAGCCCACCAGGGGCACGCCTGTCTTCTTCCCCTTGCCAGCGCACGAAGCAGCTCGGTGAGAGCGCCGACGCCGCGCCTGGCCACCTCCTTCTTGCTGCCGCCTCCCCGACGTTGCCCTGGAGACGCCACGCGCCCCCCCATGCCCTCTCAGCCGCTCGCCGAGCTCCTCTCCTCCTCTGGCTCCTTCACACGCAACCACCGAACACGGTCGCCGCCGACGACGAGAACCACCACGGCCACAGCTACCCCCTCACCCCTTTGTTGTGCCCACGAGCTCCGTGTCGTCTTCCTCATCCTCCCCACCGAGCTGCGCGATGCCGGACGCCCCCGAACGCCTTCACCGCCATCTTCTTCAGCCTTGGTCGCTGGAGATCCCCCTCGCCGCTCCACTCGCTTCGGTGCTTCCACGAGCATGCCGAGGCCACTCCTGCACTCGCCGTGAGCCCCTCTTCCTTTTCCCTCTTCTCTCGTGCTCGCGCTCGTCCCCTAGCACCATTTCCCACCGCGGCCGAGAGCATCTCGCCGCCGGCCATGGCGTAGCCGTGGCCACAGCCACGCAAGCTCACAACGGAGCGCGTCACCATGCTCAGGAAGCCCCCAGGAGCCAAACGCACACATCCACTCGCTCTGACGTGCACCGTAGCACCAACCCCGCAATCACCCGAACTCCAGCGCCGCCCCGAGCTCGTTTCCGGCGAGCTCCGGCCGTCCCCGCTGCCGCCACATGCAACACTGGATCGGGTGAGCTCCAGCTCCCCGTAGATGGCCTCGGCCGCCCGTTTTGTCACCGGAGACGCAAACCCGAGGCTCGCCGCCACGACTGGCCTCGCCGGCGTCAAGTCGCCGGCAGGTTTGACCCCCGCTGACCGAGTTGACCTGGGTGGGCCCTATTTGACCCACTGGTCTATGACATGCGGGCCCCGCTGCCTAACTAACCAGCTAACAAAAATTGATTAATATTAATCTAAACACAGTGGCCCCACGCGTCTTCGTTGACCTCGTTGACGTGGCCGTTGACCGAACCCACCTGTCCGTGGCACTAAACGTCACTGGGTCACTGACTAGTGGGTCCCACTGGTTAGGTTTGATCTGGAGGCGCCCAGTTGACCAGCTTACGTCACCCTGACGTCATGCTGACGCAATAATTATTTACTGGAATTATTTTTATACAGGAAATTCCAGAAAATGTTGCAAACTTCTAAAATTCATAGAAATTCAACCATAACTCCAAATGATACAAATTATATATGGAAAATGATCAGAAAAATTCAATCTATCCATCTGAACTTGTTTCATGCATGATAGAGCAACTTAAACCTGCTGTTTATATCAAAACATGATAAGGCACTATTTAAATTCATAATTTGAGCTTGGGATAACCTTTGGTTCAAAATGACCCAAACCCATCTGGTTGTAGTTGCATTAGCCCAACACACTCATTTTACCATATCATGATCATGCATCATATTGTGCATTGCATTGATCGTGTTTCTCTCTTTTGCCGGTATTTGTCCCCTCTCGATAGACGTGGTTCCGACGATGAGTTTGATGACACCGATGAAGAACTATACTATCTTCAGAAGTGCCAGGCAAGCAAAACCGCTTTGTTCATTCCGATAAAATCCCATTCTCTCGCTCCTGCTCTCTTTTACTGCATTAGGACAACAACGATTCAACTGTTACATGCTGCGGTAGTTGAACCCCTTTCCTCTGCATGACCTGTCATTGCCACAGTAAATAGATGAAACCCACTAGCATGAGTAGGAGTTGTTTGAGCCCTGATGTGCCTACTCATTCATGCTTGTTGTCATGCCTGCTACTGCTTAGAGTTGAGTCTGGTCTGATTCATCGGGAATTGAATGGAATGTGGTGAACATGTCCCACTGTTGAGAGCTAAGTGTGTGAACACGATTTGGTAAAGGTAGCGGTGAGAGGCCATGTAGGAGTACATGGTGGGTTGTCGCATTGCAGCCGTCCTCAGGAACTGAGTTCTGTGTTTGTGATCCATGAACAGTTACTACCACGCATTGGAATGCTTAAGTGCCCCTCTCGACTTATTAATCAACCTGATCTCTGTCCAGGAGTTGCAACTAGTTTCTGGTGTTTGTAGGTAGTGTTAGTAGTCTACCAAGTGGCACCCGGTACAGGTGGGCTTGGGACAGACTAGGCACCGTGGCCAGGTAGACCAAGCGTCGCCCGTTTGGTGGGCTTGGAACCCTGTACACATCGTTTGGGGCCATGAGCGACACCCCAGCCGGATCTCCTTGCGGATGGAACCCGAATAGGCGATAAACCTAGACTAGAGACTTGTGTGGTTAGTCAGGTCATGGCCGACTCCCTCGCCAAGCTTCCACTTGAAGGTTGCCGAGGTACATGACATGTACATGGTGGTAAGTGGCGAGAGCATGTGTGAAGAAGTACACCCCTGGAGGGTTATCATTATCTATTCGAATAGCCGGATTCCTCGGATATGGAACTTGGACCCCTTGCATAGTTCATAGACAAGTGAAAGTGGATACTCTAAAATGCGCAAGATAAGCGTGAGTGCTATGGATGGCGTTCTCGTAGGTAGACGGGAGCGGATCCATAGTGGTGTATTGGTAAGGTGAATATGTGGACTCGTGTGCGCCACCTCAAAAGAGTTATTTGCAGTCGTAGTTCAGGATAGCCACCGAGTCAAAGCTGGCTTGCTGCAGTTAAACTCCACCACCCCCCTTTTATTGATACCTGATGCATATGTAGCTAGTCCTGATGTAAGTCTTGCTGAGTACATTTGTACTCACGTTTGCCTATTTTATGTTTTGCAGAGAGACGTCAGTCTCGCTAGTAGTTTCGTGTGGACTTCGACGTTTAGCTTGATACCTCAGCTACGATCTTGTGCCCTCGGCAGGATCTGGTAGATAGTCAGGCTTCTCAGCCTTTTTCCATTTGTAGATGTATGTACTCAGACATGTTAAGCTTCCGCATGTGCTTTGACTTATATGCTCTGAATGTTGGGTCATGAGACCCATGTTTGTAATATCTCGCTCCTCGGAGCCTAATGAATAAATACTTGAGTCGTAGAGTTATGTTGTGATGCCATGTTGTGTTTACACATATCGAGCATATTGTGTGTATGATTGAAATGCTTGGTTTGTGTGGGATCCGACAACCTAGTTGTTTATCCTTGGTAGCCTCTCTTATGGGGAATGTAGTCATGTGCTTCCATGAGCCATAGTAGTCCGCTACAGCCCGGTTCGCCGGAGTCCTGGTAGCCCAGCACTACTGCTCCGGAACACTTGACTGGTCGGCATGTGATTCACTTTGTTCCTGTGTCTGTCCCTTCGAGGAAATGTCACGCGGTGACATCCGGAGTCCTGCCTAGCCTGCTATAGTCCGGTTCACCGGAGTCCTGTTAGCCCGGTGCTACAGCCCGGATTCACACGCTGCTGACCGACATGCTCGATCTTGATTCATGTATGCCTGTCCCCATAAGTTAGTGCCACTTTGGGTTCACGACTAGTCATGTCGGCCCGGGTTCTCTGTCATATGGATGCTAGCGACACTATCATATACGTGAGCCAAAAGGCGCAAACGGTCCCGGGCCAGGTAAGGTGGCACCCGTGGGAATACCGTGCGTGAGGCCGCAAAGTGATATGATGTGTTACATGCTAGATCGGTGTGCCTTAGGATTGGGGTCCTGACATTATGTGGTTGCACGGGCGCCTCGAATTTCGGGAAGTCCTTTAAAGATAAAGATATGTTGAGATGTTTTGAGCTTCATGTGAAGTTAATGCAAGATGACATCATGGCGGGTTAACATGATTCTGTGAGCTGACATCATGGCGGGTTATAGTAAGTTCATAAAAATTGACGATGCAAGATTCTGCTAAGTCAAGTATTGAAGATTGATGTGAACAAGTTCAAATCAACCTGGGGCCTAATGTTGGGTATATAACTACTGGGAATGACCCGCCCAGGAGGGGCCGGGTCATACCACTGGCGACTTGTAAATGAAGATGGCGGGTCATGAAGCAAGCTTATTGACGGCCCAAGACCCAGAGGCGACTTGAGGCCCTAGAGGATGAACCGCCATATGTGTAACTTGTATTGTAAGGCAAGCTTAGTTAGTCACCGAGTCGGACACGTTGTGTATGAGACGGCCGGGACTCTGTAAGCCGCCGGGCATCAACCTGTGTATATAAAGGGGTGACCCGGCGGCGGGTTAACTCAAGAAACAACGAGTCGAGAAGTAGGTCAAGCGTATTCGCTCCCTGGTAAACGAAACCCAAGCAATACAACCACAAACTGGAGTAAGCCTTTCCCTCGCACTAAGGGGCCGAACCAGTATAAAATCTCTGTGTCCTTTGTCCCGATTAACCCCTTCAAGCTAACCTAGTTGTGATGGCTCCACACCTAAGTACTTTTGCTAAGGCATCTACCGTGTTAAGTCCACGACAGTTGCGGATGACCGCATCGGAGTAGGGTGCGAAATGCTTGTGTTCGTGGAACCATATGTGAATGCTCCTCCAAAAGGTTGTGCCATTTTGCTCCACACCATGGATCGGATCAATGCTAGTGGACAACCATGCATCACACAATAGCTCGTCCTCTCGCATGTTGAAGCTTTCTCCTCTACCCTTTGAAAGGATCGATATGGTTGACTAGAGGGGGGTGAATAGGCAACTACCAATTTTTAGCTTTTCTTAACAAATTAGGTTTAGCACCAAGTAGGTTGTCTAGATGTGCAACTAGGTGAGCAACATATATGATGCTAACTATAACAATAAAGCAAGATATACAACACAAGTAAATCTTGCACAAAGTAAAGGTAAGAAATAACCACAAGTGGAGCCGGTGGAAACGAGGATGTGTTACCAAAGTTCCTTCCCTTTGAGGGGAAGTACATATCTGCAGCGGTGTGGAGGCACAATGCTCCCCAAGGAGCCACAAGGGCCACCATATTCTCCCCACGCCCTCACACAATGCGAGATGCCGTGAGTCCACTAGTGGTGCCCTTGAAGGCGGCTGATACGTCTCCAACGTATCTACTTCTCCAAATACTTTTGCCCTTTTTTGGACTCTAACTTGCATGATTTGAATGGAACTAACTCGGACTGACGCTGTTTTCAGCAGAATTGCCATGGTGTTATTTTTGTGCAAAAATAAAAGTTCTCGGAATGACCTAAAACTTCACAGAGAATATTTTTGGAATTAATAAAAAATACTAGCGAAAGAATCAACACCAGGGGACCCACACCCTGTCCACGAGGGTGTAGGGCGCGCCCACCCCCTGGGGTGCGCCCCCTGCCTCGTGGGCCCCCTGAGGCTCCACCGACATCAACTCCAACTCTATATATTCACGTTCGGGTAGAAAATGGGAGAGAAGGATTCATCGCTTTTTACGATACAGTGCCGCCGCCAAGCCCTAATCTCTCTTGGGAGGGCTGATCAGGAGCCCATTCAGGGCTCTAGAGAGGGGAAACTGTCGCCGTCGTCATGATCAACCATCCTCCATCACCAATTTCATGATGCTCACTGCCGTGCGTGAGTAATTCCATTGTAGGCTTGCTGGACAGTGATGGGTTGGATGAGATTTACCATGTAATCGAGTTAGTTTTGTTAGGGTTTGATCCCTAGTATCCATTATATTCTAAGATTGACGTTGCTATGACTTTGCTATGCTTAATTCTTGTCGCTAGGGCCCGAGTGCCATGATTTCAGATCTGAACCTATTATGTTTTCATGAATATATGTGAGTTCTTGATCCTATCTTGCAAGTCAATAGTCACCTACTATGTGTTATGATCCGGCAACCCCGAAGTGACAATAATCGGGACCACTCCCGGTGATGACCGTAGTTTGAGGAGTTCATGTATTCACTAAGTGTTAATTCTTTGGTCCGGTACTCTATTAAAAGGAGGCCTTAATATCCCTTAGTTTCCAATAGGACCCCTCTGCCACGGGAGGGTAGGACAAAAGATGTCATGCAAGTTCTTTTCCATAAGCACGTATGACTATATTCAAAATACATGCCTACATTACATTGATGAACTGGAGCTAGTCTTGTGTCACCCTATGTTATAACTGTTGCATGAGGAATCGCATCCGACATAATTATCCATCATTGATTCATTGCCTACGAGATTTTCACATATTGATCTTTGCTTAGTTACTTTTCCGTTGCCACTGTTACAATTACTACAAAACTGCTACTGTTACCTTTGCCACCGTTACCGTTACTTCCATACTACTTTGCTACTAAATACTTTGCTGCATATATTAAGTTTTCTAGGTGTGGTTGAATTGACAACTCAACTGCTAATACTTGAGAATATTCTTTGGCTTCCCTTGTGTCGAATCAATAAATTTGGGTTGGATAGTCTACCATCGAAAACTGTTGCGATCCCCTATACTTGTGGGTTATCAGCGGCGACCGAACCTTTACAAACAAGGTTGGGGCAATCTCCACAACTTGACTGGAGGCTCCCAACACCACCACGAAGCTTCACCACCATTGAATGTGGCTCTAAGGTGACCTCAACCATCTAGGGTGCTCAAACACCCAAGAGTAACAAGATCTGCAAGGGATTAGTTGGGAGAATCAAATTTCTCTTGGTGGAAGTGTAGATCGGGTCCTTCTCAACCAATCCCTAGAAAATCAACAAGTTTGATTGGCTAGGGATAGAGATCAAGTGAAAGTGAGTTTTGGAGCAACAATGGAGTTTGGGGGAGGAAGAGGTAGGTCTTCTTGGAGAAGAAGACCCCCTTATATAGTGGGCGACAAGATCCAACGGTTATTCCCGTGCTTAGCCGGCAACGCATGATACTTCTGCTATGCATGATACTTGATGATGCCACTTCTGCTATGGATGATACTTATGATGAAACTACTTCTATGCTTGATAATATTGTGCCATTAGGTGAATTTCTTGATGAACAACTTGCAAGGGTTAGAGAGAATGAAATTATTGAAACTGGTAATATTGATGAAAGTGATGATGAAGATTCTCCCCCTAGATATGAATTGCCTGATGTGCCTAAGGGTTATGTTATGGATGAAGAAACTACTAGAGACTTTTTTGCTTGCAAAGATAGATATGATCTTAAGAAACTGTTAGCTAAGCTGAAAGAAAAATCTGTGAATGCTAGAATGAAATATGACCCTACTTTTGCTACTTCACCTATCTGTATTTCTCATAAGAATTATGATTTCTCTATCAATCCTGAGTTAATTACTTTGGTTGAATCTGATCCTTTTTATGGCTATGAATCTGAAACTGTTGTGGCACATCTTACTAAATTAAATGATATAGCCACCCTATTCACTCATCAGGAAAAATGCGTTACTACTATATCCTTAAGTTATTTCCGTTCTCATTAAAGGGTGATGCTAAAACATGGTTCAATTATCTTACTCCTGGTTGTGTGTGTAGTCCCTAGGATATGATTTATTACTTCTCTACTAAATATTTCCCCGCTCATAAGAAACAAGCTGCCTCAAGGGAAATATATAATTTTGTGCAAATTGAAGAAGAGAGTCTCCCACAAGCTTGGGGGAGGCTTCTCCAATTACTTAATGCTTTGCCTGATCATCCTCTCAAGAAAATGAAATACTTAATATCTTTTATAATGGACTAATCAATGCTTCTAGAGACCACCTGGATAGTTGTGTTGGTTGTGTTTTCAGGGAAAGAACCGTTGATGAAAGTGCGTTATATCGACTAGAGGGCGTGAATAGGCGATTTTTATGAATTCTTCACTTAGGAATTTGCGGTTGAGAAATTCCTTAACGAAGAACTACTTCCAGCGGAATAAGTACTCAAAAGTAAACATAACAGAGCACATGCATGGTCCTCATGATGAAATGAAGACGAGCTCAGAGTACAGAAAGCATAAACACAGGATAGCACAGGATGAAGACAAACAGACTGAAGAACTTGAAGTGAGGAAATTGGGAAAGTCTTCAGTCAAAGTCTTCAAACACGGATATGAACAAGTACACTTCACAGCAATGAGGAAATGAAAGAGTTGAGGAAATAGAACCAGTAAGCTTGGTGAAGAAAATGATTTGGTAGACCAGTTCCAACTGCTATCTTAGTTGTACATCTGGTTGGAGCGGGTAGGTATTTAAACCTGAGGACACACAGTCCTCACCGTATTCTCCTTGAGCTAAAGTCACACAGACCTTGCCCAATCACTCGTGGTAAGTCTTCAGGTGACTTCCAAACCTTCACAAACTCGGTCACTCGGCGATCCACAATTCCTCTTGGATGCTCTAGACCATGACGCCTAACCATCTGGAAGAAGCACAGTCTTCAAAGGTAACAAGCGTCGGATCCACGCAGGATCAATCTCTTCAGTGATGCCTAATCACTTGGGTTTGTAGGTGTTTGGGTTTGGGTTTTCCTCACTTGATGATTTTCGCTCAAAGTCCTCGGAGGATGGGATGCTCTCAAATGACAAGTGTCAGTTTCTCTCGGAGCAGCCAACCAGCTAGTGGTTGTAGGGGGTGGCTATTTATAGCCTAGGGAGCAGCCCGACATGATAAGACATAAATGCCTTTCAATGATATGACCGTTATGTGGGTAGATATTTTTGGGACAGCTGGCGCATAGCACAGCAACGGTCGGATATTTGAGGCTCAAATTCCTCAGGGCTATCATGTTCCTCACTTTGTAGACAATACGCACTGGTGAGTTCCTAACTCCTCAGTTAGAACAAATTCCTCAGAGACCAGAGAACTTTGTCTATGTCATTGAAGAATATGACTGAACTGTATGAGATTTCCAATGGCTTCACTCGAAGGGCTTGGTAGGTGTAGGATTTTGAGTTGAGCATCACATGGAAATTTTTCCTTAGTATTTCCTCGACCCCCTTTAACAGTACGGTGTTTTCTATGACTCAAGAAAGAGAAAATGAAACTACGAAAACAAAAGTCTTCACGCTTCATGTTCCTCGAATGAATACCAAGTCTTCAAGGTCACACCAATTTCTTCACTTTCAAAGTCTTCAGAAAGTCTTCAGAAATCCAAAGTCTTCAGACGAAGAACTTCATTTTTAGGGGTCGACTTTCTCTGTAAATATCAAACTCCTTGTAGACTTATGGACCTGTGTACACTCATAAACACATTAGTCCGTTAACCTATAAGTCTTCAATACACCAAAATCACTAAGGGGCACTAGATGCACTTACAATCTCCCCCTTTTTGGTGATTGATGACAATATAGGTTATGTTTTCAACGGGGATAAACTTATGAGGTGTGAATACTAATATTGAGGAATTTGATTGCAAGATATAGAAGAACTCCCCCTGAAGATGTGCATAGTGAGGAATTTGCTTTTGAAGAAATGCACACTTGAAGAGTAGAATCATGGAGATCCCCCCCTATATCTTGTAATTCATACACGCATTTGAAGTATAATATGAAGAATTTGAAATGCATGATGAAATATGGTGACTGAAGTAATTCAACATGCGTGCATTAACATTAACGAGGAATAAGCATGCAGAAAATCAAAGCAAAAGTATCAGGCCACCATAGAGTTTAAGTTTACAACTTGATCCAGCAAAGTCATCAGAAGAACGAGAGTTGTAACTTAGCAAAAAAACGCCCATATAGATAGACCCGCTTGAAGACTAACTCAAATTTCTCCCCCTTTGTCATCGAATGACCAAAAGGATCGAAAATGAGGACTAACGCCCCTGAAGAATGTCAAGTTGATGAAGGAGCGCCAGCGTTGTTGGGGTCGTTTGTTGATGTTGGGCCTGCCGCAGTGTCGTCCAAGTCTTCATGCTCGTCGGTGTCGCGTGATGAAGAATAGGAGCTTGCCACCAAGGAAGGAACCTTGACCTTCTTGTATTTCTTTGGTGGAGGAGCATACCAGTCAAAATCTTCCTTCAGACCCATGTTCTTCAGATCTTCTTTGCTATAGATGTGAGACAGAACAGCCCAGGTCCGGTTGAAGGTTTCATGGAGGTAGTAATGGTTTTTATTCACTGCATTGTGGGTAGCAGTCATATTATAAAGAATTGAACCAAACTGACGCTTGACCCATTTGTGATTGCGATCAACCTTCTGATGAAGACTGAGGAGAAGCTCACGATCAGTCATCACCCTGGGTGATGTGCCTTGAAGATTTTTCTTGGGTGTGTTTGCGGCCGGGTCATGAGTGGCAGAGTCATCATTGGTGGAGTAATATGTTGCTTTGAGAAATTGACCATCCAATGGATGAATGCCTCCATCAATAACAGCAGAGGCCTTGCCCTTGTCATCAACTGAGCAAAATGTCCATTTGAGGAATTCAATCGGGGGCAAGTAGCTGCAATGGTTCGGTGTATCAGCTTTGTAGTTGAGTGAAGACCTTGTTATGATGAATCTCATAATCCACGGTGCGTAAGGCTTCAGCTCAAATGGTGACATTGTGACATTGGCCAGAGTCATAATGAAGAAATCATGGAAGTTGACGGGAACGCCATGCATAATATTGAATAGCAGATTCTTCATGATGCCAACGACTTATTCTTCATTCGAGTTGTGGCCCTTGATAGGACTCAATGTCTTCGTCAAGATGCGACAGACAGTGCGAGGCACATATAGCAATTCCTTTACGAGGAATTTGGTTCTTGAGGCCTGACCTGGCTTCAATGGCTTCATCAGCACTTGCATATAATGAGCAGAAAGCTCAGGCTCTTGGTACAAGCAACGAGCAGCTTAGTGGGGAGGACTGAGAGGCAAAGCACGAAGCAATTCAGAAGTTGGTGCCTTATAGTGAGTGTTTTCAGTCATCCAGTCCAGCACCCAAGAGTTTACATCTTCAGATTCTCCGGTGATGTGTAGCGTTGCATAAAATTGAAGAATGAGTTCTTCATTCCAATCATAGATATCAGTGCAGAAGTTTAACAGTCCAACATCGTGAAGAACACTGAGGACTGGCACGAAGCACGGCAGAGATTCCATATCCACGGGAGGAATATGCTCATGATCGAAGACTTTGTCTTTGTTGAACGGCACTGACGAATAAAGATTTGCCTGGCTGGCAGTCCAGAAATGCCTCTTCCTAATGTGAGCAGAGTCATAGGGGTTGTAGTCTGTGAAGAATACATGTTCGCCAAAGAAATCATCAGCCTTCAATTTTTGCTTCTTTGAGAATGGATCCTTTGGCTTTGGCTGAGGAATGTCAGTCAGTTGCATCATAACCTCAGGAATCGCAATCTCAGGTTCTTCAGGCTGAGGAATTTCTGGTTCCTCTTCAGTGGCAGTCTGTGTCTTCAATGATTCAGCAGCAGCAGTTTCTTCAGCACTAGTAGCTGGAAGTTATTCATGGACAGAAGCAGTGGGGTGAGTTTCTTCAGAGCCCATTGGAACAGTATGTGCTGGGGACTGAGGAATTTGCTGCAATGGCGTGAACAAAGGAGAGTTGGGATGCTGACTGTCCCAAAAGTCATCATTCATCAATGGAGTAGTACTCCCAATGTCCACGTCAGAGTTGTGTTCGTCCAATTCCTCAACACCGTCCTCTTCAGCAGTGAACTGAGGCATGGGCGAGGAGACAATTGGAGTTGAAGGGATTGCGTCCAGTTCAATTTCTTCATCCATCTGCTCTGAGGAAGCAACAGAGGGAATGTCTTCATCTGATCTGCTGGGGATCACATATTCTTCATCAAACAGAACAAGGTCCTTTGATGGCATGGTTGAGATAGGAACATCATCAATCGGGTTTGCACATGAGCTAGTCAGTGGCTTCATCTTCTTCGGAGCTGAAGAATTTGATGAAGTTGATGCTTTCCTTTTCTTCATAGCTGCTCGCTCAGCAGCCTTGGTCTACTTCACATCTGTTGCAGATGGAAGGTTGGGAGTTGGGGTAGGCGCAGGAGGAGCAGAGGAATTTGGTTCAAGTTCTTCAGGCACAACTGATGCAGTTGCCCTGACTTCTTCATTTTCTTCAGGCGCACCACTAGCGGATGCCCTGGCAATTTCTTCAGCGGCTGGAATGCAGTCATCAGCCCTAGAACTCACATTTTCTTCAGCAGCCTGATTTTCATCAGCGGTGTTGGCGTGCTCTTCTGTCTATTGAGCAGATGCTTTGGCTTGAGTAATATCTGGTTGCGATGGAGCTGCAACCTTGGTAGTGAATTTCTCTATCAAATTTACAAACCTGACCTTGGCTCCAAGCCAGTCAGCGTAGTAACGATCAAATTCATCCCTCAGTTGCTTGATCTCTGCTTGCAAGGCAAGGAGTTCTTCAGGGGAAAGCTTCCGAACATTTTGCTTCAGAAAACGTTGTTTCTTGTACTGCGCTTTCTTCACTCTTCTTCCTTGTTCAAATTTCCATTTCTCTTCTTCAATGAAGGCAGTCAAAACATGACTTTGACCAGGAGTGAGGTTCATCTCCGGCAAAGGCGTGTTGGGATCTTTGTGCCATAGATCAATGAAGTCTAGGATCAGCTTCGGATCCAGAAGAAGAGGCACATTGCTGCCTTTGGCTCTAATGGCCTTGACCTGCCTGTCCCTGATGATTTCGGCTAGTTCTTCATCATCAGCCTCATCATCATCAGAGGGCACTTGGAAGGCGACCTGCTTCTTGTGAGGACTTGGTCGGGTGCCTCGTCCAGTAGTGGCCTTTTTCTTCAGTAGAGAGGGTCCGGCTAAGGAACTTGGGGCAGCTGAGGAACTTGCAGAGGCTCCTGAGGCAATAGATATGCCTGCCGTCCTTTGGCACGTGGCGAGATGCACAGGTGCTGAGGATTTTGTCAGAGCAGCCGAAGACTTTGGCGGAGGAGCTGAGGACTTTGGAGGAGCAGGAGCAGTTTTGAGGATTTTGCCTTGAGGGCTTTGAGGAGTCTGGCCGTGAGGGCATTGTTGAGGAACTTGGCCGTGAGGGCATTGAAGATGAAGCACTTGACTTATTCGCATGCTTCTTTGCCATGGCCTTCTTGGGCTTGATAGCAGAGGCCTCAGCAGTGGCAGCAGCAGCAGAGTCTTCGTTGAATTTCCTCACTGCTTCTCTTGCTTGTCTAGCCAACTTGACCTGGCGCTTGGCCCATTCATCAGGATAATCCTCACCGCGCTTGAGGCTGGTGGGATCCGCTTCTTGGCCAGGTGCCAACGGAGGTCTTGGGCATGGAGGGTTTAGAGCGAATTTCTTCCTATATTTGGGAGTCACATACCGGTACTCCCTCCACTCTCTTTCCCATCTCCTCTCTATCCTCTGGATGCACACTTTGCGCTGATTTTTATCCTCTTTGCCAAACTTGGCCTCATTAGGAGTGCAGTAATCAGCATATATGTCATCAGGGATTTCAAAAGCAGTATTGACCTCAGGCCTGTTTGCTCCCTTTTGTGGCTTCTTTCCATCAGCCATTTTCTTCAGATGAGGAATTTGAACAATGGAATTCTCTGAAGATGTATGCAACTTTTCTTTGAGGAACGCTGCAAATGAGTTAAGTTGATGAGAACCTAGATATTCAGCAGCGGACATGAGTACCTGTGAACAGAGTATAGTTGCGAGGAATTTGGAGAGGTCATATGCGTTCTCAGAAGTTTTTTTTAAAGAACAAGTTTGAGGAATTTGAGCAGATGAGTCTTGAAGAATTTCACTAAGCGTTCTTTATCTTAGGTTCCAGAGTTGTGTAGATTGAGAATCCACACAACTGAGGAATCTTGAAAAGAAACGTAGCTTAGAGAAATGAATCAAGAACAGGTGATATGTGAGGTGTTCAGTGTGTGAGGATTTGAAGAAAAACACCTTTGAAGATTTTGTCAGTAAACATTTTAATCAACGAGGGCAGTAAAAGTAACTTTTAATTACCCTGGATGAAGAACACGACAAACTGGGAAGTGTAGATGTGAAGTTCGTTAGTTCAGATCTTCCACACCCTAACTCGGCTGAGGAAGATGGCTACGGCGGCGGCATAGTGAGGAAATCCGCGGCCGGCGCGAGTACGACGGCGACGAGGTCGACGCGGTGAAGCTCTTTCTCACCGGCGATGATGAAGTAGCGGCGGCGCTAGGGTTTGAGAAGCTCGAGCTGGAGTGAGGTCGAGCGGAGTAAAAGAGAAGTGAGGAAGGGAAGGGGGTATTTATAGCCACGGTGAAAAACTGTTTGCCCGAAGAATTATGATGAATGTGCCCCTGACCCTTCTCATTCGCTTGACATGTGCCACCCACGTACTGACAAGTGGAGATCGTGTAAGATCGTGGGTGAAAAGATAAGTGTTTTCGTGGGATGCGGAACGGTTTGAGCGGCAAAGCCGAAAATTCAAATAAGATAAGTTAAAAGTTCTGTTCGCAAATTCTTTAGCTGACAAGGACAAAGTGAAGATTTTGAACGAGTTTCAAATAGAACGCACATGAAGAATTTGTGAATAGATTGGGTGAGTTTAGCATAGAGGGGGGAAGGGTCCGATCACATTCACTTAGCAGAAAAAGCAACTTGAAGAAATAGCAATAAGTAAATGCTGTAGAGAACATAAACTCATATATATACATAGCCAATGAAGAAAAATGACGGAAAAGGTGAAGACAATGCAAAGTTGAAGAATATGAACAACTGAGGAATTTCAAAAACTGAGGAAAAACTCAAATTGAAGATTTTCAACTTTTGGTGGTGGCGTGACCCACCATGTAAGAATGATGACTTCAGACACCGCGTACAATTGTCATAGGGCTCTGAGAATCAAATTCTTCGTTAATTTCTTTACACTTAGAGTGTTATTCTTCATTGATTGAAGAAAAATGTTTCTTCATGTGTTGCACAACTAAGTCATCTGTTTTGCATAAGTGTTAGGATGAGTGTCCTTTTCAAAGAACATTCGAAGATTCTAAGATATTTATCTCACACCGCAACTTGCTAAATCTCTTCTCATCCAAGGGCTTTGTGAAGATATCAGCTAGCTGTTCTTTAGTCTTCACATGCTCAATAGAAATGTCGCCCTTCAACACATGATCATGAAGAAAATGATGACGAATCTGAATGTGCTTTGTCTTCGAGTGCTGAACTGGGTTGTGAGCAATCTTGATGGCACTCTCATTGTCACAGAAGAGAGGCACATTCTTCACGTTGACGTCGTAGTCCTTTAGAGTTTGCTTCATCATAGTAATTGAGCACAGCAAGAACCAGCATCAGTGTACTCAGCTTCAGCAGTAGACAGTGATATGCAGTTATGTTTCTTCGAGGACCAACAGACCAAAGATTTTCCAAGGAAATGGCATGTGCCAGATGTTGACTTGCGGTCCACACGATCACCAGCATAGTCAGAGTCAGAATATCCAATGAGATCAAAAGCCGAGCCCCTGGGGTACCATAACCCAAGTGTTGGTGTGTGAGCTAGATATCGAAGAATATGCTTCACAACCTTATGGTGTGATTCCTTTGGTGTAGCTTGAAATCGGGCACACATGCAAACACTAAGCATAATATCTGGCCTAGATGCACATAGGTACAATAAGGAACCAATCATGGAGCGATATACCTTTTGATCGAAGTCAATACCATTTTCATCAGTGCATAGATGGCCATTTGTGGGCATAGGAATTTTGACGCCTTTGCAATCTTGCATGCCGAATTTCCTCAGTACATCCTTGAGGTATTTCTCCTGAGATATGAATATGCCATTGCGCTGTTGACGAATTTGAAGACCTAAGAAGAATTTCAATTCTCCCAACATAGACATTTGATATTCTTCACTCATCATATAGGCCAATTCATCACTATAACGTTTGTCAGTATAGCCAAAGATAATATCATCAACATATATTTGGCACACAAACAGTTCACCATCATAAGATTTAGTGAAAAGAGTAAGATCAAGTGAACCGGGTTTGAAGCCTTTCTTCATGAGGAATTCCTTCAAAGTATCATACCACGCCCGAGGGGCCTGCTTGAGGCCATAGAGGGCCTTATTAAGTCTGAAGACTTTGTCAGGATGCTTTGGATCTTCAAAACCTGGGGGTAGAGCAACATATACTTCTTCCTCAAGCTTACCATTGAGGAATGCACTTTTCACATCCATTTGATATAAGGTGATATCATGATAGTTAGCATAAGCAAGTAATATGCGAATAGCCTCAAGTCTAGCAACAGGTGCAAAAGTTTCATCGAAATCAATTCCTTCAACATGTGTGTAGCCTTGAGCTACAAGTCGTGCCTTATTCCTCAGAACAAGGCCATTTTCATCTTGCTTGTTGCGGTAGATCCACTTTGTGCCAATGATATTGTGCTTGCGAGGATCTGGACGATTGACCAGTTCCCAGACGTTTTTGAGCTTGAACTGATGTAATTCTTCTTGCATAGCTTGAATCCACTCAGGCTCCAAAAAGGCTTCATCTACCTTAGTGTGCTTTGTGATAGAGACAAAAGCAAAGTGCCCACAAAAGTTAGATAAACGTGAAGCTCTTGAGCGTGTGAGAGGACCTGGTGCTTTAGTGTCATTGATGATTTTCTCAATCTGCACTTCTTTTGCCACGCAAGGATGTGCTGGTTGTCGTCGAGGAATTTGATCAGCATTTTCTTCAGCACCATTTTGTTCAGGTGCCTCAGCTCGACGTTCTTCACTTTCTAGAATGAATTCTTCGGCAAATTCTTTGGTAGGAATGACATCCTCAGTAGCCTTGAACTTGATTGTTTCCTCAGGTACTGGTTCATCTATCACATAAGGTAGGTGCTCTATTTGCGAGCCATTAGTTTCATCGAACCGCACATCTACAGTTTCAACAACCTTGTGAAGAACGATGTTGAAGACTCTGTAGGTGTGCGAGTCCTTTCCGTAACCAAGCATAAAACCTTCATGTGCTTTCGGTGCAAATTTTAGTTGTGATGAGGATCTCTAATCCAACATTTAGCACCGAAGACTTTGAAATAACTCACATTGGGTTTCTTGTCAGTGAGGAGTTCAGAGGAAGTCTTCTTGAAGAATTTGTGAAGATATACTCTGTTGATGATGTGGCACGCAGTATCAATTGCATCAGTCCAAAAACGACGAGGCATCTTGTATTCATCAAGCATAGTGCGAGCCATCTCGACGAGAGTCCTATTCTTGCACTCCACGATGCCGTTCTGTTGAGTAGTATAAGCAGCAGATAACTCATGAGTAATACCAAGTTCATCAAGATAGTCATCGAGACCAGAATTCTTGAACTCAGTTCCATTGTCACTTCTGATGTGCTTAATCTTCACACTAAAGTTGGTTGAAGCCCTCAAAGAAAATTGTTTGAAGACTTCCTGCACTTCATGTTTGTACGTAACAATGTGTACCCATGTGTAATGAGAGTAATCATCAACAATAACAAAGCCATATAGAGATGCATCATTTGTAACTACAGAATAATGGTTAGGACCGAAGAGATCCATGTGAAGCAATTCAAATGGGCGAGTGGTAGTCATAATAGTCTTCGCTGGATGCTTGGCCTTGGTCATCTTTCCAGCTTCACAGGCACCGCATAAGTGATCCTTGAGAACTTTGACATTCTCGATGCCAATGACATGCCTCTTCTTCGCAAGCGTGTTCAAATTCCACATGCCTGCATGACCAAGTCGTCGATGCCATAGCCAGCCTTCTGAAGCTTTTGCAAGTAGGCACACGGCTAGTTGTGGTCCTGTAGAGAAATCAACAATATACAAGTCTCCTCTCCTAAAGCCTTCGAAGACTTTGGAATTGGCAGCTTCCATGATCACAACACAATGATACTTGCCAAAGACAACAACCATATCAAGATCGCTAAGCATTGAGACACACATGAGGTTGTATCCTAAGGACTCGACAAGCATGACCTTGTCCATGTGTCGATCCTTTGAGATTGCAACCTTACCTAGACCCAATACCTGACTTTTTCCTTTGTCAGCGAAGATGATATGCTTCATATGCGATGGAGATAAGGGAGCATCCATCAATAGATTCTTGTCGCCAGTCATGTGATTTGTACATCCACTATCTAGGACCCACTTAGTGGCTTTGGGTTGATCATCCTGTAGATGAATTAGTGCAGCTTACGAACTCATATACTTCATCAGTGAAGAATATGACATTGCAATTCATCAAATCAATTTCATCAAGCAATAGAACAGACAGAGCAGTATGAGGACGTGAGAAATGAGAGTTCATTTCTTCAGTATTAGCCTGCGTCCTTTCAGGCATCCTCAGGTCTCCAGCAAATTCTTCAGACGTTTATGCACGTCTGGAGACCTGACCCTGCAGAAGAAATTGGTTATTTTTCTTCACCACCCACATCTGAAGGGGTGGCAAAGAGTTCATCACTCTGCGAGCTCCACACAAGAAAGGTGGCATAGAAGCCAGTCCATTTCGTTTCACATATAGGAGTTAGGATAAACATATGAATAAGCAGAGAAATTCTTCGAGGACTTACGAGCATAATGATTAGAAGAATAATGCTCATATTCATAGCCTTTAGCTCTTCCCTGCGAAACAGAGGGGTTAGCACGATGATGTTCATATGAGGACTTTGATCCTTTTGAGGAATTTGATCCACGTGAGGAATTTGGTCCATATGAAGAATTTGATCTGGGGTTGATATTCTTCACAGGTGGTGTCATGAGGACATTCACCTGAAGACTTTCAAGACATCTTTTGGAAACCCAGATTTTCTTCATAGGGGAACCGTTCCTGCAGTTAGTGCCAACGTATCTAGCAAATACTTCACCATTCTGATTTTTAAACAATTTATAGATGGAGTCAAATGACTCGTCAGAAGAATGAGGAGATTCACATGTAAAGCCAGATATATTAGATGGATCAACTGGAGGTCCCTTTGCAGCAACCCATGAGGTTTCGGGGTACTGCTCAGGCTTCCAATATGTACAATCAGCATTGAGTTTCCTCTCAAAGGCAATACCCTCTTTCCTAGGGTTCCTGTTGAGAATCTGCTTTTTTAGCACATCACAAAGAGTCTGATGCCCTTTGAGGCTTTTTTACATGCCTGTCATGTACAATTCCTTCAGCCCTGCATCATCAGTGATACTAGCAATGTCCTCAGATGAGGAATTAGTGATAGCAGAGACGGATGAAGAATTTGTAGCATTAGAAGCATTTGAGCATTCAGGTGAGGAATTAGCAGATTCACGTTCAATGCATTTCAAACATGAAGGAAAAAATTCTTCCTGAGCAGCGCTGATTTGTTGGGCTAGCAATGAATCACACTCCTTCTGAAGATCTTCATAACTCACTCTTAGCTTCTCAAGATCTTGCTTTCTTTGAAGAAATTCATAAGAAAGCTTCTCATGATTAGATAAGAGAGTGTTATGATGACCTTGAAGGTTATCAAACCTAGACTGAAGTCTCTGAAGACTCTGAGCCAAAGCTTTTGACTGATCCATTTCTTCACCCAACATATCATCGCTCTTATTTAGCATGTATTGAACTTTTTTCCAAAGCTCTTTGTTGTTTAGTGGCAAGGGAAGCAAGTTTGACATAACTAGGTCCAAATTCATCACCAGATTCATCATCACTAGACTCGGATAGGTAGCATTCAGTTACCTCGACACGTTTTGCCATAAGGCATGATGAAGAGGATGATGATTATGGTTCAAACGTCATCGCTTTGAAAGATTCCTTGAAATACTCAAACCAAGGATCATGACGAGTTCGATGACCTTCATAGACCTCAAACCCAGATAAACTTCGCATGATCGAGATGCATGATGTTCTTGAACTGATTTTGAGACAGACGGGAGCAGATGACGCCCTTCGCCATGAGGTTGAGAAGAGTGTACTTGCGAATGTCATCAGTTTCTGCCATCTTGCACAGATCGGTCAGACCAATCTCAGTGACGGTCCACATCTCGCTGTTTGTCGGGGATATACCCCGCGGCGTAAACCGGCCGGAACTATAACCCGGCCGGACTTGGCGGTTTATTTGAGACCCCGCTGACACTTGGCGATTCACTGGCGACCCGCACAGACCAGACGGTTTACAAGTAACCTGATTGAACATTATGATTCACTGGTAACCCGGCGGGCGGAACAGACGGTGATAAGGCCCAAGGCCCAGTAGGCTGGCTCATATTATGGTGGGCCGGTTTAAGAGGAAAGGTGTGAGGAATATTTGTCTTATACGGAGTTAAGACCTGAACTTGTATCCGGTTTGTATTAGAGATAGACTAGTCCTAATCCTAATAGGACTTCACATGTAACCCGCCCCTTCAACATATATAAGGAGGGGCAGGGCTCCCCAAAGAGGGGAGACAAGCAAGAAGAAACAATCTCTAGGGCTAGACACAACTAGGAGAGCCGGTTTACGGCGACTCCTTCATGATCATAATAAGACCTAGCCTCAAACAGCATGTAGGGTTGTTACCGCATGATGTTTCCCGGGGCCCGAAGCTGTCTAAATCCCTGTCTTGTGTCGCGTCTCTCGATTCCGCTCAACCCCTCTCAAGCTACCACATAGATGCGTTGGCCTCACGACTAAGTCCTTACACTAGGACATCTGCCGTGACAAAACCACGACAGTTGGCGCCCACCATGGGGCCTGCGCACGGTGGTGTTGAGCTCTTGGAGGGATCTGTTCTAGGGTTTCAAGAAGTTGGCGATTTTTTGGATGAAGAAGAGCCGGTGTAGAAAGGTCCAAATTAACTCCGAAGTTCATCAGTCAAGATCGAAACAATTTTTGGGGTTATCCCATGTACTGCCACGATTGATCTGCTTAAGCTGGTGTTTCCAACGGCGGATGTGTCATGTGCTGCTGTTTAGGATGATATCAACTTCAACTTTGTTAATCAAGGGTTAATGCAATTCTAGGACGACCTCAATACAAGGCATCTCATCTAGTGGGGATTTCGAAGGTATACGTTCAGCTAGGTTTGTGCTACGATCGATTCGATCGTGGTGGAGATAACAAGGTATGGCGCCATTACAGGAAGGAATCGAATCCTGGGGAAAAAGCAATCTGTCGCTCACCTGAAGCCTCGAGGGTGGCGTTTCTAAAAAGCAAGTTTATCGGTTGATGCGTAGCGTACGAAAAAGGAAATAGGACTACCCAGGCTGATTCTGCCGACGATGGTCACCGCTCCGTATGGACTACGAGTCTGATCCAAATACAAGAAAAATCGCAGGCCTTTGCACCCTCTCGCGAAGACCCGAATAGTATTGGGTATCAGATTGATCAGCACACATGCAGGCTACCAAGGTTCATAAAATCCTTCACGTACTGCTAAAGCATTGGTCAAAATCAGCTGACGAGTCAAGACCATGTACGGCTTTGCCCCTGCCTCACTCCCGCGGGTGCAGCCTCAAGGCCGCCGTCGACGAGTCACCTTACCTCCCAGATGAGCTGGCCTTTTGTTTCCAACCTGCCACCATGGTTTGGTCTGTCGGCTGCCCAAAATCCAGACCACCCACGACCGAGAGGTGGATATGGTCACGGACCCCATCCCCGCGGACGGGCGGCTCTGGCCTCCGCCGGGTCACCGTCACTGCTACCGGACTGTCATTGAGCTGGAGCTGCCACTGGCCAGTGGGCCGCCCCAATTAAATCGCCTCGCCGCCATAACAGGACGCGGTCGTGCCCTGGCCTCCAGCACCCACGCTGTCCTCTCCAGCTGCTCTTCAAAGCCACCGCAACGACCCACCACTTCAAAGCCGCTCCCTGCGGGTTTACTCGCTGCCGCGACAAGCCTGCAATTCAGGGCGTGCTGAGCCGCCGGCAACTGTCTGAGTCGCCGCCCCATTTTTCCTCTGCTTCTGCGGCGCCTTGAGCCGACGCCTCCGCTGTGGCCGGTCCTGAGTCGCTACGAAGACACCGTCTTCTGCCGCTTGTGACCGGTCCGATTCGCTCCTGCATAAGGCCGCGCCTGTGTGCCTCCGCTCTGGCTTGCGCCGCCGTATTAGTGCGCGCCGCTGGCTCCGGCTCACTGTCTATCCATTTTGTGCTTACCTGCGACCGGCAGGGTCTAGATATGCAGCGCCATCTCCCGCGTCAACCTGCTTCAAGCCGGCCAAGCTGCCTTCACCGCTCCTCTGAGGCCTGCGAGCCGCTGCTGCCGATGAGTTTTCAAGTCACCCCTGCTCGATTTTGCTTCTGAAATTACTACACTCCCGCGTGCTTTTCTGTTGGCTGATTCCTGAAGAAAGAGGAATTAGGGAGTTGATTGAACGATGGACAAAGAAAAAGAGACGTTCCATTTGAGAAAGGCAAAGTTGATCCACTCCAATCATAGTACAGTACGTCTACGCTGAACAAACTGCTGCAAGCTGAAAATCGGTCCAGCTACTTGTGTGCTTGGCTGCTTGCTCGCTAGCTGTTTTCTGCAAGTACATCTGCGGTTGATCCTAGGTGATCTGCTCTACGGTTTAAAATCCAGTATCGTCCTCGAGCCACCACCACAGAACCACCACCTTGAGCTGTTTGTGCTATCAAGTCGCCGTTCCGCCGCTTGCCACTGTCCAAATTCAAAAACAAGTGCAGAGTTGAAGCTGAAATGTTGGTGTTTCCAACAAACCGCCTCCGTGGACACTTATGTGGCAATCGCTGTTGCGGTTGTATCATCGACGCGCCATGTGCACCCCGTTAACAAATTACGGTCGAAGCTAGCCATACTGGAGAAAAGTTGATTGTTGCACACAGAGTTTGTACGAATACATACTGGAGAAAACATCAAGTATTCACATGGAAGATCAAGTTGAAAAGTCAACCATATTATTAGGACATGTGCGTTGGCAGTCCTTGATGGTTGGTCATGTGTATGGCTATTATCAGGGAAGGATAGCTGCTAGAGATATTCAGATGAGCTGCTATCAACATCCAAAAAATACCAGGTGCTATTTACCTATTTATTCTTAAGCATATATTAATTTATCTGAGCAAAACTACTTTTCCCTGCTTTATTTTAGATGCAGGAGAATTATTCATTACAAAATGGCACTATACTGCGGAGATGGAGACGTGCCAACATCATTCGGCACAAGAGGTCGTCCTTACTCAACAGACTCCCGCACCGGTTTACAACGTCGTGGCCGTCTCTCGCGACCACACCGGCTTACAACGCCACGGACGACTCGCACGTCCGCTCTCGCGGCCGGTTCACGCGTCCGCGCCGGTTTACAACGAGGAGGACAACTTGCTTGTCCACACCGGCATACAACGCCGTGGCCGACACATCTATGTTGCCTCTGATGCTGTTGTCATTTTTACCGTCCGTCTCTCGCGGCCTGTCTACATCAACACACCGGGTCGCACCTGTCTGCATGAGCTGATTATTGAGTATGAGCAAGTCACAGCTTGGGTAGCCCGGTTTTCTTTCAAATGGAGGCAAATTATCATATACTATCAACCGTCGTCTGCACTGGGTGGCTCAATGGGCAGGCGCACAAGTCACCGCCACTACAGTTTGGTTAACTTCAAATCGCCAGTTGGAAGGAACCATTGGCCGAGTTGCTGACACGGCTCATACGGGATCATTTATAACCCGCCGCAGTCACCTCAACCTTCTGTGGATTCACATCGTGCTATCAACACCAATGATATACAAGTTATGTCGGTTTACATCACGGTCAAATATGGAGAGTCTCAAGCCAACTCCTCGAGTCACTTTTGAGACTCGGGGGCTACGATTACATGACTCAGCAAATCTTGTCAGTTTCAGCAAATTTAAGAACCCCAGGACGATGGAGGGAAAGATAACCCGGTCCCGGAGACTACTGTCATATTGATGAAAATTAAAAGGCTGTCAGGAAATTTCCGGCTTAAAAGTATATAAGAGCTGCAAAATCCCGGCTCAATGAAGAAGTTCTGGGTCATCAGAAAGGATTCCGGTTTAAAATCCGGCTCAAGGGGAGTCAGTCTCACTGAAGCTCTCAAATATCCGGTTTACAATCCGGTTCAAGGGAAATATGTTCCCCCACAAAGCTCTGAAGCTCTCAAATCCGGTTTAAGAATTTCCGGTTCAAGAGGAATTAATCTCTCGCAAGTTCGAGCTGAAAGGCCGTCAGAAAATTTTCGGCTGAAAATGAAGGTTCCGATTTAAAATCCGGTTCAAGGGAAAGATGTCTCCCATAAAACATTGAAGCTCTCAATATCCGGTTCAAAATATCAGTTCGAGAAGAATTTATCTTTTGCAAAAAGTTAAAGGTAGCCGAAGAAGACCTGTTGCCATGATGCGTGGTTCAAACATGGGTATCCCGCCTTATTGGCCTGTCATATTATTGATCACATGGGGGCTTCTGCTTATAAAGTGGCGTCCGATTTACCCCTTGATTCATCTTATCAAAGCTTTCTACAATATCACTTGGGGGCTTGGTCGTATCCGAACCATAGCTACACCTCTTGATCGGCACAATGCCACAGCATCACTTGGGGGCTTGGTCGTATCCGAACCATAGTCACACCTTTTGATCGGCTCAAAGCCAAATCAATCTGGGGCCAAAGAGAGTGTTGTGAAACAACAACTCACACATAGGCACCCACTGAGCACAGCTCAAAACGTTACTTGGGGATTCTTTGCTATCGCAATGAACCTAGAATCTACACTTGTAATGGGCTATCAAGCCATGGCTTGGAAGCCTGGCGTATACACCTAAAACCCCGGGTTAACCTGCCTCTTTAAGTAAGTCACGCCGCCCAGGTAAACCTGGTATGACCCTTCGAACTTTGACAAGTTACTCTAAAATGCAGACCCTGAACTTGTCAAGATAAAACGATGATTTGTTAAGGATTGCGGACCATCTTAAAAGGCTTTGCAAAAATGGTTTAACTCAGTAGCCTGGCAGCCCATGAAAAGCCTCGAATTTGGGGCCTGGCAGCCCGTGAAAAGCCTCGACTACAACGGTTTTTATTTGCATTTGCTAAGTTTTCTTTGTGTTCATAAGATTTGTGATATTTTTAAACCGGTGTTCATCAACCCGGCTTGACTTTCAACTACAAGTTGTCAGTATATGATCAGTTATAATCCGGAGACTATCAGCCCGGTCTGGTTTCGACTATAAGTCGCCAGAATTGAATATGGATAAACCGGTGTTTATCACAACCCGGAACGGTTTTATCATAAACCGGCACAATATGGGAGGAGTTATCAGTACTCAAAATTTGGGTTATCACCCTTACTACAAAAAGTTGGTAAACCAACGATGTGATTCAATGTCACAGGTATGATATATTTCATATTTGATTATTCTTAAGTGCAGCCTTGGTTATAAACCTAGGTTATATGTTGGGCATTATGACCCGTCCGGCGGTAAACCGCCAGGACACTTTAAACTTGTTGTATGCAGAAACAAGTTGAATAAAGCATGATGATAAATTATCCGGTGTTTATTAAACCGGCCTGGCTTTAAGACGATAAGTCGCCAGTATATGATGAGAAATTATCCGATGTTTGTTAACCCGGCCTGGCTTTGGACTATAAGTCGCCAGTATATATTTGGATTGCGTCATTGGAATCATGCGTTTATAAATCATTGGGTTATATTATTCAAATAGCCAAACTTGGCTGAATTTTCATTATGATATTGGATGAATAAGGTTTTCATACCGGATTATATTATCTTGAATAGCCAACATGGCTGTATATTTATTATGGTTATTAATAACCGGTATTATTGAGGTTTTCAAAGTCGCTTTAGCGCAATGGCTATTATTTTACCAAAGGATATGATTTATTCTACAATGGAAGTAATAGTCCCGAGTCGCTGCAGGCTTACGACCCGGCACTTGGGGGCTACATTATTCAAATTAAGATTACATGCAAGTCTCATGTCGCTGCAAGCATGCACCATGGCACTTGGGGGCTAATGCAAAGTCATTTTTATTAGCCTTATTGAAGACTCGACTCGTCACATCATAATGAGTCGGCCCTTGGGGGCTATCAATTGCTCCTGTCAACAATTCAAGGTACACAAGTCTTAAAACCATTATATTGAAAGGTCCATTGCTCAGTTGGTAAAGCACAAAGCTCTTAACCTTGTGGGTGTGGGTTCAAGCCTCATGATGGGGGTTACATTATATGATGTTCTTTTCAAAGAAGTATATATAAGTACCAGCTCAATATTATCTTACTAAGCCGGCCCTTGGGGGCTACACATTATTGTTCAAATCTACATGATCATATTTATAAAGTCCCTGCTCATTATTACATAATGACCCGACACTTGGGGGCTACATATATGGAGTATTCAGTTTTTACTAGTGACTCAGATGAACAACATGGATTTCTTCAAAGTGGCAGTAATTATATGGAAACAAGTCTTAAGACATCACTTTGTTCTGCTCAAGACTTGGGGGCTACAGGTAATATGGATATAAGAGAGAAAAATCTTCAAATTCTCAGTTCTGAGCAAACCAGATTGACCCGGTGTCTGCAACAATTATGACCCGGCGTCGGTAAATTATGACTCGGTGCCATCCATATTTATAAACCGGCAATTTTGGTAATATTAAACCGGCAAGTTTTACATCTTCAAACCGGCTGAATATCAGATGAGTATTTCAAGACCAATATTTCTTAAGCCGGCGCTTTGGAAGCCGACTCAAGTGGATTATTCTTCACAATATTTCTCTATGAGAAACCAATGTCAGCAAATTGAGTATGAAGCTAGCTTATTGACCTGGATTTTCTAGAAGAAGGAAATGACAAGCAATTAAGGATGATCAGGTGCCGATTTACAAGAATTCTGAACCCGGAGCATAATCTGTCAAGTTTGTTCTTGTGTTTATTTTACAGGATCAGATTAACATGGAAAATTCCAAATTAAACTGGGGGCTAATGTCGGGGATATACCCCACGGTGTAAACCGGCCGGAAGTATAACCCGGCCGGACTTGGCGGTTTATTTGAGACCTCGCTGACACTTGGCGATTCACTGGCGACCCGCACAGACCAGACGGTTTACAAGTAACCTGATTGAACATTATGATTCACTGGTAACCCAGCGGGCGGAACAGACGGTGACAAGGCCCAAGGCCCAGTAGGCTGGCTCATATTATGGTGGGCCGGTTTAAGAGGAAAGGTGTGAGGAATATTTGTCTTATACGGAGTTAAGACCTGAACTTGTATCCGGTTTGTATTAGAGATAGACTAGTCCTAATCCTAATAGGACTTCACATGTAACCCGCCCCTTCAACATATATAAGGAGGGGCAGGGCTCCCCAAAGAGGGGAGACATGCAAGAAGAAACAATCTCTAGGGCTAGACACAACTAGGAGAGCCGGTTTACGGCGACTCCTTCATGATCATAATGAGACCTAGCCTCAAACAGCATGTAGGGTTGTTACCGGATGATGTTTCCCGGGGCCCGAAGCTGTCTAAATCCCTGTCTTGTATTGCGTCTCTTGATTTCGCTCAACCCCTCTCAAGCTACGACATAGATGCGTTGGCCTCACGACTAAGTCCTTACACTAGGACATCTGCCATGACAAAACCACGACACTGTTCATCGCCATGAGGCGCTTCTTCATCATGGCCTTCCACTTGGGATACTCGTGACCGTCAATGATGGGGCAAGACACAGTCTTCATTCCTGTGGTCGACATAACTAGAACTCCAGGCGGTTAAACCAAAATCACAAAGAACAAGGGAGTACCTTGCTCCGATACCAATTGAAAGTGCGTTATATCGACTAGAGGGGGGTGAATAGGCGATTTTTATGAATTCTTCACTGAGGAATTTGTGGGTGAGGAAATTCCTTAACGAAGAACTACTTGCAGCGGAATAAGTACTCAAAAGTAAACATAGTAGAGCACATGCATGGTCCACATGATGAAATGAAGACGAGCTCAGAGTACAGAAAGCGTAAACACAGGATAGCACAGGATGAAGACAAACAGACTGAAGAAATTCAACTGAGGAAATTCAGAAAGTCTTCACACACATATATGAACAAATACACTTCACAGCAATGAGGAAACGAAAGAGTTGAGGAAATAGAACCAGTAAGCTTGGTGAAGACAGTGATTTGGTAGACCAGTTCCAACTGATGTGTCAGTTGTACATCTGGTTGGAGCGGGTAGGTTTTTAAACCTGAGGACACACAGTCCTCACCATATTCTCCTTGAGCTAAAGTCACACAGACCTCGCCCAATCAATCGTGGTAAGTATTCAAGTGACTTCCAAACCTTCACAAACTCGGTCACTCGGCGATCCACAATTCCTCTTGGATGCTCTAGACCATGATGCCTAACCGTCTGGAAGAAGCATAGTCTTCAAAGGTAACAAGCGTCGGATACACGCAGGATCAATCTCTTCAGTGATGCTCAATCACTTGGGTTTGTAGGTGTTTGGGTTTGGGTTTTCCTCACTTGATGATTTTCGCTCAAAGTCCTCGGAGGATGGGATGCTCCCAAATGGCAAGTGTCAGTTTCTCTCGGAGCAGCCAACCAGCTAGTGGTTGTAGGGGGCGTCTATTTATAGCCTAGGGAGCAGCCCGACATGATAAGACATAAATGCCCTTCAATGATATGACCGTTAGGCGGGTAGATATTTTTGGGACAGCTGGCGCATAGCACAGCAACGGTCGGATATTTGAGGCTCAAATTCCTCAGGGCTATCATGTTCCTCACTTTGTAGACAATCCGCACTGGCGAATTCCTAACTGCTCAGTTAGAACAAATTCCTCAGAGACCAGAAGAACTTTGTCTCTGTCACTGAAGAATATGACTGAACTGTATGAAATTTCCAATGGCTTCACTCGAAGGGATTGGTAGGTGTAGGATTTTGAGTTGAGCATCACATGGAAATTTTTCCTTAGTATTTCCTCGACCCCCTTTAACAGTATGGTGTTTCCTATGACTCAAGAAAGAGAAAATGAAACTATGAAAAAAAAAGTCTTCATGCTTCATGTTCCTCAAATGAATACCAAGTCTTCAAGGTCACACCAATTTCTTCACTTTCAAAGACTTCAGAAAGTCTTCAGACGAAGAACTTCATTTTTAGGGGTCGACTTTCTCTATAATATCAAACTCCTCATAGACTTATGGACCTGTGTACACTCATAAACACATTTGTCCCTTAACCTATAAGTCTTCAATACACCAAAATCACTAAGGGGCACTAGATGCACTTACAGTTGAGTAAGCTGAATTGTTGTTGAATAATATATTGAGTAATGATAATTATTGGACACTTCCTGAACCAACTCCTATGCCAACTCCGAAGAAAAGGGGTATTATATTTCTTAGTCCTGAAGATATGCAAGATGCAAAGAAATCTATGAAAGAAAAGGGTATTAAAGCTAAAGATGTTAAGAATTTACCACCTATTGAAGAAATGCATGGTCTTGATAGCCCGACACAGGTAGTAAAGGTAAGTTCTCTCTATTGATTTGATAAGGGTGAAATCCCATCTACTAAGTTTGCTAGCCAATGCTTGGATGGTTTGATAATTTTATTGTTAAATAAGAAAACTTCAATGCTTATGTTGGTAGACAATTGAAATGTAATGCTTATATGATTGAACACTTGAGTGATTATATGTCTAGAGTTAAAGGTGACCTTAAACTTATTAGTAAACATGCTTCTATGGTTACCACTCAGGTAGAACAAGTGCTTAAAGCTCAAAATGATTTGCTCAATGAATTAAATAATAAGATAAATGATAACGCTGTTAGAGTTATGACTAGAGGGGGTAAAATGACTCAGGAACCTTTGTATCCTGAGGGCCACCCTAAGAGAGTTGAGCAAGATTCTCAGAGAACTAATGTTGATACACCTAGTCCTTCTAAGAAGAAGAAGAAAAATTATAGGACTTTACATGCTTCTAGTGAACCTGTTGTTGACATACCTGAGAATCCCAATGATATTTTTATTTCTGATGCTGAAACACAATCCGGTAATGAACATGAACCTAGTGATAATGTTAGCAATGATGTTCATGTTGATGCTCAACCTAGTAATGACAATGATGTAGAAATTGAACCTGTTGTTGATCTTGATAACCCACAATCAAAGAATCAACGTTATGATAAGACAGACTTTGTTGCTCGGAAACACGGTAAAGAAAGAGAACCATGGGTTCAGAAACCCATGCATTTCCCTCCTAAACCATCCAAGAAGAAGGATGAGGAGGATTTTGAGCGCTTTGCTGAAATGATTAGACCTATCTTTTTTGCGTATGCGTTTGACTGATATGCTTAAAATGGATCCTCATGCTAAGTACATGAAAGATATTATTACAAATAAAAGAAAGATACCGGAAGCTGAAATTTCCACCATGCTTGCCAATTATACTTTTAAAGGTGGAATACCAAAGAAACTTGGAGATCCAGCAGTACCAACTATACCATGCTCCATTAGAAGAAACTATGTTAAAGCTACTTTATGTGATCTTGGAGCCGGTGTTAGTGTTATCCCGCTCTCTTTATATCATAGACTTGATTTGAATAAGTTGACACCTACTGAAATATCTTTGCAAATGGCCGATAAATCAACTGATATACCTGTCGGTATTTGTGCCTGTTGTGGTTGCAAACGGTACTATTTTAACGGACTTTGTTATTGTTGATATTCCCGAGGATGATAGTATGTCGATTATCCTTGGTAGACCCTTTTTGAATACTGCAGGGGCTGTTATTGATTACAACAAAGGCAATGTCACTTTTCATGTTAATGGTAATGAGCATGCGGTACACTTTCCGAGGAAACAGCCTTAAGTCCACAGTATCAATTCTATTGGAAAAAATTCAACAATTACTATTGGAGGTTTTGAATTTCCTCTTCCTAAAGTCAAGAAGAAATATGATATTCTCATTGTTGGGGACATGCATATCCCTATTGAGGTAACCTGGTGTTATTCAAAAATTCTCCGGTTTCATGCGATTCGGAAAGAGTTTGTTAACAAGACTTGATCAACCTTGTTAGTGGATTCCTTTTGATGAGCATGAGATGGATGAAGTTAGAAAGCACAACTCTATGTACCTCCTTTTACTTTCTGTTATTTAGATTAAATAAAGCAAAATAGTATTTTCTGTCTGTCTTCTGAATTATCCTTGCAATAAAAAATACCCTGAAAATTAAAGTTCTCCAAACGTCCTGAAAATGAAATGTGATTTTTTATAGAATATTTAAGAATATCTGGCACTGAGAACACACCAGGGGGCCCCACCATCTGGCTACGAGGGTGCAGGGCGACCCCCTGCCTCGCGGGCCCCACATGGACCCCCTCCACTTATTCCAACACCCACTCACTTCGTCTTCCTCCAGAAAAAAATCCTCCCATACCTCAAACCCGTGTTCTAGCTCATCTTGCTACCATTTTCTATCTCCTTGCTCAAAGCTTCATTCACAAAACTGTTTTGGCGGATTGTTCTTCAGTATGTGACTCCTCCAATGGTCCAATTAGTTTTTGTTCTAGTGCTTTATTTATTGCAAACTTTTGCTACTTAGGTGACCATGTTCTGGAGCTTGCATGCCAAATTTATATGGTAACAAGTAGTTTTAAAGCATGATAAAGCCTCTAGGCACTTGTGGCAGAAGTTGCTATCAATCTTTTTTAGTTTTATTCACTTTTATTTTGAGTCACTAAAAATTTCAGAAATTTTTCAGAGAAAGAAAATGATAAAGAGATTGTTGAGGGGCTCTTCGAGCCGAAGCTCGAAGGATAAGCAGAATGAGGAGAACAAAAAGCCCAAAGACAATCTTCCTCGCACTGTGGAGGTTCGACCGTGCGAATGGCCTTGTGATGTGTTCTTGAGAGCCGCCGGAATTTATGATGATTTTTATCACTTGGTGTCGGGACCGGTTTTCCAATAAAACATTTATTGAAAATCCGACCCTTGTGCCGACCAGTACAGAAGAATTCTCCTTACTGGCAGACAAAACCTTGATACAGAAATCCAGCAGTACTAAATATTATACAAGGTTGAGCTGAGGATGCTCAACAATTTATTACAAGCATGCCGATATTATACATAAAGGCGGATATGACACAGGGGTATGGTGGCATAACTACTGACTCGTAATAAAGGTGGATATGTCACAGTGGAGTGGGTGACACAACTCCGAAATGTTACAGCTCATCAAGCGTCGGAGTGAGGCTTGATGATTTTATTTGGGTAGCGGAAGCGTATATAATACAAGTGATCGACTCCAGGATCGCACGTGACTGACAGGGACTCCTCTAGGCGTCGGACTCGCTATCGAACTCTTCATCCATAAGATCGCCTTCGTCAACATCTGGCCAAATCAACAAGCCAGGTGAGTACTATGAACGTACTCGCAAGACAGTTTGGACATAAGATATAACAAATGTAAACATGATGCACCTGAGCAGGTTAGTATGCACGATCAAATAAATAAATTTGCACTGCACGATAAATAAAAGGAAGTCAGGCGGTAGTCCTACCGAAATCCCGATAAGATAACTGAAAACCGATCAGGTGTCGGAAGCGACGCCTCGAAGGGTAAAAATAAGTAAACATGCCGCAGTCGGGTGTCGGAGCGACACCACATAAAGGGCTTTATATTGAAACGTAAATAACAGAGCATGCCACAGTCGGACGTCTAAGCGACATCTCGAAAAGAGCTTATAACGAAATAAAATGACAAGAGTGCCATAGTCGGACGTGTGAGCGACATCACATAAAGGGCTTATATCAAAAGTAAACAACAACAATGCCACAGTCGGACGTCTGAGCGACATCACATAAAGGTCTTATATCAAAAGTAAACAACAATAATGCCTCAGTCGGACGTATGAGCGACATCACATAAAGGGCTTATATAAAGAGTAAACAACAATAATGCCTCAGTCGGACGTCTGAGCGACATCACATAAAGGGCTTATAGCTTATCATTCGAAATTAAGTAGTTCGTGTATTTAAATTATCACAAGGAAATACTCAGCACATAATAATCAACTAGTTAGTTCATTCACGGAAATAACATTCGGCTGTGTTTACCATTCTCAGTTTCAAACTTATTCTCCGGAGATTGTCACTGGGGTTGACACTGAGATCGACGTTGAGATGAACACTGACACTAAGATGATGTCCAAGTCCTTACTCGTTGACATGGATACTCGAATGATTTTGACTCTGTAGAGTTTGTACTCTTTAACCACAGCCAACGGATTTCAGTAGTCACAAGGACTAGTTCCGTTTACGGTGTTTTAGAAGAAACACGTCTAACCGGTACACACCCATTCCACATTCCGCTGCCAGGAATCACCCTTGGCAACGTTCAAGAAAAACCTTAAGACGGGGAGGCCACAATCTCGAATAGCATGGGATCAAATTTATATCGCAAGCTCTAAGGGGTGCCCCCCTCTCGGTCCCAACCGGAAACACCCATGCCCCCTGACCAGATGACGGGCTTTAATCCAGGGCCATGGAACCCTCATCGCGATCCCTCTATTTGCTGTGTACACGAAAATAGGTTTGCAACTTACTAAACCGCACCTTTTGCAGAAAACATGTGGCAGCACGAAGGGAAACGAATGGGATCGAGACTCGATCCTCGTTGACACTGGAGTTACACGGTTGACGTAAGACTGGCATGCTTCAACAATACCATCTTACAACCTATCATGCCACCACAGGCTCAGGTTGTCTTATCATATGAACGTATCAAACTTCGAAGCTCACCGGTAGCTTACCTTGCATGTAACATACCATTCACTATTGCTTATACAAACATGCCATGAGAAAGAACTACTCGAACAAACATGCAAAACACTCATCATATCAAAGGTTCAAACATGCTTGCCTGGTTCGGAGTAGTCGGAGTCTAGCTCGGTAAAGTTTGCGTCTCCTTTATCTCCTTCGGTATCTACGTATTAAAAGAAAATCGGATACTACATAAATACCGTGCGTGCACAAAAAGTATCTCAAATATTTTTCAAATAAATATGACAAAAAACTAGACAGAAAAACAAAGATGACTGAAAAAGATTCAAGTCAAAATCATCTTTTGTTTAAAAGTTATAAGGGTTTTAGTCCAGGGGCATTTCTGTAATGAAACAGAAAGTTTCTAGGGTTTATATTATAAAAACAGAAAACGTTTCGTTAAGGAATATGCCATCCAACACGGAAAACGTATTCTACCCGAAGGCGTTTTCAGAAAACGGTTCGAAAAAGAAAAAAAAGCTGACGGGGGGTCCCACCCGTCAGGTTTGAAAATCAAAACAGGGCACTGGCGCCCGAGGGCCGCGGTGGTCGCCAGCGCCGATCCACGGCGAGGCAGGGGAAAAGGAGGGTACCAGCATGTTCACCGAGTTCTTCCGCACCTGAGGGTGGCGGAGTTGGTCGTCGGCGAGCACTACGGCGACGGCGGCCCCAACTCCCGCGGACGGCGGCTCGAGTGATGGTGGATCTCATCGGCGAAGGCTGCAAAAGCAAAATTGAGGCTCGGGTTAGGTGATTGAGTGCCCTAGGAGGCTACTGGCAGGGTTTGGGAGGCGGGGGTGCCCTCACCTGAGTGGATCGTGCCAGAGCCCGAAGCGGATCGGGGCGGCCGGATTCGGAGAAGAAGACCTCCTCGGGGTCCTCCTAGGGGTCGAGCATAGCTCTGGCGAGGTGGAGGGAGTGGTGCTGGTCGAAGGCGGGCTCGGGGTTGCTATTTATAGCCGGCTCGAGGCGGTTGCCGAGAACTTTGAAACTCCGGCGAGTGATTACGGCGATGCAGAGGTTGAACGGGTGATTTAGGTGACTAGGCAGCTCCGCAATGGTCCACTGGTTCCACTCAAACACTAATCTAGGTTGGATCTGACCTGCTCCGTGGTTTCGACGGAACGGACCTTCGCGGGCCCGGCGGCGGCAGAGAGTGCGCCATGTGCTTGCCAGGCCACGGCGACAGTGCTGCGGCGTGCGCAGAGGCGGGGGTGGCCACGCGGAGGTTCCGGGTGGCATGGGCGGTGCTGGACGGCGCCGAAAGGTAGGGCCGGCCCCTGTTGGCCGCCACGGGTGGCTCTGCCACCGCAGAAGACGCCGGCGCAGGCGAGACACGTCGCCACCAATGCCCGCGCCCGGCCAAGCGACCTTGTGGCGCTCTGGATAAGGAGGGGGAGCAGTGAGCAAGAGGCCAGCGCGAACACTCGCGAGATTGATGCCAAGCTCTGAAGAAAACGACGCCGTTGACTGAACTTGACACTGAACTCTGAATTTTTCTAAACTTTGACAGAAACAGTGTATGCCAGGTGTTCGATGAAATGTTTTTGGCATGAGGAAAAGTTTTATGGAGCTGATCTTTGGTGAGGGGGTCTCTTGATGCATCTGGAGGCTGCCTGATTTTTGTCAGAATTTTTGGAAAGGGAAAAGTATGAATTTCACCAAAATTGGCAATTCTGGTCCAAACTTGCAGCAAGCAAAATTTGAAAATTTTGAACTGAGGACAAGTGGATCATGATGGATCTAGGTTGGAGGTACTAAGTACTAGTCAGAGGAGTTTGTTTGGGACCAAAACTCAAAAGGAAACTTGTAGTTCCTTTGTAAGTCACCTAGGTCCAAAATAAAAGACGCAAATAGTTTTGAGGGTAAAATAAATAGAATAAAAATAAAAAATGGTTTGAAACTTGCTGGAGGTGGGAGTCTTGACTTGATCCAAGGCAGGGTGGGTTTTGGAAGGCAATATCAACATGTTATATGGCAAAAGAGGGATTTTTGAAAGGGGAAAGGAATAAAAACCAAAACTCCATAGGATTTCTTTTTAAATAAAAGAATTGCAAAACTCTCCAACATTATTGTGTTGAGCCAACAAAATTTTGAAAAACCCTTAAGGCCAAAGATCAAGATTTGGGATGAACCCAAACAAAATATTTGTCATAAAAGAAAAGTTTCTTTTTGAAAGGAAGGGTCCTTTAGAAAAAAATAACCCCTTTCAAAACAAATAGAGAATTTTGGGTAAAACCAAGGAATTTTTTTTGGAGTGTTACAACACCTACCCCCTTAGGAAAAATCTCGTCCCCGAGATTTCAGCTGATCCTCAAATAGGTGTGGGAACTCTGCCCGGAGTGAGTCCTCTCTTTCCCATGTTGCTTCGTCCTCGGTGTGATTGCTCCACTGAACTTTGAAAAATTTAATTGTCTTCTGACGGGTCCTTCTTTCAGACTCCTCCAATATTTTTATTGGACGTTCCCTGTAGGTGAGGTCTGGTTGCACGTCAATGCTCTCATGTGATACTTGCTTCTCTGGGTTGCTTACGCATTTCCTCAACTGTGAGACGTGGAACACGTCGTGGACGTCTGACAGCTCCTTGGGTAGGTCTAGCTGGTAGGCTACGGTTCCTTTCCGTGCAACCACACAGAAGGGTCCAATAAATCTTGGTGCTAGCTTTCCTTTAACTTTGAACCGTCGCAGGCCCCTCATAGGAGATACTCGTAAATACACAAAATCACCGGGTTCAAAGCTGACGTCACGATGTTTTCGATCGTAATAACTCTTTTGTCGGCTTTGAGCTGTCTTGAGCCGTTCTCTGATGAGTCTAACTTTCTCTTCGGCTTCCTTGAGCATGTCTGGGCCGAAGATACGGATGTCTCCTGTTTCTGACCAATTTAATGGAGTACGACATCTCCGCCCATACAAGGCTTCAAAAGGTGCCATTTGTAGACTGGCTTGGTAACTATTGTTGTATGCAAACTCGGCATATGGCAGGCTTTCTTCCCAACTGGTTCCATAGGTGAGGACACAGGCTCTCAGCATGTCCTCTAGAATTTGGTTCACGCGTTTAGTTTGTCCATCAGTCTGGGGGTGGTATGCTGTACTGAATGCTAGTTGAGTTCCCAAAGCCTGTTGTAAATGATCCCAGAATTTCGAGATAAATTGAGTGCCTCTGTCGGATATTATAGTCTTTGGAACTCCATGCAGGGAAACTATACGAGAGAGATAAAGCTTGGCAAACTTATGAGTGGTGTATGTTGTTTTTACTGGGATGAAATGTGCCACCTTGGTCAATCTATCTGTGATGACCCATATGGCATCATTTCCGTGTCGTGACCGGGGTAGTCCGACAATAGGATCCATTCCAATTTCGTCCCATTTCCACTCGGTTATCCGGTTTGGCTGCAATAGTCCCGCTGATTTTTTATGTTCGGCTTTAATGCATTGACAAGAATCGCAACATGCAATGAAGGTGGCTATATCCCTCTTCATATGGTGTCACCAAAACCTTTCCTGGATGTCCTTATACATTTTGGTTCCTCCAGGGTGGATTGAATATGGAGTGGTGTGGCCTTCAGCTAGAATTTGCTGTTTGAGGTCCTCTATATTTGGCACGCAGAGTCTGTCTCCGTACCATAATATTCCCTCATCGTCTACGACGAATTCCGAGGCCTTGCCCATACTTACTTTTCTTTTTATGCCTTCGATGTTGGGGTGTCCATGCTGAGCTTCCTTAATCTTCTCCACAAGGGTGGGTTGTATTTCCAAATTTGACACAGTGCCTTCCGTGACCATCACCAAGTTGAGTTTGGAGAATTCTTGTTGAAATTCAAGTCTCAAGCTATGTGGATTGTCGTTGTCTGAGCTAGGGTTCCGACTAAGAGCATCTGCCACTACATTTGCTTTTCCTGGATGGTAGTGGATGCCAACATCATAATCTTTCACTAATTCCAACCAGCGTCGTTGCCGTAAGTTGAGCTCTGGCTGTGTGAAAATATATTTGAGACTTTTGTGGTCCGTATATATTTCACAATGATTTCCAATCAAAAAGTGTCTCCACTCTTTGAGTGCATGAATGACTGCTGCCAATTCTAAGTCATGAGTGGGGTAATTTTCTTCATGCTTTCGAAGTTGTCTGGAAGCGTATGCGACTACTTTGCCCTCTTGCATTAGCATGCATTCGTGGCCTTTCCGGGGTGCGTCACAATACACTTCAAAACTTTTGTGTATGTCTGGTATAACCAATACTGGTGCTGTTGTTAATTTTCTCTTGAGTTCTTGGAAACTTTTCTCGCAAGCGTCAGTCCATACAAATTTCGTATCCTTCTTGAGTAACTGTCTCATTGGTTTCGCTATGGTGGAGAACCCCTCAATGAACCTTCGGTAGTATCCAGCCATTCCCAAAAAACTTCGGACATCTGTTACGTTGGTTGGTGGTTTCCAGACAAGTATGGCCTTGACTTTTTCTGGGTCCACGGCAACACCTTCTTGGGTTAATACGTGGCCTAGAAAACCAACCTGTCTTAACCAAAATTCACACTTGCTGAATTTGGCGTATAATTGGTGCTTCCTTAATTCTCCTAGTACAATCCTGAGATGTTCTACATGCTCTTCTGGTGTCTTAGAGTATACTAGAATATCATCAATGAATACCACAACAAATTTGTCCATAAATTTCATAAACACCTTGTTCATGAGATGGACAAAATATGCGGGGGCATTTGTTAGTCCAAACGGCATTACTGTAAACTCATATAATCCATATCTGGATGTGAATGCTATCTTAGGGATATCCTCTGTCTGTACTTTTAATTGATGATATCCTGATCTTAAATCAATTTTTGAGAAAACTTTAGCTTGTGCGAGCTGGTCAAATAAGTCATTTATCCGTGGCATCGGATATTTATTTTTGATGGTGACCATGTTGAGTGCTCGATAATCTATGCATAATCTTAGTGTCCCATCCTTTTTCTTGGCAAATAATACTGGTGAACCCCAAGGTGAGGAGCTGGCTCGTATAAATCCTTTGTCCAGTAATTCCTTTATTTGCTTCTTTAATTCTACCAACTCGGAGGGTGCCATCCTATAGGGTTTCTTGTAAATGGGGGTGGTTCCAGGTGCTAGTTCAATGTTGAACTCTATTTCCCGTTCTGGCGGCATGCCTCGTAGTTCTTTGGGAAATACGTCAGGGAACTCACATACTACTGGAACTTTCCTTAGCTCTAAAATGTCCACTTTGTTCAACTTTGGTTGTCGTGATCTTGGTCTCTCTTGAGCTGTGACTTTTATTGTCTTCCCGTGATGATGAGTGAGGATTACAGTCCGATTGAAGCAATCGATAAATCCTTTGTTGGTGGTTAACCAATCCATTCCTAGGATAACATCCAGTCCTTTATTTTCCAATACAATGAGCTTTTCTTGAAATTTTAGTCCTTCAAACTCAATAACCACACCTTGACAGTAACTCTGAGTGATTTGCTTATTCCCGGGGGACTTGATGATCATGGATTTTTCCAAAGGAAGCATCAAAAAATCATGTTGCAAAGCAAAACTCTTTGAAATGAATGAGTGAGAAGCTCCAGAATCAAACAAAACCGTGGCAGGTATTGTGTTGACAGGGAACGTACTGAGTATGATATCCGGGGCATTCTGTGCTTCCTCCTTGGTCACATGGTTCAAGTGACCCTTCTTGTGATTGTTATTGGGGTTGAAGTTGTTATGCTTGGGTGCTGAATTGTTTCCATTGTTGTTCGGCTTTAGGGTCGAGTTTCTTGGCTTTGGGCACTGTTTAGCATAGTGTCCTTCCTCTCCACAAGCGTAGCAAGTAACACCTGGGCGATATGTAAAATCCTTGTCCCTTGCGTGAAATTTTTTGTTTGGGCGTGAAACATTGGTTGTGGGTCTGCTCGCTCCAATCTTCTGAGGGTCAGTCTTGTTCCGGTTGTTGCGAGCATGAGTAGTCTTGTCCCTTTTTCGCTTGCAAAATTCCTCCAAGTTGTGGCGCTCATTTTCCAATGTAATGGCCTTGTCCACAAGTGTTTTGAAATCCGGAAAGCTGTGTACGACCAGCTGGCATTTAAGTGCTAGTGCCAAACCGTCCAGAAACTTCTCCATCTTTTTGTTCTCCGTCATATGCTCTTCGTTGGCGTAACGAGATAATGGAGCAAACTGACTATTGTAATCAGTCACTGTCATGCTTCTCTGCTTGAGGTCATCAAATTCCCTTTTCTTGATCTTCATAATGCTTCTGGGAATGTGCGCCCCACGAAATCTTTCTTTAAAATCTTCCCAGGTGATATTGTTTTCATTGGGGTGCATGTGTAGGAAATTCTCCCACCATGATGCGGCTGCTCCGGTGAGGTAGTGAGGTGCATAAAGTACCTTCTCACGGTCCGAACACTATGCAATAATTAACTTCCTTTCAATGTCTCGAAGCCAGTCATCGGCCTCAAGAGGTCTATCAGTGTGAGAGAACGTTGGGGGACGCGCCTTCTGTAGTTCAGACAATTTGGGGTGCTGCTGATATGTTTCATGGTGGTTTCCCATATTGATGACATGGTTCATCATTTCTTGATGCTGTTGCTGGCTTTGCTCATAAAGGTGGCATACTTGAGAAAATGTTGTTTCACTGCCTTGCTGACTTGACTGTCCCTGTGTGAAATTATTACTCGTCTGGGTACCATAATTTTCTTCCGGCGGACTTGGCATGGAACGAGTCCAGGGACGAGGCATATTTCACTCTGGGGTATTTTTGCAAAAACTCATGAGAAAACCTGAGTGGCAAAAATAAATAATTTTGTAAAGGCGGAAATTTTATGAACTCCAACATTTTCCAGGAAAATACTTGATTGCGCAAGGAGAAGGACCGCTCAGTACATATCTTACACGCAAGCCGTAAATATACAATACATCACTCGGGATGTGCGTACACATTCCTGACATGTTATTTAGGCTAGTGCACTTCTCCGAGATCCTACATGATGCGCACACAAACTACTTCTCACCAAACCTATGTACATATAAACATATCATACAAGCTGGCACATCACGTGGTTGCTATGCGTACTTAGTCGGAGATGGAGAACACTTCCTTCGGCCTGCCGAGGGTAAGACCTAGTGGTGCTGGAGACTCAACCTCCTCCTCGCTAATAGGATCCAGGCGCGAAGTACTGGGTTGCGGAGCTGGCGCGGGTGTGGCAGGTGGTGCAGCTCTGACTGGAGTAGGAGCAATGACCTGGTCAAACTCCTCAGTGGTAGGCAGGCGGCGAGCGGTGGCTAAGATGGCAGGTGTATAGGATGTTGAGGACGAGACGAATGTCAGTGGTGGTGCCATATGGACGAGCTCCCTCCTGTTGGCGGAGCAGCCATGAATGGAATCCATACGAGCTGCTACAAAATCGTCCACAAGGTTGTCAAAAGCTGCCTCAAGCGCTTTGAGGTACTCAACAAGCATTTCAATAGCCTCAGCTCTCTCTCCCCTAGCGCAAGCGAATGCATAGTGACAAGTGTATGGCACGTGGCATGGGAGGTAGCGGTAGCGGCGAGTCTTCATGGAAGGAAGAACATCCCAGAGGCGGGCTATTGCCTCACGGGCAGCCATCTGCATGGCATGCCTCTCCGTAGGCATGGCCCTCCCAACAAATCGGAAGCGGCGGAACTCGGAGCGTCCTCCCTTGAACTGAACCGCGGCCTGGTACATAGACAAACTGTCGCTGAGCTTGTGCTGGTAGAGTGTGAACTCCGGATGAACTGATGGCCCGATCGCGATCTTGGCGATGGAGATGAGAAGCTTGATGAACCCCTCAGGAACATTGGCGAACACCTGTGACTCATAGCCATTGCCAGCCATCTACAAAAGTAGACAAAAATTCTGAATAGTCAAGTCATAAATTTATGATGACTAACAGAAAATTGCTACGTTTGCAAAATGCTAAAAAGCACTTATTACGCTAATAACCGATTAGCGATCGCACCTAGTGGCTTCCTACAGTCAGCCTGGCTCTGATACCAAGTTTGTCGGGACCGGTTTTCCAATAAAACATTTATTGAAAAGCCGACCCTTGTGCCGACCAGTACAGAAGAATTCTCCTTACTGGCAGACAAAACCTTGATACAGAAATCCAGCAGTACTAAATATTATACAAGGTTGAGCTGAGGATGCTCAACAATTTATTACAAGCACACCGATATTATACATAAAGGCGGATATGACACAGGGGTATGGTGGCATAACTAATGACTCATAATAAAGGTGGATATGTCACAGTGGAGTGGGTGACACGACTCCGAAATCTTACAGCTCATCAAGCGTCGGAGTGAGGCTTGATGATTTTATTTGGTTAGCGGAAGCATATATAATACAAGTGATCGACTCCAGGATCGCACGTGACTGACTGGGACTCCTCTAGGCATCGGACTCGCTATCGAACTCTTCGTCCATAAGATCGCCTTCGTCAACATCTGGCCAAATCAACAAGCCAGGTGAGTACTTTGATTGTACTCGCAAGACAGTTTGGACATAAGATATAACAAATGTAAACATGATGCACATGAGCAGGTTAGTATGCACAATCAAATAAATAAATTTGCACTGCACGATAAATAAAAGGAAGTCAGGCAGTAGTCCTCCCGAAATCCGATAAGATAACTGAAAACCGATCGGGTGTCGGAAGCGACGCCTCGAAGGGTAAAAATAAGTAAACATGCCGCAGTCGGGCGTCGGAGCGACACCACATAAAGGGCTTTATATTGAACCATAAATAACATAGCATGCCACAGTCGGACGTCTAAGCGACGTCTCGAAAAGAGCTTATAACGAAATTAAATGACAAGAGTGCCACAGTCAGACGTCTGAGCGACATCACATAAAGGGCTTATATCAAAAGTAAACAGCAACAATGCCACAGTCGGACGTCTGAGCGACATCACATAAAGGGCTTATAGCTTATCATTTGAAATTAAGTAGTTCGTGAATTTAAATTATCACAAGGAAATACTCAGCACATAATAATCAACTAGTTAGTTCATTCACAGAAATAACATTCGGCTGAGTTTACCATTCTCAGTTTCAAACTTATTCTCCGGAGATTGTCACTGGGGTTGACACTGAGATCGACGTTGAGACGAACACTGGCACTGAGATGATGTCCAAGTCCTTACTCGCTGACATGGATACTCGAATGATTTTGACTCTGTAGAGTTTGTACTATTTAACCACAGCCAACGGATTTCAGTAGTCACAAGGACTAGTTCCATTTATGGTGTTTTAGAAGAAACACGTCTAACCGGTACACACCCATTCCACATTCCGCTGCCAGGAATCACCCTCGGCAACGTTCAAGAAAAACCTTAAGACGGGGAGGCCACAACCTCGAATAGCATGGGATCAAATTTATATTGCGCGCTCTAAGGGGTGCCCCCCTCTCAGTCCCAACCGGAAACACCCATGCCCCCTGACCGGATGACGGGCTTTAATCCAGGGCCATGGAACCCTCATCGCGATCCCTCTGTTTGGTGTGTACACAGAAAGAGGTTTGCAACTTACTAAACCACACTCTTTGCAGAAAACATGTGGCAGCACGAAGGGGAAACGAACGGGATCGAGACTTGATCCTCGTTGACACTAGAGTTACACGGTTGACGTAAGACTGGCATGCTTCAACAATACCATCTTACAACCTATCATGCCACCACAGGCTCAGGTTGTCTTATCATATGAATGTATCAAACTTCGAAGCTCACCGGTAGCTTACCTTGCATGTAACATAACATTCACTAATGCTTATATAAACATGCCATGAGAAAGAACTACTCGAACAAACATGCAAAACACTCATCATATCAAAGGTTCAAACATGCTTGCCTGGTTCAGAGTAGTCGGAGTCTAGCTCGGTGAAGTTTGCGTCTCCTTTATCTCCTTCGGTATCTACGTATTAAAAGAAAATCGGATACTACATAAATACCGTGCATGCACAAAAAGTATCTCAAATATTTTTCAAATAAATATGAGAAAAAACTAGACAGAAAAACAAAGATGACAGAAAAAGATTCAAGTCAAAATCATCTTTTGTTTAAAAGTTATAAGGGTTTTAGTCCAGGGGCCTTTCTGTAATGAAACAGAAAGTTTCCAGGGTTTATATTGTAAAAACAGAAGACGTTTCATTAAGGAATACGCCATCCAACATGGAAAACGTATTCTGCCCGAAGGCGTCTTCATAAAACGGTTCGAAAAAGAGAAAAAAACTGACGGGGGGTCGCACCCGTCAGGTTTGAAAATCAAAACAGGGCACTGGCGCCCGAGGGCCGCGGTGATCGCCGGCGGCGATCCACGGCGAGGCAGGGGAAAAGGAGGGTACCAGCACGTTCACCGAGTTCTTCCGCACATGAGGGTGGCGGAGTTGGTCGTCGACGAGCACTACATCGACGGCGGCCCCAACTCCGGCGGAGGGTGGCTCGGGCGATGGTGGTTCTCGTCGGGGAAGGCTGCAAAAGCCAAATTGAGGCTCGGGTTAGGTGATTGAGTGCCCTAGGAGGCTACTGGCAGGGTTTGGGAGGCGGGGGTGCCCTCACCGGAGTGGATCGTGCCGGAGCCCGAAGCGGATCGGGGCGGCCGGAGTCGGAGAAGAAGACCTCCTCGGGGTCCTCCTAGGGGTCGAGCGTAGCTCTGGCGAGGTGGAGGGAGTGGTGTTGGTCGAAGGCGAGCTCGGGGTTGCTATTTATAGCCGGCCCGAGGCGGTTGACGAGAACTTTGAAACTCCGGCGAGTGATTACGGCGATGCAGAGGTTGAACGGGTGATTTAGGTGACTGGGCAGCTCCGCGATGGTCCACTGGTTCCACTCAAACACTAATCTAGGTTGGATCTGACCTGCTCTGTGGTTCCGATGGAACGGACCTTCACGGGCCCGTCAGCGGCAAAGAGCGTGCCCTGTGCTTGCCAGGCCACGGCGACGGTGCTGTGGCATGCGCAGAGGCGGGGATGGACACACGGAGGCTCCGGGTGGCTTGGGTGGTGCTGGACAGCGCCGAAAGGCAGGTCCGACCCCTGTTGCTCGCCACGGGTGGCTCTGCCACCGCAGAAGACACCGGCGCAGGCGAGACACGTCGCCACCAACGCCCGCGCCCGACCAAGCGACCTTGCGGCGCTCTGGATAAGGAGGGGGAGCAGTGAGCAAGAGGCCAGCGCGAGCACTGGCGAGATTGATGCCAAGCTCTGAAGAAAACAACGCCGCTGACCGAACTTGACATTGAACTCTGAATTTTTCTGAACTTTGACAGAAACAGTGCATGCCAGGTGTTCGATGAAATGTTTTTGGCATGAGGAAAAATTTTATGGAGCTGATCTTTGGTGAGGGGGTCTCTTGATGCATCTGGAGGCTGCCTGATTTTTGTCAGAATTTTTGGAAAAGGAAAAGTATGAATTTCACCAAAATTGGCAATTCTGCTCCAAACTTGCAGCGAGCAAAATTTGAAAATTTTGAACTGAGGACAAGTGGATCATGATGGATCTAGGTTGGAGGTACTAAGGACTAGTCAGAGGAGTTTGTTTGGGACCAAAACTCAAAAGGAAACTTGTAGTTCCTTTGTAAGTCACCTAGGTCCAAAATAAAAGACAGAAATAGTTTTGAGGGTAAAATAAATATAATAAAAATCAAAAATGGTTTGAAACTTGCTGGAGGTGGGAGTCTTGACTTGATCCAAGGCAGGGGTGGGTTTTGGAAGGCAATATCAACATGTGATATGGCAAAAGAGGGATTTTTGAAAGGGGAAAGGAATAAAAACCAAAACTCCATATTTTTTCTTTTAAAATAAAAGAATTGCAAAACTCTCCAACATTATTGTGTTGAGCCAACAAAATTTTGAAAAACCCTTAAGGCCAAAGTTCAAGATTTGGGATGAACCCAAACAAAATATTTGTCATAAAAGAAAAGTTTTTTTTGAAAGGGAGAGTCCTTTAGAAAAATTTTAAATAACTCCTTTCAAAACAAATAGAGAATTTTGGGTAAAATGAAGGAAATTTTTTGGAGTGTTACACTTGGCTGAGAATGCAAGCCTCACTGACTTCCTCCACAACTAGCGCGAACAGTATCTCCTACTCACTAATATTTTCGTGCAAATTTTTTATTTTTCATGCTAAGAAATCACCACCTTCGGTGGAGTTTCATTTATATGATGATTTTGTCGGGTCTGCAAGATACCCTTTGTAGGCAGCATCGAGGAACCACACCGTAGTGATGTGGAGGAATTTATTGATAAAATTGATGTAGGGGAAACGAGGAAAGTTTTTGATGCAAGAATTACTAGTATACATTTTCCTGTTCTACGTTACTTTGCGATATTTGCTAGTAGATGCTTAATTGGTCGCGGGAACAATGGAAATCTTAGTGCTCTTGATCTTGTAATTTTGCACCATGCTTTGTTTCGTGATACAACTTTCAGCTTAGGCGCTATTGTTGCTAAACGATTAAGTCTGAACCGTACAAAGGGCCCCATCTTCGGAGCCATCTTTGCTTCATGCCTTGCTGCACACTTTGCGATACCTATTAGGCATTATGAGAAAGAGGAGAAGTTGTTGCCCCCTGTTTTTCTAGATTATAAGAGTATGGTAGCACATGAATTTATTGTTAAAAATAAGAAGAAGATGCTTAAGTACAATTTGATATTTGATAAAACTCACTATGAGCTTATTACCTTGCTTGTGCCCTCTTTTGTTTAACATACTTTCAGGCACGTACCTCATCTTGCCCGAGGACATTTATGCATACTGGAGGCTGACGCAAGTTCCATAGCCTGAGCCTGAGCCACCACTTGACCCCTATCGACAGTTTGTTTATCAGTGGGATCCGGAGGAGATCACCAACTAGTGGCACCCAAAGGACACTCCTCCGTACATTGGAGAGAGTAGCTTTGATCCGTGGGCATAGACCAACTTAGGCCAAAAGCCTAAGCTTGGGGGAGTATGTATTTCTCACCGACATTACATTCATGTTCACACACTCATTCTAGTTGTCGGTGCTCACTTTTTCATTGTAATATCCATGCTAGTTTATTTTCTTTTCTAAGCCTTCTTCTTGTGTGTTTGAAAAACCTTAAGAAAAAACAAAAAAAATTAGTTGTAGCTTTTAGCTAGCTTACTTTCCATGCCTATAATAGTAGTAATTAAAAGAAAACCCAAAAAGATTTCTCGTTCTTATTTTGCTTGTTGGGAGCTTTCCTGTGTAAATAGTCTTATTTCTTTTCTCATTCTTTGGGGGTCAGGAGGAGAAGACCATGATGAAAATGTTGAGTGGCTCTCATATGCATTATTGTTGATTTAACCAAGAACCCATATTACCTTGTCTTCTCCCTTGTATTAAATGCTTGCAGATTCCAGCTTAGTCCAATGCACGTGCACTATTATTATTATCCACACCGTTTGGTCATGCAAGTGAAAGGCAATGATGACGATATATGATGGACTGGTTGAGATGAGAGAAGCTGGTATGAACTCGGCCTATCTTGTTTTTGTAAATATGATTAGTTCATCGTTCCTGGTTCAGCTATTATGAATGAAACATGTTTGCTATGACAATTATAGTTGCTCATGTCATGCTTAATTAGCTAGGAGTTTATAATGGTTTACCTTGCGTGCCAACATGCTATTAAAATGGTTGTGATGTGGTATGATAGGGTGGTATCCTCCTCTGAACGATTCGAGTGGCTTGACTTGGCACATGTTCACACATGTAGTTGAAACAAAATCAACATAACCTCCACGATATTTATGTTCATGGTGAATTATATCCTACTCATGCTTGCACTCAGTGTTGATTAATTTTAATGCATGTTCATGACTGTTGTCGCTCTCTAGTTGGTCGCTTCCCAGTCTTTTTCTAGCATTCACTTGTACTAAGCGGGAATACTGCTTGTGCATCCACTTCCATAAACCCCAAAGTTATTCCATATGAGTCCACCATACCTTCCTATATGCGGTATCTACCTGCCGTTCCAAGTAAATTTGTATGTGCCAAACTCTAAACCTTCAAATGAAATTATGTTTTGTATGCTCGAATAGCTCATGTATCAACTAGGGTTGTCTATATCTTCCATGCTAGGTGGGTTATTCTCACGAGGAGTGGACTCCGCTCCTCATTCACGAGAAAATGGCTGGTAACCGGGATGCCCAGTCCCATGCTTAAATCAAAATAATTGCAAATGAAACTCCCCCAGGATTGTTGTTAGTTGGAGGCACCCGTTGTTTCGGACGAGCCATGGATTGATGTTTGTTGGTGGTGGGGGAGTATAAACTTTACCATTCTGCTTGGGAACCGCCTATAATGTGTGTAGCATGGAAGATATCGAGATCTCTTGGTTGTTATGTTGACAATGAAAGTATGCCACTCAAAATATTATTTATCTCTATTTCAAAACTCGAGCTCTGGCACCTCTACAAATCCCTGCTTCCCTCTGCGAAGGGCCTATCTATTTACTCTTATGTTGAGTCATCACCCTCTTATTAAAAAGCACCATTTGGAGAGCACCTCTGTCATTTGCATGCATTACTATTAATTTGCATTGAGTATGACTGTGACTGGATCTCTTTTACCATGAATTACAATGTCTAGTCAGTCCTTGATCTTCAGAGGTGCTCTGCATTTATGTTTTGCGGTCTCAGAAAGGGCTAGCAAGATACCATCTTGTTATATCATATTATGATTGTTTTGAGAAAGTGTTGTCATCCGAGATTTATTATTATTGCTCGCTAGTTGATTATGCCATTGATATGAGTAAACATGAGACCTAAGTGTTATTGTGAATATGGTTAGTTCATAATCTTTACTGAAAACTTGAATGCTGGCTTCACATATTTACAACAAGAGCAAACAGAGTTTGCAAAAGTTTTTCTTTATCACTTTCAGTTTGTCAACTGAATTGCTTGAGGACAAGCAAAGGTTTAAGCTTGGGGGAGTTGATACGTCTCCAACGTATCTACTTTTCCGAACACTTGCCCTTGTTTTGGACGCTAACTTGCATGATTTGAATGGAACTAACCCGGACTGACGCTGTTTTCAGCAGAATTGCCATAGTGTTATTTTTGTGCAAAAATAAAAGTTCACGGAATGACCTGAAACTTTACGGACAATATTTTTGGAATTAATAAAAAATACTGGCGAAAGAATCAACACCAGGGGGGGCCACACCCTGTCCACGATGGTGGAGGGCGCGCCCCCTGCATCGTGGGCCCCTTGAGGCTCCACCGACGTCAACTCCAACTCTATATATTCACGTTTGGGGAGAAAAAAATGGGAGAGAAGGATTCATCGCGTTTACGATACGGAGCCGTCGCCAAGCCCTAATCTCTCTCGGGAGGGCTGATCTAAAGTCTGTTCGGGGCTCTGGAGAGGGGAATCCGTCGTTGTCGTCATGATCAACCATCCTCCATCACCAATTTCATGATGCTCACATCGTGCGTGAGTAATTCCGTCGTAGGCTTGCTGGACGGTGATGGGTTGGATGAGATTTACCATGTAATCGAGTTAGTTTTGTTAGGGTTTGATCCCTAGTATCCATTATGTTCTAAGATTGATGTTGCTATGAATTTGCTATGATTAATGCTTGTCACTAGGGCCCGAGTGCCATGATTTCAGATCTGAACCTATTATGTTTTCATGAATATATGTGAGTTCTTGATCCTATCTTGCAAGTTAATAGTCACCTACTATGTGTTATGATCCGGCAACCCCGAAGTGACAATAATCGGGACCACTCCCGGTGATGACCGTAGTTTGAGGAGTTCATGTATTCACTAAATGTTAATGCTTTGGTCCGGTACTCTATTAAAAGGAGGCCTTAATATCTCTTAGTTTAGTTTCCAATAGGACCCTGCTGCCACAGGAGGGTAGGACAAAAGATGTCATGCAAGTTCTTTTCCATAAGCACGTATGACTATATTCGGAATACATGCCTACATTACATTGATGAACTGGAGCTAGTTCTGTGTCACCCTATGTTATAACTGTTGCATGAGGAATCGCATCCGACATAATTATCCATCATTGATCCATTGCCTATGAGCTTTTCACATATTGATCTTTGCTTAGTTACTTTTCCGTTGCCACTGTTACAATTACTACAAAACTGCTACTGTTACCTTTGCCACCGTTACCATTACTTCCATACTACTTTGCTACTAAATACTTTGTTGCATATATTAAGTTTTCCAGGTGTGGTTGAATTGACAACTCAACTGCTAATACTTGAGAATATTCTATTGCTCCCCTTGTGTCGAATCAATAAATTTGGGTTGAATACTCTACCCTCAAAAACTGTTGCGATCCCCTATACTTGTGGGTTATCAGAGGCGACCGAACCTTTACAAACAAGGTTGGGGCAATCTCCACAACTTGATTGGAGGCTCCCAACACCACCACGAAGCTTCACCACAATGGAATGTGGCTCCAAGGTGACCTCAAGCGTCTAGGGTGCTCAAACACCCAAGAGTAATAAGATCCGCAAGGGATTAGTAGGGGGAATCAAATTTCTCTTGGTGGGAATGTAGATCGGGGCCTTCTCAACCAATCCCTAGAAAATCAACAAGTTTGATTGGCTAGGGAGAGACATCGAGCGAAAGTGAGTTTTGGAGTAACAATGGAGTTTGGGGGAGGAAGAGGTAGGTCTTCTTGGAGAAGAAGACCCCCTTATATAGTGGGGTACAAGATCCAACGGTTATTCCCGTGCTCAGTCCGCAATGCGCGGTACTACCGCTTAAGGGAGCGGTACTACTGCCTGCTGCAGCGGCACTGCCGCTTGCCACAGCGGTACCACCGCTGGGACAGCGCTCAGCGGCTTACGAGAGCACAGGGGAGGGACAGAGGGACAAAAACCACGAGCGATACTAGCAGCGGTGATAGGCGCGGTACAACCGCTCCTACTGTCGTTGCTACTACCGCTGCTCGAATGGGTCTAGTTGGGGTCAGCTGTAGTATGCCAGTGGGACCACCGAATCTAATCCACTGACCTTCCTTTCATCCTAGTAGAGGTGTCAACCCCCTTGAGGGGGCCTACTGGGGGTGTCAAGCACAGATTGAGTGGGTTTCAGCCTTGCTTTCCTAAAGAAGCAAAGGCTGAGAAACCCTGGACTATGCTGAACCCGACACGAGAAACTCGAGTCCTGAATTGAGGCGGTAGTACAAGCGGTACTACCGCCTGCCGCTATCGGCGGTACTACCACTTGCTCTCCGCGGTACTACCGCTGGCTCTACCCTGAGCCACTTCCAACACAACGGAGAATACTCCAGAGAAGTGGGAAAGAACTAGGGTTGCAAAGAAGATGTGTACTGTTGATTCCACCCAAACCTTTCCGATACAGACCCCCTCTTGATAATACGGTATATCCTATGACTCAAGCCCACCGAAAATGAAACGAAGGAAAAAAAACACTGTCTTCTCTTTTATACACCGATGTCGGCGTTCTGGGAACGGGGGTCCCCAGACTTGCCTGCCTGCGGCCTGCGGCGTGGCTTAAAGAGGGGGGCCCAGCACGGCCCATCTTCATCAACACAGACCCAAGACCCTCGCGAGGGGCCAAGCCTCGCGGGGCGGGTGACACGGAGCTTCCTCAGGCACGACCTCATCAGGCTGGCTCGCGAGGAGGCGGAGAGATCAAGGCGGGGTACCTCACGAGGTGCCCGTGACGCAAGCCATGATGACCAAGGGCGCCAGGCGGGCGCCAGCCCGCGCAGCGTCCTCCTTTCCTCTTTGGTGCAAAGGGAGCAAGCGCAGGCGAGAGCATCAAGCAAAGGCACACGTTTGGGTGCAACGAGACCAAGACCAGCCCAACGGCAGGGAGGAAGTCATTGTGGAGCCCAAGCCAGCGTCACCACCAGAGCCTTTGGCAGGCGAGGACCAACGTTAGTCAGGATAAGTGTACCAGATGTTCCCCTTCAAAATGGCCAATTATTGGCGCCTTTCCCACTCAATAGTTGGGAAGAGGCCCAGGGCCTTTGCCTATAAATAGGACTAGCCACCCCCAGGGTAAAGGCAATTGAGAATCGGGAATCAGAGATCGGCCAATCCAGAAACAAGCTGGGATCGGATCGAGTAGCATCACACAGAGAGATAGAGAGAAGGGTGACTGAACTCCTCCTAGCAGTTCATCGCCCCAGCCAAGGACAGACCCTCGCGAGGCTGTTCTTCCTTGTATAGCTCATCATCATCAACCCAAGAGGCAATCCACCACACCACAAACTAGAGTAGGGTATTACACCACAATGGTGGCCCGAACTAGTATAAACCCTGTGTCTCTTGTGCTGTTCTTTCCATAGCTTAGATCTTAGCGAGGTGGTGGGGTGCAGGTAGGTAGAAGGCGAAGTCTCTGCACGCACCCCAGTGTTCGAACCTCAAGGGTCTGCCGGAACCCAAAATCCGACATTTGGCGCGCCGGGTAGGGGTGCACCGGAGTTTTCCCTTCCGACACCACTGCTCCCTGCCTCGCGATGAGTAGCGTGTCACCCTCTCCGGCCGCCGGCGCCAGCACGGGGGCCAGGGGGCTCTGAGCCCAGGCCCCAGCCCTGCAACGGGTACGGTGACCGGACAAGTTCAAGCCAACGACGCCGCCGCGCTACAGCGGCGCGACTGATCCGCTGGCCTTCTTGCTGGCGTACGAGGAGGCCATCCTCGAAGCTGGAGGTGATGATAGGGTCATGCCCAACTGGCTTCCCATGGCCCTCACTAGTGCTCCGCGCGCATGGCTTCTCCACCTGCCGGTAGCATCCGTGGCCTCTTGGGAAGAGCTCCGCGGCCTCTTCCTCGCCCACCACGCTACACCAACACCCCCGGTCGTCGTGGCCCTCCTGGGCGGCTCGCAGGCGCCGCCTACAAGTCACCACGTCAAGTCGTTCATCCGTCGGGTCATCGCCGCTTCCACGCGGCAGGGGGCTCTCCCGGACTGGGCGGCGCCCAAGGCCGGCCTGACCTTCAGCTCGGAGGACCGCCCCTCCAACTCGGCCTGCTCGGGTGCGCTCCCCATGCTGTGCACCCCCACCATCTGCCAGGTGGCCGTCACAAGAACTCTCATCGATGGCGGCGCGGGCCTCAGCGTGCTCTCGGTTGAGGCTTTCAACCTCCTCTGCATACCCATGGAACAGCTACAACCCAGCCGGCCCTTCTCGGGCGTTGGGGGCGGGTCATCCAGCTCCTTGGGACAGATCCGGCTCCCAGTAACCTTCGGCACCTACGACAACTTCCGCACGGAGCTGGTCAACTTCGACATCGCCCCCATCGGCCTCCCCTACAACGCCATACTCGGCTATCCAGCGCTGGCCCAGTTCATGGCCGCGACGCACCCGGCATACAACCTCATGAAGATGCCCGGGAGCGGCGGTGTCCTCACCATGCACGGGGACACCGGAGACGCGCTGCGAGTGCTCAAGCTCGCCTTCAAGACGGCGGCGTCGGCACAGCCTGCCGACTCGGAGACCCCCGAGCCCAAGGGGGCTGCACCCGCCAAGAAGAAACAGTTGTTCACCCAAGACAAGGCAGAAACCAAGCAGATACCCGTCGATGAGGACGGGTCCACCAACGGCACTTTCACCATAGGTGCCAACCTCGAGCCCAAGCAGGAGGAGGCCCTGGTCAAGTTCCTGCGCGCGAACAATAAGGTATTCGCTTGGGAGCCTGACCAGTTGGCGGGGATCCCTAGGAGCGTAATCGAGCATCACCTCAACGTGTGCCCCAACGTGCGCCCTGTGAAGCAGAAGGCAAGGCGGCAGTCCACAGAAAAGCAGGCCTTCATCGTCCGAGAGACCCACAAACTAGAGGCCGCTGGGGTCATTCGCGAGGTCCAATACCCGGATTGGTTGACCAACCCTGTCGTTGTGCCAAAGAAGGGAGGGAAGGAGCACATGTGTGTCGACTTCACCAACCTCAACAAGGCATGCCCGCAAGATCCGTTCCCGCTCCCCCGCATCGACCAGATCGTTGATTCCACCGCAGAATGCGACCTGCTATGCTTCTTGAATGCCTTCTCTGGGTATCACCAGATCAAGATGGCGGTGGAAGACATCGAAAAGACAGCCTTCCTAACCCTGTGTGGGGTGTACTGCTACACATGCATGCCATTTGGGCTGCGTAACGCGGGGGCGACCTTTCAGCGGCTGATGCACATCACCTTAGGCCCGCAGCTCGGGAAGAATGTTGAGGCTTACGTCGATGACATTGTGGTGAAGTCTCGGGAGGCCAGGACCCTGATACAAGACCTGGAGGATACCTTTGCGAGCCTCAACACAGTGAACCTGCGGCTCAACCCAGAGAAGTGTGTGTTCGGGGTCCCCTCGGGCAAGCTCTTGGGTTTCCTCGTGACCCACCAAGGCATCGAGGCTAACCCGGAAAAGGTCAAAGTGGTCGAGGACATGAGCCCGCCAAAGACCCTCAGAGAAGTGCAGAAGCTCACTGGGCGCGTGACCGCGCTAGGGCGCTTCATCTCCAAGTTGGGGGAGCGAGTGCTGCCCTTCTTCCAGCTAATGAAGAAAAAGGGGCCCTTTGAATGGACTGAAGAGGCCGACAAGGCGTTCCAAGATCTCAAGAGATACCTGACCAGCCCTCCGGTCATGGTGGCTCCACGCCCTCAAGAGCCCTTGGTGCTTTACCTCACCGCCACTCTCTACTCCGCCAGCGCAGCCCTGGTGGCGGTTAGGGAGGAGCGTCGAATCAGAACCACAGCAGCAGCCCGGGACAAGGCAAAACAGGAACAAGGAAGGCCCACAGAAACCGCCACCGCGGCTGGGGAGGATCAGCCGCCGCAGAGGAGTGCACCGGAGGCGGAAGAGGCCCCTCTCCCAGATGGCCAGCCTCCGGAGGCCTCATCGCCTCAGGAGGCGCCATGGTCTCCGGAGGGCGCCACCAGCACTGACGCACCCAACCTTGTTGAGCACCCAGTGTACTTCATCAGCACGGTGTTGCAGGACGCGAGGGCACGGTACCCCATGCCTCAGAAGCTCCTCCTCGCGCTACTGGTGGCCTCGCGCAAGCTGCGGCACTATTTTCAGGGTCATCCCATCAAGGTCGTCTCATCATACCCCTTGGAGAGAGTGCTCAGGAGCCCTAACTCAGCCGGAAGGGTCGCTGAGTGGAACATAGAACTGCAAGCGTTTCAGCTCGGATTCAGCACGACCAGAGTCATCAAGGGAGCAGCATTAGCGGATTTGGTGGCAGAATGGACGGAGTCACCAGGCCTCAAGGCCGGCGAGGATCGATCCCTCTCCCCGGGAAGCGAGGCACCGGAAGGCTGGGTCATGTACTTCGATGGGGCGTTCTCCAGGCATGGCGTTGGGGCTGGGGCGGTGCTTATATCGCCCACTCAGGACAAGCTCTACTACGCTGTACAGCTCTGTTTCCAGCAAGGTGAAAAGGTCTCCAACAACATAGCGGAGTATGAAGATCTAATAGCGGGCTTGAAGACCGCAGCTGCCCTGGGGGTGAAACGCCTCACCATCAAGGGCGATTCGCAGCTCCTTGTCAATTTCTCCAACAAGGTGTACGAGCCGAAAGATGAGCACATGGAAGCCTACCTTGCGGAGGTCCGCAGGATGGAGAAGCAGTTCTGGGGGTTGGAGTTGCAGCATGTGCCCCGTGGCACCAATCAGGAGGCCGACGACATCGCCAAACGGGCATCCAGGCGGTTACCTCAGGAGCTTGGCGTCTTCGAGGAGCGGCTCTTCAAGCCCTCAGCCCTGCCGTCATTGTCAAACACGGCTCAGCCTCGGGAGGAGCTCCCCCAGCCACCTGCCTCAGGAGCCCTAGTCTGTGGCCCGGCCTCAGGAGCACGCCTGCTCCTGACGATGGAGCCTCAGGAGGGGTACTGGATCACGGAGCTCCGGAGTTACTTAACACAAGGGACCCTACCGGAGAAGGAGGAGGAAGCAGAGCGTGTGGCACGGCTGGCCACGGCATACTGCATCAAGGATGGAGAGCTCTACCGGAAGCGACCAAACGATGTATCCCTGCGCTGCATCTCCAGGGAGCAAGGAAAGGAACTACTGGAAGATATACACGGCAGAGAATATGGACATCATTCATCATCACGGACCCTCGTCGGCAAGGCGTTCAGCAGTGGGTTTTATTGGCCCACCGCACTCAATGACGCCGCCGAACTGGTGAAGGCTTGTGAGGCCTGCCAGTTCCACGCCAAGCAGATCCATCAGCCGGCAGGAGGCCTGCAGACTATACCCCTTTCGTGGCCGTTCGCAGTCTGGCGGCTGGACATCCTGGGCCCGTTTCCTCGGGCACCAGGGGGATACCGCTACCTCTACGTCGCCGTGGACAAGTTCACCAAGTGGGCTGAAGTAGAGGCCGTCCGCACCATCCCCGCGGGTTCCGCGGTCAAGTTCATCAGGGGCATCATGAGCCGGTTCGGGGTGCCGAACCGCATCATCACAGATAACGGTTCGCAGTTCACCAGTAACCTCTTCAAAACATATTGTGCTAACCTTGGAACGCAGATATGCTACGCTTCGGTGGCGCACCCCCGAAGCAACGGCCAGGCCGAGCGAGCCAACGCAGAGATCCTGAGGGGCCTCAAGACCAGGACGTTCAAGAAGAAGTTGGAGGTGTGCGACAGAGGTTGGTACGATGAGCTTCAGTCCATGTTGTGGTCCATCCGCACAACCGCGACCAAGCCGACTGGAGAGACCCCGTTCTTCCTGGTCTACGGAGCCGAAGCGGTCCTCCCTCACGAGGTCAGACGTCGCTCCACACGGGTCCTGGCGTTCGACGAGGCGCAGCAGGACGCCATGCGGGGGATGGACCTCGTGCTGGGGGAGGAACGTCGTCGAGAAGCCGCGCTGCGAGCGGCGAGGTACCAACAAGCACTGCGACGATATCATTGCCGCAACATCCGCCCCAGAACTCTCGAGGTAGGAGACCTCGTGCTCAGGCGGGTTCTCTCCAGGGTGGGACTGCACAAGCTCTCTCCCATGTGGGAGGGCCCGTTCAAGGTTGTTCATGTTTCCAGGCCTGGCTCCGCGTGCTTGGAGACTTAGGAGGGGGTGCCGGTCCAGAACGCATGGAACATCCAGCACCTCCGGAGGTTCTACCCCTAAAAAGGCCCAGAGCCTGTGAAGAAGGCGAATGCCTGTGAAGATTATCCTTTTTGGAAAAGGCCCAGAGCTTGTGAAGAAGGCGAATGCCTGTGAAGATTATCCTTTTTGGAAAAGGCCCAGAGCCTATGAAGAAGGCGAATACCTGTGAAGATTATCCTTTTTGGAAAAGGCCCAGAGCCTGTGAAGAAGGCGAATGCCTGTGAAGATTATCCTTTTTGGAAAAGGCCCAGAGCCTGTGAAGAATGCGAATGCCTGTGAAGATTATCCTTTTTGAAAAAGGCCCAGAGCCTGTGAAGAAGGCGAATGCCTGTGAAGATTATCCTTTTGGGAAAAGGCCCAGAGCCTGTGAAGAAGGCGAATGCCTGTGAAGCTGTCGCGTTTTAGAAAAGGCCCAGAGCCTGTGAAGAGGGCGAATGCCCGTGAAGCTTGCTTCCCCCAAGAAAGGCCCGGAGCCTGTGAAGAAGGCCAACGCCTGCGAAGCTCGCCGCCCGTGACACTCTCACGTAATAATGAGTTGGGGCTATACACGTCCCGGAGTCTCAGGAGCGCCGGCCTCAGGCCCTGGGGCTCGCTCCCACGCCCAGTGGCAGCACTTACCTCCGCGCTGGTGAGAAGACGTCGAAGACTAGATTAGGTGCCGGACGCGGCTTTTTCATTTGCTTTCCGCAGTTGGCTTGTTCATTCTCATTCGAAGTTTTGTTGAAGCTGTTACCATCTTTGACTCGTGGTTCTTCGCCTTTTCACTCTCCTGCCTCGATTTCTCTTATGCAAGGCCTCGCGAGGGGGGCAGCCGAGCGCCCTCGTGAGTGTTTCTGTCCTAGTCGTTCAAAGGTTCCGTGACTTTGGTCCATTACAGGAGCACCCCTCCAGTCCGTGCCCCACGGGCACCGCGACACGAACACAGGGCCTGGGTCGGTCGCCCCCCACCCCCACGGCTGGGGCCGGAAACCATCCACGCGCGGGCACGTAGCCGGAAGGCACGATAACGAAACCAAAGCGATGATTAACATCAATAACCCAAACACGCCCCCGCGGGGCTCCACGCTACTGTCTTTTTACGCAGGAAAAGGGAAAAGAAAGAGCAAATCAGGCGTAGCTCGCCTCACACCGGCCTGCAGGGAAGACTCGAGCTGCCTCCGGGGTTCAAGCAAACTCCCTCTCGCGCTTCACCGAGGCGCGACGGTAGGCAGACACGCGACCACCTTCCAAGCAGGTACGGTTGCGTGGAGGCTGACCGCGGCCACTGCTAGAAGAGTCGCCGCCTGAAGAAGAACCGGTGAAGCTTGGGGAACCCTGAGTGCCGCCAATCACGCGAGCGCTGTCCTCTCCGTCATCGCCGGGGCTGGGTCCCCGGCCGCGGTCGTCGTCCTCAGGGCAGCACCCTGCGCGGCGACCATCTTCCCCAAACACCCTCACGTAGAGGGTGGCATCGCCGTCAAACTTGAAGTGCAGGGTGCACCGACGGCTCAGGCCACGCGCGCGGGCAAACGTCTGCCAACCGCGGGTCAAGGCCAGGCTCCCGGCTGCGGAGACCTCCACCGAAGCCCATGAGGCCTGGCTGTAGCAGCCGTCTGCCTTAAGCCAGAGGCCGCCTGGGGCGCCGGCCGGGAGCTCGCCGAGGAGGAAGCGAGGAAGTTGAAGCCGGGCGTTGGTCGGCTCCGCCGACCACACAACGAACTCCGGCAGCACCTCTGCGGCGCGAAAGCGCGGCCTAGGGGGACGCGCGACCGAAGCGCACCCCCCGGCCGTAGCTGTCCGCCCGTCACCGTGTTGGAAACCTTCTCCACGTCCACGGGGAGCTGCCGAGGTAGCCACAGGATGTTTGCGAGGGCGCCCTCGGCCGCGCTTGGGCGGGGGAGAGGCAGGCTCAACCTGGCGAGCCTTCCCCCTCTCTGCGGCCGAGAACCTCCTCGATGGAGCCATCGCAGGAAGACGGAGCAAGGACCGGGAAGAAGGAGAAGCAAGAAGAGATGGACTGGAAGGGCGCGTGTCGTTCCGTATTTATGGCCGGCGAAGGCCAACCACCGATCTCCATGATCGCAGGTAAACATGACCCGCTTTGCATCAGGGACTTGTCCAATCCGTGCAGTTGCCGAGGCATCGTGGGGAAGTGGAGACGCCACGTCCAATCAACCGCCATGCGGCGCCCAAGGCCGCAGTCTGTTAGGGCCCGCGGCGCTTCGCCCTTGCCCTTTCGCCTCCTTGCACGACCAAGTCCGGGCGCGCCTTGGGCCCGGGGGCTCCTGTCGGCGTTCTGGGAACGGGGGTCCCCAGACTTGCCTGCCTGCGGCCTGCGGCGTGGCTTAAAGAGGGGGGCCCAGCATGGCCCATCTTCATCAACATAGACCCAAGACCCTCGCGAGGGGCCAAGACTCGCGGGGCGGGTGACACGGAGCTTCCTTAGGCACGGCCTCATCAGGCTGGCTCGCGAGGAGGCGGAGAGATCAAGGCGGGGTACCTCACGAGGTGCCCGTGACGCAAGCCATGACAACCAAGGGCGCCTGGCGGGCGCCAGGCGGGCGCCAGCCCGCGCAGCGTCCTCCTTTCCTCTTTGGTGCAAAGGGAGCAAGCGCAGGCGAGACCATCAAGCAAAGGCACCCGTTTTGGTGCAACGAGACCAAGACCAGCCCAACGGCAGGGAGGAAGTCATTGTGGAGCCCAAGCCAACGTCACCACCAGAGCCTTTGGCAGGCGAGGACCAACTTTAGTCAGGATAAGTGTACCAGATGTTCCCCTTCAAAATGGCCAATTGTTGGCGCCCTTCCCGCTCAATATTTGGGAAGAGGCCCAGGGCCTTTGCCTATAAATAGGATTAGCCACCCCCAGGGTAGAGGCAATTGGGAATTGGGAATCAGAGATCGGCCAATCCAGAAACAAGTTGGGATCGGATCGAGTAGCATCACACACAGAAAGAGAGAGAAGGGTGACTGAACTCCTCCTAGCAGTTCATCGCCCTAGCCAAGGACAGACCCTCGCGAGGCTATTCCTTGTATAGCTCATCATCATCAGCCCAAGAGGCAATCCACCACACCACAAACTAGAGTAGGGTATTACACCACAATGGTGGCCCGAACTAGTATAAACTCTGTGTCTCTTGTGTTGTTCTTTCCATAGCTTAGATCTTAGCGAGGCGGTGGGGTACAGGTAGGTAGAAGGCGAAGTCTACGCGCGCACCCCAGTGTTCGAACCTCAAGGGTCTGCCGGAACCCGAAATCCGACAACCGTGGGGAAGAAATCGTCTCGTGCTATATGAAGGAATATCTGAAATACTCAATGCACACAATTAATCTGCAAAAGTATTGTCATCAATCACCAAAACCATTGAGAGAGAAATATGCCCTAACACCCTTCTTTTTCGGATCACTAGTTGTATCATCCGGATCATCGTCCTCGCTATCCTCATCTTCCCCCTCCCCATAAGGCTGCTGATCTCTGGTGGCCCAATGTTGTTGTTGTTGTTGTTGTTGTTGTTGTGTGCCATCGCCGGTCTGGTGTAGGACTGCTGTGTGGCCTCTGGGTGTAGGACTGCTGCTGCTGGTAGTTGTCGGACTGGCTGGGATCTGAGTCTTCCACCTGTCTGTCATCATAGGCCCCTCCTCCTCCCTCGCCTCGATCATGGATGATGTCAAGAATCTCCCTGTCAGCGCCGTACCCTGACTCCCACGCTCTAGGCATTGCAGCTAACAGCGTGCGGGCACCCATCTGCTCCCGGCCCGCCGTCTGCGCCCGGACGAGCTGCGGTGAAGAATACTCGGAGAAGAGCGGCGCCGCATTAATGTCGACGATGTAAGGCATCGTACCGGAGGGGGCTCCGAGCTGCTTGGCGGCGTAGTAGTACGAAGGCTTGTAAGGCTCCGGCCGCGGCGGCGTCTGTACTGTGGGCATGCCCGTCTGGCGGCGCCCTCCATGGAAGCCACGACCGCCTCGTCCGCCACGCCTAACGCCACCACCAGGCCCACCGACAGGAAATCGCTTCTTGAGCTTCTCCTCCTTTGCGGCCTTCGCTTTGACGCAACAAGTTTGCCGTGTCGCCGAGCTGATCTTCCGGACGAGCGTGATGCTCGGATCCTCCGGCACCTCCGCCTGCCCCATTGTCGGGGGTTGGATGCGACATATGCCAAAGGATGGCTTATCATGGTGGGGGCGAGTAGAATGTCGCCGGTGCCTGGAAGCGGGATGAGGCGTAAACATGCTCGCCGGCGGATCTTACCCACCTTCGGGGCTCTCCGAGGAGATAATACCCCCACTGCTGCTCTGCGGGGTCTCCGCATGGTCACTATGGAGATATGTGTACAAAGTTGCTCCTCGAGCTGTGTTCTAGAGGTAGGAGAGGGCAAGGCTAGCTCTCCCCTCCTCTATGCTGTTGGTCTGGTGGAAAAAGGATCGAACCCTTTGCATGGGTGCTCCGGGGGGTTTATATAGGCCTACCCTCCGGGGATACAATGGTAATATGACCGGGTGCGGGTCCCAGCCGTCTATCTCTTAGGCCGCCGTCTTCTCCGCCGACTCCTGGGGGCCACCTCTGGTGGGCCCCGTCGACTGACCTGGCCACTGTAGCCGCGCCTCTGATGACGTTGGCTGGGTCGTGGGGGCGTGGCAACAGTGCTGCCGCCTGGCGGGCGATCACTGTCGCCACTCCCCGTCTTATCTGGTTAATGGTGTGTGGGACCCGTGGGAGGAGCTGGCCGACTCTCGGAGGCCGACTCCCACGGGGGCCGTCTTCGGGCTCTCTCGCCGTCTTCTATCTCTCCCGCTGACCAGCAGGGCCCGCCGTCTCCAGGCCGTACAGGCGGGCCAACGTGGGAACAGGGTTCCGCCGCTGGGGCGGACGTCAGGGCCGGTATGGCCACAGTGCCGCGCCGTACCGAAGATCTCCTCTGATATGTCGCACTGTAGCCATACCCGCCCTTGGTAATCAGGGTAGGGGAGGGCTGTACTCCGGCCATCCCCTGTCCTGTCCTTCCAGAAGGCGGAAGGTGCGAAGTCGTGGGCCGACTCTGCATAGTCGGCATCCCTGGAGTCGCCAACGGGGAGTCGGCATATGTCGTAGCCGTCTTCGAGATTCGGCCGTGGGCGGGCTATAGCCGACTCTCAGAGTCGGCCCTTTGTCTTGGGATCCTTTGAGGGGCGCAGCTTGCCCTGATGTCTTGAAAGGTTCTGGGCCCCGGGTTAGCCTACCCATGGCCCATTACTTCGACAGTAGTCCCCGAAGCTGGTGAGGCGCCGAGGGATGCGCCGAGGGGCCTCAACAGTTTCCTCCTTCGAGGAGCGGGTGCCGTAGCCCGCCGGCCGTCTCCCTTCGTGCCGAGTATCAGGAGGCGATTCTACTCCGGCCGTCTTCGTCGGGCCGTCTTCGTCGGGCCGTCTCTCAGAGGTCGGACTCGCCTTCAAGTCGCCTTGCTCTTCTTTAGGTAGTTTGAAGATCGTGGCGGGACGCAAACGGCGTGCTTGAGAAGCTACACAACCGCTGCCCGCCGCGGACCATTCCATGGCGTCGCGTGGCCGGGCAAGCCTGCCAACCCACGTGCGCGACGGGACAGGCCCGCGGGCGGGGCCCGCCACTACTGCGCCTTGGCCCCCGAGCGGATCCGCTGCGGCCGCGCGGGCGGTTGGGCTTTGGCGCAGTAAATGCGCGCGGTAACTCCGTGTGGTAGATCGTGGGGGTCGTGGGGGCGTGGGCGCAGTTAATCCCACGTCGCCCCCTCGGCTCCTTAGCCCGTAGGCCTATAAGTAGGCAGAGGGAGCGGGGCGGCGAAGCACGCGCGCCTGCTCCCCTCTGCTTCCTCCCGTTCCTTCTTCTTCTTTCTTCTGCCGCACCGGACCACGTCCCGCGCCCAGCGATGAGCTCTTCTTCCGCCGCCGCGCCCGCCGCCGTCCGCTCCGGCATGTGGGACGGCTCCGAAATTGACGACGACATCATCGAGTTCCTTCGCAAGACGCGCTGCATCCCCGGCGCGAACCTCGTGCAAGCCCGCGCCCCGCCGCCGGGAGAGGTGTCGCCGACGCCGACGGATGGCGAGCGCGTTGTGTTCCGCTCCCACCTGTCGCGCGGCCTGGGGCTGCCGGCGAGCGGATTCTTCCGCTCGTTCCTGGAGTTTCACGGCCTCCAACCGCACCACCTTACTCCGAACACGGTGGTGCTGTTGGCTGCCTTCACCTCGCTCTGCGAGGGATTCCTCGGCGTTCTCCCCACCATCGAGCTGTGGGGGGAATTCTTCCATTCTAAGCTCGGCACGCACGTCGCCGGCGTGCCAGCCCAATGCGGCGCCTTCATCGCGCTGCGGAGGTCGACTGCCGACAACCCATTTCCCGCCATCCAGCTGATCAAGTCGGTGAAGATGTGGCAGCGTTCTTACTTCTATGTGAAGAACATTGCCACAGACGGCGACTGGGTCAACCTTCCGGCCTTCGAAGCCGGCGCGCCGGCTGGGAGGCAGCCCAGCTGGTCCTACCGCGCCAAGACGCTGACTCTGGCTGCAGCCGCCGCCGTGCAGCGACTTTGGGTGTTGACGCAGTCAGCCGGCTTGACTGGGGCCGACTTGCTGGCCGCCTTTGTGGCGCGCCGAGTCCTGCCGCTCCAAAGCCGGCCTCATCTGATCTGTCAGATGAGCGGCAACCGGGACCCCAGTCGGACGTGCACCAAAGATCTTCCTCACGCGGAGGTCGCGGACACGGTGAACTACATCGCGAACTGCGGCCTCTTGGGGGACTGGCAGTTTGGCATGGAGCCATACTCGCGCGCCAACCCCCCGCCGGTGGTAAGTTGCTCTTTTCTTCTCTTTCTCTTTTTCAGCCGAATCCGACTTCTGCACTTTATTTCTCTTAACCTTTAAACCAGAACTCTCTTCTCCAGCCCTCATCTGGCGCCACGGGGCCACCTCGCCAGTTCGCCTCTGATCGAGCAGAGAGCGATGTCGACGACCCCGACTTGGGGGCGGCGGCATTGGAGGCCGACGTCGAAGGAGGCGGCGAAGGAGAAGAAGGTGGCCCAAGGCCCTCGGCCACCTTCGCCGACTGGCCCGTCGGCGAAGAAGGGGAAGACGCCCCGCACCACCAGCCGAGGCAAGACGGCGCGAGGAAGCGCCGGGCCGGGCCGAGTTCCCTCGGAGGCCGGGAGAAGAAGTTCAAGGGGGCAGCCGCCGCGATCAAACGGGAAGAGGCGGCCGCAAAGGCCCAGCGCTTCCGTAAGGAAGTGAACAAGCCACCGCTGTCTTCTGCGTGAGTGCCCCTACTCCTCTGTCTTGTTTTTGTCTTCCGGCGGGTTTAGTCTGAGTTTTTTCATGTGCTCCTCGCTTCAGAGCTCCTCTCACCCTAGGGAGGGTCGCCGCCGCCTCCATCAGGGGGTCGGTGGAGTCGTCCGCCACGACTCGGCGCATCAACCCAGCCGCCGACCTCCGGGAGGCGACGGAGCGGAACGCATGGGAGAAGCGCGAGGAGGACGAAGCCGCCCGTCGGAAGAAGGCGGAGGCCGAGAAGACGGCCGCCCCCGCCCAGCAGGGTCTTGAGGGAGCCGGAGCCGCCGCCGCGGCCCAAGAGCGGGCCGAAGAAGCCGCGCGCCGCCAATCGGCGCTGCACGTCGTTCCGTTGCGCTCAGCGCCGCCTCCGGACCCTATGGAGCATTCTGGGGATGTCGTCGTGGAGAGGGAGGGCGGCGAGATCCCCAGGCGAGACACGGTGGTGCCGCCACCACCGCCCCCGCCGTCATCGGGGGGCGCAAAGGGTAAAAAGTCGGCGGAGCCGCCAGTGCCGCCGACTTCAGACGAAGCCACGGCGAACTTGCTTCTTCAAGTCGCCCTGCCAACTCATCGCCGGCTGGAGAAGGCGACTTCGGCACCACGCCCTCTAGAGACCGGAGCGGCCAGCTCGGCCACGCCAGAGGTCGAGGTGACGAGTTCCGCGCCCGTCGGGTGGGCGCGAGGAGGCGGCACGGGCCCGCTGAACCAGGCGCTCCTGGACGTCCAGGCGAAGCTGCGAGCTGAAAGCGATGCCATCCAGCACTGCTCGAGGGCGCACCTAGCGACACGAGCGACCGTCCGGGTATGTTCCTTCTGACTTGTTTTTTCTTGTTCTTCTCTGTGGGGGCGCGCCAGCGCACCCACTGGGTGTAGTCGCCGAGTTCCAGGTCGGCTGCTGGGCAGGCGGGTTGGAACTCTAATGGCGAATTCCAAACACTTATTCTTTTGAAACGCTCACTGTAGGACTACCACAACCTCCGAGCCACCGTCTTCAACCGAAATGTTGAAGAGCTGGGCAAGCGGACTGCCGACTTGTTCGAGAGCCGGAGTAAGTTTGCTTTTTCGCGGGGGTGCGCTGGCGCACCCGCGGGCTGTAGTCCCCGAGATTCAGGCCGACTGCTGCGCAGTCGGGCCGGATCTTCTTGACGACTCTCTGATGACTTGTGTCCTTTTTCTTTTTTCTTCAGAGGCCAACGCCGTCCTTCAGGAGCAGCTGGGTGCTGCCAACACCGCCTTGCGCGCCAAGGAGGTGGAGTGTGGCAAGCTCGTCACGGAGCGCAACCTGCTGGCCGCGCAGCTGGCGGAGCAGAAGAAACTGCTCAAGAAGGCGCAGGAGGAGGCGAAGGACAAGGAGGCTGAGCTCCAGGCCGAGTTCGAGGTCGAACGCTCCTCCTGGACCGACAAGGAGGCGATGCTGACCTCCGGCTTCCACGAGATAGAAGATATCGTTGATGGTAAGTTTTCTTTGCTTGCTTTCTTTGAGCGGCCGACTGTGGGTCGGGCCGACTCTTGCTTTTTCTAACTTGCTTCTTTTTCCGTCTTTGGCAGACTTCTTCCCAGGCCATGCGCAAGCCGCCGTTCAAGCCATCGAGGCTGACCGTGAGGCGCGGAGGGCGGCCGGCGAGGCGGTTGCTGTCAACGCTCCCCGGACCCTTGACGAACAGCTTCTGAGCATCGAGGCTCGTCTGCGGCCGGCTCACCGGATGCTGCGCCGGCTTCAACGAGTCGGCACCCAGGCGATTGCTACCTTGTGGCCGGAGATGCCGGTTCTGCGCACTCCCAGTCAGACTGCTGACTGGCTGGAGGTCGCAGCAGGCCGTCTGGAGGCTTGGAAGGGCTCCTTGGCACGTGCCGGGGCACGTTGTGCCTTGGAGTTCGTCAAGGCGTGGTATCCAGACTTGAGTCTGGACCAGCTGGCCACGCTCCGAGCTGAGGCCCAGCCGGAACTGGCAGCCATGGAGGATGACTTCGTCAAGCGCGCCGCGGCGATCACCGAGTACGTCGACACCAGCGTCTTCGTTCCTGAGCATGCTGACAACGGCGAGGAGGCGCCGCCGGAGTGGTTTGGGATGAACCCGAACTACGGCGAGGACTCGACGGAGGTGATTGGCTCCAGCGCCGAGGAAGAAGATGAGATGGAAGCCGGCGACGAGACGGAGGCGCCGGAAACTGGAGCGGGCGACCAGCCTCAGCTCGACCGAGCCTCCAACAACGAGCCGCGCCCAACTGCGCCGACTGCTGCTGGAGGTGATCAAGCCGAGTCAGCCCCGCCGGCTGCTCCAACGTCCGACACCGCCATCTCCGCCGAGCCCCCAAACCCATCTGCCGCTTCATAAGCCGCCGTCTTGCTTTACTTATCTGTTTAGTAGTTTCTCGAAGACTTTGTTAATTCGCACATTTCCACCCACTGGGTGTATTTTGAACATCTGTTCATGGATTCGGCCAATGGCCTTTGTGGTGTAAATATTTGTCTATATTCTATCGTTTCTTGCTTGTTGCTCTTTAGGCTTTTTTCCTTTGCCGCCTTCCCTTGGGTGACGTCTTTGCCAGTCGGGCAGCCGCTCCGCGGACTGCTGCTGGACCAAATACCTGGCCGCCTTGGGAAAGCAAGTACTTAGCCGCTCGAGAGTTTTTGTAGCAAGTCGGATAGAAAGACGGCAGGCCGACTACTCGGAGTCGGTTTTGCAAGGATTAGCTGAAAGGCCGGCTCGGGCTATGTTTTTACGCTTTGGATCCTTAGCCTTTTTTCGTGCGGGCGCCTATTCTACCTTATTCCGGCCCACCAGTCAGTCGCTCTGCGAGCTGTGGCTTTGGTGGGAGTCGGCTTAGGCGCCGCGCACTACTTGTCTGACCGCAGGAAGCGTTTTCATAGCGCGAGACGGCAAGTCCCCGGGCCGACTGGTCGAGCCCGGGGTCAAGCGGCATAAAGAGTGTCGTACTCGGAAGCATAATTCTTATCATACAGATAACAAAAGGGGCAGTCCCCGAGTCCGTCTCGGGGGCCCCAAAGTCTTGGTACTTAAAATACAAAAGGGGGCGTGATACATACTGCATCAGCTATAAAATCTTCGAAGAAGATTCGCGTTCCATGGTCGCTCCGTATCTTTGTCGGAGTCGTCCCTCTTGCGTGCTCGGGGCTTCTGAGCGTCGATCAGGTAGTAGGAGTCGTTGCACAGCACCTTGCTGATGATGAAGGGGCCTTCCCACGGAGCCGACAACTTGTGTTGGCCGGCTGTTCGCTGGATCAGCCGGAGCATAAGGTCGCCCTCTTGGAAGGATCTCGGCCTGACCTTCCTGTTGTAGTAGCGACGTAGGCTCTGCTGGTAGATGCTGGACCGACTGAGTGCCAACAGCCGGCCCTCTTCCAGCAGATCGACGCCGTCTTGTCGTGCTTCTTCTGCTTCCTCCGCGGTGTACATCGTGACTCGTGGGGAGTCGAACTCTATATCCGTTGGGATGACGGCTTCAGCACCGTAGACGAGGAAGAAGGGTGTGAAGCCGGTTGACTTGTTTGGAGTCGTACGCAGACTCCAGAGGACGGCCGGCAACTCGTCAAGCCAACAGCCGGCCGAACGCTCCAGCGGTTCGACCAACCGAGGCTTGATGCCGGACAGGATAAGGCCATTCGCCCGCTCCACCTGCCCGTTTGACTGCGGATGGGCAACGGACGCTAGGTCCAGTCGGATGCCCTGCGTCGCGCAGAAACGGGCCAAGGCGCCTTTGGCAAAGTTGGTGCCGTTGTCGGTGATGATGTTGTGCGGTATGCCATACCGAATCGTGATGTCTGAGATGAAAGTCACGGCAGTCGGACCATTCAATTTTTTGATGGGCTTCACTTCTATCCACTTGGTGAACTTGTCCACCGCGACAAGCAGATGAGTTAGGCCACCTCGTGCCGTCTTGAAGGGTCCCACCATATCCAGGCCCCAAACTGCAAAGGGCCAGGCGATGGGGATAGTCTTGAGTGCTGAAGCCGGCTGATGCGGCTTGGACCGGAACTTCTGGCACCCTTTGCATTTCTGGACCAACTCTTTGGCCTCTTCAAGGGCAGTCGGCCAGAAGAAACCGTGTCGGAAGGCTTTGGCGACGAGCGCTCTTGAGGCCGCATGGTGGCCGCACTCGCCTTGATGGATGTCTCTGAGAATTGCTTGGCCTTGCTCTGGCTCGACGCAGCGCTGGTAGACGCCTGTGACGCTGCGTCTGACCAGCTCTCTGTTGACTATGGTGTATGCTGCCGCTCGGCGTTGTATTTGCCGAGCCAAGGTTTCATCTGTTGGTAGCTCCTTGTTCACCAGGAATTGGAGGATGGGTTGGGCCCATGAGGGTGCTGCTATCTCTTCTAATGTCAAAACTGCGACTTGGACGCGAGCGGCTGGGCTTGGAGTCGGCGCGCTGGAGTCCGCAGCCGTTGGCTGGATTAACGAAGTCCCCGGGCCGACTGGAGCAGTCCCCGGGCCGAGTTCTGGAGTCTTCTCTCTGGCTGCCGCGGTCCCCGGGCTGAGTTCCGAAGTCCCCGGGCCGGCTGCAGCTGCGGCACTCTTGAGATCATCTGCAACGGGTCTTGTGCTGTCTGCTCGGGCTCTCGGGCCGGATCCGGCTTCTTCAGGGGGAGTCGGCACGAAAATTGAATCTGAATCTGGCGAGGGCTTGATGGACGGCTTGAGGAGGCGCTGGAGGGCGACGCCTGAAGGTATTGCTTGGCGGGTGGAGCCGATTCGTGCCAAAGTGTCTGCTTGGTTATCGTCGTTCCTCGGTACGTGGAGGAATTCGCACCCCTCGAAATACCCACTGAGTTGCTGCATGAGAAAACGATAGCTTGCCATGTTTGCATCCTTGGCGTCCCAGTCGCCTGATGACTGCTGTACCACCAGGTCGGAGTCGCCATAACACAGGATCCGGCGGATGCCAAGCTCTTTGGCAAGCCGGAGCCCGTGAACGAGCGCCTCGTACTCGGCGACGTTGTTGGAGGCGGCGAAGTGAATCTGCAGTGCGTACTTGAGCACGTCGCCCTTGGGGGAAGTGAGGACGACGCCGGCTCCCAAGCCGGTGCGCATCTTGGAGCCATCGAAATGCATCCGCCAATGGGTGGAGTCGGGCGCTGGCGGCAGGTACTGGGTCTCGGCCCAGTCGACGAGAAAGTCGGCCAGTGCTTGCTACTTGATGGCGGTGCGGGGTTGATAGTAGATCGTGTAGGGCGCCAACTCTATGGCCCATTTGGCCACTCGGCCAGACGCATCTCGGCTTCCGATGATCTCAGCCAATAGGGCTGTGCAGACCACTGTGATTGGATGTTCTTGGAAGTAAGGCTTCAGCTTCTTGGCGGCGAAGTGCACGCCGTAACACATCTTCTGGTAGTGGGGGTAATTCTGCTTGGAGGTCGACAGTACTTCACTCAGGTAGTATACCGGTCTCTGGACCGGCAGTGCCTTGCCTTCCTCCTTGCGCTCAACTACGATGACTGTGCTGAGTACTCGGCTGGTGGCGGCGATGTACAGGAGCATGGGCTCCTTGGGAGTCGGAGCCGCCAACACAGGGGGAGTAACCAACATCCTCTTCAGTTGCAGAAAGGCCTCGTCCGCCTTGTGGTTCCACTCAAAAAAATTGGTCTTCTTCATGAGTTGATACAACGGGAGAGCCTTCTCGCCCAACCGACTGATGAAACGGCTGATGGATGCCAGGCAGCCAGTGAACTTCTGCACATCCAACAGTCGGCTGGGTACCTCCATCCTCTCGATGGCCTTGATCTTCACAGGGTTGCACTCTATGCCGCGTTCGGAGACCAGGAAGCCGAGTAGCTGGCCGGCTGGTACTCCGAAAACGCACTTCTCGGGGTTAAGCTTGATCCGGAATCGGCGCAGGTTCTCAAAGGTCTCTCTGAGGTCTTCCAGTAAGGTTCCGCGCTTCTCCGTCTTCACCACCACATCATCCACGTAGACGTGGGCATTTCTGCCGAGTTGCTTGAGGAGGCACTTCTGCATGCAACGCTGAAAGGTGGCGCCGGCGTTCCTCAAGCCGAACGTCATGGTCAGGTAGCAGAAGGCTCCGAACGGCATGATGAAGGCGGTCTTCAGTCTGTCCGCCGGGTTCAGCTTGATCTGGTGATATCCTGAATAGGCGTCTAGGAAGCTCAACAGCTCGCATCCGGCTGTGGAGTCTATCACCTGATCAATTCTCGGCAGGGCAAACGGGTCCTTGGGGCAGGCTTTGTTCAGGCTCGTGTAGTCGATACACATTCGCCACTGCTTGTTCTTCTTCAGCACTAAAACTGGGTTCGCTAACCATTCTGGGAAAAATACTTCCATGATAAAGCCGGCTGCAAGGAGCCGGGCTATCTCTTCACCAACAACTCTTCTTTTCTCTTCTGACAGGCGGCGCAAGGGCTGCCTGACGGGCTTCGCATCAGACCGGACATGTAACTTGTGCTCGGCGAATTCTGTCGGTACACCTGGCATGTCTTTGGGGGACCATGCAAAGATGTCCCGATTCTCACGGAGGAAATCGACGAGCTCACCTTCCTATTTGCTGTCAAGGTTCGCACCTATGACAGCGTACCTCTCCGGATGCTCTGGGTCCAAAGGTATCTTCTTTGTTTCCTTCGTCGGCTTAAACGAGCCCTCAACTTCCGACTCCTTGGGGTTGGGCGACAACTCAGGCTGCTTACCGGCCATCGCCACAACCCGGTCAAGAAGTCGCTTCTCCGCTGCAATAACCAGGGACTCGGCCAGCCGACTACTCTCGGCCGCACAGGCTGACGACTTTCTGTAGTCGCCGACTACAGTCAGGATTCCCTTGGAACTCGGCATCTTCATCTTGAGGTAGGCGTAGTGGGGGACTGCCATGAACTTGGCCAAGGCAGGTCGGCCAAGTAGTGCATGGTACGGGCTTCTGAGGTCCACCACTTCAAACCAGACTGGCTCTCGGCGGAAGTGATCCTTATCTCTGAAAGGGACATCTATCAAAATCTTGCCGATTGGGGAGCAGGAAAGGCCAGGGACGATCCCATGGAATACAGTCCGGCTGCTCTGGAGTTGTCTTTGCTTGATTCCCAGCTTCTCCATTGTATCCTTGTACAGGATGTTGATACTGCTGCCTCCATCTATCAAAACTCGCGAGAAGCGAGCTGCCCGCCTATCAGTGGCAAATGTGGCCTCCAGAACCAAGGCGTAGGAACCTGGATTGGGCATCACCTCTGGGTGATCTGCCCTGCTCCAACTGATAGGTTTCTCGGACCAGTGCATGAACTCGGGAGTCTCTGATGCTACTGCGTTGACTTCTTGCTGCCGCAGCCGCCTGCTGCGTCTGTCATCTGCCACACTGGTGAACACCACGTAGGCCCCATGCTCTTCCGGGTACTCGTCTTGTACTGCGCCGACTGGCCTGGCAGCCGGCTGCGGGGGCGGAGGTGGAGGCGGCTGTCCAGCAGGTGGAGGAGGCACCAAGCCGTCTCCCTTGGCAATCCTAGTCAGCCAGTGGCACTTTCTGGTGGTGTGGTTTGATGGCTTCGCGCCGCAGTGAAACTTGCAGGGGCCATCCAGAGTCTGCTCGTAGGAGAAAGCCGGCAGCCAATTGGGCTTGCCGCCCTTCTGCCTCTTGGATGGAGGCTGCCCTTCTGGTTGCTGATCGTCGACCGTTGCGACCTGCCGGCTATTGGAAGCCGGCTGCGGGCCCTTGCGCTTGGGATCATTCTGCTGCTGCCGCCGGCTGGCGTCTCCGGCCGGGGTTCTGGGAGCCTAAGGGGCGACTTTGCCTGTCGCGCTGACTTGGATCTCTGTCTTCATAGAAGAGTCGGCCGTGGCGTACTTGTCTGCTATGATCAGCAGCTCATCCAGGGTCTCCGGCTCGTCGCAGAGGAGTTTATGCTTGAGGAGGGTGCCTTCTCTTCACCCGGCGGTGAAGTACTCGATGGCCTGCACCTCGTGCACGCCCTCGCAGGAGTTTTGGAGCTCGGCCCAACGCGTGAGGTAGTCGCGAGTTGATTCGTCGGGGCCTTGCACGCACAAGGAGAGCTGGCGAGGCTTGGGAGGTCGCTTGTACGTACTCGTGAAGTTGCGGACGAAAGCCTCGGTGAAGTCGCCCCAACTGTTGATGCTGCGGGGTTTCAGGCTGTTCAGCCACGTCCGGGCTGTGCCCTGGAGCATGAGCGGAACATACTTCACGGCAACGCGCTTGTTGCCGTTCGCTATGCTGACGGCTGTGGAGTAGTCGACCAGCCAGTCCTCTGGCTTCACGGAGCTGGTGTACTTGGGGGTATCCCTGGGGAGAGTGAACCCTTTGGGGAAGGGCTCATCTCGGATGCGGGGACCAAAGCACGGCGGCCCCAGCTCATCTTCTTCTTCCAGCATCAGAGATCGGTGGAGTCGGTCGATCCGGAGGCGGGCATCGTTCTCTCCGACTCCCTCTCGGCGGCCTAGGCGATCTCCGAGAGTCGGATGTTCAACGGGTGGTGGAGAGACTCGCCTTTCCTTGCGAGGTGGCGGAGGCACATAGTCGTCCCGCCGCTCTACTGCTCTCGGGCGGCCGTCTTGGTCGCGCTCGATGGTGATATGAGTCCGGCTGCGGCTTGCAGCCGGCTCCTTGTCTTTCCTTCCGCGGGCGCCGCCAGTCGGCGTCCGAGATGTTGCGCCTTGATCTCGGTGGGGTGGCAGGTCATCTTTCTGCTGCTGCGGTCCTTCGGAGCGGCAGCCGGCCGCGTCGAGGAGTTGTTGGACTCACTCCGTCATCAGTCGGCGCTCTTCGCCTTCAAGGTTATACAGCTCGTCTGCCGCTGCTTGGGCGGCTCGAATGTTCTCGGCGGGCGTGGCGTATACGGGGCGGTTGGCCCTGAACATGCCGGCGATGTCCGCGCCGCGCTGCCGGACCGCGCCTAGGCGGCTTGGCCCCACCGGGGCCGGCGAGCCGCCCACGGCGCGATCCATCTCGCGCTGGTAGGCCTCTGACAAGCGTCTCATGTTGGCCAGCTTCTTCGCGCCTTCGACGAGCTGGAGGCGGCGTGCCTCCAGCGCTTCGGCGTCGGCGTCCTCTGGAATGGGCGCATCCAGGTCTTGTAGTGTCGCGTCAAGCGGGTCGCGAGCTCTCCCGTCGGAGTGCTCGCCATGGTCGATGACGAGCACCTCAGTGACGGTGCTTCCGCTGCCCTCCGCGCGAGGGAGCGGCTCGTTGTAGACCACCACGTTGGTGGGGAAGGCGTCGAGCGACGCGGTGTCGGAGTCGACCAGCATCGGGTCGGTAGAGCCTACGGACTCCAGGTCGGTGGCAGGCTCGCCAGCAACGTGGAGGTCGTCGAGGAGGCCCGCGAGAAAGTTTGTGGGCCTGCTGGTGCCTGCGTCGGACGCAGGCTCGTCGGAGAGGCTAACCTCGCCGACAAGATTGGCGAGGCAACTGGCCGCGCAAACGGTCTCAACGTTGCGCAGCGCGTCGGCGTGAACTTCTTCTGGCGTGCCGGGCTGGCTACGCTCGCTAGGGAGGAAAAGTGTTCCCGTCCAGAACAGATCTCCGGACGACGGTGCACCTCGCCCCACGGTGGGCGCCAAATGTCGGGGGTTGGATGCGACATATGCCAAAGGATGGCTTATCATGGTGGGGGCGAGTAGAACGTCGCTGGTGCCTGGAAGCGGGATGAGGCGTAAACATGCTCGCCGGCGGATCTTACCCAGCTTCGGGGCTCTCCGAGGAGATAATACCCCTACTGCTGCTCTGCGGGGTCTCCGCATGGTCACTATGGAGATATGTGTACAAAGTTGCTCCTCGAGCTGTGTTCTAGAGGTAGGAGAGGGCAAGGCTAGCTCTCCCCTCCTCTATGCTGTTGGTCTGGTGGAAAAAGGATCGAACCCTTTGCATGGGTGCTCCGGGGGGTTTATATAGGCCTACCCTCCGGGGATACAATGGTAATATGACCGGGTGCGGGTCCCAGCCGTCTATCTCTTAGGCCGCCGTCTTCTCCGCCGACTCCTGGGGGCCACCTCTGGTGGGCCCCGTCGACTGACCTGGCCACTGTAGCCGCGCCTCTGATGACGTTGGTTGGGTCGTGGGGGCGTGGCAACAGTGCTGCCGCCTGGCGGGCGATCACTGTCGCCACTCCCCGTCTTATCTGGTTAATGGCGTGTGGGACCCGTGGGAAGAGCTGGCCGACTCCCATGGGGGCCGTCTTCGGGCGCTCTCGCCGTCTTCTATCTCTCCCGCTGACCGGCAGGGCCCGCCGTCTCCAGGCCGTACAGGCGGGCCAACGTGGGAACAGGGTTCCGCCGCTGGGGCGGACGTCAGGGCCGGTATGACCACAGTGACGCGCCATACCGAAGATTTCCTCTGATACGTCGCACTGTAGCCATACCCGCCCTTGGTAATCAGGGTAGGGAAGGGCTGTACTCCGGCCATCCCCTGTCCTGTCCTTCTTCCAGAAGGCGGAAGGTGCGAAGTCGTGGGCCGACTCTGCATAGTCGGCATCCCTGGAGTCGCCAACGGGGAGTCGGCATATGTCGTAGCCGTCTTCGAGATTCGGCCGTGGGCGGGCTATAGCCGACTCTCAGAGTCGGCCCTTTGTCTTGGGATCCTTTGAGGGGCGCAGCTTGCCCCGATGTCTTGAAAGGTTCTGGGCCCCGGGTTAGCCTACCCATGGCCCATTACTCCGACACCCATCTCCGACAGGTTCTCCAATGTCGGCGACGGCGGAAGAAAGGAGAGGGTGGGAGAAAAGAGCGGGAATTCGGCAAAGAGCGACGGGGGATGAAAGAAGAAAGTGGGGAATTTTGACACGGAAACAATGTGGGATGCTCCAAAAGCGCGAGCTCCGCCTTCCTTTTGGATGGGCCAGGGAGGAGAGGGCAGAGAGCGACGTTTCGCGTGTACGAACTCCTGGAAAGACCCACCCCCTCTGTTTGTCTTCGGTTTGCGAAAAAAAACACGCCCGGATCGTGTTGGATGGCTTCCGTAGTCTGGACAGCATGCTCCGAACGGATGTGGTAGGTTTGCGGGTCGGTGTTGGACATGCCCTTGATACTATCTATCGATGGATCTGCAAAAAATAAAACGAAAACTCCGACAACCAGGGTGACGTGGGAGGCTCTTGTATCTGCAGCTGCGCTTTCACTCAAATCAAAAGAAGAAGAAAAAGATACAGCTGCTCAACAAGTTCGTCTTGATAACGGTGCGACACGCGTGCCACCACGAGCTCCAGCACCGTGCGGAATCGAAGCTCGCGCTAGGCGCTCGTGTCCTGCGCACCTCGCCTGACCATGTTCCCCTTTTCTATTCCTTCTCCTCTGGTCGATGCCACTCCAGGTGGAGGCGGTGGTTGCTTCGCCGAGCGCAGTCGGTAGTTGCCGAGAAGTGGCCAGCACTGGCCGGCGAAACTGTGAGTTTCATAGGATACTACTCCTAGCTCCTACAGTCCTACTAGTACCTAGCTTAGCCAGGATTGACTCGCGGGAACGAGTAGTGGAACTGGGTGCTATGCTGCTACTCTGCTAGGCATGGGACGACGCCGGAAGCGCGGACGACAGCAGAATCCTGTAGTCTCCCATTGAAAATGATATCGAGATATTATTTATTGGTTGCCGCAAAAAAAAGAGATATTATTATTGGATCCCCCTCTCGTCCTACGGTCCTACCCACTACTGTAGTTCATCATGTACATTGAAAAGGTTATCGCCTCTGTCTGCAGTCAATCGACAAGTTCATTCACACGGCCAGTGCCACTTTAAATCTACCGTAGTTTTTTGACCGAGCGTCAACTGTCACTGCTCATGTCTCCTACTAGATGCATCGCCTTCGTGTCCCCCCTTCTTTTTCTTTGCAACAGGGAAGCAGACGTTGTGCTAACGACCTGTGCTTGGATTTGTTATCGCGGAACTGTCGGTTGCGAAGTCGTGATAATTGCAGCTGCGAGATCTGGAAAGCAAGGGAGAGCGAGAGGAATCTGCCCTCATCAGCGACCACCACGCTGCTGCCCAAAAGAAGACAACTCCCATGAACCCTCTTGTGCCAAAAGAGGCAGCAAGCAACACACTTCCGAGTGTCTTTTTTTTCCAAGCACAGCACCACTTCGAGTTGGCGCCACGACGCCACTGGAAGCAGCACATCACACACAAACGAGACGCGAGCACAATTTGCACCAACCACTGGCGGGGTTTGATTTAACGAGATTTGATTTAAGTACACACACAAAAAAGATGGGCCTGATTAAGACGATGATGACACGGCGACAGCGCACACACGCGGATTAAGTAGGTAACCTGCAACTCCGGTACTAATTAAAGAAGATCGCTCCCTAGGCTACAAACGCTCAAATTCAGGCTTTGTGCGCTCAGCAAGACAGCGACGAGGCGCCTGCGCACTGCATGGGAGCCGGCTCTACATCAGCAAGCTGCGGATGATGGCCGCCTGCGCGCTGCTCATGTCCGAGGTCGCCAGCAGCTCCGACAGCCTCTCGCTCAGGTCGTCCACCTCCCGGTGCAAGCTCCTGATGTAGGTGCACGTCTCCTGCAGCACCCTTGAAGATGGCACCTGGATTTGGGGAACCAAAGGGAAATCAAAGGGTCTGGTGTCAGGTCAAGATCATTATAACGCTAATGAGAGCTAATGCAGACAGTTGAAGCGTCGGAAGAGGATGCAATTGTTGGATTTCTCAAGAAATAGCTGATGATATACCTAAGGAAATGAACGGTAAGCAATAGATCGTAACTCAAACAAAGCAGTGGCCAATTTCTTTGTGTGTGAAGAAGAAGAAGGGTCTAACAATAATTTCTAGAGCTACCATTTGCTGCATATAAAGAGAGAATGCCAATGATGAATGATTACGTACTCTATCATTGCCCCGGAGACGCGCCTCGGGAAGGAGGTCCTGCAACTTGGAGACAAGGTCGCTGATTTGCTCGTCAGTGATCCTCGACGAGCCGGACTGCCTTGACCGTGACCTACGGCTCGACATCACTGCAAATGTGAGTGATCGGATGTACTTAGGAATTGGATACTTGGCAGAGAGAGCCCAAGACAGTGAGGGTTTATGGTTGGAGTGAGACAAGTTTGAGAGACAGAAGTGGTGGCAGACAGGGACGGAGAGGAGCTAAGAAGAAATGGTGTTGGAAGAGAGGGAAGACAAGTTGTGCATGGGAGAAAGAAATGAGTGGCTACTAGGGTGTTAAATAGTGGCAGCTGCAAACCGAGAAACCCAAAGGGCAGGCAAGAGGAAGTGAGCTTCTTCTGATCTACACAGTGCTCAGCCCAGTCCAAGGCCCTGACCTATAGGGACAAAACCAAACTATGGTCCAAATGGCAGTCACATGCAGGAAGTATTAAACTGAAAGTGGAACTACGAAGAGAGAGACAGAGAGGGACAGAGACCATACTGAGGAGCTTGTGTGAGTCTCATGCTACTCGTACATCGCCGCTGCAAGTGGGAGGAAGCTTTGAACAGGAGATGAAGTGCTGGTGGGAGAGACGACTTGGAGGCCAGTACTGTCAGAAGGAGAAACACATGCCATGTTACTTGAACTGCCAAAATATATGTGGGTTTATTGTTCTTGCCCCCACATTATGTACTCAATATTTGTATGAAATAAGAACAGTGGCTCTACAGTTACTGGTAGATGCCTTTGTTTGCGGCTCTATTTGGACATGTCTAGGGTTCAGTGTACACCCATGCATGAAGCACAAATCTCTTGTCTCCGCAAACACTAGGACCCGGAGGAACAGCGATGCCGGGTGAATTCCAGTCACTACTCGCTACTCTAATAGATGCGCAAGTGCCTCCTGGACAATGTAATTATGGTGACATTTTTGTACAGTTTCCTAATTCCTATCTACACATCGATCCTGTCAGATCAGAAATTTTAGCAATCTCAGCTTTGCTCCTTATGAAAATCTGCTCTTGCGTCGTAACTTATAAAAATATAGCTAATACCATGCACAACTGCTGAAACATGAGTGCATGAACCGAAATGATCAGTTAATAGATATTTCTGGCGCTGAATACCTCACAGTGTATCAGATTCAGCAGTGTCATGATGCTGACTGGTCTCTTCGATCATTTGGCACCCACGGCCCATGTCTTGCGGCGCCTGATAATCTATACATGTATGGGGCACATTGACAAGTGTTATTACACCCACACATTATCAGGCGGAATCAAGACAAATACTGTGGGTTCATGTATCAGATCGGTGGACTGTTTCAGGTACAAAAATGGAGTGAAACATAGAAATGAGCTGGTTGCAGATAAACTCATACTTGCAATTTCGTGAAATTATTACTTACTGAAACACTTTGGTTCCCCTACTTCAGTCATTCTCATTCTTGTTCTGTTGCTCAAGTTGACCTTGTATAAAATGATGTAGCCAAGCTTCCTAAAAGTATGACAGCGAAAATGATCGACAAGTTAGTTAGAAATACTGAAAGTACTGAAAAAGAACCCAATGTTTTGGTATATGCAATAGACTATGCATGTACTAATGCTGAGGATTTAAAACAAAATAATAATGCCTTCTGAAAATTTGAGATTTCCAATATATTAAGCATGACCAAATAGCATATGTGAATCATGTATGCCCTTTCAGCTCCCAACAAACACTTGGGAATGTATCAATACATGTAGGCTTACACAGTTTGCAACAAGTTTTACTTGATGACTGTGTATTATGGAAAAAACACTCCCATGTATCAGCCACAGCATTTAGCTCGGAACAAGAGTAGATGCATTGGACTATATGGCACCAAATATGTTTGCAAAATGCACCCCTACATACAGATCATAGTAGAATGAATCTGCCCTTCCAGGAAAGAGTTGTTGGACAACTCAGAAGAATCATTGGGAATTTGACCAGTCAATACAACAAGCCAGGCAGTACAGCAAGTATAGTGCAACTGCCAGCTTTATTCTTCAGTGACCTGACACCTGAGCTAGTAGGACACATATTAGCCCTTCGTACCCTCTAGAAGCTTAAGAGACGGTATTAAGATGTGAACATGACAGCAAAACCTCAAAATGTAAGCATGTGGGTAATTGCATTTTGGCCCAAATCTCTACTCACAAAAGTAAATCCCAGTTGCAAAGTCTCAGCTTTCGGAAACTAGTGGCTACTTTAACTACCAACATAGTAAAACATCATAGCGGAACATATAAAGTTTCCAGGCAGCTCAATGTGATTGATCATTTCAATCCTTAGATTATAAGCAGGTCTCCCTCCAATGCAATATGCCACAATTTGCCCATCAGCGATGATAATGCACGCCATTTAAGAGCTCAACAGATCTAGCATACTAGTGTGAAACTTAATAATAGCAGAAACGCATCTTGTATGGTAAGATAATTTGGTAATGACGAACTAATGACATCGGACATGCACGAGCTGGTTAATAAAGATCCTATTAGCCTGATAACGATCTGATTAGCCAGCCAGTCACAGCATATACATGCACTAAAAGTTCTCTTTGTCTCAGGAATATTCAATTCACAAGATCCACTGCCAGTAGTACAATAATGCTGGATCGTTAGGTGCTGCTGCTCTGAGCGTAACTACCATCATACAGCTTGCCTAGAATACCAATTGCAGGGTAAGCTACTCCCAAATGACCATTTTACACATAAGTACGATGAGAAAACAATATAAAATATCAAATCTCCAATCAGAACCAGCTAGTTGGTGATGATCCGAGCGTATCTTGATGGCAGCATGTCTCACGGGGCACATGTAGCTCGATCCAATTAGTAGAAAACGCCTACAGGTTATCACGTGGACATGGTATTGTTTATGAAGAAACCCCTTGGCCCCAGCCCTCCACCCAAGGTCACACACTCCAGTGAGATCAATCTCTTGTTCAAATCTACACTTGACCAATTAAGAAAACAAAGAGTACTGCTTATGTACTATACAATAGGCCAAGTAGGCCTGCCTGCTAAACAGATGCTAGGAATCACATGCATTATCTTATCGTATTGCGCTACATTAACAGACCCTCACATGCCTTACATACTTTAGATCTGTCACCTTGTTCGTGCGTAAACTTTGAAAAGAGATATGTGAATCATGAGGTCCAGGTAAATTTTGTAAAGAAGATCAGCACGGACAATGATGAAGCCTCATGGTCTGATACTGAAAAGATCCTCAAAAGGCAGGTCCTGCTCAGTTACGATAAGAATATGCAAGATGCAAATATTGGCCACGAAAATTGGTCTTTCGTCCTCAACATTGGAATGATTTGAGCATCAGCTGGATAATCTTTTGACCACCGACCTCCACACAACATGATGGAGTCGTACTGGTCAGCAAAACTTTACATATATCACAGTTAGTTTACATTATCACCTTGTTGCCACAACAAGCAAATAACTCGTTACTAGACAAAAGAACAAATGAATTCCAGAACAGAGTGACAATGTAGTGACATCCTGAATGAAGATAAATCATACTGAGGAATGTGCCTAGAGGTGTAGACAGGCAAAACAAACAATAAATTACCAAGGTTGATTTTGTAAGGCAAGAAGCTTCCACTCACTATATGACTAACATGGTTCTTAATGAAATGACAGGTACCACTCTGACACAAGAGAGGGAATCATATGATCTGGAGATACTGAAGGTCAGCTGTCTTCAGTTCAACACTCCTGCAAGATGACTGGCTATTTCTAGGAAATCTAAGACCTACTTGCTAATAAATATTAAAACTAAGGTTCTGACAGCACTCTCAGTGCCAACAACCGAAAGGATACAATACAACTAGTTTTCAGTTAACAAGGAAAAGAATCCAGATCTTGCTGCAGAACCTCAACATGCTCATCATTGAAAGCTAGATTATACTAGGGTGGGCGGTTGGTAAACAGGAAATTAAAATAAATATTCTAAGCTAAAGCTACAATCAGTGCACATCTACTAGTTCAGGCACCATCGGCTAAATTTATACCCTGGTATTGAGTTTCAGGTGAAAGTCATTCAGAACTGGACAAAAATGAAAATAGTTGAAATTCGCCAAAAGGCACTTAAGAACGCACTGACGTGTACTACGAAGCTGAAAAATCATGTGCTAGTAGTGGCTGCAGAACACGAAATACAGTGTGTGGGTTACCCAGCAAAGTGATTATGCCGGTCTGGGGAGGCATTTTCGGGAATAGTGTTCGCAAAAGGAAGTGTGCAAGTGCACACGTGGACGCCAAAAGCTTCAACTCCCTCAGTTCCATCTTCCATGCATATCACAGCCACCATATATTCATGCCTAAACTTTGGTCCATGTGTATCTGTTTTAGCCAAATAAACTACTGCGAGTTGAACACTATGGAAATAAGGTAGTGCTTCGTCTGGGAAGCAGCAATTTTAGTTAAAAAAATAAAGAGAATCACGATCTCCTAATGGAGGTAATAATTTTCTGATCGTAGAATTTTGTCTCCGGGCGATTGGGTAGCCAGTTCTAGCTCAGGATGGTTTCCATGATAGTGATAGTCTCGTAGATACAAGTTGATTGACCACATGAACTCCTAGCACTGCATATTCCACACGGTTCTATCATTCATTGTCGAAAATACCATCTGAATTTCCCAAATGTTAGTTTCTCCAACGACATGAGCATAAACTCAAATGTCCAAACTAGGATGGACCAGATAAAATGAAGCGTGCAAAAGTGCATGTTCTTGATAAAAACAAGCGTGCAAGAATGCATGTTCCAGGGGGGGAAAGGTGTCCAGAAATCGCACTCTTTCCAACCGCATTACAATTTTCAGAGGAAAAACGATAAACAATGAAGTATGCACCGGTGCTGACACCACATATGTTAATATTATATTGCTGTTTTGCCGAGGTTTACGTATTTCGCAAGGGTGGCCATAAATAATTGGAGCCACGACTCTCATCCGTTCAAGATTATTTTTGCTAGGTAAATAGATGACATCATAACTCACACACACAAAACTATGGTTCATGCTTAATACTTGGTAAAAGTTCTTCTCTAGAAGCAGTAAGAAAATTGCATCTGCGATCAATGTGCAAACATCTTTGAATTATTTAGTTACAATTTCCGGTTCTGATGCGATCAGTATACATATTTTACATGCTACAATACTTAATCAGTAAATATGTGTGTATCCTTCAATAATTTATTACTCAATCTAGTAAACATGATTATAGGCTTATAGCTACTGGGTTGATGCAACAAAATTTCCAAAAAAAAACAGCATAAATATAGCTAGACTAGAAATCTATTTGGTTTCATGTTTATCAAGAGGTCCAAGATTGAGAATTTGAGTTCAACAGGTGAATCTATATTCAAGAATTGTTTTCACCAAGCCATGCATTTCAGTTTACTAATACATTTTTAGTTATGGATCAGAGATGTGAAAATTGTTGGTTCCAGAGAACGGGTTATAGTTACATTCGGGTGATTTATCAAGTACAAAAGTTGTTTAGACGGATACTGTAACCATGGCATTGGTAGTCCCAAATATTGTTTTGTGAGTGGGTAGTACAGGCTGAATAGAGTAGAAGAGAATGAAAATTCTTTGAGATAGTTGCAGTCTATGTGTAGCGTAATGTATGTCTGCACGCAAACAAGCTCCCCTTTACACGAAACCTACCACATATTCAGATTCAAAACCAGAGAAGCTTGATTCTCAATGATTGGATAACTAGTAAATGAACCTTTACGTTTGTTTACAAGAAATGATCTATACTGCAGGTTCAGCAGCACCGTTAATGTAATCTATACTGCAGGTCACTGGAGGTTTCAGTAGCTGAATCGACTTATGTAGTAGCTACTTACTGAAGGTCATGGGAGGTTCCAAATCAGTAGCTAAATTTACCGATGTAATAGCTTCTTAGTTAACATAGAGATAAACGCACGAGCCCAGAATCTAGACCCTAGAGCAACATAGTTAAATCTTTCCATGGTTAAAACACATAGCACTTGCAGAACTAGAATTCACACAGTAATGTTAGTAACAAAGAAACTAGGCCGTCTGAATATATCATCAAGTTTTTGCTTCCTACTCTGTCACTTTGCCTCATCTCTCAAAAAAAGGTAGGTAGTCTGAATATATCATTTAGTCTTCGCTTCCTACTATATATCATAATGCCCTGTATCTCATTAAAGGTGCATCAACACATGATTCTCTAACGAACAAAAAGGTGGATCATACACAAATGCACTAATAGAAGACGGAAACCTTTTTGGAGTTGGACCAAGCAATCATTTGCAAACATCAATTAAGATCAAACTGGCCCTGCAATTGACATATCAAATTTCTTGACTGCTTTGTTCGTGTGGACACACCCAGAGTTTGGAAGAGGCACTTGGTCCATCCATACCAAGGAAGACCTTTCCGATTTCCTAGCATGGCCCTTCAGTTTACTAATGCATTTTTAGTTATGGATCATAGATGTGAAAATTGTTGGTTCCAGAAAACGGAGGATAGCTACATTCAAGTAATTTAACAAGTACAGAAGTGTTGTTTGGAGGGATACTGTAGCCATGGCATTGATAGTCCCAAATATTAATTTGTGAGTGGGTAGTACAGGCTGAATAGAGTAGAATAGAGTGAAAATTTGGTGAGACATAATTGCAGCCTATGTGTAGCATAATGTATGTCTGCATGCAAACAAGCTCCCCTTTACACGAAACCTACAACATATTCAGATTCAAAATCAAAGAAGCATGATTCTCAATGATTGGATACCTAGTAAATGAACCTTCACATTTGTTTACAAGAAAGAAGTTCCCTAAACCCGTGATCTAAACTGTAGGTTCAACAGCACTGTTAAATGCAATCTATACTGCAGGTCACTGGAGGTTTCAGTAGCTGAATCTACCTACGTGGTAGCTTCTTACTGCAGGTCAGGGAGGTTCCAAATCAGTAGCTAAACCTACCAATGTAATAGCTTCTTAAGTAATATTCAGCTAAATGTACCGGCCAAACATCCAGACTCTAGAGCAACATAGTTAAATTTTTCCATGGTTAAAACACATAGCACTTGCAGAACCAGAATCCACACGGTAAGGTTAGTAACAAAGAAACTATACGGTCTGAATATGTCATTAGTTTTTGCTTCCTACTCTGTCACTCCGCCCCATCCCTCAACAAAGGTAGGTAGTCTGAATATATCGATTAGTCTCCGCTTCATACTATATATCATTATGGCCCGTATCTCATTAAAAGTGCATCAGCACATGATTCCCTACCGAACAAAAAGGCAGATGATATACAAATGTACTAATACAACATGAAAGCCTTTTTGGAGTTGGATCAAGCAATCATTCGCAAACACCAATTAAGATCAAACTGGCCCTGCAATTTTATTTTATTTTGTTTCCTGAATGCTTTGTTTGCGTGGACACACCCAGAGTTTGTAAAGAGGCACTTGATCCATTCGATCAGCAAGGAAGACCTTTCTGATTTCCGAGGATGGCCATCTCACTCTTGGCAGTGAACTTTTATCAGTTTGGATTTACGAAGCGGTCTGGGGGCTCCATTCGTTTCTGTATTATTAATAACATAGGCCATGATCAACATCCTGATAATTAGGGTGTCTCTACCAACATAGGCCATTAATGCAGGCACCTAGGCACCTAGGCATGGAATTATCCAAGCGCAGCGACAGCATTTCGAGGAAACGGTAACCGCAGCATAATTATTGGCATTGACTATTTGATGACAGCGAGCACAGGCGTAGCTCTAGCGAACGAAGCACAAAAGTAAACTACGTAAATCCTAGGCGGCAAAATATGTCTTGCCACCGTAATAAAAAGCAGGGTACCGATTTATAAGAACACCAGATTGCGCGAAGGAGGAAGGGGAAACTTACAGCGAAACCCTAGCGGGAGATGGCGACATTTTGGGGGAGAGGGCTGGGGGAGGTCCCGTCATAGGATAGGATCGAAACAGAGCGCCACTAGCGGCAGAGAGAGAAGTGAAGAGAAGGAGCGGAACCACGGAAGCGATCTGGGCGCGGCGGCACTGACGCTCCTCCGCCGAGACGAAGCGAAGCAGGGTTTTTTTTTTTTTTTTGAGTGGTATAAGCGAAGCAGGGTGGGGATGGGTGGGGTGCGCGTCGGCTTCAACTGGGCTAAAACGGGCTGAATTCCTTCAGGAGCTCGAGCCTGCCCGTTAAGGTTCGGTTCGGACCTTTACTCGGAAAAAGGAAAAATTAAAGATGGGCCTTGAATCGGCGAAGTGGGCTGCCCATAGCATTGTGGCTTCGTGCTGACGGATTCAACGCAGCCCAACGCGGCACGCGGCTGGCGCCGGAGACCGCAGCCGCGTGGGACGCGAACGCGACCAGGCAAGAGCCACGCCCCAACCACCCACCCACCCAACCGCCGTCGCACGCACCACACGGAGTACGTACGTACGTGCGTGCGTCCCCATCCCTCCAACGGACGGACGGACGGAGACGGCGGTGGGCGTGCAGCCATGGCCGTGCGCGCAGGCGCGGGCAGCGAATAGCGCCAGCAGATGAATCTCGATCGTTTTCGTCGTCAACCCAGCACCGGCAGTCCCTCTCCCTGTCCAGCCCAGTTGGGCGCCAGCCCGGCCACATGACCAGGCGCCAACGCCATCCAGCGACCTCGTCACGCCTCGTGTGCGCTGCGTACGTGCTCCACGTCAGAACACGCACAATGACTCAGCGCTCCGCGGACGGATCGAGCTACCGTCCAAAACGGCGTCGGTGTGGTAATAGTACTCTGTATCATCATCAGCTGCCGCTGCTGCTGCCAGGCGAGGAGCGCAGCTGCAGGCGGGCCGAAGCAAACAGACAGCAGAGTGGTAGTGGCGGTACACGCCTTTATTGCCAGTCCACGGCCGGGCTCGCGCTCACACATCTCCGCTACGTTCTCTCGTCAGGACCACACCTCGGCCATCGGCCATGGGCATGCTAGCCCATCAAGATTCAGGGAGGAGCGACCAACCCCATTGAATCCGTCTGCCCAGCCGTTGCATTTCCTCCCATCTGCGAGCCAGCCAGAGGACGCACGCACGCACCTGAGAGCCGAGAGTTTCAGGCTAGTCATAGTGGGAGTAACTTAGGTAGTAACATAGCACACTTCGAGAATTTTTTGCTTATGTGGCAAGTAATAAATGAGAAGTAGTAACATAATATGTTACTGTAACATAGCGCTTTTCAAGACAACATGAGTCTACAAGCTATTAAATGGGACTACATATGACACTAGTACTATGTTACTTTGCACTATGAAAGTAGTAACTTAGACTAGTGTCATGCATATGACACTAGTCTAAGTTACTCCCCACTATGACCAGCCTCAGAGCCCGCATCAGCGGATCAGCGTCGCAGGACGTACGTACCGCACAACCCTACCCCGCTCTGTCCGTCCGTGTCGATCTTCGCCGGGGTCCGGCCCGGCCCGGCCCGGGGGAAAACAACAAGGGCGGTGTGGTGGATGGTACTACAGGTAGTTTTCCTGAAGAGAGGCCACGTACTACTCGTATCGTACATGAATTATTCTGCGTTGGCGAGCGGATCGATCTGGGTGGGGTGGGGTGGGGGTGGGTTCGGTACGACGTCCCCATCGGAGGTGAGGTGACGACGGGACGATTGGATTGACCGGCTCGAGCCATCGGTATGGGAAGACAAACCTAACCGAACCCAACCAAACGCGTCGGCGTCGGCGTCGCCGTCGCCGGCCGCCGTATCGACCGCTTCGATCGCGTGTGTATGGCGCGGTGGCGTGGGCGCGGCGGCGGGCGTACGTACGCGCCCGGTTGCGGGCGATGACGCGACGTCGATGGGCGGGGGCGGACCACGTCAACGGAATGGACACCCACACGACGGTTGGATGGATATCCACACCTGGACCAACCGCGCCCGGACATCAGTCACCGCGCTCTACGTACGTGCGTGCGCGTATACGGCGACGGATTGGACAGGGGTGGGCCGCGGTGCGGGGGAAAAGGTCACGCCGCGGCGGCGGCGGCGGCCGGCGCGGCGCCAACGTACACGACCAGAGTTTTCTAGCTTTTTTTTTTGGAGAAAAAACAGAGTTTTCTAGCTAGATAGGCTGGGAAGCGGCGCCTCCGGCCTGGCCTGGCCCATGATCATTTCTTCGCCAGCCACTTTTGATACGTACAAAAAAGGTGTCGTTTTTTCTTCTCCTACCTGTCACGATCGATCCTGCCGTGCGCACCGGCGGGCCGCTGGAGCGTTGCGCCGGTTAAGGCAATGATGATCTCGATCGACAAGCGGACGTCTTTGAAAAATGGTTGGGGTCTATAGTTGTGGCTGATCGGTTCACCAAAGGGAAAACAGATTACATATATGTACTCCACACTCCACGTAGTACTATAGTAGTAGTACTGAGTACCGGTAGTACTGGCCTGAGATGCATTGAATAATTTTAGGTCAAGGGTGGCTTCAAACGGAAGGCAAAGGCAAGGCGTCAGCTACTCTAAGCTAAACTCCTCCGAAAAGCCAGCCGGCCAGCCTATGGATCGAACGAATCGTACTACTACTCCTCCCTTGGCGTGGCGGTGTTCACCAGTCTTGCACGGATCGCTCAACGAAAAGCAAGCCCTCCCCCTCCCTTGAAGTGACATCTAATCTGAGCCTGCCCTGCCCAGCAAACGCAAACGCAAAACGCAAATGCAAGAAGAAGCCGCCGCTGCGTGCGTGCATGAGCATGAGCATGAGCATGCAGCACAATGAAATCATTGGAGCCGCTAGGTGTGATGGAAGGATGGCGAGATCAGGTGGGCCTTGAACATGCTTGCGTAGAAAGAAAATATCACGTCGCATCGCACACAGCGCGGCACGCCCAGCCCAAGCAAGCAAGCAACCTAGCCGGGCGGTTAGTTAGACTTAGGCGTACATACATGTGAGCTCCTCAAACCAAATAAATCGCTTTATCAGAGAGGGTGGTGTGGTCACAGGCGCACAGCTCACGCCACACCACCGAGGCCGATCTACCCATCGTACGTGCACGTGCCGCCGTCCATGGGGCCGCTCGCCTATCACCGTCTCTCTCTCTCTCTCTCTCTCTCCGTTGTCGCCACTCGCAGCACGTACGCACGCACGCACAGCCCTATAGCGCTACAGTCTTTTTCTTTGGCTTCCAACCCAGCCCAGCCCAACCTACGCGCGTACCATCTCCTACCCTATAGCTAGAAAACTACAGTGCCATATTGGTAGCCATAGCTGTGGTACCGGCCGGGGCCGGCTGCATATACAAATACGAGTAGCATACTTATGGCGTGTCAAAATCAGGCGCCCACGTTGGAATCGTTTGTTTGTTTTTCGAACGCCGTCGGAATCGTTTGTTTGTTTTGTAGCAGGGTCAAATAGAAGACGAACGGCGTTCGGTCGTGGCACGGCTCTATCTCTCTCTCGCACGCACTGTGGGTTGATTCCACGGTGCCGCAATTTTCTACGCATTGACACGGCCGGGGGCAGAAATGAAATCATATTCCTCCGTTGATTCTTCCGTGGTAAGCGACCGGCGGATATATGCTGCGTGCATTTGTGCCTCTTTTATTAATTCCTTTTCCCCTCCGGCTCTCTTTCTTTCGTTCTTTCTTTTGCCCCGATTCCACCATCGAGAAAGTTTGGGCTTTAAGAATTTATTCCCCGGCCATTGGTGGGTTAAGTTGTCATCACCCGCCCCAATTTGCTAAAGTAAGCAGTGGTATAGTTGGGGAGGGAATTTTTAGGCCGAGAGCCTCAAAGGAGGGACGGAAAGGGGGATAAAAAAAGATTAAAGCGTTTGTTGCACTTGGTGGTGTCATAGATGGGAGAGGGCACTTCTTTTTAGGGCAGATCCCTTAATCCCACGCATTGACAGGGGTAATCAACCCAGTGGGCACTACTAACAGAAATCATAACCCCAGTGACCAAGGAATTCCATTTGGCTGTGTAATAGTACATCGTTGAGGTTGCAACATTTGTCGCTCATCCGGTAAATGGACTGCACGCTATAGTGTTTTGATTCACCGGGACCCCGTGTAAACAACATACTCTAACTAGCTAGCTAGATAGGTGTGGTGCGCCTGCTAATTGTGGACGCCGAGCATGCAGACTGCAACGCACATCACATTGATCTCGAAAAGCTACGTCTCGTCAAGACAAAGAAAGATTGTACTAACTAGTAACAAGGTTGCTCGACTAGTGGTGCAAATAAAGTTGTATGTGCGATAGCTTATACGCCTTCTCATGTGTTCTTTAGCTTTTTCCTTGTTAGAAGGGACTCTGGTGACTTCCATTTCCAAGTAGTCTTTTCCAACCTTTTTTATAATTACATCAATTTCTAATTTTAGGCTTTCATCATATAGCGTACAACTGGTGTTCAAGGAATTAAGCATGGTATGCTTATATGCTAAATTGTCATATGCTATTTATCAGGATCAAGCGTCGGCTCATAGATATATACTAGATCATTGACGGAGCGTGTTGCAACGCCCGTCTATTTATAAAAAGAAATGATAGGAATATTCATAAATATATTATGACTTAAAACATATTGGATTTGTATAAATATAACCTACATTAGTTAGTAACTAAGAGAAATGACGTACATAATCAGTAAAACAAGGTTCATGGATATACATTGGCTTGGTATAACATACACAACAAGGTACACATGGAAAATACAACAGATCGATACTACCAAGGCAAAACAGATAATAAGCAGTAGATAGCGTACATGATGCATTAATGAAACTTCGCATGGCTCTATTAAAGGGCCGCCATGTTGAGAAACTAATGTACTACCTCTGTTTCAGTTTACAAGTCCTGCGCGTATACCTAGGTTGTCAATTTTATTACCCTAATATAAACTATATAACACAAAAATTATATATTTTGAAAGTAGAAACTCCGAAGTTTATGTTGGTATATTTTTTGTAATATATGACTTGTATTAGGTTGGTCAAATTGACGACTTAGGGGTACGTGCACGCCCTGTAAACTGAGAGAGAGGTAGTAACTAGGATGATCTCTTCCCTCCCCCCCCTCAGTTGCTGATTAGAGCCCTAATGTTAGCATATTAAACTCATATACAAAGACATAAGCTTCAGGATTGTATGTCTGGTTCATAAAGAAAACACTTCCTACTCTATGTTGCATGACAAAAGGAGGGTCGATTTCCCACATTTTATATCCACACAAATTTCAAACTAAAATATTCTTACTCCATCGAAACTATGTTTAGGGACTGACATATGAGATTGTATCATATTTTTATCCCATCGAATCAAATTGAATCATCGACTCGTGGGTAAGAGGGCACCCTCCTCGTGGGTAAGAATGTACATGTCACCTTGGTTAAGAAAGCTTGTAACAAGGTTGATTCGGAAACATGCAACTTCAGTTTAGTGAAAAGTGCAACTTTCACCTTTTCACCCACTTGCACTTCTCTAGAAAAGTGTAAGTTCCATACACTTGCCCTCCTCTATAGAAGTATAATTTTAATATATTTTTTAACATACTTGCATTTTTTTCACCCACCAATGTATTGTATGCACCTTTTAGTTAACTGAAATTCACCTCTTTAAACTGATTAAAACGAAAGTAAATCTCAATAGATTACAACCGAACAAAGTCATAACAAATACACGCAAGATTATAAACAAGAGATTAAAACATGGTTGCTCAATTAATAGTGCAAAGTTATATGTATGATAACTCACACACCTTCTCATGTATTTCTTGAGCTTGTTGCAAGAAATTTTTCGCACTTCCATTTCCATGTAGTCATCGTTCTTGAAATAAACTACTATTAAATTGATATAGAATTTGATGTTATTGTATAAATTCATGTTCAATTAATTAAGTATGGTAGATTCATATGATATCAAGAGTGGGCTCATAGATATATATGCCCTAAAGCGAGGGTCGTTTCCCCCAATTTAATGTCGCTGCAATATTTGGACTTGAATAGTCACACATGAATAGGACTATAGGAAGAGATCAACACATGAAGTTATGTCATATCACATTGCCCTAAAAAAATGTCATGTGAGCATGCTGCCCAAAGGTGACAATCTGCTCAATGTCAACAAAATTAGAGGAGAAGCTATTGTGTACCTTTGTAGACATTCACAACATAAATGCCTTCCCCTATTAAGAAAACCTATAACAAGGTCGCTAACGAGCTTCTTGCACATATGTGTGGTTCATAAGATTGTCGAAAGACTAAAGTCAACATACCATAATTTTGCATCTTGTGCCTATTTCATGCAGTTGTCTTTTTGTTTGTTGTTGCTTGTGTACAAATACTCTTAAGTAAGTTTCATTTTGCAACTCTTTTGATCTATCGTTTTTATCTATCATGGCACATGCACCCTCTATCTCTCACACCACTTCTACATTTATAACATCGTACCTATGTTTGTTCTCTAGGATATAAACTTTATTAATTGTGCTCAACAAAGGGGTAGTTTTACAGATGAGGATATACAAATTCTACTGTGCAACTCAGCACTGACCGATGGTAACTCATCTATGTTCCTTTTGCAATAAACGACCGTAGATCAGGGCTCACACATATGCCCTGATGGGAGGATTGGTTTCCCACACTTAAAATCAGCGCAAAATCCAAACCAAGTGAAGCACACCACAACAAAGTTGTAGGTGCATATTAAAACACGAAGTCACATGATATCACTTCCCTAAAAGAACATACGTCATATCACAACATTGGTAAATTAATTCAATCTAGTTAAGTCAAACTATATTGTAGATTTTGATACATGAGATCATATCACATTTCTACCTACCAAATCAAATCATACCGTGTGACACGCTGTAAAAGGGAACCCTCCTTTTTGCCATTCCAAACATTAACAAGGTACATGTTGCCTGGATTAAGCAAGCCCATAACAAGGTCAATTTAGAAAAATGCAACTTTAAATATTTTGATCAGATTGCACTTCTCTAGAAAAGTTTAAGTTACATATTTTTTTTCACCCACTTACACTTCTCTAAAAAAATCTAAGTGGCATATTGGTATTCATTGACAATTTGCAAGATTTGGGTTCAATGGTCGAGGGAGACATGGAGAAGACCTCACAAGACCAATGTTCGTCTCAGATAATAGTACTACAATATTAATTGTAGTTAAAATAATTTTCCAAAGACTAAATTCAACATACCATAATTTGTATTCTTCCACCTTTTTCATGTAGTTGTCTTTTTGTTTCTTAATGCTTGTCAACACTATTAAGTTAGTTTTATTTTGCAACTCTTTTGGTGTATCAGTTTAATCTAACATGGTACATGCACTCTCTATCTCTCACACCACTACCACATTTATACAACTAACATTTTTGCTATGTTTGTTCTCTAGAATATAAACTTTCTCGATTATGCTTAACAAAGGGGTAGTTTTACACATGAAGATATACAAATTCTTATTGATGGCGCAACTTGGTACAATCCGATGGTTGATACGTCTCTAGCGTATCTATAATTTTTTATTGTTCCATGCTATTATATTATCCATCTAGGATGTTTTATATGCATTTATATGCTATTTTATATGATTTTTGGGACTAACCTATTAACCTAGAGCCCAGTGCAAGTTTCTGTTTTTTCCTTGTTTTTGAGTATCGCAGAAAAGGAAAACCAAATGGAGTCCAATTGACCTGAAACTTCACGAAACTTATTTTTGGACCAGAAGAAGGCCATGGAGTAAAAGAGTTGGGCCAGAAGAGTCTCGGGCTGCCCACGAGGGTGGGGGGCGCGCCCACCCCCTGGGCGCGCCTCCCTACCTCGTGGACAGTCCGGAGACCCCCTGACTTGTTCTCGACGCCAAAACCTCTTATATATACAGAAACCCCCAGAACATAACCTAAATCGGGAGTTCCGCCGTCGCAAGCCTTTGTAGCCACCGAAAACCAATCAGGACCCTGTTCCGGCACCCTGCCGGAGGGGGAACCCTCACCGGTGGCCATCTTCATCATCCCGGCGCTCTCCATGATGAGGAGGGAGTAGTTCACCCTCGGGGCTGAGGGTATGTACCAGTAGCTATGTGTTTGATCTCTCTCTCTCTCTCGTGTTCTTGAGGTGGTACGATCTTGATGTATCACGAGCTTTGCTATTATAGTTGGATCTTATGATGTTTCTCCCCCTCTACTCTCTTGTAATGGATTGAGTTTTCCCTTTGAAGTTATCTTATCGGATTGAGTCTTTAAGGGTTTGAGAACACTTGATGTATGTCTTGCATGTGCTTATCTGTGGTGACAATGGGATATCACGTGATCTACTTGATGTATGTTTTGGTGATCAACCTGCGAGTTCCGTGACCTCGTGAACTTATGCATAGGGGTTGGCACACGTTTTCGTCTTGACTCTCCGGTGGAAGCTTTGGGGCTTTCTTTGAAGTACTTTGTGTTGGTTTGAATAGATGAATCTGAGATTGTGTGATGCATATCGTATAATCATACCCACGGATACTTGAGGTGACATTGGAGTATCTAGGTGACATTAGGGTTTTGGTTGATTTGTGTCTTAAGGTGTTATTCTAGTATGAACTCTATGATAGATCGAATGGAAAGAATAGCTTCATGTTATTTTACTACGGATTCTTGAATAGATCGATCAGAAAGGATAACTTTGAGGTGGTTTCGTACCCTACCATAATCTCTTCGTTTGTTCTCCGCTATTAGTGACTTTGGAGTGACTACTTGTTGCATGTTGAGGGATAGTTATATGATCCAGTTATGTTATTATTGTTGAGAGAACTTGCACTAGTGAAAGTATGAACCCTAGGACTTGTTTCCTAGCATTGCAATAGCGTTTGCGCTCACTTTTATCATTAGTTACCTTGCTGTTTTTATATTTTCAGATTACAAAAACCTATATCTACCATCCATATTGCACTTGTATCACCATCTCTTCGCCGAACTAGTGCACCTATACAATTTACCATTGTATTGGGTGTGTTGGGAACACAAGAGACTCTTTGTTATTTGTTTGCAGGGTTGTTTGAGAGAGACCATCTTCATCCTACGCCTCCCACAGATTGATAAACCTTAGGTTATCCACTTGAGGGAAATTTGCTACTGTCCTACAAACCTCTGCACTTGGAGGCCCAACAACGTCTACAAGAAGAAGGTTGTGTAGTAGACATCAAGCAGTTTCTGGCGTCGTTGCCGGAGAGGTGAGTGCTTGAAGGTATATCTTTAGATCTTGCAATCGAATCTTTTAGTTTCTTGTTTTATCACTAGTTTAGTTTATAAAAGAAAACTACAAAAAATGGAATTAAGGGTGCCTCATATGCTTCATCTTTTTTATATCTTTCATGAAAATAAGGATTTCGATAATTGTGCTCAATTGCTAGAGGAAGAATGCATTAGAATGTTTAGCACTAAATCTTTGAATGATGAGCATGATTGCAATGTTGTTAGTATGAATTATTTGAATATCCATAGTACTAATGATGATTGCACTAGTCAGGATGAAAATGTCTTTTATAAGCATGTCAACTTTTGTGGAATACATGGAGATTACAAGTACACACCAAATAGGGAAGATAGATTTTGCAAGAGGCATAAGTATTTGCAAACTAAATGGTTGCAAGAAAGGCTAGATGATTGTGCTGAAAGATTCAATATTTATCGCCATCCTTGTGAACTTTGCAATGAACACGGTCATTTAAAGCTCCAATGCTATTTGTTTCATGATCAAATCATGTCCAAAAATTGTGATAACTGGATTACCCTTGAGCATCATAAAGAGCTTAGTCTTCTTTTGGGGTATGAAGAAATGAAACGTATAACTGAGGGTATTCCAAAATTTAATCTTGATAGATTTCTTGATTTTGATCTAGAAGAAATTTTTATGTATTGTGCGGTGAATTGAATTGAAAATCCTTATATGGCCAATTACATAAAGACAAGAAAACAATTAGAAGATGAAGAGAATACTAATGAAGGGGAAGAGACTTCCCAATATCCTCCTATTATTTCTTATGATGAATCAGGTAACGACGAGGAGCCTTTTATTCAACCAATCTCATTAATAAGGAGCTCAAAAGAGAGGGTTAAACCCACACATGATGTGAAGAAGAAAAATAAAAAACGGAGAAGCGAAGGTAGAAAGGTATCGCTCCCAAATGATGTTGCTCCTACTACTCATGGTGATGATGATAATTGCTATACTATTGGTGCTATCCAAACTATTAATGAAGAGAGTGATAATGCTTATGATATGAAAAGGCCCAAGCTTGGGGATGCTATGTTTGATGAGAATGACATGTTTGAGAATATATTTGCTGCAATTAATGTTTGTCCCAAGCTTGGGGATGCTATGTTTAATGAAGATGATATTTTTAGCATCCCAAGTTTGGATATGCAAATGTGTTATGATGATAGCATGCCTCCTACTTATGATTATTATATTGATGAAAGTGGTTTTGGAAGAGTTTCAACTTTAGGAATTAATGATCCCACTATTTTGGAGGATGTTGAATCTTATTGTGATAATTATGAAAGTGGATTTGGAGAGGTCATGACTTTATTTAGTAATGATTCCACTATCTTGGAAGAGGTTTCAATTGATTATGATGAGAACAAAGATTATTGTGATGACACTTATACTATAAAAAGTAGTGATGATTATATTTATAAAACTTGTCATGATTATGATTACCATTTTTCTAAACACTACTCTTTTAACGTGGAAACAATTTATAGTATTCGAGTCTCTAATGATACTCCCACTATTCCGATTGAGAAGATTTTTGCTTATGTAGAGAGTAGTAAATTTTCTATGCTTGTAGATCATGAAAAGAATGCTTTAGGTGCTGGTTATATTGTTGAATTCATTAATGATGCTACTGAAAATTATTATGAGGGAGGAACATATGCTTGTAGGAATTGCAATAATATCAAGTTTCCTCTCTATGCACTTAAAATTTTAAAGTTATGCTTGTTTTGCCTTCCTATGCTAGTTGATTATTGTTCCCATAAGTTGTTTACTCACAAAATCCCTATGCATAGTAAGTGGGTTACAATTAAATGTGCTAGTCATATTCTTCATGATGCTCTCTTTATGTTTCAATTCTTATCTTTTATGTGAGCATCATTAAAATCATCATGCCTAGCTAGGGGCGTTAAACGTTAGCGCTTGTTGGGAGGCAACCCAATTTTTATTTTTGTTCTTTGCTTTTTGCTCCTGTTTAGTAATAAATAATCTATCTAGCCTCTGGTTAGATGTGGTTTTATGTTTAATTAGTGTTTGTGCCAAGTAGAACCTTTGGGAAGACTTGGGTGAAGTCTTTATGATCTTGCTGTAAAAAGCAGAAACTTTAGCGTTCACAAGATTAGCTGCCATTTTTTACTGGAGAGTGCTTTTAGGTTGATTATTTTTGTAGAAGATTAATAGACATATTCCTCAGTTCCACCAATTTATTTCAGAATTTTTGGAGTTACATAAGTATTCGAATTATACAGATTACTACAGACTGTTCTGTTTTTGACAGATTCTGTTTTCTATGTGTTGTTTGCTTATTTTGATAAATCTATGAGTAGTATCGGAGGGTATGAACCATAGAGAAGTTGGAATGCGGTAGATATTACACCAATATGAATTTATAATGAGTTCACAACAGTACCTAAGTGGTGGTTTTATTTTCTTATACTAACGGAGCTTACGAGTTTTCTGTTGAGTTTTGTGTTGTGAAGTTTTCAAGTTTGGGGTAAAGATTCGATGGACTATAGAATAAAGAGTGGCAAGAGCCTAAGCTTGGGGAAGCCCAAGGAACACCAGGGTAATATTCAAGTACAACCAAGAGCCTAAGCTTGGGTATGCCCTGGAAGGCATCCCCTCTTTCGTCTTTGTTCATCGCTAACTTTACTTGGAGCTATATTTTTATTCACCACATGATATGTGTTTTGCTTGGAGCGTCATTTTATTTCCTTTTGTTTTGCTTGTTGTTTGAATAAAATACCAAGATCTGAAATTCCTAAATGTTAGAGAGTCTTCACATAGTTGCATGATTATTCGACTACTCATTGATCTTCACTTATATCTTTCGGAGTAGTTTGTCATTTGCTCTAGTGCTTCACTTATATCCTTTTAGAGCACGACGGTGGTTTTATTTTGAAGAAATAGATGATCTCTCATGCTTCACTTATATTATTTTGAGAGTCTTTTAGAACAGCATGGTGGTTATGAATTTAGTCATAATATGATAGGCATCCAAGAGGGATATAATAAAAACTTTCATATAAAGTGCATTGAATACTAAGAGAAGTTTGATACTTGATAGTTGTTTTGAGATATAAAGCTGGTGATATTAGAGTCATGCTAGTTGGGTAATTATGAAATTGAGAAATACTTGTGTTGAGGTTGGCAAGTCTCGTAGCATGCACGTATGGTAAATGTTGTGTGACAAATTTGAAGCATGTAGTGTTCTTTGATTGCTTTCCTTATGAGTGGCGGTCGGAGACGGGCGATGGTCTTTTCCTACCAATCTATCCCCCTAGGGGCATGCGTAGTAGTACTTTGCTTCAAGGGATAATAAACTTTTGCAATGAGTATATGAGTTCTTTATGACTAATGTAAGTCCATGGATATTACGCACTCTCACCCTTCCATTATTGCTAGCCTCTTTGGTACCGTGCATTGCCCTTTCTCACCATGAGAGTTGGTGCAAACTTCGTCGGTGCATCCAAACTCCGTGATACGATACGCTCTATCACACATAAACCTCCTTATATCTTCCTCAAAACAACCACCATACCTACCTATTATGGCATTTCCATAGCCATTCCAAGATATATTGACATGCAACTTTCCACCGTTCCGTTTATTATGACACGCATCATCACTGTCATATTGCCTTGCATGATCATGTAGTTGACATCATATTTGTGGCAAAGCCACCATGCTAATTTTTCATACATGTCAATCTTGATTCATTGCATATCCCGGTGCACCGCCGGAGGCATTCACATAGAGTCATATTTTGTTCTAAGTATCGAGTTGTAATTCTTGAGTTGTAAGTAAATAGAAGTGTGATGATCATCATTATTAGAGCATTGTCCCATGTGAGGAAAGGATGATGGAGACTATGGTTCCCCCAAAAGTCAGGATGAGACTCCGGACGAAAAAAAAGAGGCCAAAAAAGGAAAAAAAGAAGGCCCAAATAAAAAAATAAAAAAATGAGAGAAAAAAGAGAGAAGGGACAATGTTACTATCCTTTTTCCACACTTGTGCTTCAAAGTAGCACCATGATCTTCATGATAGACAGTCTCTTATTTTGTCACTTTCATATACTAGTGGGAATTTTTCATTATAGAACTTGGCTTGTATATTCCAATGATGGGCTTCCTCAAAATGCCCCAGGTCTTCGTGAGCAAGCAAGTTGGATGCACACCCACTTAGTTTCTTTTGATGAGCTTTCATATATTTATAGCTCTAGTGCATCCGTTCCATGGCAATCCTTACTCCTCGCATTGACATCAATTGATGGGCATCTCCATAGCCCGTTGATTAGCTGCGTCAATGTGAGACTTTCTCCTTTTTTGTCTTCTCACATAACCCCCATCATCATATGCTATTCCACCCGTAGTGCTATATCCATGGCTTGCGCTCATGTATTGCGTGAGGGTTGAAAAGGCTGAAGCGTGTTAAAAAGTATGAACCAATTGCTCGGCTTGTCATCGGGGTTGTGAATGATGGGAGCATTTTGTGTCGAAAATGAAGCATGGCCAAACTATATGATTTTGTAGGGATAAGCTTTCTTTGGCTAGGTTATTTTGATAACACATAATTGCTTGGTTAGTATGCTTGAATTATTATTGTTTTTATGTCAATAAACTTTTGCCTTGGATCTTTCGGATATGAATATTCTTGCCACAATAAAGAAGATTACATTGATAAATATGTTAGGTAGCATTCCACATCAAAAAAATCTGTTTTTATCATTTACCTACTCGAGGACGAGCAGGAATTAAGCTTGGCGATGCTTGATACGTCTCCAACATATCTATAATTTTTTATTGTTCCATGCTATTATATTATCCATCTAGCATGTTTTATATGCATTTATTTGCTATTTTATATGATTTTTGGGACTAACCTATTAACCTAGAGCCCAGTGCAAGTTTCTGTTTTTTCCCTTGTTTTTGAGTTTCGCAGAAAAGGAAAACCAAATGGAGTCCAATTGACCTGAAACTTCACGGAACTTTTTTTGGGACCAGAAGAAGGCCATGGAGTAAAAGAGTCGGGCTAGAAGAGTCTCGGGCTGCCCACGAGGGTGGGGGGCGCGCCCACCCCCCTGGGCGCGCCTCCCTAACTCGTGGATAGCCCGGAGACCCCCCTGACTTATTCTCGACGCCAAAACCTCTTATATATACAGAAACCCTCAGAACATTACCAAGATCGGGAGTTCCGCCGCCGCAAGCCTCTGTAGCTACCGAAAACCAATCGGGACCCTGTTCCGGCACCCTGCTGGAGGGGGGAACCCTCACTGGTGGCCATCTTCATCATCCCGGTGCTCTCCATGACGAGGAGGGAGTAGTTCACCCTCGGGGCTGAGGGTATGTACCAGTAGCTATGTGTTTGATCTCTCTCTCTCTCTCTCTCTCTCGTGTTCTTGAGGTGGTACGATCTTGATGTATCACGAGATTTGCTATTATAGTTGGATCTTATGATGTTTCTCCCCCTCTACTCTCTTGTAATGGATTGAGTTTTCCCTTTGAAGTTATCTTATCGGATTGAATCTTTAAGGTTTGAGAACACTTGATATATCTCTTGCATGTGCTTATCTATGGTGACAATGGGATATCACGTGATCTACTTGATGTATGTTTTGGTGATCAGCTTGCGGGTTCTGTGACCTCGTGAACTTATGCATAGGGGTTAGCACACGTTTTCGTCTTGACTCTCCGGTAGAAACTTTGGGGCACTCTTTGAAGTACTTTGTGTTGGTTTGAATAGATGAATCTGAGATTGTGTGATGCATATCGTATAATCATACCCACGGATACTTGAGGTGACATTGGAGTATCTAGGTGACATTAGGATTTTGGTTGATTTGTGTCTTAAGTTGTTATTCTAGTACGAACTCTATGATAGATCGAACTGAAAGAATAGCTTCATGTTATTTTACTACGGACTCTTGAATAGATCGATCAAAAAGGATAACTTTGAGGTGGTTTCGTACCCTACCATAATCTCTTTGTTTGTTCTCTGCTATTAGTGACTTTGGAGTGACTCTTTATTGCATGTTGAGGGATAGTTGTATGATCCAATTATGTTATTATTGTCGAGAGAACTTGCACTAGTGAAAGTATGAACCCTAGGCCTTGTTTCCTGGCGTTGCAATACTGTTTACGCTCACTTTTATCATTAGTTACCTTGCTGTTTTTATACTTTCAGATTACAAAAGCCTATATCTACCATCCATATTGCACTTGTATCACCATCTCTTCGTCGAACTAGTGCACCTATACAATTTACCATTGTATTGGGCGTGTTGGGGACACAAGAGACTCTTTGTTATTTGGTTGCAAGGTTGCTTGAGAGAGGCCATCGTCATCCTACGCCTCCCACGGATTGATAAACCTTAGGTCATCCACTTGAGGGAAATTTGCTACTGTCTTACAAACCTCTGCACTTGGAGGCCCAACAATGTCTACAAGAAGAAGGTTGTGTAATAGACATCAAGCAGTTTCTGGCATCGTTGCCGGGGAGGTGAGTGCTTGAAGGTATATCTTTAGATCTTGCAATCGAATCTTTTAGTTTCTTGTTTTATTACTAGTTTAGTTTATAAAAGAAAACTACAAAAATGGAATTAAGGGTGCCTCATATGCTTCATCTTTTTATATCTTTCATGAAAATAAGGATTCCGATAATTGTGCTCAATTGTTAGAGGAAGAATGCATTGGAATGTTTGGCACTAAATCTTTGAATGATGAGCATGATTGCAATGTTAGGTCATGTATGTTCATTTTGTAATAATACACAATAAATTAGGGCTCATACATATGCCCTAATGGGCCTAATGGGAGGGTCAGTTACCCCCACTTAAAATCAGCGCAAAATTCAAACCCAATTAGCCACACCTAAATAAAATTATAGGTATAGATTAAAACACAAAGTCATATGATATCACTTCCCTAAAAAACCATACATCATATCACAACCTTGGTAAATTAACGAAGTCTCGTCGAGTCAAACTATATTTAGTGTTTGATACATGAGATCATATCATATTTCTACCCTACCAAATCAAATCAAATCGTGCACCACGTAGTAAGAGGGAGCCCTAATTTTTACCTTTTCGAGCATTAACAAGGTATACAAATACTTCTTGATTGTGCAGCTCGGTACAATCCAATGTTAGGTCATCTATGTTCATTTTGTAATAATACGCAATAAATTAGAGCTCATACATATGCCCTAATGGGCCTAATGGGAGGGTCAGTTACCCCCACTTAAAATCAGCGCAAAATTCAAACCCAATTAGCCACACCTAAATAAAGTTATAGGTATAGATTAAAACACAAAGTCATATGATATCACTTCCCTAAAAAACCATACATCATATCACAACCTTGGTAAATTAACGCAGTCTCGTTGAGTCAAACTATATTTAGGGTTTGATACATGAGATCATATCATATTTCTACCCTACCAAATCAAATCAAATCGTGCACCACGTAGTAAGAGGGAGCCCTAATTTTTGCCTTTTTGAACATTAACAAGGTACATGTCGCCTAGATTATGCAATCTCATAACAATGTTTATTTACGAAAATGCAACTTTCACTTTTCACCCGAGTGTAGTTCTCTAGAAAAGTGTAAGTTTCATATTATTTTTTACCCACATACACTTCTCTAGAAAAGTCTAAGTCATATTTTTGCTGTTCATAGATTATTTGCAGGTTCTAGGTTCGGCAATTGAGGGAGGTGATAACCCACAAGTATAGGGGACTGCAACAATTTTCGAGGGTAGAGTATTCAACCTAAATTTATTGATTCGACACAAGGGGAGCCGAAAAATATTCTCAAGTATTAGCAGTTGAGTTGTCAATTCAACCACACCTGCTTAATATCTGCAACAAAGTATTTAGTAGCAAAGTAGTATGGAAGTAACGGTAACGGTGGCAAAAGTAACTGTAGCAGTTTTGTAGTAATTGTAACAGTGGCAACGGAAAAGTAACTAAGCAAAGATCAATATGTGAAAATCTCGTAGGCATTGGATCAGTGATGGATAATTATTTCAGATGTGATTCCTCATGCAACAGTTATAACATAGGGTGACACAGAACTAGCTCCAGTTCATCAATGCAATGTAGGCATGTATTTTGAATATAGTCATACATGCTTATGGAAAAGAACTTGCATGAAATCTTTTGTCCTACCCTCCCGTGGCAGCGGGTTCCTATTGGAAACTAATGGATATTAAGGCCTCCTTTTAATAGAGTACCGGACCAAAGCATTAACACTTAATGAATACATGAACTCCTCAAACTACGGTCATCACCGGGAGTGGCCCCGATATTGTCACTTCGGGGTTGCCGGATCATAACACATAGTAGGTGACTATTGACTTGCAAGGTAGGATCAAGAACTCACATATATTCATGAAAACATAATAGGTTCAGATCCGAAATCATGGCACTCGGGCCCTAGCGACAAGAATTAAGCATAACAAAGTCATAGCAACGTCAATCTTAGAATATAATGGATACTAGGGATCAAACCCTAACAAAACTAACTCGATTACATGGTAAATCTCATCCAACCCATCACCGTCCAGCAAGCCTACGATGGAATTACTCACGCACGGTGGTGAGCATCATGAAATTGGTGATGGAGGAAGGTTGATGATGACGACGGCGTGGATGTTGGGGAACGTTGCAGAAAATTAAAATTTTTCCTACGGTTTCACCAAGATCCATCTATGAGTTCATCTAGCAACGAGTCATGGGAGAGAGAGATTGCATCTACATACCACTTTGTAGATAGCGAGCGGAAGCGTTCAACGAACGGGGATGAAGTAGTCGTACACACCGTGATCCAAATCACCGGAGATCCTAGCACCGAAAGCACGGCACCTCCGCGTTCAACACACGTACGGTCAGCGTAACATCTCCTTCTTCTTGATCCAGCAAGGCAAAGGAGAGGTTGGGGAAGAAGACTCCAGCAGCAGCACGACGGCGTGGTGATGGTGGAGCCGCAGTACTCCGACAGGGCTTCGCCGAGCTCTACGGAGGAGGAGGAGGTGTTGGAGAGGGAGAGGGAGGCGCCAGGGCAAAGGGTGCGCAGCCCCCCTTCCCCTCCCCTCTTTATATAGCCCCTTGGGGGGGCGTCGGCCCTAGGAGATGGAATCTCCTAGGGGGGCGGCGGCCAGGGAGGGGGACTTGCCCCCCAAGCAAGGGGGGCGCCCCCTTTAGGGTTCCCCCCCAACCCTAGGCGCATGGGCCCTTGGGGGGAGGCGCACCAGCCCACTTTGGGCTGGTTCCCTTCCCCATACAGCCCATGGGCCCCCTCCGAGGCAGGTGGACCCACCCGGTGGACCCCCGGGACCCTCCGGTGGTCCCGGTACAATACCGATAACCCCGAAACTTGTCCCGATGGCCAAAACAGCACTTTCTATATATAATTCTTTACCTCCGGACCATTCCGAAACTCCTCGTGACGTCCAGGATCTCATACGGGACTCCGAACAACATTCGGGTTACTGCATATACATATCTTCACAACCCTAGCGTTACCGAACCTTAAGTGTGTAGACCCTACGGGTTCGGGAGACATGCAGACATGACCGAGACGGCTCTCGGGCAATAACCAACAGCGGGATCTGGATACCCATGTTGGCTCCCACATGCTCCACGATGATCTCATTGGATGAACCACGATGTCGAGGATTCAATTAATCCCGTATACGATTCCCTTTGTCAATCGGTATTTTACTTGCCCGAGATTCGATCGTCGGCATCCCAATACCTCGTTCAATCTCGTTACCGGCAAGTCACTTTTCTCGTACCGCAATGCATGATCCCATGATAAAACACTTTGATCACATTGAGCTCATTATGATGATGCATTACCGAGAGGGCCCAGTGATTCCTCTCCGTCAAGCGGAGTGACAAATCCCAGTCTCGATCCATGTCAACCCAACAGACACTTTCAGAGATACCCGTAGTATACCTTTATAGTCACCCAGTTATGTTGTGACGTTTGGCACACCCAAAGCACTCCTACGGTATCCGGGAGTTACACGATCTCATGGTCTAAGGAAAGGATACTTGACATTGGAAAACTCTAGCAAACGAACTATGCGATCTTATGCTATGTTTAGGATTGGGTCTTGTCCATCACATCATTCTCCTAATGATGTGATCTCGTTATCAATGACATCCAATGTCCATAGTCAGGAAACCATGACTATCCATCGATCAACGAGCTAGTCAACTAGAGGCTCACTAGGGACATATTGTTGTTTGTTATTCACACATGTATTACGATTTCCGGATAACACAATTATAGCACGAATAAAGATAATTATCATGAACAAGGAAATATAATAATAATGCTTTTATTATTGCCTCTAGGGCATATTTCCAACAGTCTCCCACTTGCACTAGAGTCAATAATCTAGTTACATTGTGATGAATCGAACACCCATAGAGTTCTGGTGCTGATCATGTTTTGCCTTAGGGAGAGGTTTAGTCAACGGATCTGCGACATTCAGATTCGTGTGCACTTTACAAATTTCTATGTCTCCATCTTGAACATTTTCACGAATGGAGTTGAAGCGACGCTTGATGTGTCTGGTCTTCTTGTGAAACCTGGGCTCCTTGGCAAGTGCAATAGCTCCAGTGTTGTCACAGAAGAGTTTGATTGGCCCCGACGCATTGGGTATGACTCCGAGGTCGGTGATGAACTCCTTCACCCAAATTGCTTCATGTGCCGCCTCCGAGGCTGCCATGTACTCCGCTTCACATGTAGATCCCGCCACGACGCTTTGCTTGCAACTGCACCAGCTTACTGCCCCACCATTCAAAATATACACGTATCCGGTTTGTGACTTAGAGTCATCCAGATCTGTGTCGAAGCTAGCGTCGACGTAACCTTTTACGACGAGCTCTTCATCACCTCCATAAACGAGAAACATTTCCTTGGTCCTTTTCAGGTACTTCAGGATATTCTTGACCGCTGTCCAGTGTTCCTTGCCGGGATTGCTTTGGTACCTTCCTACCAAACTTACGGCAAGGTTTACATCAGGTCTGGTACACAGCATGGCATACATAATAGAACCTATGGCTGAGGCATAGGGGATGACACTCATCTCTTCTATATCTTCTGCCGTGGTCGGACATTGAGCTGAGCTCAATTTCACACCTTGTAACACAGGTAAGAACCCCTTCTTAGATTGATCCATATTGAACTTCTTCAATATCTTATCAAGGTATGTGCTTTGTGAAAGACCTATGAGGCGTCTTGATCTATCTCTATAGATCTTGATGCCTAATATATAAGCAGCTTCTCCAAGGTCCTTCATTGAAAAACTTTTATTCAAGTAGGCCTTAATGCTGTCCAAGAGTTCTATATCATTTCCCATCAAAAGTATGTCATCTACATATAATATGAGAAATGCTACAGAGCTCCCACTCACTTTCTTGTAAACACAGGCTTCTCCATAAGTCTGTGTAAACCCAAACGCTTTGATCATCTCATCAAAGCGAATGTTCCAACTCCGAGATGCTTGCACCAGCCCATAAATCGAGCGTTGGAGCTTGCACACCTTGTCAGCATTCTTAGGATCGACAAAACCTTCCGGCTGCATCATATACAATTCTTCCTTAAGGAAACCATTAAGGAATGCCGTTTTGACGTCCATTTTCCATATTCATAATCGTAGAATGCGGCAATTGCTAACATGATTCGGACGGACTTCAGCTTCGCTATCGGTGAGAAAGTCTCGTCGTAGTCAACCCCTTGAACTTGTCGATAACCCTTAGCGACAAGCCGAGCTTTATAGATGGTCACATTACCATCCGCGTCTGTCTTCTTCTTAAAGATCCATTTATTTTCTATCGCTCGCCGTTCAACGGGCAAGTCAGTCAAAGTCCATACTTCATTTTCATACATGGATCCTATCTCGGATTTCATGGCTTCCAGCCATTTGTCGGAATCCGGGCCCGCCATTGCTTCCTCATAGTTCGAAGGTTCACCGTTGTCTAACAACATGATTTCCAAGACAGGGTTGCCGTACCACTCTGGTGCGGAACGTGTCCTTGTGGACCTTCGAATTTCAGTAGGAGCTTGATTAGAAGTATCTTGATCATCATCATTAATTTCCTCTCTAGTCGGTGCAGGCACCTCAGAAACATTTTCCCGAGCTTCGCCATTTTCCGGTTCAAGAGGTAACACTTCATCAAGTTCTACTTTCCTCCCACTTACTTCTTTCGAAAGAAACTCTTTCTCTAGAAAGGATCCATTCTTGGCAACAAAGATCTTGCCTTCGGATCTGAGGTAGAAGGTATACCCAACAGTTTCTTTAGGGTATCCTATGAAGACGCATTTTTCCGACTTGGGTTCGAGCTTTTCAGGTTGAAGTTTCTTGACATAAGCATCGCATCCCCAAACTTTTAGAAACGACAGCTTAGGTTTCTTCCCAAACCATAATTCATACGGTGTCGTCTCAACGGATTTCGACGGAGCCCTATTTAAAGTGAATGCGGCAGTCTCTAAAGCATAGCCCCAAAAATATAGCGGTAAGTCGGTAAGAGACATCATAGATCACACCATATCTAAAAGAGTGCGATTACGACGTTCGGACACACCATTACGCTGAGGTGTTCTAGGCGGCGTGAGTTGTGAAACTATTCCACATTTTCTTAAGTGTGTGCCAAATTCGTGACTCAAGTATTCTCCTCCACGATCTGATCGTAGAAACTTGATATTTCTATCACGTTGATTTTCAACCTCACTCTGAAATTCCTTGAACTTTTCGAAGGTCTCAGACTTGTGTTTCATTAAGTAGACATACCCATATCTACTCAAGTCATCAGTGAGGGTGAGAACATAACGATAGCCACCGCGAGCCTCAACACTCATTGGACCGCACACATCGGTATGTATGATTTCCAATAAGTTGGTTGCTCGCTCCATTGTTCCTGAGAACGGAGTCTTGGTCATTTTACCCATGAGGCATGGTTCGCACGTGTCAAATGATTCATAATCAAGAGACTCTAAAAGTCCATCTGCATGGAGCTTCTTCATGCGTTTGACACCTATGTGACCAAGGCGGCAGTGCCACAAATATGTGGGACTATTGTTATCTACTTTAACTCTTTTGGTATTCACACTATGAATATGTGTATCATCACGTACGAGATTCATCAAGAATAAACCATTAACCATCGGAGCATGACCATAAAACATATCTCTCATATAAATAGAACAACCATTATTCTCGGATTTAAATGAGTAGCCATCTCGAATTAAACGAGATCCAGATACAATGTTCATGCTCAAACTTGGCACTAAATAACAATTATTGAGGTTTAAAACTAATCCCGTAGGTAAATGTAGAGGCAGCGTGCCGACGGCGATCACATCGACCTTGGAACCATTCCCGACGCGCATCGTCACCTCGTCCTTCGCCAGTCTCCGTTTATTCCGCAGCTCCTGTTTTGAGTTACAAATGTGAGCAACTGCACCGGTATCAAATACCCAAGAGCTACTACGAGTACTGGTAAGGTACACATCAATTACATGTATATCACATATACCTTTTGTTTTGCCGGCCTTCTTGTCCGCTAAGTATTTGGGGCAGTTCCGCTTCCAGTGACCACTTCCCTTGCAATAAAAACACTCAGTCTCGGGCTTGGGTCCATTCTTTGGCTTCTTCCCGGCAACTTGCTTACCGGGCGCGGCAACTTACTTGCCGTCCTTCTTGAAGTTCTTTTTACCCTTGCCCTTCTTGAACTTAGTGGTTTTATTCACCATCAACACTTGATGCTCCTTCTTGATTTCTACCTCTGCTGATTTCAGCATAGCATATACCTCAGGAATGGTCTTTACCATCCCCTGCATATTGTAGTTCATCACAAAGCTCTTGTAGCTAGGTGGAAGCGACTGGAGGATTCTGTCAATGACCGCTTCATCCGGGAGATTAACTTCCAGTTGAGTCAAGCGGTTGTGTAACCCAGACATTTTGAGTATGTGTTCACTGACAGAGCTATTTTCCCCCATCTTACAGCTAAAGAATTTGTCGGAGACTTCGTATCTCTCGACCCGGGCATGAGCTTGGAAAACCATTTTCAGCTCTTCGAACATCTCATATGCTCCATGTCTCTCAAAACGCTTTTGGAGCCCCGGCTCTAAGCTGTAAAGCATGCCGCACTGAACGAGGGAGTAATCATCGCAGCGTGACTGCCAAGCGTTCATAACGTCTTGTTCTGCAGGGAGAATAGGTGCGTCACCCAGCGGTGCTCGTAGGACATAATCTTTCTTGGCAGCTATGAGGATGATCCTCAGGTTCCGGACCCAGTCCGTATAGTTGCTGCCATCATCTTTCAGCTTGGTTTTCTCTAGGAACGCGTTGAAGTTGAGGACTGCGTTGGCCATTTGATCTACAAGACATATTGTAAAATTTTTAGACTAAGTTCAAGATAATAAAGTTCATTTAATCAAATTATTTAATGAACTCCCACTTAGATAGACATCCCTCTTATAGTCATCTAAGTATTACATGATCTGAGTCAACTAGGCCGTGTCCGATCATCACGTGAGACGGACTAGTCAACATCGGTGAACATCTTCATGTTGATCGTATCTTCTATACGACTCATGCTCGACCTTTCGGCCTTCTGTGTTCCGAGGCCATGTCTGTACATGCTAGGCTCGTCAAGTCAACCTAAGTGTTTTGCGTGTGTAAATCTGTCTTACACCCGTTGTATGTGAACGTTAGAATCTATCACACCCGATCATCATGTGGTGCTTCGAAACAACGAACTGTCGCAACGGTGCACAGTTAGGGGGAACACTTTCTTGAAATTATTATGAGGGATCATCTTATTTACTACTGTCGTTCTAAGTAAACAAGATGCAAAACATGATAAACATCACATGCAATCAAATAATAAACGTGACATGATATGGCCAATATCACATAGCTCCTTTGATCTCCATCTTGGGGCTCCATGATCATCTTGTCACCGGCTTGACACCATGATCTCCATCATCGTGTCTCCATGAAGTTGCTCGCCAACTATTACTTCTACTACTATGGCTAACGCGTTTAGCAATAAAGTAAAGTAATTTACATGGCGTTTCTCAATGACACGCAGGTCATACAAAAAATAAAGACAACTCCTATGGCTCCTGCCGGTTGTCATACTCATCGACATGCAAGTCGTGATTCCTATTACAATAGCATGAACATCTCATACATCACATATAGATCATTCATCACAACTTTGGCCATATCATATCACAAAGCACTTGCTGCAAAAACAAGTTAGACGTCCTCTAATTGTTGTTGCAAGTTTTACGTGGCTGAATTAGGGTTCTAGCAAGAACGTTTTCTTACCTACGTGAAAACCACAACGTGATTTGTCAACTTCTATTTACCCTTCATAAGGACCCTTTTCATCGAATCCGCTCCAAGTAAAGTGGGAGAGACAGACACCCGCCAGCCACCTTATGCAACTAGTGCATGTTAGTCGGTGGAACCGGTCTCACGTAAGAGTACGTGTAAGGTTGGTCCGGGCCGCTTCATCCCACAATACCGCTGAAGCAAGATAAGACTAGTAGCTGCAAGAAAGTTGACAACATCTACGCCCACAACAAATTGTGTTCTACTCATGCAATAGAGAACTACACGTAGACCTAGCTCATGATGCCACTGTTGGGGAACGTTGCAGAAAATTAAAATTTTTCCTACGGTTTCACCAAGATCCATCTATGAGTTCATCTAGCAACGAGTCATGGGAGAGAGAGATTGCATCTACATACCACTTTGTAGATCGCGAGCGGAAGCGTTCAACGAACGGGGATGAAGTAGTCGTACACACCGTGATCCAAATCACCGGAGATCCTAGCACCGAAAGCACGGCACCTCCGCGTTCAACACACGTACGGTCAGCGTAACGTCTCCTTCTTCTTGATCCAGCAAGGCAAAGGAGAGGTTGGGGAAGAAGACTCCAGCAGCAGCACGACGACGTGGTGATGGTGGAGCCGCAGTACTCCGACAGGGCTTCGCCGAGCTCTATGGAGGAGGAGGAGGTGTTGGAGAGGGAGAGGGAGGCGCCAGGGCAAAGGGTGCGCAGCCCCCTTCCCATCCCCTCTTTATATATCCCCTTGGGGGGGCGCCGGCCCTAGGAGACGGAATCTCCTAGGGGGGGCGGCGGCCAGGGAGGGGGACTTGCCCCCCAAGCAAGGGGGGCGCCCCCTTTAGGGTTCCCCCCAACCCTAGGCGCATGGGCCCTTGGGGGGGAGGCGCACCAGCCCACTTTGGGCTGGTTCCCTTCCCCATACAGCCCATGGGGCCCCTCCGAGGCAGGTGGCCCCACCCGGTGGACCCCCGGGACCCTCCGGTGGACCCGGTACAATATCGATAACCCCGAAACTTGTCCCGATGGCCAAAACAGCACTTTCTATATATAATTCTTTACCTCCGGACCATTCCGAAACTCCTCGTGACGTCCGGGATCTCATCCGGGACTCCGAACAACATTCGGGTTACTGCATATACATATCTTCACAACCCTAGCGTTGCCGAACCTTAAGTGTGTAGACCCTACGGGTTCGGGAGACATGCAGACATGACCGAGACGGCTCTCGGGCAATAACCAATAGCGGGATCTGGATACCCATGTTGGCTCCCACATGCTCCACGATGATCTCATTGGATGAACCACGATGTCGAGGATTCAATTAATCCCGTATACGATTCCCTTTGTCAATCGGTATTTTACTTGCCCGAGATTCGATCGTCGGCATCCCAATACCTCGTTCAATCTCGTTACCGGCAAGTCACTTTTCTCGTACCGCAATGCATGATCCCGTGATAAAACACTTTGATCACATTGAGCTCATTATGATGATGCATTACCGAGAGGGCCCGGTGATACCTCTCCGTCAAGCGGAGTGACAAATCCCAGTCTCGATCCATGTCAACCCAACAGACACTTTCAGAGATACCCGTAGTATACCTTTATAGTCACCCAGTTACGTTGTGACGTTTGGCACACCCAAAGCACTCCTACGGTATCCGGGAGTTACACGATCTCATGGTCTAAGGAAAGGATACTTGACATTGGAAAACTCTAGCAAACGAACTATGCGATCTTATGCTATGTTTAGGATTGGGTCTTGTCCATCACACCATTCTCCTAATGATGTGATCTCGTTATCAATGACATCCAATGTCCATAGTCAGGAAACCATGACTATCCATCGATCAACGAGCTAGTCAACTAGAGGCTCACTAGGGACATATTGTTGTCTGTTATTCACACATGTATTACGATTTCCGGATAACACAATTATAGCACGAATAAAGACAATTATCATGAACAAGGAAATATAATAATAATGCTTTTATTATTGCCTCTAGGGCATATTTCCAACAGTGGATTCCCCTCTCTAGAGCCCCCAACGGACTCCAGATCAGCCCTCCTGAGAGAGATTAGGGCTTGGCGGCGGCTCCGTATCGTAAAACGTGATGAATCCTTCTCTCTGATTTTTTTCTCCCCGAACGTGAATATATAGAGTTGGAGTTGAGGTCGGTGGAGCTCCAGGGGGCCCACGAGGCAGGGGGCGCGCCCAGGGGGTAGGCTAGGCGCGCCCCCACCCTCGTGGACAGAGTGTGGGCCCCCTAGTCTTGATTCTTTCGCCAATATTATTTATATTTTTCAAAAATATTCTCCGTGAAGTTTCACGTCATTCCGAGAACTTTTATTTCTGCAGAAAAATAACACCATGGCAGTTCTGCTGAAAATAGCGTCAGTCCAGGTTAGTTCCATTCAAATCATGCAAGTTAGAGTCCAAAATAAGGGCAAAAGTGTTTGGAAAAGTAGATACGATGGAGACATATCAACTCCCCCAAGCTTAAACATTTGCTTGTCCTCAAGAAATTCAGTTGACAAACTAAAAGTGATAAAGAAAAACTTTTACAAACTCTGTTTGCTCTTGTTGTTGTAAATATGTAAAGCCAGCATTCAAGTTTTCAGCAAAGATTATGAACTAACCATATTCACAATAACACTTAGGTATCATGTTTACTCATATCAATGCCATAATCAACTAGCGAGCAATAATAATAAATCTCGGATGACAATGATGTCTACTACACAACCTTCTTCTTGTAGACGTAGTTGGGCCTCCAAGTGCATAGGTTTGTAGGACAGTAGCAAATTTCCCTCAAGTGGATGACCTAAGGTTTATCAATCTGTGGGAGGCGTAGGATGAAGATGGTCTCTCTCAAGCAACCCTGCAACCAAATAACAAAGAGTCTCTTGTGTCCCCAACACACTCAATACAATGGTAAATTCTATAGGTGCACTAGTTCGGCGAAGAGATGGTGATACAAGTGCAATATGGATAGTAGGTATAGGTTTTTGTAATCTGAAAATATAAAAACAGCAAGGTAACAAGTGGTAAAAGTGAGCGAAAACGGTGTTGCAATGCTAGGAAACAAGTCCCAGGGTTCCTACTCTCACTAGTGCAAGTTCTCTCAACAATAATAACATAATTGGATCATATAACTATCCCTCAACATGCAACAAAGAGTCACTCCAAAGACACTAATAGCGGAGAACAAACGAAGAGATTATGGCAGGGTACGAAACCACCTCAAAGTTATTCTTTCGGATCGACCTATTCAAGAGTTCGTACTAGAATAACACCTTAAGACAGAAATCAACCAAAACCCTAATGTCACCTAGATACTCCAAAGTCACCTCAAGTATCCGTGGGTATGATTATACAATATGCAGCACACAATCTCAGATTCATCTATTCAACCAACACAAAGTACTTCAAAGAGTGCCCCAAAGTTTCTACCAGTGAGTCAAGACGAAAACGTCTGCCAACCCCTATGCATAGGTTCATGGGCGGAACCCGCAAGTTGATCACCAAAACATACATCAAGTGAATCACGTGATATCCCATTGTCACCACAGATATGCATGGCAAGACATACATCAAGTGTTCTCAAATCATTAAAGACTCAATCCGATAAGATAACTTCAAAGGGAAAACCCAATCCATTACAAGAGAGTAGAGGGGGGAAGAAACATCATAAGATCCAACTATAATAGCCAAGCTCGCGATACATCAAGATCGTATCACCTCAAGAACACGAGAGAGAGAGAGAGAGAGAGAGAGAGAGAGAGAGAGAGAGAGAGAGAGAGAGAGAGATCAAACATATAGCTACTGGTACATACCCTCAGCCCTGAGGGTGAACTACTCCCTCCTCGTCATGGAGAGCGCCGGGATGATGAAGATGGCCACCGGTGAGGGTTCCCCCCTCCGGCAGGGTGCCGAACAGGGTCCTGATTGGTTTTTGGTGGCTACAGAGGCTTGAGGCGGCGGAACTCCTGATCTATTCTGTTCCCCGAAGTTTTTAGGGTATATGGGTATATATAGGAGGAAGAAGTACGTCGGCGGATCTCCGGGCTGTCCACGAGGCGGGGGGGGGGGGGGTGGGGGGGGGGGGTGGGGGGGGGGGGTGGGCGCGCCCCCACCCTCATGGGCAGCCCGGGACTCTCCTGGTCCATCTCCAATACTCCGTGGGCTTCTTCTGGTCCAAAAATAAGTTCCGTGAAGTTTCAGGTCAATTGGACCCCGTCTGATTTTCCTTTTCTGCGATACTCTAAAATAAGGAAAAAATAGAAACTGGCACTGGGCTCTGGGTTAATAGGTTAGTCCCAAAAATAATATAAAAGTGTTTAATAAAGCCCATAAACATCCAAAACAGATAATATAATAGCATGGAACAATAAAAAATTATAGATACGTTGGAGACATATCAGACAACACTTTCTCAAAACAATCATAATATGATATAACAAGATGGTATCTCGCTAGCCCTTTCTGAGACCGTAAAACATAAATGCAGAGCACCTCTGAAGATCAAGGACCGACTGTACATTGTAATTCATGGTAAAAGAGATCCAATCATAGTCATACTAAATATAAATTAATAGTTATGGATGCAAATGACAACAGTGCTCTCCAACTGGTGTTTTTTAATAAGAGGAGGATGACTCAACATAAAAGTAAATAGATAGGCCCTTCGCAGAGGGAAGCAGGGATTTGTAGAGGTGCCAGAGCTCGATTTTGAAATAGAGATAAATAATATTTTGAGCGGCATACTTTCATTGTCAACATAACAACCGAGAGATCTCGATATCGATATCTTCCATGCTACACACATTATAGGCGGTTCCCAAGCAGAATGGTAAAGTTTATAAGCAGGAGGCAATTCCATATCATTTTCATGTATGGGTACCTCAAGAAAATTAGCTAAACGGGTTGCATAAATTCCACCAAACAAATCTCCACTAATACTGTTATGATGCAACCTTCGTGCAACAATAGCCCCCAAGTTGTATTGTTTATCTCCTAATATATCACTCTTGAGAACACTAAGATCGGGTACTCACATGTGACATGCCTCATCCTTACCATTACTGCATCTACCTATAAAGAGAGCAAAATAATGTATGGCAGGAAAATGAATGCTACCTATGGTAGCTTGTGTTATTTCTCTAGATTCCCCCATAGTGATACTAGCAAGAAATTCTTTAAATTCAGATTTGCGAGGTTCACTAACATTACCCCACCACCGGAGTTTACAAGCAGTATTAAAATCTTCTAAGTCCATGGTATAAGATTTATCATGCAGAGCAAATAGGACAGTATGAGAATTGCGTGGTGATGTAAATTTAAACCTTCTCACAAAGGAATCAGTTAGGTGATAATATTGGGGGCACTTATCTGACACGAAGCCCTCAAGTTCAGCATTACGCACACATGCGTCAAATTCCTCCTTAATTCCTGCTTGGACCATAAAATCTTCTGACAGCCATTCACAAGGCCGCACTTGAGCTTCTCTTGGTAGTTCATAGTCTGGCTCATGTATCGCGGGCCTGGGTCCTTGCTTCTTTGAGGAACCACCTTGGTACATTTTCCTAAACATATTTCTTCCTCTGAAAATTTTCTGAAATTTTTAGTAACTCAAAATAGAAGTGAACCAAACTCAACAAGATTGATAGCAACTACTCCCACAAGTGCCTAGAGACTATATCATGCATTAGAACTACTTGGGACCAAATAAATTTGACATGCAAGCTCAAGAACAGGGTCACCTAAGCGACAAAAATTTGCAATAAATAAAGCACTAGAACAAAAACTAATTGGACCATTGGAGGAGTCACATATCAAAGAACAATCCCCCAAAGCAGTTTTGTGAGTGGAGCTTTGAGCAAGGAGATCGAAAATGGCAGCAAAATGAGCTAGAACTCGTGCTTGAGATGGTGGGTGATTTTTTCTGGAGGAAGACAAAGTGTGTGGGTGCAGGAATAAGTGGAGGGGGCCACATGGGGCCAGGACGCAGGGGGCGCGCCCTGCACCCTCGTGGCCAGGTGGTTGCCCCCTCTGGTGTGTTCTCAGTGCCAATAATTCTTAAGTAATCTAGAAAAAAATCATTTTTCATTTTCGGGGCATTTGGAGACTTTTATTTTCGGGGTATATATATTTTACTACAAGGATAATTCAGAAAACAGACAGAAAATACTATTTTTGCTTTATTTAATCTAAATAACAGAAAGTAAAATGAGGGTACAGAAGGTTGTGCTTTCTAACTTCATCCATCTCATGCTCATCAAAAGGAATCCACTAACAAGGTTGATCAAGTCTTGTTAACAAACTCATACCGAATCGCATGAAATCAGAGAATTTTCGAATAGCACTAGGTTACCTCAACGGGGTATGCACGTCCCCAATAATAAGAATATCATATTTCTTCTTGACAGTAGGAAGAGGAAATTCAAAACCTCCAATAGTAATCGTTGGAATTTTTCCAATAGAATTGATACTGTGGACTTGAGGTTGTTTCCTCGGAAAGTGTACCGTATGCTCATTACCATTAACATGAAAAGTGAATTGCCTTTGTTGCAATCAATAATAGCCCCTGCAGTATTCAAAAAGGGTCTGCCAAGGATAATCGACATACTATTGTCCTCGGGAATATCAAGAATAACAAAGTTCGTTAAAATAGTAACGTTTGCAACCACAACAGGCACATCCTCACAAATACCGACAGGTATAGCAGTTGATTTATCGGCCATTTGCAAAGATATTTCAGTAGGTGTCAACATATTCAAATCAAGTCTACGATATAAAGAGAGAGGCATAACACTAACACCGGCTCCAAGATCACATAAAGCAGTTTTAACACAGTTTCTTTTAATGGAGCATGGTATAGTGGGTACTCCTGGATCTCCTAGTTTCTTAGGTATCCCACCTTTAAATGTATAATTAGCAAGCATGGTGGAAATTTCAGCTTCCGGTATCTTTCTTTTATTTGTGACAATATCTTTCATATAGTTAGCATAAGGGTTCATTTTAAGCATATCAGTCAAACCCATACGCAAAAAGATAGGTCTAACCATTTCAGCAAAGCGCTTAAAATCCTCATCATCCTTTTTCTGGGATGGTTTAGGAGGAAAATGTTGGGGAACGTAGCAGAAATTCAAAATTTTCCTACGTGTCACCAAGATCTATCTATGGAGAAACTAGCAACGAGGGGAAGGAGAGTGCATCTACATACCCTTGTAGATCGCTAAGCGGAAGCGTTCAAGTGAACGGGGTTGATGGAGTCGTACTCGTCGTGATCCAAATCACCGATGACCAAGTGCCGAACGGACGACACCTCCGCGTTCAACACACGTACAGCCCGGTGACGTCTCCCATGCCTTGATCCAGCAAGGAGAGAGGGAGAGGTTGAGGAAGACTCCATCCAGCAGCAGCACAACGGCATGGTGGTGGTGGAGGAGCGTGGCAATCCTGCAGGGCTTCGCCAAGCACCGCAAGAGAGGAGGAGGGAGAGAGGTAGGGCTGCGCCAAGAGGGAGATCAAATCGTGTGTTGGGCAGCCCCGAAACCTCAAGTATATATAGGGGAAGGGAAGGGGCTGCGCCCCCATCTAGGGTTCCCTCCCTAGGGGTGGCGGCAGCCCCAAAACCCATCTAGGGTTGCGGCCAAGGGGGGAGAGGGGGAGGCGCACCAGGGGTGGGCCTTAGGGCCCATCTGCCCTAGGGTTTGCCCCCTTCCCCTCTAGGAGGCACCTTGGGCCTTGGTGGGGGGGCGCACCAGCCCACCTGGGGCTGGTCCCCTCCCACACTTGGCCCACGCAACCTTCTGGGGCTGGTGGCCCCACTTGGTGGACCCCCGGACACCTCCGGCGGTCCCGGTACACTACCAGTGATGCCCAGAACTCTTCCGGTGGCCTAAACCATACTTCCTATATATAAATCTTTACCTCCGGACCATTACGGAACTCCTCGTGACGTCCGGGATCTCATCCGGGACTCCGAACAACATTCGGTAACCACATACAAACTTCCTTTATAACCCTAGCGTCATCGAACCTTAAGTGTGTAGACCCTACGGGTTCGGGAGCCATGCAGACATGACCGAGATGTTCTCCAGTCAATAACCAACAGCGGGATCTGGATACCCATGTTGGTTCCCACATGTTCCACGATGATCTCATCGGATGAACCACGATGTCGAGGATTCGATCAATCCCGTATACAATTCCCTTTGTCTATCGGTACGATACTTGCCCGAGATTCGATCGTCGGTATCACGATACCTTGTTCAATCTCGTTACCGGCAAGTCTCTTTTACTCGTTCCGCAACACATCATCCCATGATCAACTCCTTGATCACATTGTGCACATTATGATGATGTCCTACCGAGTGGGCCCAAAGATACCTCTCCGTCACACGGAGTGACAAATCCCAGTCTCGATTCATGCCAACCCAACAGACACTTTCAGAGATACCTGTAGTGTACCTTTATAGCCACCCAGTTACGTTGTGACGTTTGGTACACCCAAAGCATTCCTACGGTATCCGGGAGTTGCACAATCTCATGGTCTAAGGAAATGATACTTGACATTAGAAAAGCTTTAGCATACGAACTACACGATCTTGTGCTAGGCTTAAGATTGGGTCTTGTCCATCACATCATTCTTCTAATGATGTGATACCGTTATCAATGACATCCAATGTCCATGGTCAGGAAACCGTAACCATCTATTGATCAACGAGCTAGTCAACTAGAGGCTTACTAGGGACATGGTGTTGTCTATGTATCCACACATGTATCTGAGTTTCCTATCAATACAATTCTAGCATGGATAATAAACGATTATCATGAACAAGGAAATATGATAATAACTAACTTATTATTGCCTCTAGGGCATATTTCCAACAGTCTCCCACTTGCACTAGAGTCAATAATCCAGTTCACGTCGTTATGTGATTGCAATGATTCCAACACCCATGGGGTTTGATCATATCTCGCTTGTGAGAGAGGTTACTAGTCAACGGGTCTGAATCTTTCAGATCCGTGTGTACTTTACAAATATCTATGTCATCTCCTAGATGCAGCTACCACGCTCTATTTGGAGCTATTCCAAATAACTGTTCTACTATACGAATCCAGTTTACTACTTAGAATAATATGGATTAGTTTCAAAGCTTGCATCGGCGTAACCCTTTACGACGAACTCTTTTACCACCTCCATAATCGAGAAAATTCCTCAGTCCACTAGTTACCAAGGATAACTTTGACCGCTGTCCTGTGATCCATTCCTGGATCACTCTTGTACCCCTTGATTGACTCATGGTTTGGCACACTTCAGGTGCGGTACACAACATAGCATACTTTAGAGCCTACGACTAAATCATAGGGGACGACCTTCGTCCTTTCTCTCTATTCTGCCGTGGTCATGTCTTGAGTCTTGCTCAATACTCACACCTTGTAACACAGCCGAGAACTCCTTCTTTGCTGATCTATTTTGAACTCCTTCAAAATCTTGTCATGGTATGTGTTCGTTTGAAAGTACTATTAAGCGATTTTGATCTATCCTTATAGATCTTGATGCTCAATGTTCAAGTAGCTTAATCCAGGTTTTCCATTGAAAAACACTTTTCAAATAACCCTATATGCTTTCCAGAAATTCTACATCATTTCTGATCAACAATATGTCAACAACATATACTCATCAGAAATTCTATAGTGCTCTCACTCACTTCTTTGGAAATACAAGGTTCTCATAAACTTTGTATAAACCCAAAAATATTTGATCATCTCATAAAAGTGTACATTCCAACTCCGAGATGCTTACTCCAGTCCTTAGAAGGATTGCTGGGGCTTTGCATACTTGTTAGCATCTTTCAGGATCGACAAAATCTTCTGGTTGTATCACATACAACCTTTCCTCAAGAACAAGGAAACAATATTTTGACATCCTATCTGCAAGATTTCATAAATAATGCAGTACCTGCTAATTCCAACAGACTCTTAGCATCGCTACGAGTGAGAAAGTCTCATCGTAGTCAACTCCTTGAACTTATCAGGAAACATCTTAAAGACAAGTCGAGCTTTCTTAATGGTGACATTTACCATCATTGTCCGTCTTCCTTTTTAAAATCCATCTGTACTCAACAGCCTCACGACCATCGAGCCGTTCTGCCAAAGTCTACACTTTGTTTTCATACATGGATCCTCTCTCGGATTTTATGGCCTCGAGCCATTCTTCGGAATCCGGGCCCACCATCGCTTCTCCATAGCTCGTAGGTTCATCGTTGTCTAGCAACATGACGTCCAAGACATGATTACGTACCACTCTGAAGTAGTACACATCCTTGTCATCCTACGAGGTTTGGGAGTGACTTGATCCGAAGTCTCATGATCACTATCATAAGCTTCCACTTCAATTGGTGTAGGTGCCATAGGAACAACTCATGTGCCCTGCTAAACTCTAGTTGAAGTGACGGTTCAATAACCTCATCAAGTCTCCACCATCCTCCCACTCAATTCTTTCGAGAGAAACTTTTCCTCGAGAAAGGACCCGATTCTAGAAACAATCCCTATTGCTTTCGGATCTGAGATAGGAGGTATACCCAACTGTTTTGGGTGTCCTATGAAGATGCATTTATCCGCTTTGGGTTCGAGCTTATCAGCCTGAAACTTTTTCACATAAGCGTCGTGACCCCAAACTTTTAAGAAACAACAGCTTATGTTTCTCTAAACCATAGTTCATACGGTGTTGTCTCGACGGATTTGCGTGGTGCCCTATTTAAAGTGAGTGCGGTTGTCTCTAATGCCTAACCCATGAACGATAGTGGTAATTCGATAAGAGACATCATGGTATGCATCATATCCGATAGGGTGCACTTATGATGTTCGGACACACCATCACTCTATGGTGTTCCAGGCGGTACTAGTCATGAAACAATTTCCACAATGTCTCAATTGTGTACCAAACTCGCAACTCAGATATTCATCTCTATGATCATATCATGGATATTTTACCTCTTGTCACGATGATATTCAACTTCATTCTGAAATTACTTGAACCATTCAATAATTCAGACTTGTGTTTCATCAAGTAAATATGCTCAGTATCTACTCAAATCATCTGTGAAGTAAGAGCATAACGATATCCACTACGTGCCTCAACACTCATTGGACTGCACACATCAAAATGTGTTACTTCCAACAAGTTGCTTTCTTGTTCCATTTTACTGAAACCGAAGCTTTCAGTCATCTTTGCCCATGAGGTATGATTTGCATGTCTCAAGCGATTCAAAATCAAGTGAGTCCAAACGGTCCATCTGCATGGAGTTTCTTCATGCGTATATACCAATAGACATGGTTCACATGTCTCAATCCTTTTTCAAAAAATGAGTGAATCCAAAGATCCATCAACATGGAGCTTCTTCATGCGTTTTATACCAATATGACTTACATGGCAGTGCCACAAGTAGGTGGTACTATCATTACTATCTTATATCTTTTGGCATGAACATGTGTATCACCATGATCGAGATTCAATAAACCATTCATTTTAGGTGCAAGACCATTCAAATAAATAGAGTAACCATTATTCTCCTTAAATGAATAACCGTATTGCGATAGACATAATCCAATCATGTCTATGCTCAACGCAAACACCAAACAACAATTATTTAGGTTTAACACCAATCTCGATGGTAGAGGGAGCGTGCGATGCTTGATCATATCAACCTTGGAAGCACTTCCAACACATCTCGTCAGCTCACCTTTAGCTAGTCTCCGTTTATTCCGTAGCTCTTATTTCGAGTTACTAACACTTAGCAACCGAACCGGTATCTAATACCCTGATGCTACTAGGAGTACTAGTAATGTACACATTCACATAATGTATATCCAATATACTTCTATCGACAGCCTTCTCATCTACCCAATATCTAGGGTAATTCTGCTCCAGTGGCTGTTCCCCTTATTACAGAAGCACTCAGTCTCGGGTTTGGGTTCAACCTTGGGTTTCTCCACTAGAGCAGCAGCTGATTTGCCGTTTCATGAAGTATCCCTTCTTGCCCTTGCCCTTCTTGAAACTAGTGGTTCCACTAACCATCAACAATTGATGCTCCTTCTTGATTTCTACTTTCGCGGTGTCAAACATCGCGAATATTTCAAGGATCATCATATCTATCCCTGATATGTTATAGTTCATTACGAAGCTCTAGCAGCTTGGTGCCAATGACTTTGGAGAAACATCACTATCTTATCTGGAAGATCAACTCCCACTCGATTCAAGTGATTGTTGTACTCAGACAATCTGAGCACAAGCTCAACGATTGAGCTTTTCTCCCTTAGTTTGCAGGCCAAGAAAATCGTCGGAGGTCTTATACCTCTTGACGTGGGCACGAGCCTGAAATCCCAATTTTAGCCCTCGAAACATCTCATACGTTCCGCGACATTTCAAAAAATGTCTTTGGTGCCCCAATTCTAAACCATTTATCATTACCGAACTATCATGTAGTCATCAAAACGTGTATGTCAGATGTTCGCAACATCCACAGACCACGTTCGAGGTCAAGTACACCGAGCGGTGCATTAAGGACACAAGCCTTCTACTGTCTGCATAATTGCTACTATCAACTTTCAACTATATTTTCTCTAGGAACATATCTAAAACAGTAGAACTAAAGCGCGAGCTTACGACATAATTTGCAAAGTCCTTTTGACTATGTTTAGGATAATTAAGTTCATCTTATGAACTCCCACTCAGATAGACATCCCTCTAGTCATCCAAGTGATTACATGATCCGAGTCAACTAGTCCGTGTCCGATCATCACGTGAGACGGACTAGTCATCATCGGTGAACATCTTCATGTTGATCGTATCTACCATACGACTCATGCTCGACCTTTCGGTCTCTTGTGTTCTGAGGCCATGTCTGTACATGCTAGGCTCGTCAAGTCAACCTAAGTGTTTCGCGTGTGTAAATCTGGCTTACACCCGTTGTATGTGAACGTAAGAATCTATCACACCCGATCATCACGTGGTGCTTCGAAACGACGAACTTTCGCAACGGTGCACAGTTAGGGGGAACACTTTCTTGAAATTTTAATGAGGGATCATCTTATTTATTACCGTCTTTCTAAGCAAATAAGATGTATAAACATGATAAACATCACATGCAATCAATTAGTGACATGATATGGCCAATATCATATTGCTCCTTTTGATCTCCATCTTCGGGGCTCCATGATCATCATCTTCACCGGCATGACACCATGATCTCCATCATCATGATCTCCATCATCGTGTCTTCATGAAGTTGTCTCGCCAACAATTACTTCTACTACTACAGCTAACGGTTAGCAATAAATTAAAGTAATTACATGGCGTTGTTCAATGACACGCATGTCATACAATAAATAAAGACAACTCCTATGGCTCCTGCCGGTTGTCATACTCATCGACATGCAAGTCGTGATTCCTATTACAAGAACATGATCAATCTCATACATCACATATCATTCATCACATTCTTCTTGGCCATATCACATCACATAGCATACCCTGCAAAAACAAGTTAGACGTCCTCTACTTGTTGTTTGCATGTTTTACGTGGCTGCTATGGGTTTCTAGCAAGAACGTTTCTTACCTACGCAAAACCACAACGTGATATGCCAATTGCTATTTACCCTTCATAAGGACCCTTTTCATCGAATCCGATCCGACTAAAGTGGGAGAGACTGGCACCCGCTAGCCACCTTATGCAACTAGTGCATGTCAGTTGGTGGAACCTGTCTCACGTAAGTGTACGTGTAAGGTCGGTCCGGGCCGCTTCATCCCACAATGCCGCCGAATCAAGATTGACTAGTAACGGTAAGCATATTGAACAAAATCAACGCCCACAACTACTTTGTGTTCTACTCGTGCAAAGAATCTACGCAATAGACCTAGCTCATGATGCCACTGTTGGGGAACGTAGCAGAAATTCAAAATTTTCCTACGTGTCACCAAGATCTATCTATGGAGAAACCAGCAACGAGGGGAAGGAGAGTGCATCTACATACCCTTGTAGATCGCTAAGCGGAAGCGTTCAAGTGAACGGGGTTGATGGAGTCGTACTCGTCGTGATCCAAATCACCGATGACCAAGTGCCGAACGGACGGCACCTCCGCGTTCAACACACGTACAGCCCGGTGACGTCTCCCATGCCTTGATCCAGCAAGGAGAGAGGGAGAGGTTGAGGAAGACTCCATCCAGCAGCAGCACAATGGCGTGGTGGTGGTGGAGGAGCGTGGCAATCCTGCAGGGCTTCGCCAAGCACCGCAAGAGAGGAGGAGGGAGAGAGGTAGGGCTGCGCCAAGAGGGAGATCAAATCGTGTGTTGGGCAGCCCCAAAACCTCAAGTATATATAGGGGAAGGGGAGGGGCTGCGCCCCCATCTAGGGTTCCCTCCCTAGGGGTGGCGGCAGCCCCAAAACCCATCTAGGGTTGCGGCCAAGGGGGGAGAGGGGGAGGCGCACCAGGGGTGGGCCTTAGGGCCCATCTGCCCTAGGGTTTGCCCCCTTCCCCTCTAGGAGGCGCCTTGGGCCTTGGTGGGGGGGCGCACCAGCCCACCTGGGGCTGGTCCCCTCCCACACTTGTCCCACGAAACCTTCTGGGGCTGGTGGCCCCACTTGGTGGACCCCCGGACACCTCCGGCGGTCCCGGTACACTACCGGTGATGCCCAGAACTCTTCCGGTGGCCTAAACCATACTTCCTATATATAAATCTTTACCTCCGGACCATTCCGGAACTCCTCGTGACGTCCGGGATCTCATCTGGGACTCCGAACAACATTCGGTAACCACATACAAACTTCCTTTATAACCCTAGCGTCATCGAACCTTAAGTGTGTAGACCCTACGGGTTCGGGAACCATGCAGACATGACCGAGATGTTCTCCAGTCAATAACCAACAGCGGGATCTGGATACCCATGTTGGTTCCCACATGTTCCACGATGATCTCATCGGATGAACCACGATGTCGAGGATTCGATCAATCCCGTATACAATTCCCTTTGTCTATCGGTACGATACTTGCTCGAGATTCGATCATCGGTATCACGATACCTTGTTCAATCTCGTTACCGGCAAGTCTCTTTTACTCGTTCCGCAACACATCATCCCGTGATCAACTCCTTGATCACATTGTGCACATTATGATGATGTCCTACCGAGTGGGCCCAGAGATACCTCTCCGTCACACGGAGTGACAAATCCCAGTCTCGATTCATGCCAACCCAACAGACACTTTCGGAGATACCTGTAGTGTACCTTTATAGCCACCCAGTTACGTTGTGACGTTTGGTACACCCAAAGCATTCCTACGGTATCCGGGAGTTGCACAATCTCATGGTCTAAGGAAATGATACTTGACATTAGAAAAGCTTTAGCATACGAACTACACGATCTTGTGCTAGGCTTAAGATCGAGTCTTGTCCATCACATCATTCTTCTAATGATGTGATCCCGTTATCAATGACATCCAATGTCCATGGTCAGGAAACCGTAACCATCTATTGATCAACGAGCTAGTCAACTAGAGGCTTACTAGGGACATGGTGTTGTCTATGTATCCACACATGTATCTGAGTTTCCTATCAATACAATTCTAGCATGGATAATAAACGATTATCATGAACAAGGAAATATGATAATAACTAATTTATTATTGCCTCTAGGGCATATTTCCAACAGAAAAGGCATGGGTTTCTGAACCCATGGTTCTCTTTCTTTACCGTGCTTCCTAGCAACGAAGTCTCTCTTATCATAATGTTGATTCTTGGATTATGGGTTATCAAGATCAACAGCGGGTTCAATCTCTACATCATTGTCATTTCTAGGTTGAGCATCAACATGAGCATCATCATTAATATTATCACTAGGTTCATGTTCATCACCAGATTGTGTTTCGGCATCAGAAATAGAAATATCATTGGGATTCTCAGGTGTGTCAACAACAGGTTCACTAGAAGCATGCAAAGTCCTATCATTTTTCTTTTTCTTCTTCTTAGAAGGACTAGGTGCATCAACATTAGTTCTCTGAGAATCTTACTCAATTCTCTTAGGGTGGATGAGGGAGTCCTGGATTAGGGGGTGTTCGGATAGCCGGACTATACCTTCGGCCGGACTCCTGGACTATGAAGATACAAGATTGAAGACTTCGTCCCGTGTCCGATAGGGACTTTCCTTGGCGTGGAAGGCAAGCTTGGTGATAAGAATATGTAGATCTCCTACCATTGTAACTGACTCTGTGTAACCCTAGCCCTCTCCGGTGTCTATATAAACCGGAGGGTTTTAGTCCGTAGGACGAACAACAATCATACCATAGGCTAGCTTCTAGGGTTTAGCCTCCTTGATCTCGTGGTAGATCTACTCTTGTACTACCCATATCATCAATATTAATCAAGCAGGAGTAGGGTTTTACCTCCATCGAGAGGGCCCAAACCTGGGTAAAAACATCGTGTCCCTTGTCTCCTGTTCCCATCCGCCTAGACGCACAGTTCGGGACCCCCTACCCGAGATCCGCCGGTTTTGACACCGACATTGGTGCTTTCATTAAGAGTTCCTCTGTGACGTCGCCATCAGGAAGGATGCCTCATTCCATCTTTAAAGACGGCACCGTCGCTAGGGAGCTTTGGCTATCGGCCAAACTCTCCGGCTAGGTGGTTTTCTTATGACCGCCTGTTCGGCTGCTGCGCCGACGAAGACCTCTCGGGTCATCAAAAGCAATCTTCATGTCAGCTCGGAACTTGCCAAGCAGTTAGATCCAATGGATCTCTCTTCCAAAAACGAGCTCTTGGATCACATCGCCGCCCTGGGAGTCGCTACGGATTACGACCAGATCGTGCGTAAACCCGATCTGAGAGAGATCAACTCTCCCCAGGTCACCCATCACGTTGCCGTGGTAGAGGGACAGTGCGGCGACCCTTCATCTATCTTAAGGACCAGTTACGTCCGGATTCCCGATCCCTCCAAACCGGATACCCGCGGAGGGGAGGACATCACTCAAGACCTGAACTTAGAGTCGGGCAACGGGCTAGATTCATTAGACAACATCCAAGAATCCAAACTTTTGAGTTCGGAAACTCCTTGGCCTCTGAGTCGCAGATTGGGTGAGGTTTCGGATTTAATTCCACCCACCCACCCAAACATATGCGATCTATCCCAAATTAGGCAAAGGCCAGAAGAAACAGTACATCATTACTGGGCCAGATTCCTCATGGTTATGAATAGGATCAAGGACTGCCGCGAGGAAGACGCAATCTCATTCTTCTACAATAATTGCACGGACAAGGGAATCCTCAATGCCATAAGTCACCGTGATATTACACGCTTCGCTGACTTGGCGTCCATAGTACAAAAGTACTGTGCGATGGAAAGCACCTGGAGAACCGAAGTAAAATTTTGGGATAATCAGGCCCTGAATACAAACCCAGTCCAAAATAAAAGGGTGCATCATCGCCGGACACCCGAGTTAAACACCAAAAAGCAAAAACCCTCTACAGGGCATGGAACCGTACTGGAAGGATGACTTAATGGACCCTGTAAAATTCACAGTACAGAGGGCGCCACACCAACTCACAACCTTAGAGCATGTTGGATACTCCGGCAGGTGGCCAAAATTGGCGAAGATCTTCTAATTCTGGAGGCCAAAGAAAGCCACCCCAGAGACACCGATACGGTATTAACAGTCTTCGAGACTTTCGCATCAAATAATATGCGAAAAAGAACACTCCGCAGCCTTGCCGAAGTCTACCAAGTAGCAACAATAAACCCATGGAGTGACACGGCTATTACTTTCAATGCCAGTGATGAACCTAAATTCCGAACAACCCGAGCACCAGCCGCATTGGTCCTCAGTCCAATAGTAGACGGCTTTCGCCTTACCAAGGTACTCATGGATGGAGGCAGCGGATTGAACCTCATTTATGAGGAAACCCTTCAAAAAAGGAAATAGACTGGAACCGCATTGAGCTAAGAAGCACAACCTTTAGAGGAATAATCCCTAGTCGGGAAGCGCGCTGTACAAGAAAAATCACACTATATGTGGTGTTCGGCACACCGGATAATTACAGGTCCGAAGAGGTCACGTTCCAAGTGGCCCCGTTCAGTAGCGGATACCACGCTCTACTAGGGCGGGAAGCGTTTACAATCTTCCAGGCAATACTCCATTACGGGTACATGAAGCTCAAGATGCCCGGGCCGAACGGAATTATCACTCTCGTGAGTGATCCGAACATAGCACTTCGCGCCGAAAATAAGACAGCCGCACTGGCCCTTGAGGCACTCTCTGAAGGCCTAGCGGCTGAGGAGCTAACTGCGCTGCGCTCCTCGGTGAACAGGGACGATGTGATACTCGACAAAAGATCCAAGTCCACCTCCTTTAAACCAGCGGACAAAAATAGTCAAATTCCAGGTCCATCCAACGGACCCCAATAAAACAGCTTCCATTGGGGCACAATTAAACCCTGGTGTAGACGCCGCACTGTGAGAGTTCCTACGTGAGAACTGGGACATTTTCTCCTGGCACCCTTCAGACATGCCAGGAATCCCACGCAGGCTGGCCGAACACAGCTTAAATATCCTAAAAGGATTCAAACCCGTCAAACAGGCTCTCCGGCGTTTTTCTAAACCTAAGAGACATGCCATGGGAGAGGAGCTAGCCAAGCTATTGGAGGTCAGATTCATCAGAGATATAAAACATCCGGACTGCCTAGCAATCCTGGTGATGGTACCAAAGAAGGACAAATCCTGGCGCCTGTGCGTTGATTTTAAAGACCTTAACAAGGCTTGCCCAAAGGATCCCTTCCCTCTACCCCACATCGATCAAATTATCGACGCTACCGCAGGACACGATTCGTTGTGTTTCCTCGACGCATATTCCGGTTAACATCAAATCAAGATGACAGAGTCCGACCAAGCCTCAACGACGTTCATCACACCATACGACCCATTCTGCTTCAACACAATGCCCTTCGGGCTCAAAAACGACGGCGCAACATATCAGCGCATGATTCAGACATGTCTGGCAAACCAGATCGGCAAAACAGTGGAGGCATACGTGGACGACGTGGTCGTTAAAACAAGACATGTCGAGTCTCTAGTAGACGACTTGAGGCTCACATTTGATAACCTCCGAACATACGATATCAAGCTCAATCCGGAAAAATGCGTTTTCGGCGTTCCAGCCGGAAAGCTCTTGGGCTTCATTGTATCCGGTAGAGGAATTAAAGCAAATCCGGCCAAGATCCGAGCTCTGGCACAATTGGATAATCCAAAGGACCTCAAACAAATACAAAAATTAACCGGATGCGTGGCGGCTCTAAGCCGCTTTATCTCCCTTTTGGGAGAAAAGGCACTACCCCTATACCGCCTCCTTCGGCGCACCGAACACTTTGAGTGGACGGACGCCACCACGGCCGGACTCGACGAAATAAAAGCTGTATTGGAAACAAACCCAGTCCTGGCCGTGCCAAACATTGGCGAACCAATGCTATTGTACATTGCAGCAACCCATCAGGTTGTAAGCGCAGTGCTCATCGTCGAACGAGAAACGGACGGACACAAATTCCCCCTTCAAAAGCCGGTCTATTATGTGTCCACTATCCTCACTCCCTGCAAATCACGGTACCCGCATTATCAAAAGATTGCGTACGCGGTATTCATGGCATCCCGGAAGCTGCGACACTACTTTCAAGAGTGTTCAATAACAGTAGCCTCGGAAGTACCACTTAACGATATTATAAACCACCACGATGCGACGGGCCAGTTTGCAAAATGGGCCATTGAGCTCCTCCCGTTCGACATAACTTATAAGTCACGGCGAGCTATCAAGTCGCAAGTTTTGGCCGACTTCATCGCAGAATGGACGGAGGCCGAACTCCCTAAAGAGTACGGCACATATTCAAACTGGATCATGCATTTCGATGGCTCCAAAATGTTGGTCGGTCTAGGGGCTGGCGTCGCTTTGATGTCCCCCACAGGAGACACAGTTCAATACGTACTCCAGATTATGTACACAGACTCCAACAACGCAGCCGAATATGAGGCCCTTTTACATGGTCTCCGGATGGCAGTATCCATGGGCATTCAACGCCTAGAGGTGCGCGGGGATTCGAATCTCCCGATATCCCAAATAAATGGAGACTTCGATGCCAAGGATCCAAAAATGGCAGCTTACCGCAACACCGTCTTAAAATTGTCAGCTCGGTTCAAAGGGCTCGAATTTCACCATATAGCCCGGGAAAATAATCAGGCGGCAGATGTCCTGGCACGCATCGGTGCAAAATGCGATGTAGTCCCCCCAACATCTTCTTTGAAAGGCTGTTCAAGCCATCCATAGCATGGGACAGAGAACCCGGCAATAACAGCCCAGACCCAACCGCACTGCCCGATACCGAACAATCTAACATAATTGGAGGCTCTGCCAATGAAATCACACCTTCAGCCCACGTAATAATTCCCGTCATCGCCCCATGGACAGAACCTTTCCTAGCCTACCTTACTAGGCAGGAACTCCCCGAGGACCAAAACAAGGCACGCTGCATAGTGCGGCGATCTAAAGCCTACAAAGTCCATGAGGGAGAGCTTTATAAAAAAAGCACTACCGGAGTCCTTCAAAGGTGCATCTCCGAAGAGGAAGGGTGGAACCTTCTAGCTGAAATTCATGCCGGACTCGGTGGTCATCACGCCGCAGCTCGGTCCCTTGTAAGCAAGGCCTTCCGTACAGGCTTCTATTGGCCGACGGCCCGGGCAGACGCCCAGGACTTAGTCCAACGATGCGTCGGTTGCCAGCTTTTTGCAAACCAAAGCCAGATGCCACCCACCGCCCTCCAAACTATCTCCATAACTTGGCCCTTCGCGGTCTGGGGGCTTGACATGGTTAGACCCCTTAAAGGTGGAACCCACAAGAAAAAATACTGACTGGTCATGGTGGATAAGTTCACCAAATGGATAGAAGCCAAGCCTGTTAAAACGGCCGAATCCAGACCGGTGATAAACTTTATATCCGGGGTTGTACACCGTTACGGCGTCCCCCACAGCATCATCACTGATTACGGCACGAACTTTACGGCCGACGAGGTAAAACTCTGGTGCAAAAACATGGGCATCAAGCTCGAATATGCTTCCGTCTATCACCCACAAACTAACGGCCAGGTCGAACGTGCAAATGGTCTTATCATGAGCGGCATCAAACCCAGATTAGTGCGGTCCCTCAAGGAATCTAACACGCACTGGGTAGAGGAGCTCGAGTCCGTACTCTGGGGGCTGCGGACCATGCCGAATCGCACCACCGGATACACACCATTCTTCATGGTGTATGGCGCAGAGGCAGTTTTGCCTTGCGACATAATTCATGACTCACCTCGAGTGCGCATGTATGAAGAAACAGAATCCGAGCTCGATCGGCAGGACAGTTTGGACGCCTTGGAGGAGGAGCGTGACGTGGCAAAAGCCCGTTCCACATTCTATCAACAGCAGGCTCAAAGATACCAAAGCAGAGAAGTACGGGCCAAAAATTACAACATTGGCGAATTAGTTCTACGCCTGCCGGACAAGAAAAAGGACAAACTCAAGCCCAAGTGGGAAGGTCCCTTCATAATTGACCAAGTCCTGACTGGTGGAGCGTACCGCCTGCGAGATGCATCGGATAACCGACTCAAGCCGAACCCATGGAACGCAGCCCGTCTCCGAAGATTCTATGCCTAGCGCCGGACTCTGTGTTCGTCTCCTTTCTCTGTCCATTTTTTATATACTGTCTGTCTTACATTTCTCTCCTTCCCCCCTCCCTTTCTATTATAGCCTTTAAAGGCTCATCAAATGATGTGCTATTCGCACTCATTAAACCTGGGGGCCTCTTTTAACAGAAGCTTATTTATACGGGCTTTTTTCCCAACACATGTGTCACACTTCCGCATGTACCTTTTATTTCACCATTATATGCATCGATATGACTTAAGTTTTGGCCAAGCTGGGTTGCCTGGCTCCTGTGCTTACCCCTACGTTCCCGATTGTTCGGCTAGGTGGTAAAGGGAGCACCTCTGCGATTGTTACTGCCGGGTCAGCCGGATGTGTACCTTAGACTGGGTGAAGCCGAAAGCTAGCATTCTTAAGGGAATATTCGGTCGGTGACCTAAAATATGATCTTTTCACTTATTTATTTATGCGCCCCCAGATGCTTTTTCCTGCGTCATTTTCACAAAATGGACATGCACTTTAGGGCATGCCTCCCAGGGAAAGCAACCCTTAACGGAACTATTCTCTCTGGAAGATGTTTCTTACTAACCATGTAATATAACATAACTAGTTGGGCACTTGTCTGTTCAAGCACTAATGACCCCTACGCCTGGTCTCCATGCATACCCCGGTTCTTATATAACCGCGAGGGTATTCGGACACACTCCGGACCGTCAGGTCCCGAGGTTGAAGCGAAAAGGTCAGCCATGGCAAACGATCTACAATCCGGCTAGAAGGCATTACAAATGTCAATTAAAATTACATAGTCATTCTGACTGATTGTATTCCTCTTCAATACCATCTAACAGGCTGTCTAGTTTACAGTCCTGCTGGGAATACTTTGCGGCAAATTCTACTTGGCCGTATACTAAGCTTACAGGGATCTCCTTCTCATCGGGCCCCACAGGTCCAACCTCGGCCATGTGGTTGGGGTCAGCCTTCGTGTACCGCGTCTTCACCATGGCCCAGGCCTCCCTAGCGCCTTGACGGCAGACCGATATCTTCCACAATCGGAAGCGCCACCGCGCTCCCTTCAGCTTCTCTACAAGCTCTCCAAAGCCTTCGGGCATGGAGATGGATGGCCACAAGGCCTGGGAGACGCCTTGCATCACCTGCCGAACTCGCTCGTGCTGTTGCGAGAGCTCGGGAAGAAGGTCACCCGTAGAACCGGGCATCTCCTCTGCAGGACGACCTGTTAGCACACCTACAGACATTACTCTGTTAGTCGACTTCCTCGCCGAACTCTGTTTTTTCAAAGGTTCGTTTAAGCACTTACTAAATATGCCGCGCCGAAGCCGCCGATTCTCCTTAGCGGAGTCCGACAGCTGGGCACGAACATCTTTCAGTTCAACGCCCAGCTTGGTGTTGGCATCTTGGAGATCATTCTTCTCCCGCCTCACCTTTGTCAGCATGCTCTCACCAGCCTTTAACTGGCGTAGGAGTTGTTGCTTTTCCGGATCTAATCCGGCGCCATCTGCAATTTCATTTGTCAGATTTTCACACACGCCGCACTTCACAAGATACTTATCTTTTGGAAGTATATATTACCAACGGGGGTCTCCTTGGGCTCCCCTGTCGCGGCTAGTGCGGCCTCAAGTTGGGCTTTGCACTCTTCTAGCTCCTGGGACAGTTGGGTATTCTTTTCCGCAAGACCCTGCATTATCAAATGATCCTTAAATCAGTTCTCCTAACTGTTTCAAGTCTCGGGGGCTACTGATATATATATAACCATTAAATTTTCTCACCCGTATGTCTTTTACATATTGCTCCGTGGCTCTGGCTAGACCATTTTGAGCGGCACGGAGGTATGCATCTCCCGAATTGAAGGCATCCAACGCCTCTTGGGAGAAACAAGCATCGCGAAGAACTGTCCGGCGACGCTTGTGGTTCATGGCACTCTCCACCTCGGAATTGGTGGCAGACAGCTTGTCCGCATCCTCTGTTGGAGGAGCGTCCGGTGCGCGCCTCGTGTTCGCCTCCGCCTCCGAACGAGGCTTTGGAGCCTGGCTGGTGGAGGCGCGATTGGCAGCCTCTCCGGATATAGTCCGGCGAGGTCTCTTTGTCCTGAAGAGAGCACGAGTGTTAATATGCCTTGAAGGAATAACACCTGGGAATAAGAGGGTGCGCTATACCTTTGCGCCGGCGCCTCGATCCAGACCGCACTTCTTTTCTGCCCACGGGGCCCTGCAGCCCCTCGTTGGCTTGTCGCCGTAGGCTCGGCCTCCCGTCTCAAAAACCTCCCCTGCAAAACACGGTTGTAATCAGGAAACTGAAAAACACGCGAGGGTGGACCCCTTTTCGAGGTACTGGGACTTCGGTCTCAGTTACCTGGGAGGCCGGGATTAGCCCTGGGTAATCAGCCGTAATGTCCACCAAGGCATTGTCCTTGCTCAATTGTTGGAACACTCCATCAATCAGCTCCACATATAAGTTTGGATCCTCTTGGGAGGCCGGGCCGAGGGACCTTCCCGGATCCTCGGGTTGTGGAGGAGGGCTGTTTATTTCTTTAACAGCCTGGCGCAGTTCCTGCGTTGAAGTCGTTAGACTATATACTTAAACTATGGGAATATAATACGGATGGGCAAGTAAAAGTGTCCACCTACCCAACTCGGAGGATTGTACATAGTAAATCCACCCTGTGGGTTGACACGGAGAAATTCCTCCTCTTCTCCCTTGTACAAAGCGGACAAGATCTTTATCAGAGCGGCAGCCGAGTCCGGCCCCTTACGACCGTGACGGGTGGCGTCATCCTCCCCGTTGAAGTCGCACATGGGGTGGCCTCTATACTGAAGCGGCTGCATCCCCCGCATGATGCATGCGGCCATGACTCCTATCATGGTTAGTCCGGAATGAGCTAATAATCTTATCCGGGCCATCAGGTAAAGGGTGTCCTTGTCACTTTCCCTCTGAGGACTCCGTGGACGCCAACTTAGGCGCTTCTTCAGGGGAGCAGTCTCGAACTCAGGGAGGCTGATCCGAACAGGATCCGGCAACGGGACGTCCTCTATATAAAACCATTCCTAAGGCCAATTCTCGGACGCCTTCTTTGGGGTTCCGGATAGATATCCGGTCCCGGCGATGCGCCACACTTCGGCTCCGCCCACTTGATATATTGACCCCTCCTGAGAACGGGGCACCAGTCAGAATAGCCTCTTCCACAGCGCGAAATAAGCCTCAACACCCAAAAACAAGTCGCAGAGGGCTACGAAGCCCGCGATGTGCAATATGGAGGCAGGCGTGAGGTTGTGCAGCTGGAGGCCATAGAACTCCAGGAGCCCCCGGAGAAACGGATGGATTGGAAATCCGAGCCCTCTTATTAAATAAGGGACAAGGCATACCCGCTCTCCTTTGGAGGGACTGGGGGCACTCTCCGCTTGCTCTCCGCCATTATAGGTGGCAAGTCCGGCTCGAACCAGGACCATATAGGCCGGGGGGAGAAATCCCTTGGTCTGGAGCGTCACTAGCTTGCTGTGCGGGATGGAGCATCTCTCCCAATCTCCAGGCTGAGGGCTGGTAGGATGAGAGGAGGAGTTGTGACGGCTGGCCATGGTGGGAAGGACCTTTGTCGGATGCACTCTAATGAATACTCATGGAGGGGAGAAGGTGTGGTTTTGATCTAAATCCTCGTCCCTTTAGATAGGCGGCTCATTTACGCAGCTAGGGGTGTGAATGTAAAAACACCCAGACTTTTCGTATTCATTTGACATGTGGAAGACGGCCATTATTGGGCGTAGAAGCCAAGGAGCGCAACATTTACAAGAAACCAGACATTATTCAACAGGTACACGGAATTTGGAGGAGAACCCGCCTTGCAATGCTGAAGACAATTTGCGTGCCGGACTCATCGTCATTGAAGCCTAGTTCGGGGGCTACTAAGGGAGTCCTGGATTAGGGGGTGTCCGGATAGCCGGACTATACCTTCGGCCGGACTCCTGGACTATGAAGATACAAGATTGAAGACTTCGTCCTGTGTCCGGTAGGGACTTTCCTTGGCGTGGAAGGCAAGCTTGGCGATACGAATATGTAGATCTCCTACCATTGTAACCGACTCTGTGTAACCCTAGCCCTCTCTGGTGTCTATATAAATCGGAGGGTTTTAGTCCGTAGGACGAACAACAGTCATACCATACGCTAGCTTCTAGGGTTTAGCCTCCTTGATCTCGTGGTAGATCTACTCTTGTACTACCCATATCATCAATATTAATCAAGCAAGAGTAGGGTTTTACCTCCATCGAGAGGGCCCGAACCTGGCTAAAAACATCGTGTCCCTTGTCTCCTGTTACCATCCGCCTAGACGCACAGTTCGGGACCCCCTACCCGAGATCCGCCGGTTTTGACACCGACAGTGGCCCTCAGGATACAAAGGTTCCTGAGTCATTTTACCCCCTCTAGTCATAACTCTAACAACATTGTCATTCTTCTTATTACTTAATTAATTGAGCAAATCATTTTGAGCCTTAAGCACTTGTTCTACTTGAGTGGTAACCATAGAAGCATGTTTACTAATGAGTTTAAGTTCACCTTTAACTCTAGACATATAATCACTCAAGTGTTCAATCATATAAGCATTGCGTTTCAATTGTCTACCAACATAAGCACTGAAGTTTTCTTGTTTAACAATAAAATTATCAAACTCATCTAAGCATTGTCTAGCAGACTTATAAGGAGGGATATCACCTTCATCAAATCTATAGAGAGAATTTACCTTTACTACCTTTGTCGGGTTATCAAGACCATGTATTTCTTCAATAGGTGGTAAATTCTTAACATCTTTAGCTTTAATACCTTTTTCTTTCATAAATTTCTTTGCCTCTTGCATATCTTTAGGACTTAGAAATAGGATACCCCTCTTCTTAGGAGTTGGTTTAGGAGTTGGTTCAGGAAGTGTCCAATCATTTTCATTACTCAACATATTATTCAATAGCAATTCAGCTTGATCAACAATTCTTTCCTGAAAACACAACCAGCACAAGTATCCAGGTGGTCTCTGGAAGCATCGGTTAGTCCATTATAAAAGATATCAAGTATTTCATTTTTCTTGAGAGGATGATGAGGCAAAGCATTAAGTAACTGGAGAAGCCTCCCCCAAGTTTGTGGGAGACTCTCTTCTTCAATTTGCACAAAATTATATATTTCCCTTAAAGCAGCTTGTTTCTTATGAGAGGGGAAATATTTAGCAGATAAGTAATAAATCATATCCTGGGGACTACGCACACAACCAAGATCAAGAGAATTAAACCATGTTTTAGCATCACCCTTTAATGAGAACGTAAATAGCTTAAGGATATAGTAGTAACAACTTTTTTCCTCATGAGTGAATAGGGTGGCTATATCATTCAATTTAGTTAGATGTGCCACAACAGTTTTAGATTCATAGCAATGAGAAGGATCAGATTCAACCAAAGTAATCATCTCAGGATCTATAGAGAAATCATAATCCTTATTGGAAATACAGATAGGTGAAGTAGCAAAAGCAGGGTCATATTTCATTCTAGCATTCAAAGATTTTTCTTTCAGCTTGGCTAATAATTTCTTAAGATCATATCTATCATTGCAAGCAAGAAAATCTCTAGCAGTTTCTTCATCCATAACATAACCCTCAGGCACAACAGGCAATTCATATCTAGGGGGAGAATCTTCATCATCACTTTCATCAATATTATTAGTTTCAATAATTTCATTCTCCCTAGCCCTAGCAAGTTGTTCATCAAGAAATTCACCTAGTGGCACAGTAGTATCAAGCATAGAAGTAGTTTCATCATAAGTATCATGCATAGCAGAAGTGGGATCATCAATAACATGCAACATATGAGAATTAATAGCAGAAGCAGGTTTAGGTGTCGCAAGTTTACTCAAAACAGAAGGAGAATCAAGTGCAGAGCTAGATGGCAGTTCCTTACCTCCCCTCGTAGTTGAGGGATAAATTTTGGTTTTCTCGTCTTTCAAGTTCCTCATAGTGACCAGCAGATATAAATCCCAAGTGACACAAATAATAGAGCTATGCTCCCCGGCAACGGCGCCAGAAAATAGTCTTGATAACCCACAAGTATAGGGGATCGCAACAGTTTTTGAGGGTAGATATTCAACCCAAATTTATTGATTCGACACAAGGGGAGCCAAAGAATATTCTCAAGTATTAGCAGTTGAGTTGTCAATTCAACCACACCTGGAAAATAATATCTGCAACAAAGTATTTAGTAGCAAAGTAGTATCGAAGTAATGGTAACGGTGGCAAAAGTAACAGTAACAGCTTTGTAGTAATTGTAACAGTGGCAACGGAAAAGTAACTAAGCAAAGATCAATATGTGAAAAGCTCGTAAGCATTGGATCAATGATGGATAATAATGTCGGATGCGATTCCTCATGCAACAGTTGTAACATAGGGTGACACAGAACTAGCTCCAGTTCATCAATGTAACGTAGGCATGTATTCCGAATATAGTCATACGTGCTTATGGAAAAGAGCTTGCATGACATCTTTTGTCCTACCCTCCCGTGGCAGCGGGTTCCTATTGGAAACTAATGGATATTAAGGCCTCCTTTTAATAGAGTACCGGACCAAAGCATTAACACTTAATGAATACATGAACTCCTCAAACTACGGTCATCACCGGGAGTGGCCCCGATATTGTCACTTCGGGGTTACCGGATCATAACACATAGTAGGTGACTATTGACTTGCAAGATAGGATCAAGAACTCACATATATTCATGAAAACATAATAGGTTTAGATATGAAATCATGGCACTCGGGCCCTAGTGACAAGCATTAAGCATAGCAAAGTCATAGCAACATCAGTCTCAGAACATAATGGATACTAGGGATCAAACCCTAACAAAACTAACTCGATTACATGGTAAATCTCATCCAACGCATCATTGTGCAGCAAGCCTATGATAGAATTACTCACGCACGGCGGTGAGCATCATGAAATTAGTGATGGAGGAAGGTTGCTGATGGCGACAGTGACGGATTCCCCTCTCCGGAGCCCCGAACGGACTCCAGATCAGCCCTCCCGAGAGAGATTAGGGCTTGGCAGCGGCTCTGTATCATAAAACGCGATGAATCGTTCTCTATGTTTTTTTCTCCCCAAACATGAATATATAGAGTTGGAGTTGAGGTCGGTGGAGCTCCAGGGGGCCCACGAGGCAGGGGGGCGTGCCCAGGGGTAGGCGCGCCCCCACCCTCATGGACAGGGTGTGCCCCCTGGTCTTGATTCTTTTGCCAGTATTTTTTATATATTCCAAAAATATTCTCCGTGAAGTTTCAGGTCATTCCGAGAACTTTTATTTCTGCACAAAAATAACACCATGGCAATTCTGCTGAAAACAACGTCAGTCCGGGTTAGGTCCATTCAAATCATGCAAGTTAGAGTCCAAAACAAGGGCAAAAGTGTTTGGAAAAGTAGATACGATGGAGACGTATCAGGAGGCATGGAGAAGACCTCACAGGACCAAAGTATGGCTGAGGTAGTAGTATACTATAATACCAAGGGTGAGGATTTATAGCATGCAGGGACGTGGCCATGAAGATTTGCGGTTTCCCGGTTGCCTCGTGATTCAGAAACTGGTTTGCTCTTTGCTTGTGCCTTAGCCCTTGATTACTTTAGATAGGGCCAATGCGTGCAGTTTTTGCAGCTTTACCCATCCCACCTCCAATCCTTTTTTATTTTGATGTTAATTTTTAATCTTCTATATCTGTTAAACGATATGTCCAAATTAAAATTTGTTTTCAGATTCGTGTTGCTTGTGACGAGGGCTTTGAAATAAGACCAAGTGAAGTCAAACTATATTGATTTTATGTTCCTGAAACCTAGCGTATGAAACTTGGAGCTTGCCCACATGTTTTTTAGTTTTGGTTTATGAAACTTAGTGACATTGTCACTCGTTTATATTAACTTTTGGCAATTGAAACTTAGGAATTTTATAACATGTCAAACATATTTAAAAAATGGTCTTATTTCAATGCCCTTGTCGCAAGAAACATGAATTTAAAAATGAAAAATGAAATTGGACTATTCATTAAAAAATATAGAAGATTCAAATTCTGAAGCCAAAAAAGGCATGGGAAGTGGAGTGCATGGCATATGCAAATTTGACAAAAGAAACCAAAAGCATGCATGGATGGACCCTTTAAGTGCATCTAGTGCCACCCCTAGTTGGTTTTGGAGTATTGACGACAAACCTAGTTGATGGACTAATGTGTTTGTGAGAATTGCAGGATACCACAAGTAGTAGTCCCTCATTGATTCGATTTACCTACCGGAGATGACCCCTAAAAATGTATAAAGACATTGATGACGATGGTGGTATATGAAGACATTGCGTGAAGTCTATGGAGCGCGAAGACTTAGTTGTTTTGTTGTTTCCTTTTCTTCTTTGTTGAGTCATAGGAACCACCGTACTGTTAAGTGGGGTCCCAGTGAACAAAGTCAGAGTGACTGAAGTGATGCTCAACCAAAATCCTATGTCTTCAAGCGAAGACAATGAGAGCAAATCTTATCCAGAGCTGGATGAGTCAGCTTTGCTTGTAGCCCAAGTCAAGCTGCCGCGTGTGTTTGAAATCTGACCATTGGAACACGTGTCAGTTCCTTAGTGACCCAGGGTCATTTTGGACAAATCAGGTCGGGTTGCCTAGTAGTTATAAATAGCCCACCCCCTACACCGTAAATTGGTGGCTGCTCAGAGTTAGTGCACGGCTTTTGTCGTTTTGAGAGCAACCCACCTCCGAAGCTTTTGAGAGAGAGAAATCCTTGCGAGGACAAAGCCCAAACACCGAGAGCCAAAGAGTGTTAGGAATCACTGAAGTCTTTCTGTTAAGGATGGCAATGGATCGGGTTCGGCCCGGGTTGAACAAAATCAAATCCATATCCAAATCCATGAGGTTATTCATTGCCCATCCATGAAAAAACCCACGAGCAAAAAACTATGTCCATGTCCAAACCCAATGGATATCCATAACCAATGGATACCCATCGGGTCCTATCAAAACACGTATACATAATACCTTGAAAATCACACAACATGGCTAAGGATGGCAATGGATCGGGTTCGTCCCGGGTTGAACAAAATCAAATCCATATCCAAATCCATGAGGTTATTCATTGCCCATCCATGAAAAAACCCACGGGCAAAAAACTATGTCCATGTCCAAACCCAATGGATATCCATAACCAATGGATACCCATTGGGTCCTATCAAAACACATATACATAATACCTTGAAAATCACACAACATGGCACAACATTCACATAAAGACTCAGATTGTCGCAAAATGGTACCTTTTGCTATAAAAAATTTATGGCAATACATGCACTCACCTTTCGATTCCCCATTAATAAATTTGTTTTCAAAATTTCCTTCCCACACAATTGGTGTGAGCTTACTTTTATTACCAACTCTAATAGATCCATCACCGCCATGACCTTGTGATGCTCTCACAGTAGTAGCTCGAGTTGGGGAAGTAGCTAGGTTAACATTCCAAGTGATAGCCCTAGCACCGCCTTGTGATCCATCATGAGAATCCATTGGGCTATACAATGAAAGAAAAGCCATTTGTTTCAGTTAAGTGAAACTAGGTACATACTGTACAAATGTGGTACCTACATTACAGTTTTTACAACCAAACTAACTAATTTCTAAAGCCACAAACTGTGAGATCCTTTCTTCGGTACATGACATGGACAAGTTGAGTACACGCTTTAATTGAAACAAATCTCTAGTCTGAACTGTACAATTTCGATACCCGAATTGCAATTTTTACAACCAAAAAAACTAATAACGAAAGCGCCAGACTGTGAGCACTTCTATTCAGCAGATGACATGGACGAAGTTGAGCACATGACATGGACCAAGTTGAGAAAATGAATCTTAATCAGTTAGATTCTAACTTTATACTAATCATTCACAATCCGCTTGATAGAAATTCAGAAATGAACTGACTGCTTTTGTAAAAACGAATTACTGTACTAATTAACATGCATATCTGTAGATCAAGTCATGTGTACAAAAGTGGAATCTGACTTGAATTGACCACTAGAAATACCATATTCTCTTGTTCTCTGATTTGTAGTCAGATTTCACTTTTTAGTCAGATTTGTAGTCTAATCTGACTGAAGTTGACCACTACAGATCAGTAATGCAGTAAAGTCTGTTTTTTCTCTTGCTACGAACTAAAAACAGAAATTGACCACTACAAATCTCTTGTTCTACACTCTAGTTATTAATACAAACTCATGAACAAGCACGTCATGCACATCCACGCACAAGCACTAGATGTACACGAGCAGGAACAAGCATACTTACCATGGCGGTTGGCTGTTTGGCATGGTCATCACCTCCACGATGTGGTCCTTCTCCTCGTCGTGGTCTATGCCCACCTCGCTGCGCCTCTGTACCGCCATACTCCTGGTCGTGCGCGCTGCCGCATGCTGCATCGTCGTGCTCCAGCTTGCTGTTGCACGTACAAACTGGTGGTATGCTGCGTACTTGGAAAAGCTGAGATGGAGGAGTTGGGGGGATCTATGGAGATGGAGCCGGCCAGCCACCTGCCCGCGGAGTTGGTTTCCGCAGTGCGGCACCACATGTGGACGACGGCTATATCTAGGTCCGCAGGAGCAGTAGTCGAGGAGATACAGAAGATCCTTAATGAAGATTGACGAGTCGTTTACTAAGGAGATGAAAATGGGAAGGAGCGGTGGAGTAATTACTCAATGGGGATTAGGAAAATTTCTGTTGATTTTTTTCTATAATAAATAAAAGTGGACAGGGTATACACTTAATGGTCGGGTTTGGATATATCCACAGGTATAAAATTATACCCATGCCCTATCCATGGTTAGTCGGGTCGGGTTCGGGCGTTGTCCATGGGTATAAAATTGTATCCAAACCCTATCCATTCGGGTCGGGTATCCACGGGTATCCATATCCATGGATAAAATTGCCATCCCTACTTTCTGTCCGCATGACCTGAAGACTTGTTACACTTGAGGACTGTGAATCCTCCAGCCGGTTAGGCGTCGTGTTCTGAGCATCCAAGAGTCATTGTGGATCGCCGATGAACGAAGTCTGTGAAGGTTTGGAAGTCTAGCTTGAATACTTACCAGAGTGATTGGGCGAGGACTGGGTGTCCTTAGCTCAAGGGGAATAAGGTGAAGACGTGGTCTTCTAAGTTGAATCTCAGCCTCCCTAACCAGACGTACAGTTGTCACAGCAACTGGAACTGGTCCAACAAATCTTGTGTCCTCTCCAAGTGACTGGTTCTATCCTTTCCCTCTCTTTACTTACAGTTTGTCTTCGTGAAGTCATTGCCTACTTGCACTACCTGTTTGACTTCACTGTGTGACTATTATCATTGTTTGGCTTCATTCTATCATCCGTCCTGATCTTCACTACCTAGCTGCTATTAGTCTTCGTGCTTTGACTTCATTGAATACTTGACTATGGCTTGCTTAGTGTAGTCTACCTTCCGTTGCATATCAATAGGCTCATTTCTAGTGTTTGTCTTCGAAACTCTCATGTTTTGAAGACTTTCATAAAAATCGCCTATTCACCCCCCTCTAGTCAATAACTAGCACTTTCAATTGGTATCAGAGCAAGGTACTCCCTTGTTCTGTGTGATTCGGTTTAACCACCTAGAGTTTTAGCCATGTCGACTGCAGGGATAATCAAAGTCTCCGTTGCTTGCCCCGTCTTCGATGGAACTGAATATCCCTACTGGAAGAATAAGATGCACATGCATCTTGAAGCCATTGATGTCGACCTCTGGTATGTCGTCAAGAATGGTGTCCCCAAGACTAGTGAAGGTGTCACCCCTGCTGATGTCAAGAAGTTCATTCAACTGGATTCTACTGCCAAGAACATCATCTGTGGTCATCTGACCAAAGGACAGTATGGCCGTGTGAGTGCTCTGGAAACGTCGAAGCTAGTCTGGGACTGGCTCTCCAAGGTCAACGAAGGCGTCTCAACCCAGAGAGATCAAAGGATGAATGTTCTTCGCAACCTCTTCAACCGCTTCAAGAGAAATGACAATGAGAATGTCCAGCTCACGTTTGATCGGCTCACTGACATCACAAATGAGCTTCGTGCTCTCGGCGCCACTGAGATCACCAAGCATGAAATCGTCAAGACACTACTGAGATCACTTGACAGCTCTTTCGACACACTTGCCCTCATGATACAAGAATGCCCTGACTTCAACACACTCGATCGGTCTGATATACTTGAGAGGCTCAACACACTTGAGTTCCAGCTATCTGAGAAAAGAGATATCTATGGTCCCAACTATGGCCGAACTCGTGCTTTGAAGGCAAAAGCTATTTCCTCATCTGAAGAAGAATCTGACTGCAGTTCTGATGATCCTGAAGACATTGGAAAGGAACTTGCTATGCTTGTGAAGAAGTTCCAGAAGTTCACTAAGAAGAAGGGCTTCAGAAAGTCTTCACGATCCAGCTCAAGAAATGATGAAGCTCCCACTCATGACTACAAGAAGAGAACATGTCACAAGTGCAAGAAACCTGGACACTACATCTCTGAGTGTCCACAGTGGGACAATGAGAACAATAAGAAGAAGAAGAAGAAGAGCAAGGAATATGATTATGATGACAAGAAGAAGAAGAAATCCTCAAAGTCTTCTTCCAAGTCCTCGTCCAAGTCCTCATCTCATAAGAAGAGCTCATCTGGAAAGGCTTGTGCTTTTGTTGGCAAGGAGATGGATTCAGAGGAGGAGTCTGCTTCTGAGGAGGCGGAGGTGGAGTCTAAGGAGGAGTCCGACCCTGGCATTGCAAGTCTGGCTCTAGCTACAGCCTACGTTGCCAAGTCCATCTTCAACACTAAAGACAATGGCTCCGTCACCAATGCTGAAGCTAATGACAAGGACGACTCTGCTCCCACCTACTGCTTCATGGCACGTGGTGCCAAGGTAAAATCACGCGATGCTTACTTTCAAACATCAAGTGAAGATGACTCTTATTGTGAATCCAAACCTAGCTACAAAACACTTGCTAAAATTGCAACTGAACAACAGAAAGCTATGGACCATACTAAAAAACTGTTAGACAAAAGCGATGACCTGTTGGACACGGAAATGACCCATTCTCAGTCCTTAGTTGAAGACATAAAAAATCTTCATGCTAAGTACCAGGAACTTGAAAGTCGTCATGAAACGCTCTCAACCACTCATGAAAAGCTCTCCTATGATTATCTTCAAAGGAAGCAAGAGCTTGAGAAATTGAGAGCGGCTCATGAAGATCTTCAAAAAGAGAATGAGTCACTTCGCGCTCAACAGATCAGTTCCTCTCAGGAAGGATTTGAACCACCATGTCTAAAATGCCTTGAGTGTGACAACGCTACCTCTGTTGCGGAATGTTCTACTGCTTCTACTGTTGCAATATTTTGAACTGTTGATGTGGTAACTAACCCCTCTGCGGAGGATACCACTACTATTGCTGATGAAAATGCTAGGTTGAAGACATTGCTTGAAACAGGGATGTACAAAAGTCTCAAAGGGCATCAAACACTTTGCGATGTCCTCAAAAAGCAGATCCTGAACCGAAACCCTAGGAAAGAGGGTGTTGGGTTCGAGAGGAAAATGAATGTTGATGGCTCCTACTGGAAGCCTGAGCAGTACCCCAAAACCACATGGGTTGCTGCAAAGGGACCTTCAGTGGATCCATCCACCTTATCTGGCTTCACTTGTGCTAATCCTATTATCATTGATGAATCCTTTGATGCAAACTATAAACTGTTTAAGAATCAGAATGGTGAAGTGTTTGCGAGGTATATTGGTACTAACTGCAGGAATGGGCCACCTATGAAGAAGATCTGGGTTCCCAAAAGTTGTCTTGAGAATCTTCGTGTGAATGTCATCATGACAGCACCTGTGAAGAAGACAAATCCCAGACCTAAGGCTTCATATGGTCCAAAGGCTTCATACAGATAGAGGACTCACCTGAGTCACACTAACGCCAATGTTTTGCAGGAAAATCATACTCAGACTTATGAATATGAGCATGTTTCTTCAAACCGCTTTGTTCATAAAACTAAGAACTATTCTGCTTATTCATATGAGTACTATTCACCTCCTGCAAGGCTATTTGGTAGGGCTCCAAAGCCGGAGTTCTCAGGTGCTGCACTTAGACTCATTGCTTCTAAGCCACCCCTGAAGAAGTGGGTGGTTAAGAAGAATTAACTTTCCTTTGCAGGGAAAGGTCTCCAGCCGAAAATCAAAGGTGCCAGATGCTATTGCTGGGGACCTAAAACATCTTGTAGGGCGCAATATAAAATTCCCAAATGGTGTTACTATGTATTTTGTTCCTGAATCGTTTGCCAATCATCCTATCAGTCCTAATCTTGATCTGAGATTTGATAATCCTCTTGCCCGTAAAATGTTTATGCTTCACAATACTCTTGGTGAAGCCTATCCCCTGTAGGGTATGACACCTCATGCTTCAGAATGGAGTATGGACAGCGGATGCACTAATCATATGACTGGTGATCGAAGTCTTCTCATGGACTCAACTTTACGTCCATCTGACAAAAGTCACATCACATTTGCTGACACTGGTAAAAGCAAGGTATTGGGTCTCGGTAGAGTTGCAATCTCAAAGGACCAGCACATGGATAAAGTGATGCTTGTTGAACCCCTTGGTTTCAACTTAATGTCTGTCTCAATGCTTTGTGACTTGAACATGATTGTGATATACGGAAAATATCGTTGCCTTGTACTTATGGAATTTGACAAGTCTCTAGTCTTTGAAGGGTACCAGAAAGATGATCTATACATGGTAGATTTCTCAACAGGGCCACAGCTTGCCGTATGCCTTCTTGCAAAAGCTTCAGAGTGCTGGCTCTGGCATCGAAGGCTAGGGCATGCTGGCATGAGAAACTTACACACTCTCGCAAAGAAGAAGCATGTCATAGGCATCGAGGGCATCAAGTTCAAGAAGGATCACTTGTGCGGTGCCTGCGAAGCTGGAAAGATGATTAGGGCCAGGCATCCCTCGAAGACAATCATGACGACATCTCAACCCTTCGAGCTGCTTCACATGGACTTATTTGGCCCTACTCACTACTCTACTCTCACTACAACTGCTTGTCTCTATGGCTTCATTATTGTTGATGATTACTCAAGATATACATGGGTGCACATAATTCTTTACAAGACTGAAGTGCAGGATGTCTTCAGACGCTTTGCAAACCGTGCCATGAACAACTATGGCATCAAGATCAAGCATATCAGGAGTGACAACGGCACTGAGTTAAAGAACACTGGCCTCGACCTTTACTTGGATACATTGGGAATCACTCATGAGTTCTCAGCTCCGTACACACCTTAGCAGAATGGCATCGTTGAGCGCAAGAACAGAACCCTCATTGAGATGGCTCCGACGATGCTCGATGAATACAAGACACCAAGAAAGTTCTGGCCTGAAGCTATTGATACTGCATGCCATGTCATCAACCGTGTTTATATTCGCAAGCTTCTGAAGAAAACATCCTATGAACTCCTCACTGGTAAGAATCCAAATGTCAGTTACTTCAGAGTATTTGGTGCTAGGTGCTGGATCAAGGATCCACATCACACTTCAAAATTTGCACCGAAAGCACATGAAGGTTTTATGCTTGGTTACGGAAAGAACTCACACTCCTACAGAGTATTCAACCTCTTTCTCTATAAAGTGGTTGAAACTGTGGATGTGCGGTTCGATGAGACTAACGGCTCGCAAAGATAGCACCTGCCAAATGTGCTAGATGAAGTTCCACCCAGTGAATCCATCAAGCTAATGGGAACTGGAGAAATCATGCCGTCTGAAGCATAGCCTAAAGAGGAACTTATCATTTCTGCACCTAATCAACCTGAAGACAATGCTCAGCCCGAAGAAAATCCTCCCAATGATGACAATGATCAACAAGAGCAAAATCTTTGTCCAGTCCATCCTCGTGTTGCAAATGAAGTACATATTGAGAAGATAATTGATAGCATAAATATGCCTGGTCCACTCACTCATTAAAGAGCAACACAACTAGCAAATTTCTGTGGGCACTTTGCATTTGTCTCAATATCTGAACCCAAGAAAGTTGTTGAAGCCTTTATGGAACCTGAATGGATTCAAGCTATGCAAGAAGAGCTTCAACAGTTCAAGCTAAACAATGTCTGGGAACTTGTCAAGCGTCCCGACCCTCGCAAGCACAACATAATAGGCACAAAATGGATATATCGCAACAAGCAAGATGAGCATGGTCAAGTTGTCAGAAACAAGGCTCGTCTCGTTGCTCAAGGATATACTCAAGTTGAAGGGATTGACTTCGATGAAACATTTGCTCCTGTGGCTAGGCTTGAAGCTATTCGCATACTGCTAGCCTATGCTAACCATCACAACATCTTGCTATATCAAATGGATGTGAAGAGTGCATTTCTCAACGACAAGATTGAAGAAGAAGTGTATGTTGCACAACCTCCTGGTTTTGAAGATCCAAAACATCCAAGGGTATACCGCTCCATGATTGGTTCTTTACTTTATTTATGTGCATCTAGGCCAGATATTATGCTTAGTGTTTGCATGTGTGTTCGATTCCCAAGCGGCACCAAAGGAATCACATCACTTAGCTGTGAAGCGAATTCTTCGATATTTGGCTTACACCCCAAACATTAGGATTATGGTATCCAAAGGGCTCAGAGTTTGATCTAGTAGGATTCTCGGATGCTGACTATGCTGGTGACAAAGTGGATCGCAAGTCTACATCAGGCACATGTCACGTTCTGGGACGACCACTTATCTGTTGGTCTTCAAAGGAGCAGAACTGTGTATCACTCTCCACTGCTAAATCTGAATACATTGCTGCTGGATCTTGCTGCGCTCAGCTTCTATGGATGAAGCAAACTCTCAAGGACTATGGCATCCTGTCGGTGTCAAAACCGGCGGATCTCGGGTAGGGGGTCCCGAACTATGCGTCAAGGCCGGATGGTAACAGGAGACAAGGGACATGATGTTTTTACCCAGGTTCGGGCCCTCTCGATGGAGGTAATACCCTACTCCTGCTTGATTAATATTGATGATATGGGTAGTACAAGAGTAGATCTACCGCGAGATCAAGGAGGCTAAACCCTAGAAGCTAGCCTATGGTATGATTGTTGTGTATGGAGTTGATTGTCCTACGGACTACAACCCTCCGGTTTATATAGACACCGGATAGGGTTAGGGTTACACAGAGTCGGTTACAATGGTAGGAGATCCTGAATATCCGCACCGCCAAGCTTGCCTTCCACGCCAAGGAAAGTTCCATCCGGACACGGGACGAAGTCTTCAATCTTGTATCTTCATAGTCCAGGAGTCCGGCGAAGGTATAGTCCGGCTACCCGAACACCCCCTAATCCAGGACTCCCTCAGTAGCCCCTGAACCAGGCTTCAATGACGATGAGTCCGGCGCATAGATTGTCTTCGGCATTGCAAGGCGGGTTCCTCCTCCAAGTCCTTCATAGAAGATTTATAAACACCAAGAATAGTGTCCGGCTCTACAAAACAAGTTTCCACATATTGCCATAGAGAGAATAATATTAAGACAAATCAAATATGCTGACGTATTTCGCAGTGCATCATCACACTACGGCCAAGTCCTTTACTTGGATCGTTTTTACTTTTCTACCTCAGCACGTTTTGCGAGGCAGTTTCCTTGGCACGTCTTGTCAAAGCAGAGATCGTGTGCCCTTTTTACGGGATTCTCATCAATACGGACGTGGGTAACCCAACCACGCCATTTACCACAGCGCTTGGGAGGCAAGCGAGTTTTATTAGGTAGGTGGGGACGCATAACCGCATCCGCTCATATAAGGGGATAAGGATCCACCTTTCTTACCTACGCCTTCTTCCTCCTTTGCCAATCCATCTCCTGCGCACTCGAGCTCCAGCGCCCAAGCCGTCTCTTCCCACCTCAACCTTCTCCAACAATGTCCGGAGCGGGAGGCAAGTGGATGGTCTCCTCCATCACGGAGGTCCAAGTAAAAAAGTTAAGGAAGGCCGGATACCTGTCCAAGGACATCCCGCACCGGCTTCTCGAGAAGGGGCAGCTTCTCCCCACCCCAAGGCCCCATGAGAGGGTAGTGTTCCTTCCCCACTTCCTCCGCGGACTGGGTTTTCCACTCCACCCATTCGTCCGGGGACTCATGTTCTACCACGGCCTAGATTTTCACGATCTGGCCCCGAACTTCATCTTCAACATCTCGGCGTTTATCGTCGTGTGTGAGGCCTTCCTCCGCGTCCGCCCCCATTTCAGCCTCTGGCTCAATACCTTCAACGTCAAGCCCAAGGTGGTGCGCGGCAGCCAGGCGGAGTGCGGGGGTGCCATGGCGGGCAAGATGGCCAACATCCTATGGCTCGAGGGCTCCTTTGTGGAGACCCTGAAGGGGTGGCAATCTGGGTGGTTTTACGTCACCGAGCCACGCGATCCGAAATGGATCGCAGTCCCCGAGTTCCGATCCGGACCCCCACGCGGCTCACGTCCTGGAAAGAGACGGGCCTGTCGTGGGGTGACGAAAAAGAGGTGACCGGACTGCAGTCATGCATCCAGTCCCTGGTGAACAAGCCAATCAGGCTTGTCAATGTAGTCCAGGTTATGCTCGTCCGCCGGATCCTCCCGTGCCAACAACGGGATTTTAATCTGTGGGAGTTCGATCCGGTGCAGCACCAAACTCTCAAGAGGCTCTTCCACACGATGTACGAAGATGCCTGGAAGGTGCTGTTCAAGGGCGCCGAGGCTCCCGCATCCGCTTACGAGGACCGCGGATACAGCTCGCAGCGTCACGCTAGCGAGGTAAGCTACTTTCATCTTTTACATGATGTTAAGTTTTTCTTTTTCATAGTTTGACTCTATGCGGGATCTAAACTCCCCTACCTTCGACAGGCTTGGCAGGCGACGTCCGGACTGATCAACTGTCCGGCTCCCTTGCCCGAAGACCCAGCCCCTGCTCTCCTAGTGAAGCTGCTGGTTCCGGCGCCTTATGTGGTGCCGGAGAAGAAGGCCAAGAAGAAGAAGGCCACGGGGACTCGAAAGAGTGCCCGTAATGTGGTGGTGTCGGACTCGTCATCCGACGAGTCCGAGACGCCCTCCTCCCGTGAAAACGAGGAGGAGGAAGAACAAAAAACCTCTCCCCCTCCAGCAGGGGGAGGAGAAAAAGGGAAGGCCGCCCCAACGGGGGAGGCCGGAGGGTCCAGAAAGAGGAAGACCCCTCCGCCGGACTACTCCCCTGACGCCGACGAGGACGACGAGGAGTGGACGAATAGGGCCAAGCGTCCGGCGAAATCATAAGTATTCGGATGCCAGAGTGACTCATGATATAACAGGGTCGTTCAGCTTTCCATAATGCCGAACATAATGGTGCAGCCCGCCCCGGGCCGAACTCGACGATTTCGAGCGGCTCCCTAGATTCGTCGGACGTGAACTCAGTTCCGCCCGCTGTCTCCCCCCGCACTGCAGACGATGCCGAAGTGGCGTCGCAACGAGCTCCGGGGCCGGAGGAGGTGGTCCTGGAGGAGCCGAAAGGCGACCTCCCGGATCCCAGGAATAAAGGGGACAAGACCCCCCAGGGCTCCGTGTCCGGCTTTGTGCCGGACACCGCGCCGGAATCTTCAACAGTTCCGGACCGTGGTAGGAGAACTCCTTCCAAGAGGAGCAAGCCTTCTGAGCCGGCGGCCTCCATCCAAACGGAGGTGTCGGACGATCTGCTGGAGGTGCTTAACGGCGCCTCCATCGACGAGGAGCACCGTACTATTATGAGTACAGTGATCCGGAAGGTTCAGTCTGCCAAGAGCGGACTGAATGAAGCTTGCGCTAGCCTTCTAACAGGCTTCGAGGTAACCAAAAAATATGCAAGAATATAACCGCATAGACAGTAGCCCCTGATGCTCTTTTTGGCGTTCGGAAAGAAAAGCCGAATAGAGGATCTACTGAATTTCGCAGGAGTCTAATAAAAAAGAGTCAATATGCGTATGCAGGCTTCGCTGCTATCCACCGCCGCACTGACTGCGGAGGTGGGTGTCCTGAAACAGGACCTCGGGCGGACCGAGCAAGAGGTCGGCCTTGCCAAGCGGCAGCTCGAGGAAAAAGAAGGTAAGAAATGCCTTACAGAAAATGTGCCTATAAATAGGCGTGATTGCAAAAAATAACAGGATTGTACTGCTTATTGTAGGGGCCACGACTGAGGTGGCGACCCTCAAGCAGGCGTTGTCTGAGGCCGAAAAGAAAACAGCCGTGGAGCGCACCGAGCGAGAGAGACTTGGGGCTCAGGTCGACGAGGTGCAGCAAGAGCTTCAGGCTCGCATGAAAAACCATGAGAGTTTGGAGCTTGAGTCAAAGGCGCAAGCATCCGAGCTCGCGTCGGCCCTTGAGACCGCCAAGTCTGCCAAGGCCAAAGCCCAAAAGGCCCTCCAAGAGTTGGAGGATATGAGGAAGATAGCAGCGGGTAAGGCATTCTTTATGTAAAGCAGAAATATAAAAGTAAACTACTTGTTACTTACCCGAATCCGGAGCTCTCCAGGGGCATTCGCAGATCTTCCCCGCAGCGTATCCGACGCCGCCCCATTCTATCCGAAGAGGGCAGCTCGACGGAGAAGGTGTTCTAGTCTCAGTATTCTGAGGCCGGACACCCAGTGCCCTTGAGCGACCAGCTGAAACAGCTGGTCGAGCTCCACAAGGCGGCCGAACAGGCCATGAAGGCTTCATAGTTCGGCTGTGGACCGGAGAGGCCCTGCTTGGGAGCTATTTCGGGCTGGTGCGGCGGCTGGTGGAGGCCTGTCCAAGGCTCGAGGTCAGCAAGCGCTCCGTCTGCATTGAAGGCGCCCTGAGGGCCCTTACCCGTGCAATGGTGCACTTGGGTAAGCTGGATGGTGAGAAGCTTGTGAAGGACGGTCCGCCGCCGGGGAAGGAGCATCGCAAGCCCGAGAACTACTACAAGGATGTTCTTGCAGGTGCCCGCCTTGTGGCGGATGAATGTACCAAGGATGTAATTTTTGAATGAACTCGCTCGTGTTTATCCTGTGCGCTGAAAACTTGTTCATATGCGCTAAGCAATGCTTATTGAATTTAAAATATTATTTTCTGTGCGGCCGTTTATCAAAAATTGAGAGATGGCCAGTCGTCAGCTTCTGCCCCCGTGCCACTTGTGCTGGGGTGTCCGTGATAAACCTGAGCGCTCTTTTTCCCATTGTTGGGTCCTTCGAGGGAGGCGCTCAGCACAACGAACCAGGCAATCGGACTATAATTGAAGGAAATATGCCCTAGAGGCAATAATAAAGTTATTATTTATTTCCTTATATCATGATAAATGTTTATTATTCATGCTAGAATTGTATTAACTGGAAACATAATACATGTGTGAATACATAGACAAACAGAGTGTCACTAGTATGCCTCTACTTGACTAGCTCATTAATCAAAGATGGTTATGTTTCCTAGCCATGAACAAAGAGTTGTTATTTGATTAACGAGATCACATCATTAGTTGAATGATCTGATTGACATGACCCATTCCATTAGCATAGCACCCGATCGTTTAGTATGTTGCTATTGCTTTTATCCATGACTTATACATGTTCCTTTAACTATGAGATTATGCAACTCCCGTTTACCGTAGGAACACTTTGTGTGCTACCAAACGTCACAACGTAACTGGGTGATCATAAAGGTGCTCTACAGGTGTCCCCGAAGGTACATATTGGGTTAGCGTATTTCGAGATTAGGATTTGTCACTCCGATTGTCGGAGAGGTATCTCAGGGCCTTCTCGGTAAGGCACATCACATAAAGCCTTGCAAGCATTGCAACCAATGAGTTAGTTGCGAGATGATGTATTACAGAACGAGTAAAGAGACTTTCCGGTAACGAGATTGAACTAGGTATTGGATACCGACGATCGAATCTCGGGCAAGTAACATACCGATGACAAAGGGAACAACGTATGTTGTTATGCGGTCTGACCGATAAAGATCTTTGCAGAATATGTAGGAGCCAATATGGGCATCCAGGTCCCGCTATTGGTTATTGACCGGAGATGTGTCTCGGTCATGTCTACATTGTTCTCGAACCGTAGGGTCCGCACGCTTAAGGTTTCGATGATAGTTATATTATGAGTTTATGAGTTTTGATGTACCGAAGGAGTTCGGAGTCCCGGATGAGATCGGGGACATCACGAGGAGTCTCGAAATGGTCGAGACGTAAAGATCGATATATTGGACGACTATATTCGGACATCGGAAGGGTTCTGAGTGGTTCGGGTATTTTCGGAGGTACCGGGGAGTTACGGGATTACGGGAGAAGTAATGGGCCTTGATGGGCTTTAGTGGGAAGAGGAAAAAAAGGGCTGCTGCGCCCCCCCTCCCCTCTAGTCCGAATTGGACTAGGGAAAAGGGGGCCGGCCACCTTTCCTACTCCTCCTATTCCTTCTCCCTTCCTCCCCTCTTGGTGGACTCCTACTAGGACTTGGAGACCTAGTAGGACTCCACACCCTGGCGCGCCAAGCCTTGGCCGGCCTCCTCCTCCTCCTCCATCCTTTATATACAGGGGCAGGGGGCACCCCATAGACACACAAGTTGATCTACGGATCGTTCCTTAGCCGTGTGCGGTGCCCCCTTCCACCAAATTCCACCTCGGTAATATCGTTGCAGTGCTTAGGCGAAGCCCTGCGCCGGTAACACATCAAGATCGTCATCACGCCGTCGTGCTGACGGAACTCTTCCCCGACGCTTTGCTGGATCGGAGCCCGGGGATCGTCATCGAGCTGAACGTGTGCCAAGAACTCGGAGGTGCCGGAGTAACGGTGCTGTGATCGGTTGGATCGCAAGGAGAACGTACGACTACTTCCTCTACATTGTGTCAACGCTTCCGCTTCGGTCTACGAGGGTACGTAGACGACACTCTCCCCTCTCGTTGCTATGCATCACCATGATCTTGCGTGTGCGTAGGAAATTTTTTGAAATTACTACGTTCCCCAACAGTGGCATCCGAGCCTAGGTTTTATGGTTTGATGTTATTTGCACGAGTAGAACACAAGTGAGTTGTGGGCGATACAAGTCATACTGCCTACCAGCATGTCATACTTTGGTTCAGCGGTATTGTTGGACGAGACGATCCGGACCAACCTTACGCGTACGCTTACGCGAGACCGGTTCCCTCGACGTGCTTTGCACATAGATGGCTTGCGGAAGACTGTCTCTCCAACTTTAGTTGAACCGAGTGTGGCTACGCCCGGTCCTTGAGAAGGTTAAAACGGAGTCTATTTGACAAACTATCGTTGTGGTTTTGATGCGTAGGTAAGATGAGTTCTTGCTTAAGCCCGTAGCAGCCACGTAAAAATTGCAACAACAAAGTAGAGGACGTCTAACTTCTTTTTGCAGGGCATGTTGTGATGTGATATGGTCAAGACATGATGCTAAATTTTATTGTATGAGATGATCATGTTTTGTAACCGAGTTATCGGCAACTGGCAGGAGCCATATGGTTGTCGCTTTATTGTATGCAATGCAATCGCGATGTAATGCTTTACTTTATTACTAAGCGGTAGTGATAGTCGTGGAAGCATAAGATTGGCGAGACGACAACAATGCTACGATGGAGATCAAGGTGTCGCGCCGGTGACGATGGTGATCATGACGGTGCTGCGGAGATGGAGATCACAAGCACAAGATGATGATGGCCATATCATATCACTTATATTGATTGCATGTGATGTTTATCTTTTATGCATCTTATCTTGCTTTGTTTGACGGTAGCATTATAAGATGATCTATCACTAATTATCAAGAAGTGTTCTCCCTGAGTATGCACCGTTGCGAAAGTTCTTCGTGCTGAGACACCACGTGATGATCGGGTGTGATAGGCTCTACGTTCAAATACAACGGGTGCAAAACAGTTGCACACGCGGAATACTCAGGTTATACTTGACGAGCCTAGCATATAACAGATATGGCCTCGGAACACGGAGACCGAAAGGTCGAGCGTGAATCATATAGTAGATATGATCAACATAGTGATGTTCACCATTGAAACTACTCCATCTCACGTGATGATCGGACATGGTTTAGTTGATTGGGATCACGTGATCACTTAGAGGATTAGAGGGATGTCTATCTAAGTGGGAGTTCTTAAGTAATATGATTAATTGAACTTTAATTTATCATGAACTTAGTCCTGGTAGTATTAGCATATCTATGTTGTAGATCAATAGCTCGCGTTGTTACTTCCCTATGTTTATTTTGATATGTTCCTAGAGAAAATTGTGTTGAAAAATGTTAGTAGCAATGATGCGGATTGGATCCGTGATCTGAGGTTTATCCTCATTGCTGCACAGAAGAATTATGTCCTTGATGCACCGCTAGGTGACGGACCTATTGCAGGAGCAGATGCAGACATTATGAACGTTTTGCTAGCTCAATATGATGACTACTTAATAGTTTAGTGCACCATGCTTAACTGCTTAGAATCGGGACTTCAAAGACGTTTTGAACGTCATGGAGCATATGAGATGTTCTAGGAGTTGAAGTTAATATTTCAAGCAAATACCCGAGTTGAGAGATATGAAGTCTCCAACAAGTTCTATAGCTAAAAGATGGAGGAGAATCGCTCAACTAGTGAGCATGTGCTCAGATTGTCTGGGTACTACAATCGCTTGAATCAAGTGGGAGTTAATCTTCCAGATAAGATAGTGATTGACAGAATTCTCTAGTCACCATCACCAAGTTAGTAGAACTTCGTGATGAACTATAATATGCAAGGGATAACGGAAAATATTCCCAAGCTCTTCGCGATGCTAAAATCAGCGAAGGTAGAAATCAAAGAAAAACATCAAAGTGTTGATGATTGACAAGATCACTAGTTTCAAGAAAAGGGCAAAAGGAAAGAAGGGGAACTTCAAGAAGAACGACAAGCAAGTTGCTGCTCAAGTGAAAAAGCCCAAGTCTGGTCCTAAGCCTGAGACTAAGTGCTTCTACTGCAAAGGGACTGGTCACTGGAAGCGGAACTACCCCAAGTGATTGGCGGATAAGAAGGATGGCAAAGTGAACATAAGTATATTTGATATACATGTTATTGATGTGTACTTTACTAGTGTTCATAGCAACCCCTCAGTATTTGGTACTAGTTCAAGTTGCTAAGATTAGTAACTCGAAACGGGAGTTGCAGAATGAACAAAAACTAGTTAAAGGGCAAGGTGACGATGTGTGTTGGAAGTGGTTCCAAGATTGATATGATCATCATCACACACTCCCTATACTTTCGGGATTAGTGTTGAAACTAAATAAGTGTTATTTGGTGTTTGCGTTGAGCATGAATATGATTTGATCATGTTAATTGCAATACGGTTATTCATTTAAGTAAGAGAATAAATTGTTGTTCTGTTTACATGAATAAAACCTTCTATGGTCATACACACCAATGAAAATAGTTCATTGGATCTCGATCGCAGTGATACACATATTCATAATATTGAAACCAAAAGATGCGAAGTTAATGATGATAGTGCAACCTATTTGTGGCACTGCCGTTTAGGTCATATTGGTGTAAAGCGCATGAAGAAACTCCATGCTGATGGGATTTTGGAATCACTTGATGCTTGCGAACCATGCCTCTTGGGCAAGATGACTAAAACGCCGTTCTCCGGAGCAATGGAGCAAGCAACAGATTTGTTGGAAATCATACATACTGATGTATGTGGTCCGATGAATATTAAGGCTCGCGACAAGTATCATTATTTTCAGAACTTCACAGATGATTTAAGCAGATATGGGTATATCTACTTAATGAAACATAAGTCTGAAACGTTTGAAAAGTTCAAAGAATTTCAGAGTGAAGTGGATAATCATCGTAACAAGAAAAATAAAAAAATTCTACGATATGATCGCAGAGGTAAAATATTTGAGTTACGAGTTTTGGCCTTCAGTTAAAACCGTGTGGAATAGTTTCACAAATTCATGCCACCTGGAACACCACAGCATAATGGTGTGTCCGAACGTCATAACCGTACTTTATTGGATATAGTACAATCTATGATGTTTCTTACCGATTTACCAATATCGTTTTGGGATCATGCATTAGAGACAGCTGCATTCACGTTAAAAGGGGCACCATCTAAGTCCGTTGAGACGACACAATATGAACTGTGGTTTAGCAAGAAACCAAAGTTGTCTTTTCTTAAAGTTTGGGGTTGTGATGCTTATATGGAAAAGTTTCATCCTGATAAGCTCAAACCCAAATCGGAGAAATGTCTTCATAGGATATCCAAAGGAAACTGTTGGATACACCTTCTATCACAGATCCGAAGGCAAGACTTTTGTTGCTAAGTTCGGAAACTTTCTAGAGAAAGAGTTTCTTTCGAAAGAAGTGAATGGGAGGAAAGTAGAAAACTTGATAAGGTAATTGTACCTTCTCCCTTATTGGAAAGTAGTTCATCACAGAAATCTGTTCTTGTGACTACTACACCAATTAGTAAGGAAGCTAATGATGATGATCATGTAACTTCAAGATCAAGTTACTACCGAATCTCGTAAGTAAACCAGAGTGAGATCCGCACCAGAGTGGTACGGTAATCCTGTTCTGGAAGTCATGTTACTAGACCATGACGAACTTGCGAACTATGAGGAAGCGATGATGAGCCCAGATTCCGCGAAATGGTTAGAGGCCATGAAATCTGAGATATGATCCATGTATGAGAACAAAGTATGGACTTTGAGGGATTTGCCCGATGATCGGCAAGCCAAAGAAAATAAATGGATCTTCAAGAGGAAGACGGACACTGATAGTAGTGTTACTATCTACAAAGCTAGAATTGTCGCAAAAGGTTTTCGACAAGTTCAAGGTGTTGACTACGATGAGAGTTTCTCACTCGTATCTATGCTTAAGTCTGTCCGAATCATGTTAGCAATTGTCGCATTTTATGAAATCCGGCAAATGGATAAACAAAACTACATTCCTTAATGGATTTATTAAAGAAGAGTTGTATACGATGCAACTAGAAGGTTTTGTCGATCCTGAAGGTGTTAACAAAATATGCAAGCTCCAGCGATCCATCTATGGACTGGTGCAAGCATCTCGGAGTTGGAATATACGCTTTGATAAGTTGATCAAAGCATATAGTTTTATACAGACTTGCGGTGAAGCCTGTATTTACAAGAAAGTGAGTGGGAGCACTACAACATTTCTGATAAGTATATGTAAATGACATATTATTGATCGGAAATAATGTAGAATTATTCTGTAAAGCATAAAGGAGTATTTGAAAGGAGTTTTTCAAAGAAAGACCTCGGGGAAGCTACTTACATATCGAGCATCAAGATCTATAGAGATAGATCGAGACGCTTGATAAGTTTTTTCAATGAGTACATACCTTGACAAGATTTTGAAGTAGTTCAAAATGGAACAGTCAAAGAAAGAGTTCTTGCCTGTGTTACAAAGTGTGAAATTGAGTAAGACTCAAAGCCCGACCACGGCAGAAGATAGAAAGAGAATGAAAGTCATTCACTATGCTTTGGCCATAAGTTCTATAAAGTATGCCATGCTGTGTACCAGACCTATTGTATACCCTACCCTGAGATTGGCACGGGAGTACAATAGTGATCTAAGAGTAAATCACTGGACGGCGGTCAAAATTATCCTTAGTGGAATAAGGATATGTTTCTCGATTATGGAGGTGACAAAAAGGTTCGTCGTAAAAGGTTACGTCGATGCAAGTTTTGACACTAATCTAGATGACTCTAAGTCTCAATCTAGATACATATTGAAAGTGGGAGCAATTAGCTAAAGTAGCTCCGTGCAGAGCATTGTAGACATAGAAAATTGCAAAATACATAACAGATCTGAATGTGGCAGACCCGTTGACTAAATTTCTCTCACAAGCAAAACATGATCACACCGTAGTACTCTTTGGGTGTTAATCACATAGCGATGTGAACTAGATTACTGAATCTAGTAAACCCTTTGGGTGTTGGTCACATATCGATGTGAACTATGGATGTTAATCACATGATGATGTGAACTATTGATGTTAATCACATGGTGATGTGATCTAGATTATTGACTCTAGTGCAAGTGGGAGACTGAAGGAAATATGCCCTAGAGGCAATAATAAAGTTATTATTTATTTCCTTATATCATGATAAATGTTTATTATTCATGCTAGAATTGTATTAACTGTAAACATAATACATGTGTGAATACATAGACAAACAGAGTGTCACTAGTATGCCTCTACTTGACTAGCTCATTAATCAAAGATGGTTATGTTTCCTAGCCATGAACAAAGAGTTGTTATTTGATTAATGAGATCACATCATTAGTTGAATGATCTGATTGACATGACCCATTCCATTAGCATAGCACCCGATCGTTTAGTATGTTGCTATTGCTTTTATCCATGACTTATACATGTTCCTTTAACTATGAGATTATGCAACTCCCGTTTACCGTAGGAACACTTTGTGTGCTACCAAACGTCACAACGTAACTGGGTGATCATAAAGGTGCTCTACAGGTGTCTCCAAAGGTACATATTGGGTTGGCGTATTTCGAGATTAGGATTTGTCACTCCGATTGTCGGAGAGGTATCTCAGGGCCTTCTCGGTAATGCACATCACATAAAGCCTTGCAAGCATTGCAACCAATGAGTTAGTTGCGAGATGATGTATTACGGAACGAGTAAAGAGACTTGCCGGTAACGAGATTGAACTAGGTATTGGATACCGACGATCGAATCTCGGGCAAGTAACATACCGATGACAAAGGGAACAACGTATGTTGTTATGCGGTCTGACCGATAAAGATCTTCGCAGAATATGTAGGAGCCAATATGGGCATCCAGGTCCCGCTATTGGTTATTGACCGGAGATGTGTCTCGGTCATGTCTACATTGTTCTCGAACCGTAGGGTCCGCACGCTTAAGGTTTTGATGACAGTTATATTACGAGTTTATGAGTTTTGATGTACCGAAGGAGTTCGGAGTCCCGTATGAGATCGGGGACATGACGAGGAGTCTCGAAATGGTCGAGACGTAAAGATCGATATATTGGACGACTATATTCGGACATCGGAAGGGTTCTGAGTGGTTCGGGTATTTTCGGAGGTACCGGAGAAGTAATGGGCCTTGATGGGAAGAGGAAAAAAAGGGCTGCTGCGCCCCCCCTCCCCTCTAGTCCGAATTGGACTAGGGAAAAGGGGGCCGGCCACCTTTCCTACTCCTCCTATTCCTTCTCCCTTCCTCCCCTCTTGGTGGACTCCTACTAGGACTTGGAGACCTAGTAGGACTCCACACCCTGGCGCGCCAAGCCTTGGCCGGCCTCCTCCTCCTCCTCCATCCTTTATATACAGGGGCAGGGGGCACCCCATAGACACACAAGTTGATCTACGGATCGTTCCTTAGCCGTGTGCGGTGCCCCCTTCCACCAAATTCCACCTCGGTAATATCGTTGCAGTGCTTAGGCGAAGCCCTGCGCCGGTAACACATCAAGATCGTCACCACGCCGTCGTGCTGACGGAACTCTTCCCCGACGCTTTGCTGGATCGGAGCCCGGGGATCGTCATCGAGCTGAACGTGTGCCAAGAACTCGGAGGTGCCGGAGTAACGGTGCTGTGATCGGTTGGATCGCAAGGAGAACGTACGACTACTTCCTCTACATTGTGTCAACGCTTCCGCTTCGGTCTACGAGGGTACGTAGACGACACTCTCCCCTCTCGTTGCTATGCATCACCATGATCTTGCGTGTGCGTAGGAATTTTTTTGAAATTACTACGTTCCCCAACAATAATGCTTGAAAACTCTCACTTAGCCATAGAACTTTATAATTTTAAATTTCGGCGAAGCCCCTTGAGGGAGTCCTGGATTAGGGGGTGTTCGGATAGCCGGACTATACCTTCAGCCGGACTCCAGGACTATGAAGATACAAGATTTAAGACTTCGTCCCGTGTCCGGATGGGACTTTCCTTGGCGTGGAAGGCAAGCTTGGCGATGCGGATATTCAAGATCTCCTACCAGTGTAACCGACTCTGTGTAACCCTAACCCTATCCGATGTCTATATAAACTGGAGGGTTGTAGTCCGTAGGACAATCATCTTCATACACAATCATACCATAGGCTAGCTTCTAGGGTTTAGCCTCCTTGATCTCGCGGTAGATCTACTCTTGTACTACCCATATCATCAATATTAATCAAGCAGGAGTAGGGTATTACCTCCATCGAGAGGGCCCGAACCTGGGTAAAAACATTGTGTCCCTTGTCTCCTGTTGCCATCCGGCCTTGATGCACAGTTCGGGACCCCCTACCCGAGATCCGCCGGTTTTGATACCGACATTGGTGCTTTCATTGAGAGTTCCTCTGTGTCGTCGCCTTTAGGACCGATGGCTCCTTCGATCATCAACAACGGTGAGGTCCAGGGTGAGACTTTTCTCCCCGGGCAGATCTTCGTCTTCGGCGGCTTCGCTCTGCGGGCCAATTCGCTTGGTCACCTAGAGCAGATCGAAAGCTATGCCCCTGGCTATCAAGTCAGGTTTCGAAGTTCAAACTACACGGCTGACATCCGCGGGGACTTTATCTTCGACGGGTTCGAGCCACAGCCAAGCGCGCCGCACTACCTCGAGGGGCATGATCTAGCTCTGCCTCCGAACAGTGTCCTGGAGGCCGCACACGCACCGGTTCCGACCCTAGACTCGGAGCCTATTACGCCAATCGAGGATGAGCGGTTGGACGTCACCTCGGGGGCTGCGATCTCAAAGGCAATCGAGCCGAACGCCAGCCCCGCACTCCGCGTGACCCGTGACTCCGAGGGTCCAGACTATTATCTGGACTCCGAACCCCCCGTGCCCCTACCAATTGAATCCGATTGGGCACCTACAATGGAGTTCACCGCCGCGGACATCTTTCAACACTCGCCTTTTGGCGACATCCTGAATTCTCTCAAGTCTCTCTCTTTATCAGGAGAGCCCTGGCCGGATTACGGTCAGCAAGGATGGGATACGGACGATGAAGAAATTCAAAGCCCACCCACCACCCACTTTGTAGCCACCGTCGACAACCTAAACGACGTGCTCAACTTCAACTCCGCAGACATCGACAGCATGGGTGACGATGCAGGAGATACCGATGAACCAACGCCCATAGGGCATTGGACAACCACCTTGTCTCACGATGTGTACATGGTGGATACCCCTAAAGGAAGTGACAACAAGGAAAAAGGGGATGGAACAGGAGATAGACCCCCCAGAAAGCAATCAAAGCGTCGGCATAAACGCCGACCCAAGCCCCGCCTCAATAAAAACCCAGCCATAGAGCGGGACAAGCCAGTAGGCGACGAGCAGACCTTAGAGCAGCTGCCCGAACAGGGCAACACGGATAGAGAAACCGAAACTCCCTCCCCCGGCGAAAATGACATTCCGGAAGACCTTACGCTGGATAAATCCATGGAGCATAAGAGTCTCCACAAGAGGCTCGTTACAACTGCACGCAGCTTGAAAAAGCAGAAGCGGAAGCTAAAGACAGCGAAAGATGCACTCCAGATTAGATGGAATAAACTAATCAACACCGCAGATAAATACGGCGACGGTCGCCGTACTAAAAGCTATCCGAAGAGAAAGCTACTGCCTGAATTCGACGAAGAGGCCGTAGAGACCTCGCATTCAAAAAATAAGAAAGCCGCACGGTCGGATAGACGAGCCCATAAAGCGGCAAGCGGTGCCGCACTTAAATCGGCATGCAACCCACTCAAGGATTCGCATCATGCCGCAGTTCGGTCCATTTATGGGCCAAGAAAGCAAGCTCTCGCAAGCAATACAATAGAGCCACCGTCAGAATCCGGCACACCCAAATACAGGGGCGTCGCACACCCCCTATGTTTCACCGATGAGGTTCTGGACTATGAATTTCCAGTGGGATTCAAACCCGTAAACATAGAGGCATATGATGGAACAACAGACCCTGGAGTCTGGATCGAGGACTATATCCTCCACATACATATGGCCAGAGGAGATGATCTCCACGCCATCAAATATTTACCCCTCAAGCTTAAGGGGCCAGCCCGGCATTGGCTTAAGAGCCTTCCCGAAAACACAATTGGAAGTTGGGAAGAGCTCGAGGATTCTTTCCGAGCAAACTTTCAAGGGACCTATGTCCGCCCTCCGGATGCAGACGATCTTAGTCACATAACTCAACAGCCCGGAGAATCAGCTCGGCAGTTCTGGAATAGATTCCTCACTAAAAAGAAACAGATAGTCGACTGTCCAGACGCCGAAGCCTTAGCAGCTTTCAGGCACAATGTCTGAGACGAATGGCTCGCCAGACACCTCGGCCAGGAAAAGCCAAGAACAATGGCCGCACTCACAAGCCTCATGACCCGCTTTTGCGTAGGAGTGGACATCTGGTTGGCAAGGCGCAGCCCCAGCGACCCAAGTACATCCGAAACTAGGGATGGAAACGGAAAACCACGACACAACAAGGATCGTCGCTGGACTAAAGAAAAAAGTCCGAAAAGCACGGCAGTTAATGCCGGATTCAAAGGCTCACGACAAAATCAGACACAACCACCCCGCCAGGATAACAGGGATGATCCGTCCAACTTAAATAGAATCCTGGACAGGATATGTCAGATACACAGTACTCCTGGGAAGCCTGCTAACCATACCCACAAAGATTGTTGGGTTTTCAAACAATCCGGTAGACTCAATGCCGAACACAAGGGGCTCGACACACCAAGCGAAGACGAGGACGAACCCCAGAAGCAGAGCACCAAGAAACAAAAGAACTTCCCACAAGAAGTAAAAACAGTGAACTTACTTCACGTAACAAAACATGTGGCACCCATAAAGGTACGCACCACACGACCTATCCCCAAGGGGTCCCTCCACTGGTTATTAAAACCAATCACCTTTGATCAGCTAGACTATTCTAGAAATATCAAGAACGCAGGCTGGCTGCCCTGATACTCGATCCAATAATTGGCGGACTCCAGTTTTCAAATGTCCTTATGGACGGCGGCAGTGGACTAAACCTGATATATCAAGATACAATCCATCACATGGGGATAAACCCAGCAAGAATCCGCCGCAGCAAAACCTCCTTTCAAGGGATAACACCTGGTCCGGACACCCATTGTACGGGTTGTCTTCGGCTCGAAGTTATATTCGGCTCTGCCGATAACTTCCGCTGCGAAAAGCTGACCTTCCATATCGTCCCGTTCTCAAGTCGCTATCAAGCACTACTGGGACGCGAAGCTTTTGCTCGCTTTAACGCGATACCGCATTACGCATCCCTCACGCTTAAGATGCCCGGTCCACGAGGCATCATCTCTTTAAAGGGGACGCACTAAAGCACGCCTCCCACAAGCGGAGGACTGTGCGGCCGCTTTGATAGCCACACAGCAAAATGGCCTCACCGGCCAAAAAACTGCGAAATAGGTCATTAAAGACCACGAACGCGGATAGACGAGTTCGGTAAAAATCATCATCGATGCAGGTTCAGTGGCCATACACCTCTGCACGAGGGGATACATGTAGAGACAATAAAGCTCAATTTTATATAAACTTACTTTACATCTTGTTTATTTTAAACTTTTGTTCGGCACGACCCGTTTTCAACTAAGTTCCTCTCTTTTACAGATGAACGTCGTGCGGCGCCCGTCCAGGATACGGCACAATGGAGACACAGGCGCAGACGTGCAGTAGGGACCCGTCTTAAAGGATTGTTTTTAGATTAAGAGTCTGCGTAAACCTTTTTTGCTGTCTCTTGTTGCTAAACATCCCCTGGTTGTTTCCGATATAACCAAGGAGGAGGCTGGCTTCTTGGCATGTGGCCACGTCAGAATTTTTTGCACGTACGTGGACACTAGGGGCTTTTTTTAGCAAAGAGTGTTGTTTCGCCCGCACTCATAAAGACCGAACACCTTAGGGAGTGTTCGTCGTCGCGAGTTTTGGCATTATATGCATCAGCTCCGAATCATGTCTTTGGTCAAATGTTGGGTTGCCAGGCTCCTGAGTTCGGTTACCTTACGTTCCGCTCTATCAGCTAAGGTAGCACCAGGAGAACTATTGCGATTGTGCCCCGGTTCGGCCGGGCGAGCACCTCAGTAGAGAAAGCCGAAAACTAACTGTCATGATGTAGCGTGAGACTGGTCAGCCACTCGATGACCTATCGGAATCTATCGGATTCCTCCGCTTTAACAAAGGGCCGCTTCCCGGTCAGGCACACACGTGCCCCGAACTCGGGCGAGCGCAGTCGCCACTAATGGGCTACCTAAATAGTCCCACTGTCAAGCTCCTATGGCTAAGTGAAAGTGTTAAAGCATTATAGTCCGGTTGCCTAGCCCGCTGCACTATCACCTCCTTCGTAGGACCAAGACGTTGGGTTATGTGTGAAAATGCGCCTTCTGCGAGCACCCCCGCACTATGTGCGTGGGGGTTGAAGCCAACGACTGCAATCTTTCAGATTTTATATATATTTTAAACGGCCGCACAGGAGGTGTTCACAATACTTGAAGGCAAAAGTATAAACATGCCACTACAGTTTATCGAAGTATCACTTCATCATTACACATGCTATAATAACATAGCATCCTTCGAGCACTGCGTCTCTATTACACGAGCGCCTTCAAGGACTTCCTGAAAATAGTGCTCGGAGGACACTCGGCTTTCATCCGAATCTCGGGACGCAATAACGGTGGTCTCCGTCTCTGCCCAGTATGTGTTGACATGGGCAAGAGCCATCCTTGCACCCTCTACACACGCCGACCTCTTCATTGCATTAATGCGCGGCACCGCGTCAAGGAATTGCTGCACCAAGCTGAAATAACTCTTCGGCTCCGACCTCCCCGGCCACAAATGACCCATGACGTACTTCATGGCGAGTCCGGACAACCTATTAAGTTCGGCCCATTGAGCCAAACGATCGTCCACTGCCAGTGGACGCTCTGGATTGTGAAATTGCGACCAGAACAGCTTTTCCACTTCGCGATCTTTTAGATCTCGAAAGTGTTCGGTCCCATCAGCAGCACTCGCTGCCAAATCCAGATAGGTGTCCTCCACACTCCACATCCGGTCCAACGGAGCAAACTTCGGATCGCAAAATTTTCTTCGCAGCATGAAGGGCTTTCCAGCCGCAATCTGTTCTGCCTGACGCAGCTCCTCCTTCGCAGCTCTCATCGCAGAGCGCGCGTCCTTGGCATCAGCAGCGGCCTTCTCTAGGACCGTCTGCCTCGCCTGGTCTTCTTTGTCAAGAAGTCTGCAACGGTCTGCAGTGCTCTTTAACTTTTCGGCCATATCGGCCATCTCTTCCTTGCTTCGGCAATGAGCAGCCTGTTCGGCTCTCAACTCTTCAAGGGCTTTCTTGGCAGCCGCATCACTTTTCCTGGCTTGATCTTTAGCTTGGGCAAGTTCTGCCCTAAGACTCTCCACGGCGGCCGCACCATCTGCGTCAAGCGCACACATCGTAAGACACTGGCATAAAGCTCTTCTTACCTAATGCTGCCTGAGGAATCACACACCTTGAGCCTCATCCAACCGCTTGTTGACAAGCGCGATGTCGGCATCTGCCACGTCCAGTTGCCGCTTTAGTTCGGCAAAACCAGCAGTTCGGCTTGATTCCGGACACCCTGCAGCCTACATTAAAAGGCGACATTTTGGACTTGGGATTATGATCCTCCACGTGCCGTCATTTCTTTAGAACGCGCAGAGTCTCAGGGGCTACTATCTACATAGGGCGCATCTTATTTATGCGGCACTGACAAAAGTTAACATTATCTAATGTACCTCAAATCCCGTCAATAAACTTTCGACGGCCTCATGCAATCTGCTCTCTACGGATGAAATCCTTTCAATCACCGTACCCATCAATGCACGATGCTCCTCCGAAATAGAAGCTCGCCCCAGTAGAACCTTTAGCTCCTCCGGCCGAGCACCAGGCGGTGCCGGACTTGTCCCATGACCTCTTTTGAAGGCCGGACGCGGAGAACCTCGGGGGGCCCCATAGCGATCTTCCGCCTCTGCCGGACTCAGAGAAACCCTCCGTGACGACATCTCAGGGTCGCCCGCCTCGTTAGGCGGCAGAGCAGAAGGAGGCATCCCGCTCTTGATCATCTCCGGAAGAAGATCCCCCGAGGACGAGCTCTGCTGAGAAGGGCTGAGGTCCGAACTACAAGGTAAAAATTCGGTTAAACTTCTCAGATATAAATCACGGATTTCTCTCATCCCTCGAAAGGAAAATCTTTCTCTACTCATGGCTCGTTGGAGGGCTGATCTCCTTGAGTACGTAGTCCGACCGAGGAACTCCCCGGCGTTGGACCCTCTGACGAAGGCTTTTTCCCCCGCTTCGAGGCCATGGCCTCCGGGTCGTCAGAGGCAACTCTCTTTTTCCCTTTAGGAGAGGAATTGTCGGTTCCTCCCTTCGGAGCGGCTTCCTTCGAGGAGGCCATAATTTCCTTGTCCTCCCCCTCGCTTCCCTCCAAGGGCATTATCTCCAGCATCCTGACTAGCACGGGATTTGGCCTGGTTTCGGGAAGGGGTGCCGGACACCTTATCAGCTTTGCCTTCGCTATCCACTCCTGTTTAAAAGGACAACTCTTTTAAGGGCAAGTTTATGACAATTATACGGATAGAAGGTCCGGGCACAAGGTTACTTACTTGAGTATTCGGGCGATTGCAGCTTAGGCCTGCGTCCTTGGTCAAATCCGGACAAACTTCTTGTGATCCGAAGAACAGTTTATACATCTCCGCGGGCGTTGCGCTCATAAAATCCCGGAGAGCTCGTGGTCCCTCTGGATTGAACTCCCACAGGCGAAGGGAGCGACGTTTGTCGGGCAATATTCGGCGAATCAGCATGACCTGCGTCACCTTCACCAGGTTGAGGTCTCCTTCCAAGAGATCCTTAATGCGGCCCTGCAGCAAGGGCACATCTTTGGGCAAACCCCAATCTAACCCTCTGTTGACCCATGACGCTAGCCGTGGTGGGGGACCCGAGCAAAAGGCAGGAAGCGCCACCCACGTGGTGCCCCGGGGAGCAATGATATAAAACCACTCTCGTTGCCACAAGCCTAGCTCCTCTTGAAAAGAGCCCTCGGGCCATGGAGCATCGGCATTTTTGCTTATAACAGCGCCTCCGCACTCTGCATGCCGTCCCTCGATCATCTTCGGCTCCACCTTGAAGGTCTTGAGCCATAATCCGAAGTGAGGGGTAACACGGAGGAACGCTTCACACACGATAATAAACGAGGAGATATGGAGGATGGACTCCGGAGCTAAATCATGAAATTCCAGCCCGTAATAAAACAACAGTCCCCTCACAAAGGGATCCATTGGGAGCCCAACCCTCGGAGGAAGTGATACATGAACACCACGCTCTCACCGGGCTGGGGACTGGGAATAGCCTGCCCTTGAGCAGGCAACCTATGTGAAATTTCACCAGTCAAGAACTTAGCCTCCCTCAACTTTAGCACGTCCTCCTCCGTGACGGAGGAGGGCGTCCACCGGCCTTGAAGGTCAGAACCGGACATTGTCGAAGGCCCGAAGAGCCTGGGGTGTTGGAACTCGAGGCGACGGGCGAACACACTTGAGATTGAAGAAAAGAAGTAAGGCCTTGGTCTCTTTATAAGAGGTCGAATACCAAGAGCCCTCCCCGTAACCGTTTGGGGGTCGACTCTAATCGAGGGAAACGTGCTAATGGGCACGGTTGGGTTACCCACATCCGTAATGATGAGAATCCCGTAAAAAGGGCACACGATCTCTGCTTTGACAGGACGTGCCAAGGAAACCGCCTCGCAAAACGTGCTGAGGTGGAAAAGTAAAAATGAATCGTAAAGAACTTGGCCGTAGTGTGATAACACACTACAGAACACGTCAGCAGATTTGAGTTGTGTTAATGTTATTCTCTCTATGGCAATATGTGGAAACTTATTTTGCAGAGCCGGACACTATTTTTGGTGTTTACAATCTTCTATGATGGACTTGGAAGAGGAACCCGCCTTGCAATGCCGAAGACAATTTGCGCGCCGGACTCGTCGTCATAGAAGCCTGGTTCAGGGGCTACTGATGGAGTCCTGGATTAGGGGGTGTTCGGATAGCCGGACTATACCTTCAGCCGGACTCCAGGACTATGAAGATACAAGATTGAAGACTTCGTCCTGTGTCCGGATGGGACTTTCCTTGGCGTGGAAGGCAAGCTTGGCGATGCGGATATTCAAGATCTCCTACCAATGTAACCGACTCTGTGTAACCCTAACCCTATTCGGTGTCTATATAAACCGGAGGGTTGTAGTCCGTAGGAAAATCATATTCATACACAATCATACCATAGGCTAGCTTCTAGGGTTTAGCCTCCTTGATCTCGTGGTAGATCTACTCTTGTACTACCCATATCATCAATATTAATCAAGCAGGAGTAGGATATTACCTCCATCGAGAGGGACTGAACCTGGGTAAAAACATCGTGTCCCTTGTCTCCTGTTACCATCCGGCCTTGACGCACAGTTCGGGACCCCCTACCCGACACCGACACCCCTAGTTCGGAAGACCGAATTCGGGGAGCTATCCACGCCTTGGCCGGACAAAGCCAGCTCCTCGCTCGAAGCGGCATAAGTCTTTAGGGACTCGAAAAACCTCTCGAACAGCGACCGGTCTCTCGCCTCATCATGACAGTCAGTTTTAGCTTTCTCCACTGAGGTGCTTAACCCAGCTGAACCGGGGCACAATCGCAGTGGTTCTCCTAGTGCTACCTTAGCCGATATAGTGGAATGTAAGGCACCAAAACATAGGACCCGAGCAAACCCAACTATTGACCCAAATCATGATTCAGAGCCGATGCATATAGTGCTGTAAGTTCGGGGTGCCGCACTTGTGAAAGTGTATGGACTTCTCACACCATAATGAGGGGTACTGAAGCCCCTGGCGTGTTTGTCGTACCATGGTGTACAGGTGCAATCATGTCATTTAATAAACATATATATGAGAAATAGGATAATGCAAAAAATAGACAAAAAGCTATGCATTGTTTATAGAGCAGCTATTTATCAAAGCCGAACGATACAGGTAGTGCGATAAGCAAAAAGACATTGGCCTATTTAACATGTCCTGGCCAGGGGCAGGCCGCGGAATTGTATTCAAAACAGGTATACTGCTCGTAACAGAGACCACCTGGGAGTTCCATAATGCGGCATGGCTTGTCTGCTTCCCTGGATCTTGCATCGTTTGTGCGGCAGTCGAATTGCCGAACAGGTCGTCCGAAGTGTGGAGTCGTGAAAGTAAGAAAAAAAAGAATCCGGCAGCCCCTAGTACGTTTTAAGCCGTATTTTGGGTGTGCCGTTATTGTGCCCCTTCCCCTGTGCCCATGGTATTTCAAGGGCGTAGTTATGTACGCGAGGTACTGGTTTCGCTATGTCACGAGGGCTGGGGTTGGGGCCGCATTGCTACGCCTGCTCAAAACGTGCCAGGCAGTCTTGTTGTAGGTTACTCCGGGCGCGCTTGGCAGTGTCCGGCTTTTTAACAGCCGTACTGGAGAGTTGCCTAAGAAGGCTGCTTTGTACTTCCGCTGTGAGAGCCGCCGTGTGCTCCTCTGTACGGAGGGAGCGTTCGGTGTTTACGTTGACCATGATTACTCCTCGAGGGCCTGGCATCTTGAGCTTGAGATATGCGTAGTGCGACACCGCATTGAACTTTGCAAATGCGGTTCGTCCGAGCAGGGCGTGATAGCCACTACGAAACATGACTATATCGAATATTAACTCTTCGCTTCGGAAATTGTCCGGGGATCCGAAGACCACGTCAAGTGTTACTGAGCCTGTACAGTTGGCTTCTACACCTGGTATAACGCCTTTAAAGGTCGTTTTTGTGGGCTTAATCCTTGAGGGATCTATGCCCATTTTTCGCACTGTATATCCTGGTAAAGCAGGTTCACGCTACTGCCGCCGTCCATGAGGACTCTTGTGAGATGAAATCCGTCGATGATTGGGTCGAGAACCAATGCGGCGAAGCCGCCATGACGGATGCTAGTGGGATGGTCCCTTTGATCAAAGGTGATCGGGCAGGAGGACCATGGGTTGAACTTTGGGGCGACTGGCTCCATCGCATATACGTCCCGTAGCGCACGCTTCCGCTTCCTCTTGGGAATGTGGGTTGCGTGTATCATGTTCACCGTCCGCACTTGTGAGGTAAAACCCTTCTGTCAATTTTTGTTCGGTGGCCTGGGCTCCTCCTCGTCGTCGCTATGCAGCCCCTTGTCTTTGTTTTCGGCTCTTAACTTGCCTGCCTGCTTGAACACCCAACAATCCCTGTTGGTGTGATTGGCTGGCCTTTCGGGGGTGCCATGGATCTGGCACAAGCGGTCGGGTATTCAGTCCAAACTGGACGGGCCCTGAGTATTCTTCTGGAATGGATTTTTCCGCTGACCGGATTTATAGCCTCTGAATCCGGCATTAACTGCCGTATCTTCATTGTTGTCGCTGCTAACGCGGCGTTTTTGCTTATTCCGACGTGTCCTGCCACTTTTGTCCTTGGTATCCGAAATACCAGGGTTCTTAGCTAAGTTATTACTGTGAGCTAGCCAGCTATCTTCTCCCGCGCAAAAGCGAGTCATGCGTGTCGTGAGGGCTACCATAGATTTCGGCTTTTCCTGTCCCAGGTGCCGGGCAAGCCACTCATCGCAGATGTTATGCTTAAAGGCTGCTAGGGCCTCTGCGTCCGGACAGTCGACTATCTGGTTTTTCTTTGTTAGGAACCGTGTCCAGAATTGCCTGGCCGATTCCTCTGGCTGCTGAATTATGTGGCTTAAGTCGTCGGAATCCGGTGGTCGCACGTAGGTGCCCTGGAAGTTGTCGAGGAATGCGGCTTCCAGGTCCTCCCAAGAACCGATTGAGTCTGCTGGCAAGCTGTTAAGCCAATACCGGGCCGGTCCTTTAAGTTTGAGCGGGAGGTATTTGATGGCGTGTAGATCATCGCCGCATGACATGTGGATGTGAAGGAGATAATCCTCGATCCATACCGCCGGATCTGTTGTGCCATCGTATGATTCGATGTTTACGGGTTTGAAACCTTCTAGGATTTTATGATCCATTACTTCATCTGTGAAGCATAGTGGGTGTGCGGAGCCCCTGTACTGGGCTATATCACGACGCAGCTCGGAAGAGCTATGTCTGTTGTGTTCGGCCCGGCCGGATTTGTTGTATCCGGAGTGAAGATCATCGTCACATGCCGTAGGGTGCCTGCGCGATCCGTAGATTGATCTTGTTTGTCTTGCATTATCCTCTAGTACGTCTCGCAGGTCTGGCGCGTTTTCCCATGCCTTAGTTGAGCGGCGTCGTGGCATGGCTTGGGTGGAGGGCTGAAAGGCCTCTCTGTCGCGGCCGCGAGGTGTCCGGTCTGCCATGTCGTGCGCTGGTGGTGTAGGCGCTTCCTCCTCTGATCGGGGTAGCGGCCTGCGCTTTGGGTAACTCTTGGAGGGGCGTTCGAGTTCATACTCTTCGGCCGCAAGGACTTCAGTCCATCTATCAGCTAGCAAATGTTGGTCAGCTCTAAGCTGTTGCTGCTTTTTCTTGAGGCTGTTTGCCGTGGCTAAAAGCCTGCGTTTGAAACACTCTTGTTCGGCGAGGTCTGATGGTACGATGAATTCGTCGTCATCGAGGCTTGCCTCGTCTTCGGAGGGAGGCATATAGTTATCATCCTCAACCTCTCGGTCTGCCGCTCTCTCATGAGGGCTGGCTTCTCCATCTTCCTGCGCCGAATCTTGATGGGGTAGGTGTTCTTCGGCACTATCCGGGGTAGTATTGTCTCCCGTGCCGGAATAGCCGTTTTTGCTTTGGCGGGATTTAGAGCGGCACCGCTGACGCCGGCGCTTTGGCTGTTTCTTGGAGGGGTCGTCCCCCGCTGTTCCATCACCATCTCCATCTTTTGGAGTGTCCACCATGTATATGTCATATGACGAGGTGGCCTTCCAGCGCCCTACAGGTGCTGGTTCCTGTTCGTCTCCTACATCGTCGTCCATACTGTCGATGTCTTTGGAGCCGAAATCGAGCATGTCGGTTAGATCGTCGACAGTGGCTACAAAGTGGGTGGTGGGTGGGTTTTGAATTTCTTCATCGTCCGTATCCCATTCTTGCTGACCGTAATCCGGCCAGGGCTCTCCTGATAAAGAGAGAGTTGTGAGAGAATTCAGGATGTCGCCAAAAGGCGAGTGCTGAAAGATGTCCGCGGCGGTGAACTCCATTATCGGTGCCCAATCGGATTCGATTGGCAGGGGCGCGGGGGGTTCGGAGTCCGGAGAAGAGTCCGGATCCTCGGAGTCATGAGTCACGTGGAGTGCGGGGTTGGCGTTTGGCTCGATCGCCTTTGAGATCGCAGCCCCCGAGGTGAAGTCCAACTGCTCATCCTCGATCGGCGCAGTAGGCTCCGAGTTAAGGGTCGGAACCGGTGCGTGTGCGGCCTCCAGGACACCGTTCGGAGGCAGAGCTAGATTATGCCCCTCGAGATAGTGCGGCACGCTTGGCCGTGGCTTGAACCCGTCGAAGATCAAGTCTCCGCGGATATCAGCCGTGTAGTTTAAGCCTCCAAACCTGACATGATGGCCAGGGGCGTAGCTTTCGATCTGCTCCAGGTGGCCAAGCGAATTGGGCCGCAGAGCGAAGCCGCCGAAGATGAAGATCTGTCCGGGGAGAAAAGTCTCACCCTGGACCTCATCGTTGTTGATGATCAAAGGAGCCATCGGGCCTAAAGGCGACGACACAGAGGAACTCTCAATGAAAGAACCAATGTCGGTGTCAAAACCGGCGGATCTCGGGTAGGGGGTCCCGAACTGTGCGTCAAGGCCGGATGGTAACATGAGACAAGGGACACTATGTTTTTACCCAGGTTCGAGCCCTCTCGATGGAGGTAATACCCTACTCCTGCTTGATTAATATTGATAATATGGGTAGTACAAGAGTAGATCTACCGTGAGATCAAGGAGGCTAAACCCTAGAAGCTAGCCTATGGTATGATTGTTGTGTATGGAGTTGATTGTCCTACGGACTACAACCCTCCGGTTTATATAGACACTGGATAGGGTTAGGGTTACACAGAGTCGGTTACAATGGTAGGAGATCCTGAATATCCGCACCGACAAGCTTGCCATCCACGCCAAGGAAAGTTCCATCCGGACACGGGACGAAGTCTTCAATCTTGTATCTTCATAGTCCAGTAAGGTATAGTCCGGCTACCCGAACACCCCCTAATCCAGGACTCCCTCACATCCATCTGAAATAAGTACCACTCTATTGCGACAATCAAAGCACCATCAAGATTGCCAACGACCCAGTTCAACACTCAAAGACAAAGCATATTGAAATTCGTCATCACTTTCTCAGAGATCATGTCATGAAGGAAGATATTGATATCATACATGTGAACACTGAAGAGCAACTGGCAGATATCTTCACAAAGCACTTGGATGAGAAAAGGTTTTGCAAGTTACAGTGTGAGCTAAATATATTGGAATCCTCAAATGTCATGTGATCAGGCACACATCCTAACACTTATGCATGTTGATGACTTAGATGTGCAACACACGAAGTAGTGTATATATTCAATCAATGAAGACTTACATTCTAAGTGTGAATACATTAATGCGAAATTTGACTTCGGAGCGCCACAATAATTATGCGCCGTGTCTGAATACATTAATGCGAAACTTAGTTGTTTCGTTGTTTCCTTTTCTTCTTTGTTGAGTCATAGGAACCACCGTACTGTTAAGTGGGGTCCCAGTGAACAAATTCAGAGTGACTGAAGTGATGCTCAACCAAAATCCTATGTCTTCGAGCGAAGACAATGAGAGCAAATCTTATCCAGAGCTGGATGAGTCAGCTTTGCTTATAGCCCAACACTACTGGAATCAGGTACTTTGCCATCTGCCAGCTCTTTGCCGTCAGCTAGCGGACGGCAAAGAAGCTCTTTGCCATTAGCTACCAAAAAGTAGACGGCAAAGAACTGGCTGATGGCAAAGACCTAATTTGCCATCAGCCAGTTCTTTGTCGTCGGCTAGCGGACGGCAAAGAGGGGGGGCACTGACGAGCTGCTTAAAAAAACCTAATGCCCCCCTCTTTGCCGTCCGCTAGCAGACGACAAAGAGCAAATAAGTGGACGGCAAAGGGGGGCGGACGGCAAAGAGGGAGGGACCCCACTAATGTTAACGGCCGCGCCCCACCCCGCCCCTCTCTCTCTTTCTCTCCTTGCTCTTCACACAAGCGCCGCCGCCCCCAGCACTCGCCGCCGCCCCACCACCCCACGCGCCGCCCCGTCGCCCCACCACCCCGCGCGCCGCCCCATCGCCCCCCGCCCCGTCGCCACTCCCGCCCGGCGCCCCACCGGCTCCCCGCCCCGTCGCCCCCGCCGCCCCCAGCACTCGCCGCCGCCCCGTCGACCACCACCCCGCGCGCCGCCCCGTCGCTCCACCACCCCGCACGCCGCCCGACCGCCCCCGCCCCGTCGCCACTGCCGCCCGGCGCCCCACCGGTCCCCCGCCCCGTCGCCCCCGTCACCCTGCCGTCTGGGCCGCCGCGCCCCGCCCCACCCCCCCCCCCCCGCGCCCCACCGTCCTGGCTGGGCCCGACCCCGTCGCCACTGCCGCCCGGCGCCGCCGCCCCAGGCCGCCCCGCCCCCTCCTCCACCGGCCCTGCCCCAGGTGAGCTCTGCCTCCTCTTTTTTTCCTTTTTCTGTTTTTTTAAGTTTTAGGTTTATGTTTAGTTTAGATTTAGTTTTAGTTTTAGTTTTAGGTTTAGTTTTAGGTTTATAGGTTTAGTTTTAGGTTTAGATTTAGTTTTTTCCCTTTTTCCTATTTTTTTAGTTTTAGGTTTAGGTTTAGTTTAGTTTTAGGAAAGAAGAAAAAGAAAAAAAGAGGAGAGGAGGAGAAGAAGAAGAGGAAAAAGGAAAGGAAGAAGAAGAGGAGGAGGAGAAGAAAAAAGAAGAAGAGGAAGAAGAAGAAAAACAAGAGGAGAGGAGGAGAAGAAGAAGAGGAAAAAGGAAAGGAAGAAGAAGAAGAAGAAGAAGAAGAAGAAGAAGAAGAAGAAGAAGAAGAAGAAGAAGAAGAAGAAGAAGAAGAAGAAGAAGAAGAAGAAGAAGAAGAAGAAGAAGAAGAAGAAGAAGAAGAAGAAGAAGGGAAAAAAGGAAGAAAAGGAAGAAAAGGAAGAAAAGGAAGAAGAGGAATAAGAAGAAAAGGAAAAAAGAGGGGGAAAACCCGACCCGACACGGTACCCCGACCCCGACCCGGCACCCCGACACGACACCCTGACCCCGACACCCCGACCCCGACCCCGACACCCCGACCCCGAGCCTGACCCGACACCCGACCCCTACCCGGCACCCCGAGACCCGACACCCCGACCCCAAGAACCCGACCCCGACCCCGACACCCCGACCCCGACACCGACCCGGCACCCCGACCCCGACCCGGCACCCCGACCCGACACCCCGACCCCGAGACCCCGACCCCGACCCCGACACCCCGATCGACCCTGAGCCTGACCCGACATCCCGACCCCGAGCCTGACCCGACACCCCGACCCCGAGCCTGACCCGACACCCCGACCCCAACACCACACCTCGACCCCGAAACAGCACCCCGACCCCGACACGACACTACCCCGACACCGACACGACACCCCGACCCCCCAACCCCGAAACAGCACCCCGACCCCGACACGGTACCCCGACACCGACACGACACCCCGACCCCCGACACCTCCTGAAAAGGTGTTCTTTGGCCTTCCAGAGGCCGACGGGGTCATATATTTGTGAATTATTAGTTAGGTCATATATTTTTTGATTTTGTTATGAAAAACATCATATATAATTGTGTTGATCGGGTAGTTTTAAATGTGCAGTTGTTTCATCGCTGCGAGGTTTGGCGTTCGACGGCCTCGCCATGCGTTTGACGAGCTCTGCCCCTTCATTCGTGGGTGAGCACAAATGACATGTCCTCCTCCCCCATTAATTATTTGATATATTCCGACGAAACTTGATATCTAGCTATATATGTGTCTTGAATCATCAGTATGCGTAACCAATATGTGTCTCCTGTTCAAAAGCGTCATAGTTATAAATATGCATGCATTTGCATATTTATAACCTTGATTCTTTCGAATTGTCCAACGCTATCCATGGACAGCCTGAGTATGTGTAGATTGGGTTCGTTTTCCCATATGCTTTGCTCCGGATCCGACGCATAAATTGCGTCAGTGCCTCCCCTGTTGTTCTCCGGGTACATATCCTCTCTGTTTATTGCAGAGACGTGTATCAGGAGAACAGCGGGGAGGTGCTGCCGAAATTTTGCGTCGGATCCGGAGCATAGCATGGGAAAATGAACCCAATCTACACATACACGGGTGGGATTAGGACCTATCATTACCTATTAGAGTGTAGGTTGCATGGACGTAATAAAATTGACAAAGTAGATCAACTGATGAATATATACTTGGCTGCCCCGGCCCCACCGGGTGAGATTATTGATAGTGTCTTGTGCAAGACGAGGGCAGACGTGGTGATCGGAAAGTTCTGGGTAATTTCTCCTTTACACAATTAAAAATCTTTAACTAGCAAGTTATTAATTGTACTAATTAATATTGTCTCATTTGATTGCAGACATTCTACAGGTGTGAGGAGGGATACGAGGAGGAGGCGGCAGATGTTATCCACAAGGAGTGCAAGTGCCTACTTCAGAACTTACGGCATGAGGTTCGGGTGCAGGCTGTTTGAGACTACTACGCTGGGCGTGGTATCAAGAAGCCCAAGCAGGAGTGCTGCGATAAGTTCTTGAGTAAGGAGCAGTACATGAAGGTAATTCTTAAGGCCTTGTACTTACTTCCTTCATTTAGTAAGTCATAGTCGTAGCGCTCAAGTTTCTATTTGCTAACTTAGTCCCCTCCGTGATGGTGTGCGGACCGGATGGATTGTTGGGAGGTGTTGGTCAATGCGTGGTGCTCAAAAGAATGGCTGGCCACCCACAAAGATGCCAAGGACAAACGTGCCCAAATGGAAGGTGTGCCACACCACCAAGGCAGCTCCAACTTATTTCAGTACAGGCGGAACTGGGTATGTGGTTTGCTTCATGATTCATGCAATTCATTCATCATGCTAGCTTTAGCCCTTTAATTACTAATTTACTTTGTTTCTCTCTTTCAGGCACGCTACAATAAGGTGGATAAAGTGCCAGAGGTGTACGACCTGTATGCCATGGCCCACACTGGCCCTTACAAGAAAGTCAAGGCATTCTCTGCGTCTGACCTCGATGATCCAAAGAACTTCACCAACATCTCCGCCCACGACAAGCTTGTGCAATATAGAGATCAGGGGAAGGCGAGGAAAGGGGAGGACTTTAACCCGAGCCAGGGTCCCATTGATACAGAGCTGCTGATGATATCTAGTGGCGGGAGGTCCCATGGCTCCATAGCCATGGGAGATGGACTTATCCGTTGTCCTAACACTCTCCCGGAGATCAAGGCACGCCAGTCGAGCTCCGCTCCTGAGATAAGGCCTCGTGAACGGCCAGTCCAACTCGCCTTCAAGGTTAGTTATACGTACTCAGCTATCTTTCTCCATTACATTGTGTGCGCTTCCATCAATGATTACAAATGGTCATGTGAGTGGTGTTGCAGGCTGCTATATAGAGTGAGAGAGATAGAACGGAGAAACTTCTGGCGGAGGCGGCGGAGAGGCAGCGGGAGTTGGAGGAGAGGATGACAAAGATGTTGGAGGAGGAGAGGGCACGGAATGACATGCAGGCAAGGGCCATGTACGAGGTACTTGTGGTAAGTTTCTTTTGCAGATTACTTGCTTGTCTTAACATTTAAGTCTCATTACTAACTAGTATGACTCTGTTTTGAAAACCCAATGTGCAGTCTGTGTGCGAGAAGTCCGGTCAGACTGCTCCGCCGATGCCAGTGATTGCTCCTGGGAGCACGGTGAGTTTAATTTGAATGGACATTACTTGCTAGTCTTAACATTTGAGTGTCATAATGCTAACGAGACATTGGAAATGATCTTTGGTGCAGCTTAACTCCAGAAACGCATCGCACGATCCTTCTCCAGCTACCGGCGCGAGCCAGCCCGCGCCTACACCTCCCTGATCATGGTAAGTTTCTCTAGTGTTTTGCTTAACAAATGCATAAAGACCAAGACTTAGCTTTATTTCCTCCAATATGCTTACCATAAAGACCTAGAGTTAGCTTCTTTTCCTCCAAAATGACTTAATAAGCTTACTGACCTCATAAACCATCCATTTTATCTAAGTTAGCTCTAAAACGATATGTACTTAGCTTACTTATGTCAAAAATTGCATAATTAACTTAGTTAGCTCATAAACGATCCATTTTACCTAAGTTAGCTCTAAAATGACTCATTTTACCTTAGTTAGCTTATAAGTGATCCAATTTATCCAAGTTAGCTCTAAAATGACCCATTTTACATAGATTAGCTCCTAAATGGTCCATTTTACCTACGTTAGCTTTAAAATGACCCATTTCACCTAGGTTAGCTCCAAAATGACCGATTTCACCTAGGTTAGCTCCAAAATGACCCATCTTACATAGGTTAGCTTATAAATGATCCAGTTTATCCAAGTTAGCTCTAAAATGACCCAATTTACCTAGAGTAGCTCCTAAACGATCCATTTCACCTAAATTAGCTCTTAAATGATCCATTTCACCTAAGTTAGCTAAAAACAATCCATTTCACCTTAGTTAGCTCAAAAACGTGGCATTTCACCTTAGTTAGCTCAAAAACGTGGCATTTCACCTTAGTTAGCTCATAAACGACCCATTTCAACTAAGTTAGCTCATAAATGATCCATTTCACCTAAGTTAGCTAAAAAACAATCCATTTCACCTTAGTTAGCTCAAAAACAATCCATTTCACCTTAGTTAGCTCATAAACGACCCATTTCAACTAAGTTAGCTCATAAATGATCCATTTCACCTAAGTTAGCTCATAAATGATCCATTTCACCTAAGTTAGCTCAAAACGATCCATATCACCTTAGTTAGCTCAAAAACGATCCATTTCACCATAGTTAGCTCAGAAACGATCCATTTCACCTTAGTTAGCTCAAACACGATCCATTTCACCTTAGTTAGCTCAAACACGATCCATTTCACCTTAGTTAGCTCATAAACGACCCATTTCAACTAAGTTAGCTCATAAATGATCCATTTCAACTAAGTTAGCTCATAAACAACCCATTTCAACTTAGTTAGCTCATATATGATCCATTTCACCTAAGTTAGCTCATAAATGACATATACTTCTTGTTCTAGTCTTCTTCTTGTTCTATTCACCTATTTCTACTTCTTGCTCATAAATGACATATATGATCCATTTCTAACTTTCTTATTTACCATTTTGCAGATTTCACTCACTTCATGGAAGCTAGCTTGCTATGATGGAGTGCTTGCTTTTTCTTTGCTAAAACTTTGCATTGTATCTAGCTTGCTATGATAGAACTTGCTATGTTGATGAAACTTTGCTATGTAATATGTATATGGAACAATGTGCATGGATGGAACTTGATGGAACTTGCTATGTTGATGAAACTTTGCTATGTAATATGTATATGGAATTATGTGCTGGATCTGTGATATGTTTGCTATTAAATATATCTATATATGTCATATATATTTGCTGTGAAAATTGTTGGATTAAAAAAAAGAAAAAAAGAGACAATATGCAGGCTCTTTGCCGTCTGCCACCGACGTCAAAGGGCTCTTTGCCATCAGCAGCAGACGGCAAAGAGGCCACGTGGCAGGCAACTGTGCTTCCTGGGAGGCTGACCAATTTGGTTAGTTTGCTTACAGTGGCTGACGGCAAAGGCTTTGCCGTCCGCGGCGGACAGCAAAGAATAAAAACTTTGCCTACAGTGGCGGACAGCAAAGGCCTGTCGTGTAGTGACATCGGCTGACATCATTCGGCGGGCGACAAAGGCCTTCCGAAGTTTGCCGTCAGCAGCGGATGGCAAAGGCCCGCCGTTAACCACTTAACGGAGTAACAACGCATTTATTGCCATCTACATTCTTTGCCGCCCGCTGCTGATGGCAAAGGCCCCTTTGCCGTTAGCCGCCCGAAGCGGACGATAAAGTAGCTCTTTGCCGGGCCTTACTTTGCCGTTCCCTTTTGCCGTCCGCGGCAGACGGCAAAGACCTTTGCCGTCAGCCATCCATGCCTTTGCCGTCTGTCGTGGCAGATGGCAAAGTAGCTGATTCCTGTAGTGCAAGTCAAGCTGCCGCGTGTGTTTGAAATCTGACCGTTGGAACACGTGTCAGTTCCTTAGTGACCCAGGGTCATTTCGGACAAATCAGGTCGGGTTGCCTAGTGGTTATAAATAGCCCACCCCCTACACCATAAATTGGTGTCCGCTCAGAGTTAGTGCACGGCTTTTGTCATTTTGAGAGGAACCCACCTCCGAAGCTTTTTAGAGAGAGATAAATCCTTGCGAGGACAAAGCCCAAACACCCAGCCTAGCCGATTGATTTCTCTTATGAATAAGTCGACTGATTTCTCCCGTGAGCCGTCAGATCTGTCTGATCGAGCGGCCCTAACGTTTCCCTTACCTCGCACATCCCTCTTTCAACTAACAATAATGCTCCACCTACGAAACTATTACAAATAACCTACGTAACGTTCCTTCTGATCCTCTCGCCCCCCTCCCCCCACCCGATTTCAACGGGGGTGGGTACCTCCTTCCCTCTAATCTCCAATGGAAAAACTCCAACTGGGCAATCCCTTCGTAAACCTACGTAACTTTGCGTGGATGTAGCATTGCTATTCAACTAAAGGCGGTTTTATGGCATGCGGATCCAGAGCCACGCGGATGCTTTGTCGCCGCCTTGCGTCAAGATTGCAAAATCGGTTATGTATACACAAAGTTTGATTTTCGTTTTTGTGTGTAATGCTTTCGTGTATCATGCAGATATACATGTTGGTGTCGAGTCAGATACATGTTCCGTGGGGTCGCTTAACAATGGAAAGCATGATCAGACATACAAATATACAACGAATGAGAAAAAATTATTCATTATGTTATTGTTGTTCTATCATTCTTACTTCGTGTTTCTTCTTATCTTTCCACGAAAAAGAACATACATTTTTAAGCATCATTTCGGTTGGAGAAAGAAAAGTGATCATCTTTTGTCCTTAAAGATTGAAGGCCTTCAATGATATCAACATTCCTGTCAGATTCAGGGCTCTGCAGGTCCAAAGAACGGTTTGAACTCTGGGGCGTGTGCGAAAATCTTAACCTTACCAGCCAACCAGTTCGTCGGCCCACAGCCTAGCTCGATGAACAAGGGAGAAGATGTACACAACAGTTTATCCAGGTTCATGCCACCTTACGGTGTAAGACCCTGCTTCTGCTTTGGGGTGGATTAGCCTCGCGAGGGGCTGAGGATAAACTAGTACAGAGGAAGAACAACCTCACGAGGTCTGTTCTTGTGTGGGTGTGAGCTGAGGATTTGATCCCCCTCTACGGTAGTGGCTAGCCTATATTTATAGTGGCCTTGGTCCTCTTCCTCCAAACGAAGGCGGGAAGGGATCCCATAGTGGCCAATTGAAGGGGGACAAGAAGTACATCCTATCCTGACGAAAGGTGGTCTTCGCCTGCAAAGCTTCTGGTCGTGACACCATGGTGGGCTCGGCGATGACATCTGTCCTGGCGGTCTTGGTCTTGTTGCATGAGAATGGAAACCTTTGGGAGATTCCTCGGGACCCCGCGCATGCGGTTGCCTCCTTAGCACCAAAGAGGAAACTTGCTGCTCTGCGCTCGCTGGCACCCGCCCGACCTTGGTCGTCATGACTTGCGTCACCTCAACCTCATGAGGTGGGCGCCTGCATAGGAATCTCCGGTACTCGGGAGGTAGCCTGGGGAGGCCGCTCCCTCCGGAGGTCTTGGTGTTGTCTGCCTCCCGAGGCTTCGCCCCTTGTCGGTGTTCGTCAGTGTCAAAACCGGCGGATCTTGGGTAGGGGGTCCCGAACTGTGCGTCTAAGGCGGATGGTAACAGGAGGCAGGGGACACGATGTTTACCCAGGTTCGGGCCCTCTCGATGGAGGTAATACCCTACTTCCTGCTTGATTGATCTTGATGATATGAGTAGTACAAGAGTTGATCTACCACAAGATCATAGAGGCTAAACCCTAGAAACTAGCCTATGGTATGATTGTTGTTGTCCTACGGACTAAACCCCCCGGTTTATATAGACACCGGAGGGGGCTAGGGTTACACAGAGTCGGTTACAAGGGAGGTGATCTTCATATCAGTATCGCCAAGCTTGCCTTCCACGCCAAGGAGAGTCCCATCCGGACACGAGACGAAGTCTTCAATCTTCTATCTTCATAGTCCAACAGTCCGGCCAAAGGATATAGTCTGGCCGTTCGGATACCCCCTAATCTAGGACTCCCTCAGTAGCCCCTGAACCAGGCTTCAATGACGATGAGTCCAGCGCGCAGATTGTCTTCGACATTGCAAGGCGGGTTCCTCCTCCGAGTACTCCATAGAAGATCTTGAACACAAGGATTGTGTCCGGCTCTGCAAAACAAGTTCCACATACCACCGTAGAGAGAATAATATTTCCACAAATCTAATCTGCTGACACACTCGATATCATGACAACATACCACGGCCCGGTCTCTATTCAAACCGTCATTATCATCCAGCCTTGGCGCATCTCGTGAGGCGGCCTCCTTGGCACGTCTTGTCGAAGCAGAGATCATGTCCCGTTATTACGTGTTTCTCATCAATACGGACGTGGGTAACCCAATCGTGCCTGTTGGTATGACTCCTCGATTGTAGGCAAGTCCCAAACGGTCACGAGGAGGACGCTTGGTATTTACCCTTATTATAAAGAGACCAAGGCCTATCCTTTTTACTCCTCGAACCCAATCGAATCCTTCCCCCGCCTCGAGTTCCAACACCCGAAGCTCAAGTGAGGCACTTCGGACCTTCAACCATGTCCGGATCCAACCTTCAAGGTCGGTGGATGGTGACGGAGGAAGACGTTAAAAAATTAAGAGAGGCCAGGTTTCTGACCGGCGAGATCCCGCACCGGCTGCCTGCTCGAGGGCAGGTCATTCCCACTCCCAAACCCAGCGAAAGCGTTGTGTTCGTATCTCACTTCCTCCGAGGGCTAGGCCTTGCTCTAGATCCCTTAGTGAGGGGGCTCATGTTTTACTATGGGCTGAATTTCCATGATCTGACTCCGGATTCTGTCCTCCACATCTCGTCGTTCATCGTCGTGTGTGAAGCTTTCCTCCGTATTACCCCTCACTTCGGCCTATGGCTCAAGACCTTCAAGGTGGAGCCGAAGATGATCCAGGGGCAGCACGCAGAGTGCGGAGGCACTGTAATAAGCAAAAGTGTCGATGCCCAATGGCGACAGGGTTCTTTTCAGGAGGTGTCCAGCTTATGGCAACGAGAATGGTTTTACATCACAGCTCCCAGGGGTACCAAGTGGGTGGCTCCTCCTGCTTTTCTCTCGGGCCCTCCGCCACCACTAGCATCATGGGTCAACAAGGGGCTGGACTAGGGGCCAGTAAAGGATGTGCCAATATTGCAGAGCCGCATCCAAGATCTCCTAGAGAGAGACATCAGTCTAGTCACGGTAATGCAAGTCATGTTAATTCGTCGAGTCTTGCCCTGCAAATGTCGTCCCCTCCGCATGTGGGAGTTCAACCCGGAGGGAGCGCGAGCTATCCATCATTTCCTCGGCATGACGCTCGAGGAGATGTACAAATTGTTCTTTGGACCACAAATAACGTGTCCGAACACCATCGAGGATGCGGGTTTGAACTGCAATCGTCCAGATACCCAAGTAAGTAGTCCTGTAACCGAACACGTTGTATCTTTATTTATCACAACATCATTCTGAAAAGTCGCTCTTTGACCAGGACTGGGTAACAAAGGCAAAGATGATCAGGTGTGCGACCCCCCTCCCCGAGGTCTCACCGGATCCTGTATTAGCCAGGATGCTGGAGCTCGCGCCTTATCAAGCGCCCTTAGGGGAAGACAAAGGGGGAAGAACGAGGCTAGTGCCTCCGTGAAGGAGGATAACCGGGGGGAAGAAACTGAAATTCCCCCTTCCCAAGGAAGGAAAAGGGCCGCCTCTGAAGACCCAGAGACAATGGTCTCCAAACGGGGGAAGAAATCTTCGCCAGAGGGTCCTGCTCCGGGGGATACCCCAGCCGCGCAATGCCCGCAAGGGGGTCAACCCTCAACCGAGCTGTAAGTAGAAAGGGGACTTTAATAATAAAAACGTCATGCTTTGCTTCTGGGGAAAATAACCGTAATATTTATCTTGTAGTCTGGATCATAGCCCTTCTCGGCAGAGTTCGTCTTCGGGGGATCTTCTTTTGGAGATGATGGAGAGCGAAACGCCTCCCCATGCCCTCCCGCCTTACGAGGCGGGCGACCCCGAGGTGTCGTCGCGGAGGGCTTCTCCTGATCCGGCAAGGCCAGAGGTTAATCTTTTGGCCACCCGAAGTCCTCAGTATCCGGCTCTTGAAGAGAGCAACCGAAAGAGTCCGGCACCGTCTGTTATGCGGTCGGACGCACTGAAGGATCTGCTAGAGCGAGCGGCTATCTCAGAAGTGCATCGTACTCTAATGGCTGAAGGATCTGCTAGAGCGAGCGGCTATCTCACAAGCGCATCGTACTCTAATGGGTACGGTGGTTGAGAGGATTTCATCCGCCAAAAGCAGGTTGCATGAAGCCTTTATGAGTCTGCTGAAAGGTTTTAAGGTACGTGAAATAGTGTGTATTTTTTACAGTACCGCACATGTTAAGGTGTGTCCTATGCAGATAGTAGCCCCTGAGACTCTGGTTGCTGTTGCAAACGGCGGCAAATAGAGGATCATAGTCCCAGGTAACAATCAGGCCACCCTTATATGCAGGTGGCGGAAGGTCCGGTGGCTAGCCGGACTGGTGAGTTTGCCGAGCTGAAGCGGCAACTTGATGCGGTGGATGCCGACATCGTGCTTGTCAACAAGCGGCTTGACGAGGCACAGGGTATGTGATTTCTCCAGTGATCGATACGTAGTAAGAGGAGCATGATGCCAGTATCTTTAATATGTTGCGCCTGCAAATGGAGTTGAGGCCCTAGAGACCCTTCGAGCGGAACTTGCCCGGGCCAAAGAACAAGCCAGGAAAAGTGACGCGGCCGCCCTGAAGGCGGTCAAGGAGCTGAGAGCTGAAAAGGCTGCTCATTGCCAAAGCAAGGAGGAAATAGCCAAGATGGTTGTGGAGTTGAAGGATGCCGCCGGCCGTTACGAGCTTCTCAAAAAGGAAGATCGAGCGAAGATGACGGACCTGGAGAAGGCCACCGTGGCGGCCAAGGACGCCCGCTACAATTAGAGCGATGAAGGAGGAGCTGCGTCACGCTGGGGATATCGCGGCTGGAAGCCCTTTATGCTGCGGATGAAGTTCGTAGATCCTAAGTACGCTCCTATGGATCAGATGTGGAGCTCTGCAGACGCTTATCTGGATTTGGCATCAAGTGACGCTGATGCGGCCGAATACTTCAAAGATCAAAAAGATCGCGAAGTGGAAAAGCTGTTCTAGTCACAATTTAACGTTCTAGCGCGTTTGCTTCCTTTGAATGAGCAGATGGCCGAATGGGACGAGCTCCATAGGTTGTCCGGGATCGCCACGAGGTCTGTTGTGGATCATCTATGGCCGGAAGGGCCAAGGCCGAGCAGTTATTTTAGTTTGGTGCAGCAGTTCCTTGGTGCTGTGCCGTGCATCGACGCTATGAAGTGGTCGGCGTGCATCGAGGGTGCGTGGATGGCGCTTGCCCGTGTCAAGACATACTGGGCGGAGATGGAAGCCACCGCAATTGCAACCCCGAGTTCGGCCGTTAGCCGAGTAGCTGCCGAGCACTACTTTGACGAAGTCCTTGAAGGCGCTCGTTCAATAGAAGCTCAGTGCTCGAAGAATATTATGTTTTAGTGACATGTATTCCCATTGAAAAACAATGTTTTACTGAATTGTAAAGGCTATCTTTATACTTTTGCCTGAAAGTATTATGATGCCTCATGTGCGGCCGTTTATGTATATATGTATATAACCTGAAAGTTTGCAGTCGTCGGCTTCAGCCCCCCTGCATAATGCATGGGTGTTCGTAGAAGATGCGTGTTCACACTTGATCCAACGTCTTGGTCCATTAAGGAGGTGATAGCGCAGCGAACCAGGCAATCGGACCATATTGCTTTAACACTTTCACTTAGCCATAGGAGTTTGACAGTGGGGCTACTATATAGCCCCTGGTGGCTCCGCGCTCATCCGAATACGGGGCGCGTACATGCCTGGTTGGGAAATGGCCCTTCGTTAATGCGGAGGAATCTCAAAGATTCTGCTAGGTCATCGAGTAGTTGACCAGTCTCGCGCTTTATCATGACAGTCAGTTTTCGGCTTTCTCTACGGAGGTGCTCGTCCGGCCGAACCAGGGCACAATCGCAGTAGTTCTCCTGGTGCTGCCTTAGCCGATAGAGCGGAACGTAAGGTAGTAAAACACAGGAGCCGGGCAAACCCAACATTTGACCAAAGACATGATTCGGTGTTGATGCATATAAGGCCAAAGTCGTGACACCGAACACTCCCTAAGGTATTCGGTCTTTGAAATATATACCGGGCTAAATGATGCCATTGGATTATGAGCCCCTAGTGTCCGGGTACGAGCAATATTCTAACGTGGCCACATGCCAAGAACGTCAGCATCCTTCTCGGTTGTATTGATAATCCGGAGGATGTGAACAACAAAAGACTGTAAAAAAGGTTTACGTAGGGTCTTAATCTAAAGAGAAACCTTTGAACGGGTCCCTGCTGCACGTCTGCGCCTATGTCTCCGTTGTGCCGTATCCTGGACGGGTGTAGCACGATTGTCATCTGTAAAAGAGAGGAACTTAGTTGAAAGTTGTCGTGCAAAAAATTGGCTAGTATAAATAAACCATTTAAAAGTCAAGATGGGTAAAGTTGAGCCAAATTATCGCTAAGAAGCCCCTAGTATCATCTATAAGGGTATAACCATCAAACCAATCTCTATCCAATGATTAGCCGGACTCGTCTAACTGTGTCCGTGGTCTTAACGACCGGTTATCTATTCTGGTGGTGAGGTCGTCTAGTGTTCGGCTGTTAAAGTAGCCGTACATTCTTCTGCTCGTAAGGAGCGCTCAACATTTCCATGTACTGTGATGATGCCACGCGGACCGGGCATTTTAAGCTTGAGAAAAGAGTAATGCGGTATTGCATTAAAACGAGCGAAAGCTGATTGTTCGAGTAGTGCTTGATAGCCACTTTGGAATGGAGCAATGTCGAACATTAACTTTTCGCTTCGGAAGTTGTCGGGCGAGCCGAACACAACATCTAGTACTAGAGAGCCCGTGCAGCGGGCCTCTGTGCCTGGTATTACTCCCTTGAAGGTAGTATTGCTGTGGCTGATTTTTGTTGGGTTTATCCTCATTTTGCGGATGGTGTCCTGATATATCAGATTTAGACTACTGCCACCGTCCATAAGGACTCGTGTGAGATGGTATCCGTTTATAATTGGGTCCAGCACCAAGGCAGCTGATCCTTCATGTCGGATGCTTTAGGTGATCCCTGCGATCAAAAGTGACCGGGCAGGCCGACGAGGGGTTGAACTCAGGGGTAACGGGCTCTACGGCTCGTGTATTTAGAGTGCATATTTGCTTCTCCTGTTTGTCACGTGGATCACGTTTACTGTTTTGACTTTTGGTGGGAATTTTTTTATCCCCCAGTGCCTTGCTGGCGAGGCTCGTCCTCGTCTTCGCTCAGTGTGTCCTCCCCCTTGTGTTCGGCGTTTAGCTTGCTGGCTTGCTTGAAGACCCAGCATTCTCTGTGGGTATGATTTGCAGGTTTATCGAGGGTGCCGTGGATCTGACATAGTTTGTCTAGAATCTTGTTTAGGCTGGTCGGTCCATCTCTGTTGCCTTTAAAGGTCTTTTTCCGTTGACCCGGTCGAGAGCCCCTGAATCCAGCGTTTACCGCCGTGTTATCTGGGCTGTCTTGTTTGTTCCGGCGCTTGTTTTTACTGCGTCGTGGTTTTCCATTGCCATCCCTGACTTCAGATGTGCTTGGGTCGCTGGTGCTGCTTCGGGCTAACCAGCTATCCTCGCCCGTGCAAAAGCAGGTCATGAGGCTTGTTAGGGCTGCCATTGTTCTTGGTTTTTTTTGGGCGAGGTGTCTGGCAAGCCATTCGTCTCGGACGCTGTGCTTGAAAGCTGCTAAGGCTTCGGTGTCCGGACAGTCGACAATTTGATTCTTCTTAGTGAGAAACCTGTTCCAAAGCTTTCGGGCTGACTCTCCGTGCTGTTGAATTATATGAATCAAATCGTCTGTGTCCGGAGGTCGGACATAAGTCCCTTGAAAATTAGCCCGAAAAGCATCCTCGAGCTCCTCCCAACTTCCAATGGAGTTTTCGGGGAGGCTTTTTAGCCAGTGCCGAGATGGTCCTTTGAGATTGAGGGGCAAGTACTTGATGGCATGGAGATCCTCTCCGCGAGCCATATGAATATGGAGGATAAAGTCCTCAATCCAGACCCCTGGGTCTGTAGTCCCGTCGTATGCATCTATGTTCACTGGTTTGAAGCCTTCTGTTAATTGATGGTCCAGTACTTCATCGGTGAAACATAGGGGGTATGCGGCACCCCTGTATTTAGCTGTACCATGGCGTTCGGACGGTTGTAATAATTGGTTTTGGTTGGGTGCTGGAGCGTGTTTCCTTGATCCGTAGATGGATCTGGTTGCGCCGGCCCTTTATTGCGAGTACTCGCTGTGTGGCCTCGTTGGCCGCTCTATCGCGGCCACGAGGTCGTCGATCCGACCGGTCGGCAGTTTTATTTTTTGGCTGTGGGGGCTCTAAGGCCTCATCGTTGAATTCAGGCAGCAGCTTTCGCTTTGGGTAGCTCTTCGTGTGGCGACTGCCACCATACTTTTCTGCCGTATCGAGCAGTTTGTTCCATCTACTGTTGAGTGTGTTTTGTGCGGCCTTGAGCCTTTGCTTCTGCTTCTTCAAACTCCTCGCAGTGGCGATAAGCCTTCTATGGAGGTTCTCTTGCTCCAGCTGCCTTTCCCGGATGATGTGTTCATCGTCATCTGGACTGTTCTCTTCTCCGGAGACGGGTTGATTAGCTTGACGCTCGGCATCGTCGTGTTTGAACAGCGGCTCCGTACATTGTTCGTCGTCCGCTGGCCCACCCTGCTCTATCGCTGGGTCTATTTGGTCGTCGTTTCCTCTGGAGTCGACCGGGGTATTGTTTTTTCTTGCACTGTTATCACTGTTTTTGCCGAGGCGGGATTTGGAGCGGCGCCTGCGGTGCCGCTTTGATTGCTTCTCGAGGGAGCTATCTTTCGCTGCGTCCTTCGGTTCCTCGTCATCATTTTCTTTGGGTGTATCCACCATGTATATGTCATGTGATGAAGTGGCGGTCCAGCGCCCTGTTGGTAGTGGTTCTTGTTCGTCTCCTGCATCATTGTCCATACCATCGATGTCTTCGGATTCGAAGTCGAGCATGTCGGTTAAATCATCGACAGTGGCTACTAAGTGGGTGGTGGGTGGGGAGTGAATTTCTCCGTCATCCGCATCCCATTCTAGTCGGACAATAGTTCGGCCAAGGTTCTCCTGACAGGGAAAGAGACCTTAACGAGTTTAGTACATCACCGAAGGGCGAGTGCTGAAAGATATCCGCGAAGGTGAACTCCATGATCGGCGCCCAATCGGATTCGATAGGCATGGGCACAGGCGGTTCAGAGTCCGTGGCTGGAGATGAGTCCATTGGTTCGGCGTCACGGCTCTCGTGAGGGGTAAGGTCAGTATTCGGCTCTATCGCCATTGAGGGTGCGGCCTCCAAGGCAGGGTCTATTCGCCCATCCTCGGATGGCGTAATCTGTTCTGTATTGAAGGCCGGAGTAGTTGCTGGCGTGATTGTTGGGGAACGTAGTAATTTCAAAAAAATTCCTACGCACACACAGGATCATGGTGATGCATAGCACGGCGGTAGAACCAGTCCCGCGTAAGCATACGCGTAATGTCGGTCCGCCACTTCATCCAACAATATCGCCGAAGCAAAGTATGACATGCTGGTAAGCAGTATGACTTATATCGCCCACAACTCACTTGTGTTCTACTCGTGCATATAACATCAAACCATAAAAACCTGGCTCGGATGCCACTGTTGGGAACGTAGTAATTTCAAAAAAATTCCTACGGACACACAGGATCATGGTGATGCATAGCAACAAGAGGGGAGAGTGTTGTCTACGTACCCTCGTAGACCGAAGCGGAAGCGTTGACGCAACATAGAGGAAGTAGTCGTACGTCTTTCCGGTCCAACCGATCCAAGCACCGTTACTCCGGCACCTCCGAGTTTTTAGCACACGTTCAGCTCGATGACGCTCCCCGGGCTCCGATCCAGCAAAGCTTCGGGGAGGAGTTCCGTCAGCAAGACGGCGTGGTGACGATCTTGATGTTCAACCGTCGCAGGGCTTCGCCTAAGCACCGCTACGATATGATCGAGGTGTAATATCGTGGAGGGGGCACCGCAAACGGCTAAGGAACGATCACGAGGATCAACTTGTGTGTCTATGGGGTGCTCCCTGCCCCCGTATATAAAGGAGTGGAGGAGGGCAGGGCCGGCCCTCTCTATGGCGCGCCCTAGGGAGTCCTACTCCCACCGGGAGTAAGATTCCCCCTTTCCTAGTCCAACTAGGAGTCCTTCCATGTAGTAGGAGTAGGAGACAAGGAAGGGGAAAGAAGAAGGGAAGGAAGGAGGGGGTGCAGCCCCTCCCCCTGGTCCAATTCGGACTAGGCCTTGGGGGGGCGCGCGGCCTGCCCTAGGCAGCCCCCTTCTCTTTCCCGTATGGCCCAATAAGGCCCAATATTTTTCCCCCGTATTCCCGTAACTCTCTGGTACTCCGAAAAATACCCGAACCACTCAGATCCTTTCCGATGTCCGAATATAGTCGTCCAATATATCGATCTTTACGTCTCGACCATTTCGAGACTCCTCGTCATGTCCCTGATCTTATCCGGGACTCCGAACTCCTTAGGTACATCAAAACTCATAAACTCATAATATAACTGTCATCGAGACCTTAAGCGTGCGGAACCTATGGTTCGAGAACAATGTAGACATGACCGAGACATGTCTCCGGTCAATAACCAATAGCGGAACCTGGATGCTCATATTGGCTCCTACATATTCTACGAAGATCTTTATCGGTCAGACCGCATAACAACATACGTTGTTCCCTTTGTCATCGGTATGTTACTTGCCCGAGATTCGATCGTTGGTATCCTATACCTAGGTCAATCTCGTTACCGGCAAGTCTCTTTACTCGTTCCGTAATACATCATCCCACAACTAACTCATTAGTTGTAATGCTTGCAAGGCTTAAGTGATGTGCATTACCGAGAGGGCCCAGAGATACCTCTCCGACAATCGGAGTGACAAATCCTAATCTCGAAATACGCCAACCCTACATCTACCTTCGGAGACACCTGTAGAGCTCCTTTATAATCACCCAGTTACGTTGTGACGTTTGGTAGCACACAAAGTGTTCCTCTGGCAAACGGGAGTTGCATAATCTCATAGTCATAGGAACATGTATAAGTCATCAAGAAAGCAATAGCAACATACTAAACGATCGGGTGCTAAGCTAATGGAATGGGTCATGTCAATCAGATCATTCACCTAATGATGTGATCCCGTTAATCAAATAACAACTCTTTGTCCATGGTTAGGAAACATAATCATCTTTGATTAACGAGCTAGTCAAGTAGAGGCATACTAGTGACACTCTGTTTGTCTATGTATTCACACATGTATTATGTTTCCGGTTAATACAATTATAGCATGAATAATAAACATTTATCATGAAATAAGGAAATAAATAATAACTTTATTATTTCCTCTAGGGCATATTTCCTTCAGTGGTTTCCCGAACACTGTCTGACGGCAGAGCTATATCGTGCCTGTCGTGATCGTACAACACACCTGGCATGGGCCCGAGTCCGTCGAAGATCAAGTCTCAACGGATATTGGCAGTGTAATTCAAGTTTTCGAACCTGAACTGGTGGCCAGGGGCGTAGCTCTCGGTCTTCTCCAGATGGCCAAACGAGTTGGCCCGCAGTGTGAAGCCGCCGAATACAAAGATCTGTCTGGGGAGGAAGACCTCACCCTGGACCGCATCGTTATCAATGATCGAAGGGGCCATCAAGCCTTACGGCGACAGCATAGTGGAACTCTCAATGAAAGCACCAATGTCGGTGTCAAAACCGGTGGATCTCGGGTAGGGGGTCCCGAACTGTGCGTCTAAGGCGGATGGTAACAGGAGGCAGGGGACACGATGTTTACCCAGGTTCGGGCCCTCTCGATGGAGGTAATACCCTACTTCCTGCTTGATTGATCTTGATGATATGAGTAGTACAAGAGTTGATCTACCACAAGGTCGTAGAGGCTAAACCCTAGAAGCTAGCCTATGGTATGATTGTTGTTGTCCTACGGACTAAACCCCCCGGTTTATATAGACACCAGAGGGGGCTAGGGTTACATAGAGTCGGTTACAAGGGTGGAGATCTTCATATCAGTATCGCCAAGCTTGCCTTCCACGCCAAGGAGAGTCCCATCCGGACACGAGACGAAGTCTTCAATCTTCTATCTTCATAGTCCAACAGTCCGGCCAAAGGATATAGTCCGGCCGTCCGGATACCCCCCAATCCAGGACTCCCTCAGTGTCAAAACCGGCGGATCTCGGGTAGGGGGTCCCGAACTGTGCATCTAAGGCGGATGGTAACAAGAGGCGGGGGACACAATGTTTACCCAGGTTCGGGCCCTCTCGATGGAGGTAATACCCTACTTCCTGCTTGATTGATCTTGATGATATGAGTATTACAAGAGTAGATCTACCACGAGATCGTAGAGGCTAAACCCTAGGAGCTAGCCTATGATTATGATTGTTGTTGTCCTACGGACTAAACCCTCCGGTTTATATAGACACCGGAGGGGCTAGGGTTACACCGAGTCGGTTACAAGGGAGGAGATCTACAGATCCGATTTGCCAAGCTTGCCTTCCACGCCAAGGAGAGTCCCATCCGGACACGGGACGAAGTCTTCAATCTTGTATCTTCCTAGTCCAACAGTCCGGCCAAAGGATATAGTCCGGCTGTCCAAGGACCCCCTAATACAGGACTCCCTCAGTAGCCCCTGAACCAGGCTTCAATGACGATGAGTCCGGCGCGCAGATTGTCTTTGGCATTGCAAGGCGGATTCTTCCTCCGAATACTCCATAGAAGATTTTGAACACAAAGATAGTGTCCGGCTCTGCAAAACTAATTCCACATACCACCATAGAGAGTACAATATTTCCACAAATCTAATCTGCTGACAAATTTCATAGCATGACACCACGCCACGACCCAATTGTTATTCGAACCGTTTTTCTCAACCAGCAACTGCACATATTGCGAGGCAGTTTTCTTGGCACGTCTTGTTGAAGCAGAGATCGTGTTCCCTTATCACGGGATTCTCATCAATACGGACGTGGGTAGCCCAACCGCGCCATTAATCACGGCGATTGGGGAATAACTGATTTTACGAGGCAGGCGGGGAGGCGCACAACCTCCTCCGCCCTTATAAAGGGACAAAGACCCCTCCTTTCTACTCACGCCTTCTTCTTCCCTGCCTGTCCATTCTTGCGTACTCGAGCTCCAACGTCCAAGTTCGCATTTTCTCCGCAAAACCACTCCAAACATGTCCGGAGCGGGAGGCAAGTGGATGGTCTCCTCCGTTATGGAGGAGAACATTACGAAGCTCCGGGAAACCGGATACTTGGCTGCAGATATCGCGCACCGGCTCCCAGATGCGGGGAAGATCGTCCCTACTCCAGAACCTCACGAGAGGGTTGTATTCCTCACTCACTTCATCCGTGGACTGGGATTTCCCCTTCACCCATTTGTCTGCGGGCTCATGTTCTATTACGTGCTGGATTTTCATGATCTGGCCCCCAATTTCATCCTCAACATCTTGGCGTTTATCGTCATGTGCGAGGCCTTCCTCCGCATCAAGCCCCACTTCGGCCTATGGCTGAAGACCTTCAACGTTAAACCGAAGGTGGTGGTCGGCCAGCAAGTGGAGTGCGGAGGCGCCATGGTGGGCAAGATGCCCAACATCACCTGGCTCGAAGCTCCTATGTGGAGACCATAAAGGGGAGGCAATCGGGGTGGTTCTACATCACCGAGCCGCGTGCCACCAACTGGGCGGCGGCCCCCGAATTTTGATCCGGCATACCCATGCGGCTCACCTCCCGGAAAGAGAAGGGCATGTCCTGGTGTTCGTCGGTGGAGCTGACCGGACTACAGAAATGTATCAGGAATATGATAAGCAAGAAAATCAAGCTTGTCAACATGGTCCAAGTCATGCTCTTCCGCCAGATCCTCCCGTGTCAAAGTCGGGAATTCAATCTGTGGGAGTTCGAGTCGGCCAAGCACACGACACTCCGAGAGCTCTTCGACACGACGCACAAAGACGTCTGGAAGTTGCTATTCAAGGGCGCCGAGGTACCTCCTTCTCTTACCGAGGATCGCGGACTCAGCGCAAAGCGCCCTGCCAATCCGGTAAGTCTTTTATATCTCGCAAAATGTTTCTTTGCCCAGCATAATAGGGTGAGGGGTCTGAGCCTCCATGCCATTTTAACAGGATTGGGTAGCGACAACGGAGCAGATCGACTGTCCAGCCCCCCTGCCCGAAGATCCAACAGTTGCTCTCCTAACGGAGATGTTGGTTCCAGCACCTTACGAGGCGCCGGAGAAAAAGGCCAAGAAGAAGGCCACGGGGACCAGGAAAGGTCTCTGGTGCAAGGTCATGTCGGACTCATCATCCGAAAACACCGAGGCGCGCTCCTCCCATTAAAATGAGGAGGAGGAAGAGGAAAGTCCCCCCCCCCAAGTCGGGGGAGACAAGAAAAGGAAGGCCGCCCCATCTGGGGAGGCCGAAGGGTCCAAGAAGGGAAGGACCCTCCTTCCAGACTGCTCCACAACAGCCACTTTCAGCGACGAGGAGTGGTGGCTGATATGTCTACAACGTATCTATAATTTATGAAGTATTCATGCTATTATACTATCCTTCTAGGATGTTTTTGAAGGAAATATGTCCTAGAGGCAATAATAAAGTTATTATTTGTTTCCTCATATATCATGATAAATGTTTATTATTCATGCTAGAATTGTATTAACCGGAAACATAATACATGTGTGAATATATAAACAAACAGAGTGTCACTAGTATGTCTCTACTTGACTAGCTCGCTAATCAAAGATGGTTATGTTTCCTAACCATGAACAAAGAGTTGTTATTTGATTAACGAGGTCACATCATTAGTTGAATGATCTGATTGACATGACCCATTCCATTAGCTTAGCGCCCGATCGTTTAGTATGTTGCTATTGCTTTCTTCATGACTTATACATGTTCCTATGACTATGAGATTATGCAACTCCCGTTTACCGGAGGAACACTTTGTGTGCTACCAAACATCACAACGTAACTGGGTGATTATAAAGGCGCTCTACAGGTGTCTCCAAAGGTACTTGTTGGGTTGGCGTATTTCAAGATTAGGATTTGTCACTCCGATAGTCGGAGAGGTATCTCTGGGCCCTCTCGGTAATTCACATCACATAAGCCTTGCAAGCATTGCAACTAATATGTTAGTTGTGAGATGATGTATTATGGAACGAGTAAAGAGCCTTACCGGTAACAAGATTGAACTAGGTATTGGATACTGACGATCGAATCTCGGGCAAGTAACATACCGATGACAAAGGGAACAACGTATGTTGTTATGCGGTCAGACCGATAAAGATCTTCGTAGAATATGTAGGAGCCAATATGGGCATCCAGGTCCCGCTATTGGTTATTGACCGGAGACATGTCTCGGTCATGTCTACATTGTTCTCGAACCATAGGGTCCGCACGCTTAAAGTTACGATGACAGCTTTATTATGAGTTTATGTATTTTGATGTACCGAAGGTTGTTCGGAGTCTCGGATGTGATCATGGACATGACAAGGAGTCTCGAAATGGTTGAGACATAAAGATCGATATATTGGATGGCTATATTCGGACACCGGAATTGTTCCAAGTGGTTTCGGAGAAAACCGGAGTGCCGGAGGGGTTACCGGAACCCCCCGGGGAAGTATTGGGCCTTAGTGGGCCTGAGGGGAGAGAGAGGGAAGCAGCCCAGGAGGTGGCGCGCCCCCCTCATGGGGAGTCCGAATAGGACTAGGAGGGGGGGCGGCCCCCCTTTCCCTCTCCCTCTCCCTCTCTTTCCTTCCCCCTCTCTCTTCCTAGTTGGACTAGGAAAGGGGAGTCCAACTCCCACTAGGAGGAGGACTCCCCCTACCTTTTGCGCGCCCCATAGGGCCGGCCGGCCTCCCCCTACCTCCTTTATATACGGGGGCAGGGGGGCACCCTAGTACACACAAGTTGATCTTCGTGATCGTTCCTTAGCCGTGTGCGGTGCCCCCTCCACCATATTCCACCTCGGTCATATCGTTGCGGTGCTTAGCCGAAGCCCTGCGTCGGTAGAACATCATCATCGTCATCACACCGTCGTGCTGACGGAACTCCTCCCCGAAGCTTTGCTGGATCGGAGCCCGGGGAGCGTCATCGAGCTGAACGTGTGCTAAGAACTCGGAGGTGCCAGAGTAACGGTGCTTGGATCGGTTGGATCGGGAAGACGTATGACTACTTCCTCTACGTTGCGTCAACACTTCCGCTTCGGTCTACGAGGGTACGTAGACAATACTCTCCCCTCTCGTTCTATGCATCACCATGATCTTGCGTGTGCGTAGGAATTTTTTGAAATTACTACGTTCCCCAATAGTGGCATCCGAGCCTACGTTTTTATGGTTTGACGTTATATGCACGAGTAGAACACAAGTGAGTTGTGGGCGATATAAGTCATACGGCCTACCAGCATGTCATACTTTGGTTCGGCGTTATTGTTGGATGAAGCGGCCCGGACCAACATTACGCGTACGCTTACACGAGACTGGTTCTACCGCCGTGCTTTGCACACATGTGGCTGGCGGGTGTCAGTTTCTCCAACTTTAGTTGAACCGAGTGTGGCTACGCCCGGTCCTTGCGAAGGTTAAAATGGCATCAACTTGACAAACTATCGTTGTGGTTTTGATGCGTAGGTGAGATTGGTTCTTGCTTAAGCCTGTAGCAGCCACGTAAAACTTGCAACAAACAAAGTAGAGGACGTCTAACTTGTTTTTGCAGGGCATGTTGTGATGTGATATGGTCAAGGCATGATGCTAAATTTTATTGTATGAGATGATCATGTTTTGTAATTGATTTATCGGCAACTGGCTGGAGCCATATGGTTGTCACTTTATTGTATGCAATGCAATCGCCCTGTAATGCTTTACTTTATCACTAAGCAGTAGCGATAGTCATAGAAGCATAAGATTGGCGAGACGACAACGATGCTACGATGGAGATCAAGGTGTCGCGCCGATGACGATGGTGATCATGACGGTGCTTCGGAGATGGAGATCACAAGCACAAGATGATGATGGCCATATCATATCACTTATATTGATTGCATGTGATGTTTATCTTTTTTATGCATCTTATCTTGCTTTGATTGACGGTAGCATTATAAGATGATCTCTCACTAAATTATCAAGAAGTGTTCTCCCTGAGTATGCACCGTTGCCAAAGTTCATCGTGCCCACACACCACGTGATGATCGGGTGTGATAAGCTCTACGTCCATCTACAACGGGTGCAAGCCAGTTTTGCACACGCAAAATACTCGGGCTATACTTGACGAGCCTAGCATATGCAGATATGGCCTCGGAACACGGAGACCGAAAGGTCGAGCGTGAATCATATAGTAGATATGATCAACATAATGATGTTCACCATTGAAGACTAATCCATTTCACATGATGATCTGTTATGGTTTAGTTGATTTGGATCACGTGATCACTTAGAAGATTAGAGGGATGTCTATCTAAGTGGGAGTTCTTAAGTAATATGATTAATTGAACTTAAATTTATCATGAACTTAGTCCCTGATAGTATCTTGCTTGTTTATGTTGATTGTAGATAGATGGCCCGTGCTGTTGTTCCGTTGAATTTTAATGCGTTCCTTGAGAAAGCAAAGTTGAAAGATGATGGTAGCAATTACATGGACTAGGTCCATAACTTGAGGATTATTCTCATTGCTGCACAGAAGAATTACATCCTGGAAGCACCGCTAGGTGCCAGGCCTGTTGCAGGAGCAACACCAGATGTTATGAACGTCTGGCAGAGCAAAGCTGATGACTACTCAATAGTTCAGTGTGCCATGCTTTACGGCTTAGAACCGGGACTTCAACGACGTTTTGAACGTCATGGGGCATATGAGATGTTCCAGGAGTTGAAGTTAATATTCCAACAGAATGCCCGGATTGAGAGATATGAAGTCTCCAATAGGTTCTATAGCTGCAAGATGGAGGAGAATAGTTCTGTCAGTGAGCATATACTCAAAATGTCTGGGTATTGTAATCACTTGATTCAACTGGGAGTTAATCTTCCGGATGATTGCGTCATTGACAGAATTCTCCAATCACTTCCACCAAGCTACAAAGGCTTCGTGATGAACTATAATATGCAAGGGATGGATAAGACAATTCTCGAGCTCTTCGCAATGCTAAAGGCTGCGGAGGTAGAAATCAAAAAGGATCATCAAGTGCTGATGGTTGTCGGTGTCAAAACCGGCGGATCTCAGGTAGGGGGTCCCGAACTGTGCGTCAAGGTCGGATGGTAATAGGAGACAAGGGACACTTTATTTTACCCAGGTTCGGGCCCTCTCGGTGGAGTTAAAACCCTACTCCTGCTAGATTAATATTGATGATATGGGTAGTACAAGAGTGGATCTACCACGAGATCAAGGAGGCTAAACCCTAGAAGCTAGCCTATGGTATGATTGTGTATGATGATGATTGTCCTACGGACTACAACCCTCCAGTTTATATAGACACCGGATAGGGTTAGGGTTACACAGAGTCGGTTACAATGGTAGGAGATCTCGAATATCTGCACACCTAGCTTGCCTTCCACGCCAAGAAAAGATCCTTCCGGACATGGGACGAAGTCTTCAACTTTGTATCTTCATAGTCCTGGAGTCCGGCTAAAGGTATAGTTCGGCTATTCGAACACCCCCTAATCCAGGACTCCCTCAGTAGCCCCTGAACCAGGCTTCAATGACGACGAGTCCGGCGTGCAGATTGTCTTCGGCATTGCAAGGCGGGTTCCTCCTCCAAGTTCTTCAAGAAGATTATAAACACCACAGAATAGTGTGCGGCTCTGCAAAATAAGTTTCCACATATTGCCATACAGAGAATAATATTAACACAAATCAAATCTGCTGACGTATCCCACAGTGTGTCATAACACTGCAGCCAAGCCTTCTATATAATTTTTTTCATTGTTCCACCTCAGCTCGTATAGCGAGGCGGTTTCTTTGGCACGTCTTGTTGAAGCAGAGATCGTGTGTCCCCCCTTAACGGGATTCTCATTAATACTGACGTGGGTAACCCACTCGTGCCTGTTAGGACGTCTTGCCTTAATTAAAGGCTAGTCCAAGACGGTTACGGGGAGGGCGCTTGATATTCCGCCTCTTATAAAGAGACCAAGGCCCTGTTCCCCCGCTTCTATTCTCAAAACAAGTTCGCCCGTCGCCTCGAGTTCCAGCACCCTAGGCTTCCAGATTCCGAGCGCACGGATCTTCGACAATGTCCGGCTCCGACCTCCAAGGCCGATGGATGCCCTCCTCTGTTACGGTGAGGACGTATCAAGATTGAGGGAAGCTAGATTCCTGACCAGGGAAATTCCCCACAGGCTACCTGTTCAAGGACAGGTGATCCCTAGCCCTCGGCCCGGCGAGAGTGTGGTATTTATATCCCACTTCCTTCGCGGATTAGGCTTCCCCGTGGATCCTTTTGTAAGGGGGCTGATGTTTTATTATGGGCTGGAATTCCACGACTTAGCTCCGGAGTCCATCCTCCATATCTCCTCGTTCATAGTTGTGTGCGAAGCGTTCCTCCGAGTTACTCCTCACTTCGGACTGTGGCTCAAGACCTTCAAAGTAGAACCGAAGATAATCGAAGGGCGCCACGCAGAGTGCGGAGGCGCTGTTATAAAAAGAAATGCCGACGCTCCATGGACCGAGGGCACTTTTCAAGCGGAGCTCGGCTTATGGCAACAGGAGTGGTTCTACATCACCGCTCCTCGGGGCACCGCATGGGTGGCGCCTCCGGCCTTTCGCTCGGGTCCCCCACCACGGTTAGCATCGTGGATTAACACGGGGTTAGATCGGGGCTTGCCCAAAGACGTTCCTCTGCTGCAGGGCCGCATTAAGGATCTCTTGAAGGGAGACTTCGACCTGGTCAAGGTGACACAAGTCATGCTGATTCGTCGGACATTGCCCGGCCAACGTCGCCCCCTTCGCTTGTGGGAGTTTAATCCGGAGGGACCACGAGCTCTCCAGAATTTTATGGGCGTGACGCCTATGGAGATGTATAAACTGTTCTTCGGATCACAAGAAGTGAGTCCGGATCTGACCGAGGATGCTGGTTTAAGCCACAATCGCCCGGATACTCAAGTAGGTGACCTTGCGACCGGACCTTCTATCCGCATAATTAACTTGCTTTTAACAGCGTTTCTCCTTTTAAGCAGGAGTGGATAGCGAAGGCGAAGCTGATCAGGTGTCCGGCTCCCCTTCCCGAAACCAGGCTGGATCCCGTGCTAGTCAGGATGCTAGAGGAAGTGCCTTTGGAGGGAAATAAGGGGGAGGACAAGGAAACCGTGGCCTCCTCGAAAGAGGCCCTTCCGAAGGGGGGAATCGACAATTCCTCTCCTAAGGGAAAGAAAAGGGCCGCTTCTGATGACCCGGAGACCGTAGCCTCGAAGCGGAGGAAGGAATCCTTGTCAGAGGACCAAACTCCGGGGAGTCCCTCGGCCGAACTAAACCCAGAAAGGGACCAGCTCTCCAGCGAGCCGTAAGTAGAAGAGGAGTTTTTCTTTTAAGAGAAATCCTTGATTTATATCTAGAAATTTTAACCGAAACCTTACTTCGTAGTTCGGACCTCAGCCCTTCTCAGCAGAACTCATCCTCGGGGGATCTTCTTCCGGAGATGATGGAGAGCGGAATGCCTCCTCCTTCTGTATCGCCTAGCAAGGCGGGCGACGCTGAAGTGTCATCACGGGGGATTTCTCCGGATTCGCTAAGGGCGGACGGTGCTGCCCCCCAAGGTTCTCTGTGTCCGGCCTTTGAGGAAGGCCATGGGACGAGTCCGGCACCATCTGGTGTTCGATCAGAGGAGCTAAAGACTCTGCTGGGGCAAGCCTCTGTCTCAGAGGAGCACCGTGCGTTAATGAGCACGGTGATTGAAAAGATTTTATCCGCAGAAAGCGGACTACACGAGGCTGTCAAGAGCTTAGTGGCAGGCCTTGAGGTACATTTTAAATAACGTATATTTGTATTAATTGCGCATAAATAAAGTGCGTCCTGTATAGATAGTAGCCCCTGAGACTCTGTGCGTCGTAAAGGTGTCCGGCGCGCAGAGGATCTTAATCCCAGGTCCTTTAAGTGGCACCTTTATATGCAGGTGGCTGATTGTCCGGAGTCAAGCCGGACTTGTGAATATGCCGAACTAAAGCGACAACTTGATGAGGCAGAAGCCGACATCATGCTTGTTAACAAGCGGCTTGATGGTGCTCAAGGTATTGAAATCATTAGGCGATTGTTTAGTAAGACGAGATGTATGTCAATATCTTACCGTGTGTGTGCTTGACACAGATGGTGCGGCCGCCGTGGAAGGTCTTAGGGCCGAACTCGCACGAGCGAAGGATCAAGCCAGAAAAAGCGATGCAGCTGCCGTAAAAGCCCTTGAAGAGCGTTGCAAGCTTCTTGAAGAAGAAGATCGAGCTAAGCAAACGAGCTTAGAGAAGGCTGTTGCTGACGCCAAGGACGCCCGCTCTATAATGAGAGCGGCGAAGGAAGAGCTGCGTCAAGCCGGACAGATTGCGGATGGAAAGCCCTTCTCGCTGCGGCGAAAATTTTGTGATCCGAAGTTTGCCCCGTTAAACCGGATGTGGAGTATAGAGGACACCTATCTGGATTTGGCGGCTAGTGCCACTGATGCGGCCGAACACTTTCGAGATAAAAAGGATCATGAAGTGGAGAAGCTCTTTTGGTCGCAATTCGTCAATCCAGAGCGTCCGCTGGCAGTGGACGATCGCCTGGACCAATGGGCCGAGCTAAATAGGTTGCCCGGACTCGCCATGAAGTACGTCATGGATCGTCTGTGTCCGGGGAGAACGAAGCCGAAGAGTTATTTCAGCTTGGTGCAGCAATTGCTAGACGTGGTGCCACGTGTCGATGCTATGAAGAGGTCAGCGTGCGTTGAGGGTGCTCGGCTGGCTCTTGCCCGTGTCAAGACATACTGGGCAGATATGGAGCCCACCATTGTTGCGTCCCGGGATTCGGATAAAAGCCGAACACCTGCCGAGCACTATTTTGAGGAAGTCCTCGAAGGCGCTCGCGTAATAGAGACACAGTGCTCGAAGGATGCTATATTATGAAAGCATATGTAATCATAAAACAGTATTTTGATAAATTGTAGTGGCATTTTTTAGACTTGTGCCTTCAAGTATTAAGAACACCTCCTGTGCGGCCGTTTTAATATATAAATTCTGAAAGATTGCAGTCGTTGGCTTCAGCCCCCACGCACATAGTGCGGGGGTGCGTGTAGAAGACGTATTTTCACACTTAACCCAACATCTTGGTCCTACAAAGGAGGTGATAGCGCAGCGGGCTAGGCAACCGGACTATAATGCTTTAACACTTTCACTTAGCCATAGGAGCTTGACAGTGGGACTCTTTAGGTAGCCCTTTAGTGGCGACTGCGCTTTGCCCGAGTTCGGAGCACGTATGTGCCTGACCGGGAAACGGCCCTTCGTCAAAGCGGAGGAATTTGATAAATCCCTATGAGTCATCGATTGGCGACCAGTCTCGCGCTACATCATGACAGTCGGTTTTCGGCTTTCTCTACTGTGGTGCTCGCCCGGCCGAACCGGGGCACAATCGCGGTAGTTCTCCTGGTGCTACCTTAGCCGATAGAGCGGAACATAAGGTAGCCGAACTCAGGAGCCGGGCAACCCAACTTGTGACCAAAATCATGATTCGGAGCTGATGCATATAGTGCCAAAACTCGCGACGCCGAACACTCCCTAAGGTGTTCGGTCTTTGTGAGTGCGTGTGAAACAACACCCTTAAACAAAAGAAAGGAGCCCTTAGTGTCCAGGTACGAGCAAGATTTCTGGCGTGGCCACATGCCAAAACGCCAGCCTCCTCCTTGGTTATAGCAGAAAAGAAAAAACCAGGGGATGTATAGCAGCAAGAGACAATAAAAAAGGTTTACGCAGGGTCTTAATCTAAAAAGAATCCTTTAGGACGGGTCCCTACTGCACGTCTGCGTCTGTGTCTCCGCTGTGCCATGTCCTGGACGGGCGCCGCACGACGTTCATCTGTAAAATAGAGGAACTAAATTGAAAAACGGGTCGTGCGGAATAAAAAGATAATAAACAAAATATAAAGTAAAATATATTAAGTTGAGCTTTATTGTCTCTGCGTATAGCCCCTGGCACGGGGGTATATGGCGTTTATGAGCCTGCATTGATGACGGACGTGTGCCGAACTTTGTTGAGCCCGGGTCCGTGGCCTTTGATGACTTATAAAAAAGGTCTTTTGGCTGGCGAGGCCACTTTATTGTGCGGCTGTTTAAGCAGCCGCGCAGTCCTCCGTTTGGAGGAGGCGCATTTTAGTGCACTCCTTTTAAAGAGATGATGCCTCGTGGACTGGGCATCTTAAGTGTGAAAGATGCGTAATGTGGTATGGCGTTAAAGCGAGCGAAAGCTCCGCGTCCCATTAGTGCTTGATAGCAACTTGAAAACAGGACTACATGGAAGGTCAGCTTTTCGCAACGGAAGTTTTTGGGAGAGCCAAATATGACCACAAGCCGGAGAAAACCCATACAGTGGGTGTCCGGGCCTGGTGCTACCCCTTGAAAGGAGGTTTTGCTGTGGCGGATTCTTGCTGGGTTTATGCCCATGCGGCGGATTGTATCCTGATATATCAGGTTCAGTCCACTGCCTCCGTCCATAAGGACATTGGTAAACTGGAATCCATCGATTATTGGATCTAGTATCAGGGCAGTCCGGCCTGCATTTTTTATATTTTTAGAATAATCTAGCTGATCAAAAATGATTGGCTTTAGTGACCAGTGGCGGGGCTCCTGAGGGCATTGTTTGATTGTGCGTACCTTTATGGGTATCATACGTTTTGTGACGTGAAGTAAGTTCACTGTTTTAACTTCTTGTGGGAAGTTCTTTTGTTTCCTGGTACTCTGCCTTTGGGGTTCGTCCTCTTCTTCACTTGGTGTGTCGAGCCCCCTGTGTTCGGCGTTAAGCTGTCCGGATTGTTTAAAAACCCAACACTCTCTGTGGGTGTGATTGGCAGGCTTCCCAGGAGTACTGTGTATCTGACATATTCTGCCCAGGATTCTATTTAAGCTGGACGGATCATCCCTGTTATCCTGAGGGGATGGTTTTGTTTGATTTTGTTGTGAGCTTTTGAATCCGGCATTGACTGCCGCGCTCTTCGGACTTTTTCCTTTGATTCGGCGACGGTCCTTATTTCGTCGCGGTTTTCCGTTTCCATCCCTGATTTCGGATGTACTTGGGTCGCTGGGGCTGCGCCTTGCCAACCAGCTGTCCTCTCCTGCGCAAAAGCGGGTCATGAGGCTTGTGAGTGCGGCCATTGTTCTTGGCTTTTCCTGGCCGAGGTGTCTGGCGAGCCATTCGTCTCGGACATTATGCCTGAAAGCTGCTAAGGCTTCGGCGTCCGGACAATCCACTATCTGATTCTTTTTAGTAAGGAATCTGTTCCTAAACTGTCGCGCTGATTCTCGGGCTGTTGAGTTATGTGACTGAGATCGTCTGCGTCCGGAGGGCGGACGTAGGTCCCTTGAAAATTTGCTTGGAAAGCGTCCTCGAGCTCTTCCCAACTTCCAATTTTGTTTTCGGGAAGGCTTTTAAGCCAGTGCCGAGCTGGCCCTTTAAGCTTAAGGGGTAGATATTTAATGGCGTGGAGATCATCTCCTCTAGCCATATGTATATGGAGGATATAATCCTCGATCCAGACTCCGGGGTCTGTTGTTCCATCGTACGCCTCTATGTTGACGGGTTTGAATCCCTCTGGAAATTCGTATTCCAAGACCTCATCGATGAAACATAGGGGGTGTGCGGCGCCCCTATATTTAGGTGTGCCGGATTCTGATGATGGCTTTTTTGCATTGCTTGCGATAGCTTGCTTTCTTGGCCCGTAAATGGACCTGGCTAGGTCATGATGCGAGTCTTTAATTGGGTCGCATGCCGCATTGAATGCGGCGCCGTTTGCCGTTTTATGGTGGCCGTGTGGTCGCCTATCCGACCGTATGGCTTTTTTATTTTTTGAATGAGAGGGCTCTAGGGCCTCTTGATCGAATTCGGGCAGTAGTTTTCTCTTCGGATAGCTTTTAGTGCGGCGGCTGCCGCCGTATTTGTCTGCGGTCTTGATTACCTTGCTCCATCTTATTCTGAGTGCATCTTCCGCCGTCTTTAGCTTCCGCTTCTGCTTTTTCAGGCTGCGTGCTGTAGCAACGAGCCTTTCGTGGAGATTCTTCTGCTCCGTGGTTTTATCCGGTGTGAGATTGTCCGGAGTTCTGTTATGGCCGGGGGAGGGCTGTCTGTCTTCTCTGTCCGAGTTGCCCTGTTCGGACGGTTTCTCTGAGGCGCGCTCGTCATCTACCGGCTCGTCCTGCTCTATGGCTGGGTCTTGATCGAGGCGGGGCTTGGCTCGGCGTTTTCGTCGCCGCTTTGATTGCTTTGCGGAGGGTTTGTCCCTTTTTTCGTCCCCTTTTGCCTCATTGTCGTTTCCTTTAGGGGTATCCACCACGAGTACATCGTTAGGTGGGGTGGTGGTCCAGCGCCTTATAGGTGCTAGTTCCTGTTCGTCTCCATCTTCGTCGTCCATACCATCGAAGTCTTCGGATCTGAAGTCGAGCATGTCGGTTAAATCATCGACAGTGGCTATCAAGTGGGTGGTGGGTGGGCTTTGAATTTCTTCGTTGTCCGAATCCCAACCTCGCAGACCATAGTCCGGCCTGGGCTCTCCTGATAAAGAGAGAGACTTGAGAGAATTTAGGATATCACCGAAAGGTGAGCACTGAAAGATGTCCGCGGCGGTGAACTCCATTACAGGCGCCCAATCAGATTCGATCGGCGGGGGCGCAGAAGGCTCGGAGTTCGGAGAAGAGTCTGGCTCCTTGAAGTCCTGGGCAGTGCGGAGTACGGGGCTGGCGTTCGGCTCGATCGCCTTTGAGATCGCAGCCCCCGAGGTGACGTCCAACTGTTCATCCTCAGAGAGCGCAGCGGGCTCCAAGTCAAGGATCGGGGCCGGAGCGTGTGCGGCCTCCAGGGTGCTATTCGGAGGCAGAGGTACATCATGCCCCTCGAAATAGCGCGGCGTGCTTGGCTGTGGCTCGAACCCGTCGAAGATCAAGTCTCCGCGGATATCAGCCGTGTAGTTTAAGCTTCCAAACCTGACTTGATGGCCAGGGGCGTAGCTTTCGATCTGCTCCAGATGACCAAGCGAATTGGCCGGCAGAGCGAAGCCGCCGAAGACGAAGATCTGTACGGGGAGGAAAGTCTCACCCTGGACCTCGTCGTTGTTGATGATCAAAGGAGCCATCGGGCCTAAAAGCGACGACACGGAGGAACTCTCAATGAAAGCACCAATGTCGGTGTCAAAACCGGCGGATCTCGGGTAGGGGGTCCCGAACTGTGCGTCAAGGTCGGATGGTAACAGGAGACAAGGGACACTTTATTTTACCCAGGTTCGGGCCCTCTCGGTGGAGGTAAAACCCTACTCCTGCTAGATTAATATTGATGATTTGGGTAGTACAAGAGTGGATCTACCACGAGATCAAGGAGGCTAAACCCTAGAAGCAGATATGATTGTGTATGATTGTGTATGATGATGGTTGTCCTACGGACTACAACCCTTCGGTTTATATAGACACCTGATAGGGTTAGGGTTACACAGAGTCGGTTACAATGGTAGGAGATCTCGAATATCCGCACACCTAGCTTTCCTTCCACGCCAAGAAAAGATCCTTCTGGACACGGGACGAAGTCTTCAACTTTGTATCTTCATAGTCCTGGAGTCCGGCTGAAGGTATAGTTCGGCTATCCGAACACCCCCTAATCCAGGACTCCCTCAATGGTCAACAAGACCACTAGTTTCAAGAAAAAGGGCAAAGGGAAAAAGAAGGGGAACTTCAAGAAGAACAACAAGCAAGTTGCTGCTGAAGAGAAGAAACCCAAGTCTGGACCTAAGCCTGAAACTGAGTGCTTCTACTGCAAGCAGACTACTCACTGGAAGCGGAACTGCCCCAAGTATTTGGCGGATAAGAAGGATGGCAAGGTGAACAAAGGTATATGTGATATACATGTTATTGATGTGTACCTTACTAGAGCTCGCGGTAGCACCTGGGTATTTGATACTAGTCTGTTGCTAATATTTGCAACTCGAAACAGGGACTACGGATTAAGCGAACACTGGCAAACGACGAGGTGACGATGCGCGTGGGAAATGGTTCCAAAGTCGATGTGATAGCGGTCGGCACGCTACCTCTACATCTACCTTCGGGATTAGTATTAGACCTAAATAATTGTTATTTGGTGCCAGCGTTGAGCATGAACATTATATCTGGATCTTGTTTGATGCGAGACGGTTATTCATTTAAATCAGAGAATAATGGTTGTTCTATTTATATGAGTAATATCTTTTATGGTCATGCACCCTTGAAGAGTGGTCTATTTTTGATGAATCTCAATAGTAGTGATACACATATTCATAATGTTGAAACCAAAAGATGCAGAGTTGATAATGATAGTGCAACTTATTTGTGGCACTGCTGTTTAGGTCATATCGGTGTAAAGCGCATGAAGAAACTCCATACTGATGGACTTTTGGAACCACTTGATTATGAATCACTTGGTACTTGCGAACCGTGCCTCATAGGCAAGATGACTAAAACACCGTTCTCCGGTACTATGGAGAGAGCAATAGATTTGTTGGAAATCATACATACAGATGTATGTGGTCCGATGAATATTGAAGCTCATGGCGGATATCGTTAGTTTCTCACCTTCACAGATGATTTAAGCAGATATGGGTATATCTACTTAATGAAGCATAAGTCTGAAACATTTGAAAAGTTCAAAGAATTTCAGAGTGAAGTTGAAAATCATCGTAACAAGAAAATAAAGTTTCTACGATTTGATCGTGGAGGAGAATATTTGAGTTATGAGTTTGGTCTACATTTGAAACAATGCGAAATAGTTTCGCAACTCAGGCCACCCGGAACACCACAACGTAATGGTGTGTCCGAACATCGTAATCGTACTTTACTTGATATGGTGCGATCTATGATGTCTCTTACAAATTTACCGCTATCATTTTGGGGTTATGCTTTAGAGACGGTCGCATTCACGTTAAATAGAACACCATCAAAATCCGTTGAGACGACGCCTTATGAACTATGGTTTGGCAAGAAACCAAAGTTGTCGTTTCTTAAAGTTTGGGGCTGCGATGCTTATGTGAAAAATCTTCAACCTGATAAGCTCGAACCCAAATCGGAGAAATGTGTCTTCCTAGGATACCCAAAGGAAACTGTTGGGTACACCTTCTATCACAGATCCGAAGGCAAGACATTCGTTGCTAAAAATGTATCCTTTCTAGAGAAGGAGTTTCTCTCGAAAGAAGTGAGTGGGAGGAAAGTAGAACTTGATGAGGTAACTGTACCTGCTCCCTTATTGGGAAATAGCACATCACAGGAACCGGTTTCTGTGACGTCTAAACCAATTAGTGAGGAAGTTAATGATGATGATCATGGAACTTCAGATCAAGTTACTACAGAACCTCGTAGATCAACCAGACTAAGATCCGCACCAGAGTGGTACGGCAATCCTATTCTGGAAGTCATGCTACTAGATCATGATGAACCTACTAACTATGAAGAAGCGATGGTGAGCCCAGATTCCACAAAATGGCTTGAAGCCATGAAATTTGAGATGGGATCCATGTATGAGAACGAAGTGTGGACTTTGGTTGACTTGCCCGATTGTCGGCAAGCAATTGAGAATAAATGGATCTTCAATAAGAAGACTGACGCTGACGGTAATGTTACTGTCTACAAAGCTCGACTTGTCGCAAAAGGTTTTCGACAAGTTCAAGGGATTGACTACGATGAGACCTTCTCACCCGTAGCGATGCTTAAGTCTGTCCGAATCATGTTAGCAGTTGCCGCATTTTATGATTATGAAATTTGGCAGATGGATGTAAAAACTGCATTCCTGAATGGTTTTCTGGAAGAAGAGTTGTATATGATGCAACCAGAAGGTTTTATCGATCCAAAAGGAGCTAAGTAAGTGTGCAAGCTCCAGCGATCTATTTATGGATTGGTGCAAGCCTCTCGGAGTTAGAATAAACGGTTTGATAGTGTGATCAAAGCATTTGGGATTGTACAGACTTTTGGAGAAGCCTGTATTTCTGATATTATATGTGGATGACATATTACTAATCAGAAATGATATAGAACTTCTGGATAGCATAAAGGGATACTTGAATAAGAATTTTTCAATGAAAGACCTCGGTGAAACTGCTTACATATTGGGCATCAAGATCTATAGAGATAGATCAAGACGCTTAATTGGACTTTCACAAAGCACATACCTTGACAAAGTTTTGAAGAAGTTCAAAATGGATCAAGCAAAGAAAGGGTTCTTGCCTGTGCTACAAGGTGTGAAGTTGAGTAAGACTCAATGCCCGTCCACTTCAGAAGATAGAGAGAAAATGAAAGATGTTCCCTATGCTTCAGCCATAGGCTCTATCATGTATGCAATGCTGTGTACCAGACCCGATGTGTGCCTTGCTATAAGTTTAGCAGGGAGGTACCAAAGTGATCCAGGAGTGGATCACTGGACAGCGGTCAAGAACATCCTGAAGTACCTGAAAAGGACTGAGGATATGTTTCTCGTATATGGAGGTGACAAAGAGCTCATCGTAAACGGTTACGTTGATGCAAGCTTTGACACTGATCCGGACGATTCTAAATCACAAGCCGGATACGTGTTTACATTAAACGGTGGAGCTGTCAGTTGGTGCAGTTCTAAACAAAGTGTCGTGGCGGGATCTACATGTGAAGCGGAGTACATAGCTGCTTCGGAAGCAGCAAACGAAGGAGTCTGGATGAAGGAGTTCATATCCTATCTAGGTGACATACCTAGTGCATCGGGTCCAATGAAAATCTTTTGTGACAATACAGGTGCAATTGCCTTTGCAAAGGAATCGAGATTTCACAAGAGAACCAAGCACATCAAGAGACGCTTCAATTCTATCCGGGATCTAGTCCAGGTGGGAGACATAGAGATTTGCAAGATACATACGGATCTGAATGTAGCAGACCCGTTGACTAAGCCTCTTCCACGAGCAAAACATGATCAGCACCAAAACTCCATGGGTGTTAGAATCATTACTGTGTAATCTAGATTATTGACTCTAGTGCAAGTGGGAGACTGAAGGAAATATGCCCTAGAGGCAATAATAAAGTTATTATTTATTTCCTCATATATCATGATAAATGTTTATTATTCATGCTAGAATTGTATTAACCGGAAACATAATACATGTGTGAATATATAAACAAACAGAGTGTCACTAGTATGCCTCTACTTGACTAGCTCGTTAATCAAAGATGGTTATGTTTCCTAACCATGAACAAAGAGTTGTTATTTGATTAACGAGGTCACATCATTAGTTGAATGATCTGATTGACATGACCCATTCCATTAGCTTAGCACCCGATCGTTTAGTATGTTGCTATTGCTTTCTTCATGACTTATACATGTTCCTATGACTATGAGATTATGCAACTCCCGTTTACCGGAGGAACACTTTGTGTGCTACCAAACGTCACAACGTAACTGGGTGTTTATAAAGGTGCTCTACAGGTGTCTCCAAAGGTACTTGTTGGGTTGGCGTATTTTAAGATTAGGATTTGTCACTCCGATAGTCGGAGAGGTATCTCTGGGCCCTCTCGGTAATGCACATCACATAAGCCTTGCAAGCGTTGCAACTAATATGTTAGTTGTGAGATGATGTATAACGGAACGAGTAAAGAGACTTGCCGGTAACGAGATTGAACTAGGTATTGGATACTGACGATCGAATCTCGGGCAAGTAACATACCGATGACAAAGGGAACAACGTATGTTGTTATGCGGTCAGACCGATAAAGATCTTCGTAGAATATGTAGGAGCCAATATTGGCATCCAGGTCCCGCTATTGGTTATTGACCGGAGACATGTCTCGGTCATGTCTACATTCTTCTCGAACCGTAGGGTCCGCACGCTTAAAGTTACGATGACAGTTTTATTATGAGTTTATGTATTTTGATGTACCGAAGGTTTTTCGGAGTCCAGGATGTGATCATGGACATGACGAGGAGTCTCGAAATGGTCGAGACATAAATAACGATATATTGGACGGCTATATTCGGACACCGGAATTGTTCCAAGTGGTTTCGGAGAAAGCCGGAGTGCCGGAGGGGTTACCGGAACCCCTGGGGAAGTATTGGGCCTTAGTGGGCCTGAGAGGAGAGAGAGGGCAGCAGCCCAGGAGGTGGCACGCCCCCCCTCATGGGGAGTCCGAATAGGACTAGGAGGGGGGCGCGGCCCCCCTTTCCCTCTCCCTCTCCCTCTCTTTCCTTCCCCCTCTCTCTTCCTAGTTGGACTAGGAATGGGGAGTCCTACTCCCACTAGGAGGAGGACTCCCCCTCCCTTTGGCGCGCCCCATAGGGCTGGCCGGCCTCCCCCCTCCCTCCTTTATATACGGGGGCAGGGGGGCACCCTAGTACACACAAGTAGATCTTCGTGATCGTTCCTTAGCTGTGTGCGGTGCCCCCCTCCACCATATTCCACCTCGGTCATATTGTTGCGGTGCTTAGGCGAAGCCCTGCGTCGGTAGAACATCATCATCGTCATCGCGCCGTCGTGCTGACGTAACTCCTCCCCGAAGCTTTGCTGGATCGGAGCCCGGGGAGCGTCATCGAGCTGAACGTGTGCTAAGAACTCGGAGGTGCCGGAGTAACGGTACTTGGATCGGTTGGATCGGGAAGACGTACGACTACTTCCTCTATGTTGCGTCAATGCTTCCGCTTCGGTCTACGAGGGTACGTAGACAACACTCTCCCCTCTCGTTGCTATGCATCACCATGATCTTGCGTGTGCGTAGGATTTTTTTTGAAATTACTACGTTCCCCAACAGTTTTATATGCATTTATATGATATTTTATATGATTTTTGGGACTAACCTATTAACCTAGAGCCCAGTGCCAGTTTTTGTTTTCTTCTTGTTTTAGAGTATCGCAGAAAAGGAAAACTAAATGGAGTCCAATTGACGTGCCACTTGACGGAGATCATTTTTGGACCAGAAGAAGCCCACAGAGTACCAAAAGCCTGCCAGAAGAGTCCCGGGCTGCCTACGAGGGTGGGGGCACGCTCACCCCCCTAGGGCGTGCCCCCCTACCTTGTGGACAGCCCGGAGACCCCCCTGACGTGAAATCAACGCAAAACTCTTCTATATATACCCAAACTTCTAGAAAGAAACCTAAATCAAAGTTCCACCGCCGCAAGCCTCTGTAGCCACGATAAGTCAATCTAGGCCCTCTCAGGCACCCTGCCGGAGGGGGCCATCATCACCAGTGGCCATGGAGGAGTATCCCGGAGGGGCCATCATCACCATGAAGGCCAAGGACCAGAAGGTGGAGGCCATGGAGGAGGAAGCACAAGGGGGAGAACCTCTCCTCCTCTCTTCCGGTGGCGCCGAAGTGCCATCGGGAGGGGAATCATCGCCACGGTGATCGTCTTCATCAACATCACCATCTTCATCTCTTTTACGCGGTCCACTCTCCCACACCCCGCTATAATCCCTACTTGAACATGGTGCTTTATGCCACATATTATGATCCAATGATGTGTTGCCATCCTATGATGTTTTGAGTAGATATCTTTTGTCTTTGGGTTGATTGATGATCTAGATTGGTATGAGTTGTATGTTTTACTTTGGTGCTGTCCTATGGTGCCCTCCGTGTTGCGCAAGCATGAGGGATTCCCGCTGTAGGGTGTTGCAATACGTTCATGATTCTCTTATAGTGGGTTGCTTGAGTGACAAAAGCATAAACCCGAGTAAGAGGGATTGTTGAGTATGGGAATAAAGAGGACTTGATGCTTTAATGCTATGGTTGGGTTTTACCTTAATGATCTCTAGTAGTTGCGGATGCTTGCTAGAGTTCCAATCATAAGTGCATATGATCCAAGTATATAAAGTATGTTAGCTTATGCCTCTCCCTCATATGAAACTGCAATAGTGATTACCGGTCTTGTTAACAATTGCCTAGGACAATTCCGAACACCGATCCACCATTATTCCACACTCTCTATTTATTATATTTAGTAATATATTCTAACTTCATGATAACAGCACCTACTTTTATGTTTTAGCTCTCCGACATCATGCAAAGTTATCCTCTTCATACCCACAACGTAATTTTATTTCTCGTTTCTAGTTGGAAGTAAACGTTCGGTGCACGTAGAGTCGTATCAGTGGCAGATAGGGCTTGAGAGAATACTGATCTTACCTTTAGCTCCTTGTGGGTTCGACACTCCATACTTATCACTTCCACCTTTGGAAAGTGCTACGATGATTCCTTGCACTTGGGGATTATCAAGCTCTTTTCTGGTGCCGTTGCCGGGGAGCAATAGCGCGGGGTTCATATTCTCGTGTGTGCTTGTTTGCTTTCTTCACTAAGTAGATTTTGTTTTTCCTTTTTGTTTCTGTTTAGTTGTGGGTGAAACATACAATTTTTTTAATGAATGAAAATACAAAAAATTTACTTGCCTTTCATGCCTAAAAAGTTTTTTGAAAAGAGAAGTGATTGGAAAGTTATGCATTGAAGAAGTGAGGGTCGACCTTGAGCATTTGTGTTCATGCTCACGGAAACAATGTATAATTTTTCATGGAAGTTTATCTGTAAATAATTATCCCCTTGTATATATTAATTTTATTATAAAAATAATGTGCCAAGCTTTGGTTTTAGGATGATTAGATTGCTTGTTTACTATGTGCAGAACAAAAACAGAAACTTTGGCTGTAGTGCGTGAATTTACATTTTTTACTGGAAAGTAAAATGGTTCTGAAACTTTTTGCACATTACTTATGTACAAATTTTTCAAAGTTTAAAATTTATTTCATAATTTTAGGAGTTAAAGAAGTTTACCAAACTTCTAGATTACTACAGACTGTTCTGTTTTTAACAGATTCTGTTTTTCGTGTGTTGTTTGCTTATTTTGATCAATCTATGGCTAGTATCGGAGGGTATGAACCATAGAGAAGTTGGAATACAGTAGGTTTAACACCAATATAAATAAAGAATGAGTTTATTACAGTACCTAAAGTTAGTGATTTACTTTATTACACTAACGGATCTCACAAGTTTTTGTTAAAGTTTTGTGTGGATGAAGTGTCCGAAGGTCGAGGAGCTATCAATATGAAAAGAATAAAGAGAGGCAAGAGTTCAAGCTTGGGGATGCCCAAAGCACCCCAAGTAAATATTTCAAAGGATACTCAAGCATCTAAGCTTGGGGATGCCCCGGTTGGCATCCCATCTTTCTTCTTCAACACATATCGGTATACCTCGGTTTTTGTTTTGTTCACATGATTTGTGTCCTTCGTGTTTTTGTTTTTCCTTTAATAAACATGCTAGCATGAGATAGACCTTCATACATTTATCGAATACTTCATGTGCTTCACTTAAATATTTTAAGTATGATCTTATAGAATTGCTCTTTGTGCTTCACTTAAATCTTTTGAGTATGGTTTTATAGAATGCTTCATTTGCTTCATTTATACATTCTGAGCTTGGATATTGGTTAGTCTATATTAATTGTAGAATGCTCCATGAGCTTCACTTATATATTTTGGTGTATGAATAATACTATCATTTAAAGTGGGTTTGGAAGAGTGTCAACTTTAGGAATTAGTGATCCCACTATCTTGGAGGGTGTTGAATCTTAGTGTGATATTTATGAAAGTGGATTTGGAAGAGTGTCAACTTTAGCTAGTAATGACTCCACTATTCGTAAGAGGTTCCAATTGAGTACGAGAACAAAGTTGCTATCCATGATGCTACTGAAAAGTATTATGAGGGAGGAATAGATGCTTGTAGGAGTTGCAATAATATCAAGTTTCCTCTCTAAGTGCTTAAAGTTTTGAAGTTATACTTGTTTTGCCTTCCTATGCTAGTTGATTGTTGTTCCTATAAATTGTGTGCTCACAAAATCCCTAGGCATAGGAAGTAGGTGATATTTAAGTGTGCTAGTCATATTCTTCAAGATGCTCTCTTTGTGCTTCAATTCCTATCTTTTATGTGAGCATCATTGAAATCATCATGCCTAGCTAAAAGGCATTGAAGAAAAGCGCTTGTTGGGAGACAACCCAATACTTAACCTTACTGTTTTTGTGTGTTTACATGATTAAGCTACTGTGGTAATCATGTTTTATAGCTTTTGTTTCAATAAAGTGCCAAGTAAGACCTTTGGGAAGACTTGGGTGAAAGTTAATGTGATCTTGCTGTAAAAAAACAGAAACTCTGCGCTCAAGAGAATATATGTCATTTTTTACAGAAGAGTGATTTTGAGTTGATTCTTTTTGCAGAAGATTAATAGACTAATTCCTAACGTCCACCAATTTATTTCATAATTTTTGGAGTAGCATAAGTATGGTTTATGTTCAGATCATTACAGACTGTTCTGTTTCTGACAGATTCTGTTTTCATTGCATAGTTTGCTTGTTTTCTAGTTTCTATGGCTTATATTACTCAATATAAATTGTAGAAATGATATGGTAAAGTAGGCATTGTGTGAGAACAATTATGAACCTTGTCTTTGACAGTACCAAAGTGAATGCTTTGCTCTTTATCATACTAACCTATCTCACAAAGTTTGGTTAAGTTTTGTGTGGTTGAAGTTTTCAAGTTTTGGGTGAGATATCGATATGAGGAGAATAAGGAGTGGAAAGACCCTTAGCCTTGGGATGACCAAGGCACCCCAAGGTAATATTCAAGGAAGACTCAAGCGCCTAAGCTTGGGGATGCCCCGGAAGGAACCCTTCTTTCGTCTTCAAAACTATCGGTATACCTTACTCGGAGCTATATTTTTATTCACCACATGATATGTGTTTTGCTTGGAGCGTATTTTCAATTTTACTTTCTGTTTGAATAAAATCATTGGATATTAAATATTGAATGAAACATAATCCTCCCATGGCTAGTTAATTATTTGACTACTCAGTGTTCTTCACTCGTATCTTTTTGGAGTAGTTTGTCATTTGCTCACGTGCTTCATGTATATCCTATGAGTAAATGGTTGAATGAATCGAATGTCATAAATCTGAATTTATATATGTTTCATATACTTATAACATGGGGAGTAATGACTTCACACATAATAAGTATAGGTAGTAAACTTATTGAAAGTTAGCAAACGTAGAATTGGTCACTTGAGCAATTCATGAAAGAATATTGAAGGAAGAGAGGTTTCACATATAAATATACTATCTTGGACATCTTTTATGATTGGGAGCACTCATTAAAATATGACATGCTAAAGAGTTGATGTTGGACAAGGAAGGCAATGTAATGGGTTATGTTTTCTTATATCTGAAATAAAGTATATTGTCATGGATCATCCAACATGTTGAGCTTGCCTTTCCCCCTCATGCTAGCCAAATTCTTTGCACCAAGTAGAGATACTACTTGTGCTTCCCAAAACCCTTAAACCAGTTTTGCCATGAGAGTCCACCATATCTACCTATGGATTGAGTAAGATCCTTCAAGTAAGTTGTCATCGGTGCAAGCAATAAAAATTGCTCTCTAAATATGTATGATTGATTGGTGTGGAGAAAATAAGCTTTTTACGATCTTGTGATGTGGAAGAAATAAAAGCGACGGACTGCATAATAAAGGTTCGTATCACAAGGGGCAATATAAAGTGACGTTCTTTCGCATTAAGATTTTGTGCATCCAACCCTGAAAGCGCATGGCATCCTCTGCTTCCCTCTGCGAAGGGCCTATCTTTTATTATTATCTTCTACCTTATGCAAGAGTCATGGTGATCTTCACCTTTCTTTTTTACATTTTATCCTTTGGCAAGCACAGGGTGTATGATATATATATATAGGACTTCTCTTTTATATTCCCAAGAGTATGTACTCCCTAGGTGGATAAGCTAGTTAGAGGGATATCCGTTGAGCACACCCGTACAAGAAGTTTTTTTTTTGAGGGGACCCGTACAAGAAGTTGGTTATGCATGCATAACTACTACCTATAAGCAAGGGCATGCAACCGGTGCCTTAACTAAAAAAAATTGAGGCTTATCCTGGACGCCATGTTTTGCATATACCTTAGGTATATTTGCATCGGTAAAAAGGATTAGATGGCATACATTTGAAGCAGGCGGTAGAATTGCGCAATTAACGATTAGGTATATCACCCGGAAAAAAATGATTGGCTATATCAGAAACAGAGGAGTATATCCTACATCCGCATTTTCTAGTGGAGTATATACTGACATTTTTTAAACAGTATAAACTGCATATATAATACTAATTTCTTTGAGGGGGGTATAAATAGATTTTTGAACGGAGTATATACTGAATTTGTATTGAAAGAGTACATACATAATTAGTTTTTGAGTGAGTATTTTTTTTGTGAGTAGTATTTATATACTAACGTTCTAAGCAGTATGTCTACATTTTTATAAGGAGCACATACTGACTGTTTTAAGGAGTATAAACATTATTTAAAAAAAGGGTATGTACCGTCCTTTTTTGATACAATATATACCACATTATTTGTAGGTATGTACTTCATTTTTCCTTGATAGAGTATATACAATACTCGCAAAATAAAAAAGATAGAGTATATACAACATTATTCATGATAAGTATATACTACCTTTTGAATGTCTGGAGTAGTACATAGAACAAATATACCTTAGACAAGAAAAAGTTTATAGCTAAGATACATCCCGAAGAATAGAGTATATATGTCCAGAAAATATGTTTTTAATGCATCACGAGAAGGAGTATTTATTTTCATCATACAACATTTACATTCAAGGAAGTATGCACGTACACAGTTGAACATCCAATCGGTTCGACCCATATTGTACTGAGATTGCATGATTTTGGTAGTGAAATTTTTTAGAAGCATATAGATGCCAGTTTGTCATGGTATTTACATCGCTCGTATTCGTTCCAGAATCAAGAGGACACGGCAGATATCACGCATATCAAAACAACCAAATTGATGTGTACCAGGATTGGTATACCTTGTAGGTTGAATCATCTAAAGAAAATACATCGTAGATTGTACTCTCACGTCTCATGGCTTAGCGTATAACTGGAGTATTACATAACTAATTTTGTATTCGTCAGTTGCGGCCGTGAATAATAAAAAAGGAAAATTGCACCATTTCACCACCCGGAATAAAATAATCGTCAACCCCTTGCCATTGCTGACATGTTGAGCCGCACGCGCTTGATAGATGTGATGATCACAGGTTGGCGATGCCATGATTCAGCTCCGTAGTCGACGCTGTCAAACTCATCTAGCGTCTTTCATCAAGCCCGTGTTGCACGCATCTCGTCTCCATCGCCGCTGCGGTATCTCATCTTCACCTTGTAGCCGCCGACTGCCCCAGCGACCTGCAACACACAAGAGTAGCACCAGATGAATGTAGGAATTAACCAGTACAATTGTTGTAGAAAATAATGCAAGAAATTTACTTACATATTCGGCCTGCAGCTTGCAATTAACGACGTGGAAGAAATTATAAGCTCGACCATCACAAATTTGGACGAACGTCTGGAAGCAATGTGGCCGGCAGCCGGCGGAGATAGTTTTGGCCAGCAGTACTATTTTTTGAGGAAATTTGGCCAGCAGTACTGTGTTGTGAGTCGCTCCTATATGTGGGCACTGCCCACTCCAGATCCTACTTTCATGGAACAAACTTTTAAACAAACCTGATCCAGGCAATGAGATTTGGCCGGTTATTAATTAATGCTTAATTTATTTTGTATATAATGGCAAAATGGGCAGGCATCCCCTCACGTGGTAGCAGGCGCCGTGAGTTGTCTGACGTTGGGAGTATGTACTCCTATATATATATATATATATATATATATATATATATATATATATATATATATATATATATATATATATATATATATATATAATTGGATGTAAGTTAGCATGAGCTATTTTTATTGACATTACCCTTGAGGTAAAAGGTTGGGAGGCGAAACTATAAGCCCCTATCTTTCTCTGTGTCCGATTAAAACTCCATAACCACAAGTATTGCGTGAGTGTTAGCAATTGTGAAAGACTAAATTATAGTTGAGTATGTGGAGTTTGCTAAATAAAGCTCTGACATAGACTCTTCCTGAAAATAGGATGAATTGCAATTGTTTGATGACTGAAAATATTGTTTGTTAGTTTTCAAGAAAGTTTATGATCTATACTTTAAACATGTGACTTGCTTGTTACTTGATCATGAAAAGTTTTATGAGATGAGATATTGTTATGACGTATAATGATGCTAGCAAAAGTGATTGGAATTATCATTGATCAAACTTATGCACTTGCTAGCATTCACACTTCATAAATTATTTCATTTATCATTTACCTACTCGAGCACGAGCAGGAATTAAGCTTGGGGATGCTGATATGTCTCCAACGTATCTATAATTTATGAAATATTCATGCTATTATACTATCCTTCTAGGATGTTTTATATGCATTTATATGATATTTTATATGATTTTTGGGACTAACCTATTAACCTACAGCCCAGTGCTAGTTTTCTTCTTGTTTTAGAGTATCGCAGAAAAGGAAAACTAAACGGAGTCCAATTGACATGCCACTTGACGGAGATCATTTTTGTACCAGAAGAAGCCCACGGAGTACCAGAAGCCTGCCAGAAGTGTCTCGGGCTGCCTACGAGGGTGGGGGCGCGCTCACCCCCCTAGGGCGCGCCCCTACCTCGTGGACAGCCCGGAGACCCCCCCCTGACGTGAAATCAACACAAAACTCTTCTATATATACCCAAACTTCCAGAAAGAAACCTAGATCGGAAGTTGCGCCGCCGCAAACCTCTGTAGCCACGAGAAGTCAATCTAGGCCCTCTCCAGCACCCTGCCAGAGGGGGCCATCATCATCGGTGGCCATGGAGGAGTATCCCGGAGGGGCCATCATCACCATGAAGGCCAAGGACCAGAAGGTGGAGGCCATGGAGGAGGAAGCACAAGGGGGAGAACCTCTCCTCCTCTCTTCCGGTGGCGCCGAAGTGCCATCGGGAGGGGAATCACTGCCACGGTGATCGTCTTCATCAACATCACCATCCTCAACTCTTTTACGCAGTCCACTCTCCCACACCCCGCTGTAATCCCTACTTGAACATGGTGCTCTATGCCACATATTATGATCCAATGATGTGTTGCCATCCTATGATGTTTTGAGTAGATATCTTTTGTCTTTGGGTTGATTGATGATCTAGATTGGTATGAGTTGTATGTTTTACTTTGGTGTTGTCCTATGGTGCCCTCTGTGTTGCGCAAGCATGAGGGATTCCCGCTGTAGGGTGTTGCAATACGTTCATGATTCGCTTATAGTGGGTTGCTTGAGTGACAGAAGCATAAACCCGAGTAAGAGGGATTGTTGAGTATGGGAATAAAGAGGACTTGATGCTTTAATGCTATGGTTGGGTTTTCCCTTAATGATCTCTAGTAGTTGCGGATGCTTGCTAGAGTTCCAATCATAAGTGCATATGATCCAAGTAGAGAAAGTATGTTAGCTTATGCCTCTCCCTCATATGAAACTGCAATAGTGATTATCGGTCTTGTTAAAAATTGCCTAGGACAATTCCGCACACCGATCCACCATTATTCCACACTCGCTATTTATAATATTTAGTAATATATTCTAACTTCATGATAATAGCACCTACTTTTATGTTTTAGCTCTCCGACATCATGCAAAGTTATCCTCTTCATACCCACAACCTAGTTTTATTTCTCGTTTCTAGTTGGAAGTAAACGTTCGGTGCACGTAGAGTCGTATCAGTGCCAGATAGGGCTTGAGAGAATATTGATCTTACCTTTAGATCCCTGTGGGTTCGACACTCCATACTTATCACTTCCACCTTTGGAAAGCGCTACGATGATTCCTTGCACTTCAGGATTATCAGTGGCCCAGGGACAAGCCCCTGGCGAAGTCGCAAGTATTCGGATACCATAATAGTTCTTGGTATGTTTTATTTCCTTGCTTATTATCATGCCGAACATGATCATGCAGCCCATCCAAAGCCCACATCAACGTGTCCTTTTCGGATGATTCTTTGGGCTCGTCGGCGATGAACAACGATTCACTCTCGACCGCCTCCTCCCCTCGCCCTACGGACGACGCCGAGGTGTTCTCTCAAAGGGCACTGAACCAAGGGGAGACAGTACCAGAGGTGCCCCAAGGCGACATTCCAGGTGCTGGGTGGAGGAGGGGCAAGACCCCCACGGGCCCTAATGCTGGGGGCGACAAGTCTAGCCCCCAGCCGAATGCAGCGCCGGAACCAGATTCTGCCAGGCGACCCCCTGCCAAGGGGGGCAAGCCGTCTGTGGCGATGACCTCTGTCCATCCAGAGGCGTCGGACAATTTGCTGGAAGCGCTTCGCGGCACTTCCATTGACGAAGAGCACCGCACTATCATGAGTGTGGTGGTCAAGAAGGTTCAGTCCGCCAAAAGCAGACTGACTGAATTCTGTGCCAGCCTCCTAATAGGCTTTGAGGTAAGAATCAAATTATGAGGAAATATTATAGCATGGACAATAGCCCCTGATGCTCTGTTTGGTGTTCGTAAAGAAAGGTCGAACAGAGGATCTAATAATAATCACAGAAGTCTAATCAGAATATGTCTTATGTGAATAAGCAGGCTTCACTGCTGGCCACTGCTCCTCGCATGGCGGAGGTCTCCGCACTGAAGCGGGACCTTGAGCGGTCCAAAGAAGAGCTCGGCCTTACCAAGAGGCAGCCCGAAGAGAACAAAGGTAGGTAATACCTCGTCTGTTTATTGGTAAAGAAAAATGATTGTGAGATCATAGGATCGTCATGAATTGTGCTAGGGGCCACGACCGAAGTGGAGGCCTTGAAGAAGGCGCTATCCGAGGCCGAAGGCAAAGCGGCCAAGGAGCGCGCCGAGCGCGAGAGGCAAGAGGCCCGACTCGGCGAGGTGCAGCAAGAGCTCCAGGACTATGTCAAGAAGTATGAGTCCTTGGAGCGTGACTCTAAGACGCAAGGGTCCAAGCTTGCAAAGGCCCGCGAGAACGCACAAAAGGCCAAGGCCGAAGCCCAAAAGGCCCTCCAGGAAATTGAGGCGGTTAAGAAGATAGCGGCGGGTAAGGCATTCATTATGCAAAGCAAGCATGTGAAGGAAACTTTTCTTTTACTTACCTGAATTCAGAGCTCTCCAGGAGCATTCGCAGATCTATCCTGCAGTGTGTCGGATGCCGCGGAGTTCTACCGGGCTGAGGAAGTGAGCTCGACGGAGAAGTTGTTCTGGTCTCAGTATACTGGGACCGAACATCCGGTGCCCTTGAGCGACCAGTTGAAGCAACTGGTCGAGCTTCACAAGGCGGCCAAACTGGCCATGAGGGGCTTCATAGTTCGGATGTGGCCTGGCAAGCCCCTTCTTGGCAGCTATTTCGGCCTGGTAAGATGACTTGTGAATGCCTGCCCATGGCTGGAAGTCATAAAGCGGTCCGTCTGCATTGAGGGTGCGCGCAGGGCTTTTGCCCTGGCAAAAGTGCACTGGGCGAAGATGGACGCCGAAAAGCTGGTGAAGGAGGGGCCGCCGGAGGGAAAGGAGCATCGCCACCCTGAAAAATATTATGAAAGTGTCCTGAAGGGCGCTCGCCTTGTGGCGGAGGAATGTGCTAAGGATGTAGTATTTGAATGAATGTAATCATGTGATCCTGTAAGATGAAAACGAGTTCATGTGCGCTATATAACGCTTTTTGATTTAAAATATCACCTTATGTGCGGCCGTTTATAAAATTTGAGGGTTGGCGAGTCGTCAGCTTCTGCCCCCATGTAGCTAGTACTGAGGTGTTCGGGATAAACCTGATCACTCTTTATCCCAGTTTTGGGTCCTTCGAAGGAGGTGTACAGCACAACGAACCAGGCAATCGGACTATAAAGCTTTATCACTCTCACTTAGCCATAGAAGTCTACAATTTTTAATTTTGGCGAAGTCCCTAGTATTCGGAGGGCCGAACTTGGGGCGCTATGTACACCTAAGTCGGACAAGGCCGAATCCTCGCCCAAAGCGGAGAAAATCTTTAAGGATTTGAGACCTCTCGAACAGCGACCAGCTCTCGCCGCATCATGACAGTCAGTTTTCAGCTTTCTCTACTGAGGTGCTCGTCCGGAAGAACCGGGACACAATGGCAGTAGTTCTCCTAGTGCTACCTTAGCCGATATAGAGGAACATAAGGTACCAAAACATGGGAGCCGGGCAAACCCAACTATTGACCCAACACATGATTCAGAGCTGATGCATGTAATGCTATAAGTTCGGGGTGCCGCACCGTCGAAAGTGTTCGGACTTTTCCTACCGTGTTATGGGGTACACTGAAGCCCCTGGCGCACTGGTCGTACCAGAATGTACGAGTGCCATTTGTCGTAAATAAGCAGACAAGAAAAAAGGAAATGCAATAATAGGCTAGCGCTATACATTGTTATTTAAATTTTACCTCAAAGCGTAGGTATACAATTAGTGCAATAAGCAAAAAATAGGACTATTTGACATGTCCTATCTAAGGGCAAGCTGCGTACGGCTATGTAAAATAGGTACATCGATCATTAGCAGAGACCACCTGGGAATTCCCTTGTACGTCAGAGCTTCTTGCTTCTTTGGTATTTCCTTCCCGTAGTGGGTCCGACAATCAGACTGTCGGAAAGGGCTTCCAGAGAGTAAGGTCCTGAAAGAGAGAAAATGATAAAGGTATACGGCCCCTGGGGCGGTTGAGCCGCATTGTGGGACATGCCATCGCCGTGCCTCCACCTATGCCCATGGTATCTTAAGTGCGTAGTTATGTACGTGCGGCACAAATTTTGCCGCTTAACTGGGGTTGGGACGGAGGCCGAATTGCTAGGCGAGCTCTAAACGAGACTGAAGATCCTCTTGCGGGGTACTCCGGACCCACTTGAAGGTGTCCGGGGTCTTTTCACCAAATTGGCGGTTTGCCTCATAAGGCTGCTTTGCACTTCTGCTGCGAGGGCTGCAGTGTGCTCCTCTGTGCGGAGCGAGCATTCTGTGTTTCCATTGACTGTTATGACCCCGCGAGGTCCTGGCATTTTGAGCTTGCGGTATGCATAATGTGGTACCGCATTGAATCTGGCAAATACGGTTCGTCCGAGCAGTGAGTGATAGCCACTGCGGAAGGGTATGATAACCCACAAGTATAGGGGATCGCAACAGTTTTCAAGGGTAGAGTATTTAACCCAAATTTATTGATTCGACACAAGGGGAGCCAAAGAATATTCTCAAGTATTAGCAGCTGAGTTGTCAATTCAACCACACCTGGAAACTTAGTATCTGCATCAAAGTGTTTAGTAGCAAAGTAATATGATAATGGTGGTAGCGGCAACAAAAGTAAAGATAGCAAAAGTAATGTTTTTGGTATTTTGTAGTGATTGTAACAGTAGCAGCGGGAAAGTAAATAAGCGTAAACCAGTATATGGAAAACTCGTAGGCACCGGATCAGTGATGGATAATTATGGCGGATGCGGTTCATCATGTGACAGCCACAACATAGGGTGACACAGAACTAGCTCCAATTCATCAATGTAATGTAGGCATGTATTTCGTATATAGTCATACGTGCTTATGGAAAAGAACTTGCATGACATCTTTTGTCCTACCCTCCCGTGGCAGCGGGGTCCTATTGGAAACTAAGGGATATTAAGGCCTCCTTTTAATAGAGAACTGGAACAAAGCATTAGCACATAGTGAATACATGGACTCCTCAAACTATGGTCATCACCGGGAGTGGTCCCGATTATTGTCACTTCGGGGTTGCTGGCTCATAACACATAGTAGGTGACTATAACTTGCAAGATAGGATCAAGAACTCGCATATATTCATGAAAACATAATAGGTTCAGATCTGAAATCATGGCACTCGGGCCCTAGTGACAAGCATTAAGCATAGCAAAGTCATAGCAACATCAATCTCAGAACATAGTGGATACTAGGGATCAAACCCTAACAAAACTAACTCGATTACATGATAAATCTCATCCAACCCATCATCGTCCAGCAAGCCTATGATGGAATTACTCACGCACGGCGGTGAGCATCATGAAATTGGTGAGGGAGGATGGTTGATGATGACGACGGCGACGAATCCCCCTCTCTGGAGCCCCGAACGTACTCCAGATCATCCCTCCCGAGAGGTTTTAGGGCTTGGCGGTGGCTCCGTATCGTAAAACACGATGATTTCTTCTCCCTGATTTTTTTCTCCCCGAAAGCCATTATATAGAGTTGGAGTTGGCGTCGGAGGGCATCCCGGGGACAGGGTTTGGGCCCCCTGGTCTTCATCTTTAGCGAGGATTTTTTTATTGTTTTTCTAAGGTGTTCCGTGGAGTTTCAGGACTTTCCGAGAATATTTTCTTTCTGCACATAAAACAACACCATGGCAATTCTGCTGAAAATAGCGTCAGTCCGGGTTAGTTCCATTCAAATCATACGAGTTAGAGTCCAAAACAAGGGCAAAATTGATTGGAAAAGTAGATACGACGAAGACGTATCAACTCCCCCAAGCTTAAACCCTTGCTTGTCCTCAAGCAATTCAGTTGACAAACTAAAAGAAAGAAAGAAAAACTTTTACAAACTCTGTTTGCTCTTGTTGGTGTAACTATGTCAAGCCAGCATTCAAGTTTTCAGCATATATCATAACTAACCACATTTGCGATAATTCTCAGGTCTCATAATTACTCATATCAATAGCATTATCAACTAGCAAGCCATAATAATAAATCTCGGATGACAATACTTTCTTAAAACAATCATAATATGATATAACAAGATGGTATCTCGCTAGCCCTTTCTGAGTCCGCAAAACATAAATGCAGAGCACCTTTAAAGATCAAGGACTGACTAGACATTGTAATTCATGGTAAAAGAGATCCAATCATAGTCACACCCAACATAGATTAATAGTTATGAATGCAAATGACAGCTGTGCTCTCCAGCTAGTGCTTTTTAATAAGAGGGTGATGACTCAACATAAAAGTAAATGGATAGGCCCTTTGCAGAGGGAAGCAGGGATTTGTAGAGGTTCCAGAGCTCGGTTTTGAAATAGAGATAAATTGCATTTTGAGTGGTATACTTTCATTGTCAACGTAGCAACTAAGAGATGGCGATATCTTCCATGCTAAAAAAATTATAGGCGGTTCCCAAATAGAATGGTAAATTTTATACTCCCCCTCCACCAACAAGCATCAATCCGTGACTTGCTCGAAACAACGAGTGTCTCCAACATACATCAGGTCCCAGGGGGAGTTTTGTTTGCAATTAATTTTGATTTAGTTTGCATAAAGCATGGGACTGGGCATCCCGGTGACCAGCCATTTTCTCGTGAGCGAGGAGCGGAGTCCACTCCTCTTGAGAATAACTCGCCTAACACGGAAGATAAGGACGGCCTTGGTTGATACATGAGTTATTCGAGCATACAAAACAGAATATTTATTTGAAGGTTTAGAGTTTGGCACATACAAATTTACTTGGAACGGCAGGTAGATACCGCATATAGGAAGGTATAGTGGACTCATCTGGAATAACTTTGGGGTTTAAGGGATTGGATGCACAAGCAGTATTCCCGCTTAGTATAAGTGAAGGCTAGCAAAAGACTGGGAAGCGACCAACTAGAGAGCGACAACAGCCATGTACATGCATTAAAATTAATAAACATTGGATGCAAGCATGAGTAGGATATAATCCACCATGAACATAAATATCATGAAGGCTATGTTGATTTGTTTCAACTACATGCATGAACATGCGCCAAGTCGTGTCACTTAAATAATTCAAAGGAGGATACCACCCCATCATACCACATCATAATCATTTCAATAGCATGTTGGCACGCAAGGTAAACCATTATAACTCATAGCTAATCAAGCATGGCACAAGCAACTATGATCTCCAATTGTCATTGCAAACATGTTTATTCACAATAAGCTGAATCAAGAACGAGGGGCTCATCATATTTACAAAAACAAAATAGGTCGAGTTCATACCAGCTTTTCTCATCTCAGTCAGTCCATCATATATCATCATAATTGCCTTTCACTTGCACGACCGAATGGTGTGAATAATAATAAGAGTGCATGTGCATTGGACTAAGCTGGAATCTGCGAGCACTCAAAAAACAGGAGAAGACAAGGTAATATGGGATCTTGGTTAAATCAATAATAATGCATTTAAGAGTCACTTCAACAATTTAATCATGGTCTTCTCCTACTAACCCCCAAACAAAAGAAAAGGAATAAAAACTATTTACACGGGAAAGCGCCCAACAAGCAAAAGAAGAACGAGAAATATTTTTGGGTTTTCTTTTTTTTAATTACTACTACAACAAGAAAGTAAACTACTACTATTTTTTTGTTTTTCTTAAGGTTTAACAAACACACAAGAAGAGAGCAGGAAAAAGAAAATAAAATATTTTGGATATTAAAGTGAAAGAGTATGAGCACCGACATCTAGCAATGAGTGTGTGTGAACATAAATGTAATGTCGGTGAGAAATACGTACTCCCCCAAGCTTAGGCTTTTGGCCTAAGTTGGTCTATGGCGAGGGATAGCCTGGCGGATACCCGTAGGTGTAGCTGGGGTTGTACTGCGACGAGAAATAGTTGGGATCATACTGTGATGACGAAGAGGGCTCTGACTGCCACTGGCTGACAGTCGTCTCTGGATCCCAAGAATAAACAGATTGTCGTGGAGGCTCATCTTGTGGTTCCGGTTCTGGGGCTGGTGCAGGATTTTTGTAGGCTTGGACAGCAGCCCACGTAACGAGATAGGGACCTGCAAAATTAAACAAAGAAGGAGCAGGCAACGTAATAGTTTCAGGATAATGTTTATCAAAGTATAACTTGTATTTGAGCTCTCCATTCCTGTCCTTAACAAGAAAATCATGGGCTATCATGCTCTTATAGTCTAGATAAGCATTGGGCAGCAATTTTTCTTCTTTCTCATAACGCCTAATAGCTATGTTAAAGTGTGCAGCAAGGCGAGAAGCATAAATTCCTCCAAAGATAGGGCCTTTAGTACGGTTCAGACTCAACCGCCTAGCAATAATTCCGCCCATACTAACAGTGTTGTCGTGGTATAAACCATGGAACAAAATGATAATATCAGGAATGCTAAAGTTCCCACAGTTCCCATGACCTATCGAGCATCGACTAGCAAATAAAGCAAAATAGCGTAACACAGGAAAATGTATGCTAGTTATCCTTGCATCAGAAACCTTCCTGGTTTCTCCCACAGACATAAGTTTAATAAATGGTCCCAACTCCTTATTGGGTGGTTCCTCTAAAGTGCCCTCAGGGAGTGTGTTGCAGACTGCGCAAAATTCAGACAATGGCACTTTCTTCACAATGTCATATAAATGAAACTCTACTGATGGAGTTGATTCCTGTTGGAAATATGCCCTAGAGGCAATAATAAATAGGTTATAATTATATTTCCTTGTTCATGATAATCGTTTATTATCCATGCTAGAATTGTATTGATAGGAAACTCAGATACATGTGTGGATACATAGACAACACCATGTCCCTAGTAAGCCTCTAGTTGACTAGCTCATTGATCAATAGATGGTTACGGTTTCCTAACCATGGACATTGGATGACATTGATAACGGGATCACATCATTAGAGGAATGATGTGATCGACAAGACCCAATCCTAAGTCTAGCACAAGATCATGTAGTTCGTATGCTAAAGCTTTTCTAATGTCAAGTATCATTTCCTTAGACCATGAGATTGTGCAACTCCCGGATACCGTAGGAATACTTTGGGTGTGCCAAACGTCACAACGTAACTGGGTGGCTATAAAGGTGCACTACAGGTATCTCCGAAAGTGTCTGTTGGGTTGGCACGAATCGAGACTGGGATTTGTCACTCCGTGTAAACGGAGAGGTATCTCTGGGCCCACTCGGTAGGACATCATCATAATGTGCACAATGTGATCAAGGAGTTGATCACAGGATGATGTGTTACAGAACGAGTAAAAGAGACTTGCCGGTAACGAGATTGAACAAGGTATCGGGATACCGACGATCGAATCTCGGGCAAGTATCGTACTGATAGACAAAGGGAATTGTATACGGGATTGATTAAGTCCATGACATCGTGGTTCATCCGATGAGATCATCGTGGAACATATGGGAGCCAACATGGGTATCCAGATCCCGCTGTTGGTTATTGACCGGAGAACATCTCGGTCATGTCTGCATGTCTCCCGAACCCGTAGGGTCTACACACTTAAGGTTCGATGACACTAGGGTTATAAAGGAAGCTTGTATGTGGTTACCGAATGTTGCTCGGAGTCCCGGATGAGATCCCGGACGTCACGAGGAGTTCCGGAATGGTCCGGAGGTGAAGATTTATATATGGGAAGTATGGTTTTGGCCACCGGAAGTGTTCTGGGCATCACCGGTAGTGTACCGGGACCACCGGAGGGGTCCGGGGGTCCACCAGGAGGGGCCACGGGCCTCGGAGGCATACATGGGCCAAGTGTGAGAAGGGACCAGCCCCTAGGTGGGCTGGGGCGCCTCCCCACCAAGGCCCATGCGCCTGGAGAGAAGAGGGGGCAAACCCTAGGGCAGATGGGCCCTAAAGGCCCATGCCTGGTGCGCCTCCCTCTCCCCCCCACTTGGCCGCCACCCCAGATGGGGATTGGGGCTGCCGCCGCCCCTAGGGTAGAAACCCTAGGTGGGGGCGCACCCTCCTCCCTCTCCCCTATATATAGTGAGGCCTAGGGCTGCCCATTACACACGTGATTCGATCTCTCTCTCGTTGGTGCAGCCCTGCGTCTCTTCTTCCTCCTCTCTTGCGGTGCTTGGCGAAGCCCTGCTGGATTGCCACGCTCCTCCATCATCACCACGCCGTTGTGCTGCTGATGGATGGAGTCTTCCTCAACCTCTCCCTCTCTCCTTGCTGGATCAAGGCATGGGAGACGTCACCGGGCTGTACGTGTGTTGAACGCGGAGGTGCCGTCCGTTCGGCACTAGGATCATCGGTGATTTGGATCACAACGAGTACGACTCCATCAACCCCGTTCACTTGAACGCTTCCGCTTAGCGATCTACAACGGTATGTAGATGCACTCTCCTTCCCCTCATTGCTAGTTCCATAGATAGATCTTGGTGACGCGTAGGAAAATTTTGAATTTCTGCTACGTTCCCCAACAGTGTCATCATGAGCTAGGTCTATTGCGTAGATTCCATGCACGAGTAGAACACAAAGTAGTTGTGGGCGTTGATTTTGTTCAATATGCTTACCGTTACTAGTCAATATTGATTCGGCGGCATTGTGGGATGAAGCGGCCCGGACCGACCTTACACGTACACTTATGTGAGACAGGTTCCACCGACTGACATGCACTAGTTGCATAAGGTGGCTAGCGGGTGCCAGTCTCTCCCACTTTAGTCAGATCGGATTCGATGAAAAGGGTCCTTATGAAGGGTAAATAGCAATTGACATATCACGTTGTGGTTTTGCGTAGGTAAGAAATGTTCTTGCTAGAAACCCATAGCAGCCACGTAAAACATGCAAACAACAATTAGAGGACGTCTAACTTGTTTTTGCAGGGTATGCCTTGTGATGTGATATGGCCAAAGGATGTGATGTATGATATATGTGATGTATGAGATGATTATGTTCTTGTAATAGGAATCACGACTTGCATGTCGATGAGTATGACAACCGGCAGGAGCCATAGGAGTTGTCTTTAATTTATTTATTCATGACCTGCGTGTCAACATAAACGTCATGTAATTACTTTACTTTATTGCTAACCGTTAGCCATAGTAGTAGAAGTAATAGTTGACGTGACAACTTCATGAAGACACGATGATGGAGATCATGGTGTCATGCCAGTGATGACGATGATCATGGAGCCCCGAAGATGGAGATCAAAAGGAGCAAAGTGATGATGGCCATATCATGTCACTATTTGATTGCATGTGATGTTTATCATGTTTTTTGCATCTTATTTTCTTAGAACGACGGTAGTAAATAAGATGATCCCTCATTAAAATTTCAAGAAAGTGTTCCCCCTAACTGTGCACCGTTGCGAAAGTTCGTCGTTTCGAAGCACCACGTGATGATCGGGTGTGATAGATTCTTACGTTCACATACAACGGGTGTAAGCCAGATTTACACACGCGAAACACTTAGGTTGACTTGACGAGCCTAGCATGTATAGACATGGCCTCGGAACACAAGAGACCGAAAGGTCGAGCATGAGTCGTATGGTAGATACGATCAACATGAAGATGTTCACCGATGATGACTAGTCCGTCTCACGTGATGATCGGACACGGCCTAGTTGACTCGGATCATGTAATCACTTGGATGACTAGAGGGATGTCTATATGAGTGGGAGTTCATAAGATGAACTTAATTATCCTGAACATAGTCAAAAGATCTTTGCAAATTATGTCGTAAGCTCGCGCTTTAGTTCTACTATTTTAGATATGTTCCTAGAGAAAATATAGTTGAAAGTTGATAGTAGCAATTATGCGGACAGTACAAGGCTTACATCCTTAATGCACTACTCAGTGTGCTGGACCTCGAACGTGGTATGTGGATGTTGCGAACATTTGGCATACACGTTTTGATGACTACATGATAGTTCGGTAATGTTAAATGGTTTAGAATTGAGGCACCGAAGACATTTTTGAAATGTCGCGGAACATATGAGATGTTTCGAGGGCTGAAATTGGGATTTCAGGCTCATGCCCACGTCAAGAGGTATAAGACCTCCGACGATTTTCTTGGCCTGCAAACTAAGGGAGAAAAGCTCAATCGTTGAGCTTGTGCTCAGATTGTCTGAGTACAACAATCACTTGAATCGAGTGGGAGTTGATCTTCCAGATAAGATAGTGATGCTTCTCCAAAGTCATTGCCGCCAAGCTGCTAGAGCTTCGTAATGAACTATAACATATCAGGGATAGATATGATGATCCTTGAAATATTCGCGATGTTTGACACCGCGAAAGTAGAAATCAAGCAGGAGCATCAATTGTTGATGGTTAGTGAAACCACTAGTTTCAAGAAGGGCAAGGGCAAGAAGGGATACTTCATGAAACGGCAAATCAGCTGCTGCTCTAGTGGAGAAACCTAAGGTTGAACCCAAACCCGTGACGAAGTGCTTCTGTAATAAGGGGAACAACCACTAGAGCAGAATTACCCTAGATACTTGGTAGATGAGAAGGCTGTCGATAGAAGTATATTGGATATACATTATGTGAATGTGTACATTACTAGTACTCCTAGTAGCATCAGGGTATTAGATACCGGTTCGGTTGCTAAGTGTTAGTAACTCGAAATAAAAGCTACGGAATAAACGGAGACTAGCTAAAGGTGAGCTGACGAGATGAGTTGGAAGTGCTTCCAAGGTTGATATGATCAAGCATCACACGCTCCCTCTACCATCGAGATTGGTGTTAAACCTAAAAATTGTTATTTGGTGTTTGCGTTGAGCATAGACATGATTGGATTATGTCTATCGCAATACGGTTATTCATTTAAGGAGAATAATGGTTATTCTATTTATTTGATTAATACCTTCAATGGTCTTGCACCTAAAATGAATGGTTTATTGAATCTCGATCATAGTGATACACATGTTCATGCCAAAAGATACAAGATAGTAATGATAGTACCACATACTTGTGGCACTGCCATGTAAGTCATATTGGTATAAAACGCATGAAGAAGCTCCATGTTGATGGATCTTTGGACTCACTCATTTTTTTGAAAAAGGATTGAGTAATGTGAACCATGTCTACTGGTATATACGCATGAAGAAACTCCATGCAGATGGACCGTTTGGACTCACTTGATTTTGAATCACTTGAGATATGCAAATCATACCACATGGGCAAGATGACTGAAAGCTTCGGTTTCAATAAAATGGAACAAGAAAGCAACTTGTTGGAAGTAACACATTTTGATGTGTGCAGTCCAATGAGTGCTGAGGCACGCAGTGGATATCCTTGTGCTCTTACTTCACAGATGATTTGAGTAGATACTGAGCATATTTACTTGATGAAACACAAGGCTGAATTATTGAATGGTTCAAGTAATTTCAGAATGAAGTTAAATATCGTCGTGACAAGAGGATAAAATATCTATGATATGATCATAGAGATGAATATCTGAGTTGCGAGTTTGGTACACAAATGAGACATTGTGGAAATTGTTTCACGACTAGTACGCCTGGAACACCATAGTGTGATGGTGTGTCCGAACATCATAACTGCACCCTATTGGATATGATGCATACCATGATGTCTCTTATCGAATTAACACTATCGTTCATGGGTTAGGCATTAGAGACAACCGCACTTACTTTAAATAGGGCACCACGCAAATCCGTCGAGACAACACCGTATGAACTATGGTTTAGAGAAACCTAAGCTGTTATTTCTTAAAAGTTTGGGGCTGCGACGCTTATATGAAAAAGTTTCAGGCTGATAAGCTCGAACCCAAAGCGGATAACTGCATCTTCATAGGATACCCAAAACAGTTGGGTATACCTCCTGTCTCAGATCCGAAAGCAATAAGGATTGTTTCTCAAATCGGGTCCTTTCTCGAGGAAAAGTTTCTCTCGAAAGAATTGAGTGGGAGGATGGTGGAGACTTGATGAGGTTATTGAACCGTCACTTCAACTAGTGTGTAGAAGGGCACAGGAGTTGTTCCTATGGCACCTACACCAATTGAAGTGGAAGCTTATGATGGTGATCATGAGACTTCGAATCAAGTCACTCCCAAACCTCGTAGGATGACAAGGATGCGTACTACTTCAGAGTGGTACGTAATCCTGTCTTGGAAGTCATGTTGCTAGACAACAATGAACCTACGAGCTATGGAGAAGCAATGGTGGGCCCGGATTCCGATGAATGGCTCGAGGCCATAAAAATCTGAGAGAGGATCCATGTATGAAAACAAAGTGTAGACTTTGGCAGAACGGCTCGATGGTCGTGAGGCTGTTGAGTACAGATGGATTTTAAAAGGAAGACGGACAATGATGGTAAATGTCACCATTAAGAAAGCTCGACTTGTCGTTAAGATGTTTCCCGACAAGTTCAAGGAGTTGACTATGATGATACTTCCTCACTCGTAGCGATGCTAAGAGTCTGTTGGAATTAGCAGGTACTGCATTATTTATGAAATCTTGCAGATAGGATGTCAAAATATTGTTTCCTTATTCTTGAGGAAAGGTTGTATGTGATACAACCAGAAGATTTTGTCGATCCTGAAAGATGCTAACAAGTATGCAAAGCCCCAGCAATCCTTCTAAGGACTGGATTAAGCATCTCGGAGTTGGAATGTACACTTTGATGAGATGATCAAATATTTTGGGTTTATACAAAGTCTATGAGAAACTTGTATTTCCAAAGAAGTGAGTGGGAGCACTATAGAATTTCTGATGAGTATATGTTGTTGACATATTGTTGATCAGAAATGATGTAGAATTTCTGGAAAGCATATAGGGTTATTTGAAAAGTGTTTTTCAATGGAAAACCTGGATTAAGCTACTTGAACATTGAGCATCAAGATCTATAAGGATAGATCAAAATCGCTTAATAGTACTTTCAAACAAACACATACCATGACAAGATTTTGAAGGAGTTCAAAATAGATCAGCAAAGAAGGAGTTCTCGGCTGTGTTACAAGGTGTGAGTATTGAGCAAGACTCAAGACATGACCACGGCAGAATAGAGAGAAAGGACGAAGGTCGTCCCCTATGCTTTAGTCGTAGGCTCTAAAGTATGCTATGTTATGTACCGCACCTGAAGTGTGCCAAACCATGAGTTAGTCAAGGGGTACAAGTGTGATCTAGAAATGGATCACAGGACAACGGTCAAGGTTATCCTTAGTAACTAGTGGACTAAGGAATTTTCTCGATTATGGAGGTGGAAAAAGAGTTCGTCGTAAAGGGTTACGCCGATGCAAACTTTGACATTAATCCAGATTATTCTGAGTAGTAAACTGGATTCGTATAGTAGAACAGTTATTTGGAATAGCTCCAAATAGAGCGTGGTAACTGCATCTAGGAGATGACATAGATATTTGTAAAGCACACACGGATCTGAAAGCTTCAGACCCGTTGACTATAACATCTCTCACAAGCATAACATGATCAAACCCAGAACTCATTGAGTGTCAATCACATGGTAATGTGAACTAGATTATTGACTCTAGTAAACTCTTTGGGTGTTAGTCACATAGGGATGTGACCTTGAGTTTTAATCACATATCGATGTGAACTAGATTATTGACTCTAGTGCAAGTGGGAGACTGTTGGAAATATGCCCTAGAGGCAATAATAAATAGGTTATTATTATATTTCCTTGTTCATGATAATCATTTATTATCCATGCTAGAATTGTATTGATAGGAAACTCAGATACATGTGTGGATACATAGACAACACCATGTCCCTAGTAAGCCTCTAGTTGACTAGCTCGTTGATCAATAGATGGTTATGGTTTCCTAACCATGGACATTGGATGTCATTGATAACGGGATCACATCATTAGAGGAATGATGTGATGGACAAGACCCAATCCTAAGCCTAGCACAAGATCATGTAGTTCGTATGCTAAAGCTTTTCTAATGTCAAGTATCATTTCCTTAGACCATGAGATTGTGCAACTCCCGGATACCGTAGGAATACTTTGGGTGTGCCAAACGTCACAACGTAACTGGGTGGCTATAAAGGTGCACTACGGGTATCTCCGAAAGTGTCTGTTGGGTTGGCACGAATCGAGACTGGGATTTGTCACTCCGTGTAAACGGAGAGGTATCTCTGGGCCCACTCGGTAGGACATCATCATAATGTGCACAATATGATCAAGGAGTTGATCATGGGATGATGTGTTACGGAACGAGTAAAAGAGACTTGCCGGTAACGAGATTGAACAAGGTATCGGGATACCGACGATCGAATCTCGGGCAAGTATCGTACCGATAGACAAAGGGAATTGTATACGGGATTGATTAAGTCCATGACATCATGGTTCATCCGATGAGATCATCGTGGAACATGTGGGAGACAACATGGGTATCCAGATCCCGCTGTTGGTTATTGACCGGAGAACATCTCGGTCATGTCTGCATGTCTCCCGAACCAGTAGGGTCTACACACTTAAGGTTCGATGACGCTAGGGTTATAAAGGAAGCTTGTATGTGGTTAACGAATGTTGTTCAGAGTCCCGGATGAGATCCCGGACGTCACGAGGAGTTCCGGAATGGTCCGGAGGTGAAGATTTATATATGGGAAGTATGGTTTTGGCCACCGGCAGTGTTCTGGGCATCACTGGTAGTGTACCGGGACCACCGGAGGGGTCCGGGGGTCCACCGGGAGGGGCCACGGGCCTCGGAGGCATACATGGGCCAAGTGTGAGAAGGGACCATCCCCTAGGTGGGCTGGGGCGCCTCCCCACCAAGGCCCATGCGCCTGGAGAGAAGAGGGGGCAAACCCTAGGGCAGATGGGCCCTAAAGGCCCATGCCTGGTGCGCCTCCCTCTCCCCCCACTTGGCCGCCACCCCAGATGGGGATTGGGGCTGCCGCCGCCCCTAGGGTAGAAACCCTAGGTGGGGGCGCACCCTCCTCCCTCTCCCCTATATATAGTGAGGCCTAGGGCTGCCCATTACACACGTGATTCGATCTCTCTCTCTCGTTGGTGCAGCCCTGCGTCTCTTCTTCCTACTCTCTTGCGGTGCTTGGCGAAGCCCTGCTGGATTGCCACGCTCCTCCATCATCACCACGCCGTTGTGCTGCTGATGGACGGAGTCTTCCTCAACCTCTCCCTCTCTCCTTGCTGGATCAAGGCATGGGAGACGTCACCGGGCTGTACGTGTGTTGAACGCGGAGGTGTCGTCCGTTCGGCACTAGGATCATCGGTGATTTGGATCACGACGAGTACGACTCCATCAACCCCGTTCACTTGAACGCTTCCGCTTAGCGATCTACAAGGGTATGTAGATGCACTCTCCTTCCCCTCGTTGCTAGTTTCTCCATAGATAGATCTTGGTGACGCGTAGGAAAATTTTGAATTTCTGCTACGTTCCCCAACAATTCCTTAGGGTAAAAGTAGAGGTTTTGCACAAAAGTATTTGTGGGTAAGAGATACTGTGGACGTTAGTCGCGGACGAAGTCGATGAGGCCAGCATTTTCAATCAATGAATAGAAATCCTCATAAATCCCGGCCTCTCTCAAGAAATTATCAGAAGGCCATTCACACGGCCGGATTTCCATACGAGGAAAATTATATTTGGGCCTCTGAGCTTCTTCATGTTGTTTATCCTTTGAGCTTCGGCTCAATGAGCCCCTCGAAATTCTCTTCATCATTTTTCTGAAATAATCTGAAATTTTTAGTTACTTCAAACAAAAGTGAACCAACTTCAATAAAACTGATAGCAACTACTCCTACAAGTGCCTAGAGCCTATATCAAGCATTACAACTACTTGGAACCATATAAATTTGACATGCAAGCTCAAGAACATGGTCACCTATGCATCACAACTTTGCAAAGAATAAAGCACTAGAACAAAAACTAATTGGACCAATGGAGGAGTCACATACCAAGGAACAACCTCCACGAGCAGTTTTGCGAGACGTGCTTTGAGCAAGGAGATCAAAAATCACAGCAAAAGTGGTTGGAACTCGTGCTTGAGTTGGTTTTTCGGGGTTGTGTGAGACAGAGGAAGAAGATGGGTGCTGGGATAAGTGGAGGAGGGCCACCGTGGGCCCACGAGGTAGGGGGCACGCCCTAGAGGGGGGGGGCGCCCACCACCCTCGTGGCCAGGTGGCAGCTCCTCCCGTGGTAATTTTTGCATAGTAAATCCTCAAATATTCCCGAAAAAATCATATTAATTTGGCATGTCATTCTGAGGACTTTTATTTTTGGGATATTTTTATATTGCACGGATAAGCCAGGAAACAGACAGAGAAATACTATTTTACTTTATTTTTACTAATTAACATAAAATTTAGAGAGGGTACAGAAGTTTGTGCTTCTAGTTTCATCCATCTCATGCTCATCAAAAAGAATCCACTAACAAGGTTGATCAAGTCTTGTTAACAAACTCATTCCGATAATCATGAAACCGGAGAAATTTCCAATAACACTAGGTTACCTCAACGGGGATATGCACATCCCCTATAATAAGTATATCATGTTTCTTTTTGACAGTAGGAAGAGGAAATTCAAAACCTCCAAATATAATCGATGGAATTTTTCCAATGGAGTTGATACTGTGGACTTGAGGTTGTTTCCTCGGAAAGTGTACCGTATGCTCATTACCATTAACATGAAAAGTGACATTGCCTTTGTTGCAATCAATAACAGCCCCTGCGGTATTAAGAAAAGGTCTTCCAAGAATAATATGAAGGAAATATGCCCTAGAGGCAATAATAAAGTTATTATTTATTTCCTTATATCATGATAAATGTTTATTATTCATGCTAGAATTGTATTAACTGGAAACATAATACATGTGTGAATACATAGACAAACAGAGTGTCACTAGTATGCCTCTACTTGACTAGCTCATTAATCAAAGATGGTTATGTTTCCTAACCATGAACAAAGAGTTGTTATTTGATTAACGAGATCACATCATTAGTTGAATGATCTGATTGACATGACCCATTCCATTAGCATAGCACCCGATCATTTAGTATGTTGCTATTGCTTTTATCCATGACTTATACATGTTCCTTTAACTATGAGATTATGCAACTCCCGTTTACCGTAGGAACACTTTGTGTGCTACCAAACGTCACGACGTAACTGGGTGATTATAAAGGTGCTCTACAGGTGTCTCCGAAGGTACATGTTGGGTTGGCGTATTTCGAGATTAGGATTTGTCACTCCGATTGTCGGAGAGGTATCTCTGGGCCCTCTCGGTAATGCACATCACATAAGCCTTGCAAGCATTGCAACTAATGTGTTAGTTGTGAGATGATGTATTACGGAACGAGTAAAGAGACTTTCCGGTAACGAGATTGAACTAGGTATTGGATACCGACGATCGAATCTCGGGCAAGTAACATACCGATGACAAAGGGAACAACGTATGTTGTTATGCGGTCTGACCGATAAAGATCTTCGCAGAATATGTAGGAGCCAATATGGGCATCCTGGTCCCGCTATTGGTTATTGATCGGAGATGTGTCTCGGTCATGTCTACATTGTTCTCGAACCGTAGGGTCCGCACGCTTAAGGTTTCGATGACAGTTATATTATGAGTTTATGAGTTTTGATGTACCGAAGGAGTTCGGAGTCCCGGATGAGATCGGGGACATGACGAGGAGTCTCGAAATGGTCGAGACGTAAAGATCGATATATTGGACGACTATATTCGGACATCGGAAGGGTTCTGAGTGGTTCGGGTATTTTCGGAGGTATCGGGGAGTTACGGGATTACGGGAGAAGTAATGGGCCTTGATGGGCTTTAGTGGGAAGAGGAAAAGGCTGCTGCGCCCCCCCTCCCCTCTAGTCCGAATTGGACTAGGGAAAAGGGGGCCGGCCACCTTTCCTACTCCTCCTATTCCTTCTCCCTTCCTCCCCTCTTGGTGGACTCCTACTAGGACTTGGAGACCTAGTAGGATTCCACACCCTGGCGCGCCAAACCCTAGGCCGGCCACCCCCTCCCTTGCTCCTTTATATACGGGGGCAGGGGGCACCCCATGACACACAAGTTGATCTACGGATCGTTCCTTAGCCGTGTGCGGTGCCCCCTTCCACCAAATTCCACCTCGGTCATATCGTTGCAGTGCTTAGGCGAAGCCCTGCGCCGGTAACAAATCAAGATCGTCACCACGCCGTCGTGCTGACAGAACTCTTCCCCGACGCTTTGCTGGATCGGAGCCCGGGGATCGTCATCGAGCTGAACGTGTGCCGAGAACTCAGAGGTGCCGGAGTAACGGTGCTGTGATCGGTTGGATCGCGAGGAGAACGTATGACTACTTCCTCTATGTTGTGTCAACGCTTCCGCTTCGGTCTACGAGGGTACGTAGACAACACCCTCCCCTCTCGTTGCTATGCATCACCATGATCTTGCGTGTGCGTAGGAATTTTTTTGAAATTACTACGTTTCCCAACAGTGGCATCCGAGCCTAGGTTTTTATGGTTTGATGTTATTTGCACGAGTAGAACACAAGTGAGTTGTGGACGATACAAGTCATACTGCCTACCAGCATGTCATACTTTGGTTCAGCGGTATTGTTGGACGAGACGATCCGGACCAACCTTACGCGTACTCTTACGCGAGACCGGTTCCCTCGACGTGCTTTGCACATAGATGGCTTGCGGAAGACTGTCTCTCCAACTTTAGTTGAACCGAGTGTGGCTACGCCCGGTCCTTGAGAAGGTTAAAACGGAGTCTATTTGACAAACTATCGTTGTGGTTTTGATGCGTAGGTAAGATGAGTTCTTGCTTAAGCCCGTAGCAGCCACGTAAAACTTGCAACAACAAAGTAGAGGACGTCTAACTTGTTTTTGCAGGGCATGTTGTGATGTGATATGGTCAAGACATGCTGCTAAATTTTATTGTATGAGATGATCATGTTTTGTAACCGAGTTATCGGCAACTGGCAGGAGCCATATGGTTGTCGCTTTATTGTATGCAATGCAATCGCGATGTAATGCTTTACTTTATTACTAAGCGGTAGTGATAGTCGTGGAAGCATAAGATTGGCGAGACGACAACGATGCTGCGATGGAGATCAAGGTGTCGCGCCGGTGACGATGGTGATCATGACGGTGCTTCGAAGATGGAGATCACAAGCACGAGATGATGATGGCCATATCATATCACTTATATTGATTGCATGTGATGTTTATCCTTTTATGCATCTTATCTTGCTTTGATTGACGGTAGCATTATAAGATGATGTCTCACTAAATTATCAAGAAGTGTTCTCCCTGAGTATGCACCGTTGCGAAAGTTCTTCGTGCTGAGACACCACGTGATGATCGGGTGTGATAGGCTCTACGTTCAAATACAACGGGTGCAAAACAGTTGCACACACGGAATACTCAGGTTTAACTTGACGAGCCTAGCATATAACAGATATGGCCTCGGAACACGGAGACCGAAAGGTCGAGCGTGAATCATATAGTAGATATGATCAACATAGTGATGTTCACCATTGAAACTACTCCATCTCACGTGATGATCGGACATGGTTTAGTTGATTTGGATCACGTGATCACTTAGAGGATTAGAGGGATGTCTATCTAAGTGGGAGTTCTTAAGTAATATGATTAACTGAACTTAAATTTATCATGAACTTAGTCCTGGTAGTATTAGCATATCTATGTTGTAGATCAATAGCTCGCGTTGTTGCTTCCCTATGTTTATTTTGATATGTTCCTAGAGAAAAGTGTGTTGAAAAATGTTAGTAGCAATGATGCGGATTGGATCCGTGATCTAAGGTTTATCCTCATTGCTGCACAGAAGAATTATGTCCTTGATGCACCGCTAGGTGACGGACCTATTGCAGGAGCAGATGCAGACGTTATGAACGTTTTGCTAGCTCAATATGATGACTACTTAATAGTTTAGTGCACCATGCTTAACGGCTTAGAATCGGGACTTCAAAGACGTTTTGAACGTCATGGACCATATGAGATGTTCCAGGAGTTGAAGTTAATATTTCAAGCAAATACCCGAGTTGAGAGATATGAAGTCTCCAACAAGTTCTATAGCTAAAAGATGGAGGAGAATCGCTCAACGAGTGAGCATGTGCTCAGATTGTCTGGGTACTACAATCGCTTGAATCAAGTGGGAGTTAATCTTCCAGATAAGATAGTGATTGACAGAATTCTCTAGTCACCATCACCAAGTTAGTAGAACTTCGTGATGAACTATAATATGCAAGGGATAACGGAAAATATTCCCAAGCTCTTCGCGATGCTAAAATCGGCGAAGGTAGAAATCAAAGAAAAACATCAAGTGTTGATGGTTGACAAGATCACTAGTTTCAAGAAAAGGGCAAAAGGAAAGAAGGGGAACTTCAAGAAGAACGGCAAGCAAGTTGCTGCTCAAGTGAAAAATCCCAAGTCTGGTCCTAAGCCTGAGACTAAGTGCTTCTACTGCAAAGGGACTGGTCACTGGAAGCGGAACTACCCCAAGTGATTGGCGGATAAGAAGGATGGCAAAGTGAACATAAGTATATTTGATATACATGTTATTGATGTGTATTTTACTAGTGTTCATAGCAACCCCTCAGTATTTGGTACTAGTTCAAGTTGCTAAGATTAGTAACTCGAAACGGGAGTTGCAGAATGAACAAAGACTAGTTAAAGGGCAAGGTGACGATGTGTGTTGGAAGTGGTTCCAAGATTGATATGATCATCATCACACACTCCCTATACTTTCGGGATTAGTGTTGAAACTAAATAAGTGTTATTTGGTGTTTGCGTTGAGCATGAATATGATTTGATCATGTTAATTGCAATACAGTTATTCATTTAAGTTAGAGAACAATTGTTGTTCCGTTTACATGAATAAAACCTTCTATGGTCATACACACCAATGAAAATAGTTCATTGGATCTCGATCGTAGTGATACACATATTCATAATATTGAAACCAAAAGATGCGAAGTTAATAATGATAGTGCAACCTATTTGTGGCACTGCCGTTTAGGTCATATTGGTGTAAAGCGCATGAAGAAACTCCATGCTGATGGGATTTTGGAATCACTTGATTATGAATCACTTGATGCTTGCGAACCATGCCTCTTGGGCAAGATGACTAAAACGCCGTTCTCCGGAACAATGGAGCAAGCAACAGATTTGTTGGAAATCATACATACTGATGTATATGGTCCGATGAAAATTAAGGCTCGCGACAAGTATCATTATTTTCTGACCTTCACAGATGTTTTGAGAAGATATGGGTATATCTACTTGATGAAACATAAGTCTGAAATGTTTGAAAAGTTCAAAGAATTTCAGAGTGAAGTGGAAAATCATCGTGACAAGAAAATAAAGTTTCTACGATCTGATCGCGGAGACGAATATTTGAGTTACGAGTTTGGTCTTCAGTTAAAACAATGTGAAATAGTTTCACTACTCACGCCACCTGGAACACCACAGCATAATGGTGCGTCCGAACGTCATAACCGTACTTTATTGGATATAGTACAATCTATGATGTCTCTTACCGATCTACCACTATCGTTTTTGGGGTTATGCATTAAAGACAGCTGCATTCACGTTAAAAAGGGCACCATCTAAGTCCGTTGAGACGACACAATATGAACTGTGGTTTAGCAAGAAACCAAAGTTGTCGTTTCTTAAAGTTTGGGGTTGTGATGCTTATATGAAAAAGTTTCATCCTGATAAGCTCAAACCCAAATCGGAGAAATATGTCTTCATAGGATACCCAAAGGAAATTGTTGGGTACACCTTCTATCACAGATCCAAAGGCAAGACATTTGTTGCTAAGAATGGATCCTTTCTAGAGAAGGAGTTTCTCTCGAAAGAAGTGAGTGGGAGGAAAGTAGAACTTGATAAGGTAATTGTACCTTCTCCCTTATTGGAAAGTAGTTCATCACAGAAATCTGTTCCTGTGACTACTACACCAATTAGTGAGGAAGCTAATGATGATGATCATGTAACTTCAGATCAAGTTACTACCGAATCTCGTAGGTAAACCAGAGTGAGATCCGCACCAGAGTGGTACGGTAATCCTGTTCTGGAAGTCATGTTACTAGACCATGATGAACTTGCGAACTATGAGGAAGCGATGATGAGCCCAGATTCCGCGAAATGGTTAGAGGCCATGAAATCTGAGATATGATCCATGTATGAGAACAAAGTATGGACTTTGAGGGATTTGCCCGATGATCGGCAAGCCAAAGAAAATAAATGGATCTTCAAGAGGAAGACGGACACTGATAGTAGTGTTACTATCTACAAAGCTAGAATTGTCGCAAATGGTTTTCGACAAGTTCAAAGTGTTGACTACGATGAGAGTTTCTCACTCGTATCTATGCTTAAGTCTGTCCGAATCATGTTAGCAATTGTCGCATTTTATGAAATCCGGCAAATGGATAAACAAAACTACATTCCTTAATGGATTTATTAAAGAAGAGTTGTATACGATGCAACTAGAAGGTTTTGTCGATCCTGAAGGTGCTAACAAAATATGCAAGCTCCAGCGATCCATCTATGGACTGGTGCAAGCATCTCGGAGTTGGAATATACGCTTTGATAAGTTGATCAAAGCATATAGTTTTATACAGACTTGCGGTGAAGCCTGTATTTACAAGAAAGTGAGTGGGAGCACTACAGCATTTCTGATAAGTATATGTAAATGACATATTATTGATCGGAAATAATGTAGAATTATTCTGTAAAGCATAAAGGAGTATTTGAAAGGAGTTTTTCAAAGAAAGACCTCGGGGAAGCTACTTACATATCGAGCATCAAGATCTATAGAGATAGATCGAGACGCTTGATAAGTTTTTTCAATGAGTACATACCTTGACAAGATTTTGAAGTAGTTCAAAATGGAACAGTCAAAGAAAGAGTTCTTGCCTGTGTTACAAAGTGTGAAATTGAGTAAGACTCAAAGCCCGACCACGGCAGAAGATAGAAAGAGAATGAAAGTCGTTCCCTATGCTTTGGCCATAGGTTCTATAAAGTATGCCATGCTGTGTACCAGACCTATTGTATACCCTACCTTGAGATTGGCATGGGAGTACAATAGTGATCTAAGAGTAGATCACTGGACGGCGGTCAAAATTATCCTTAGTGGAATAAGGATATGTTTCTCGATTATGGAGGTGACAAAAAGGTTCGTCGTAAAAGGTTACGTCGATGCAAGTTTTGACACTAATCTAGATGACTCTAAGTCTCAATCTAGATACATATTGAAAGTGGGAGCAATTAGCTAAAGTAGCTCCGTGCAGAGCATTGTAGACATAGAAAATTGCAAAATACATAACAGATCTGAATGTGGCAGACCCGTTGACTAAATTTCTCTCACAAGCAAAACATGATCACACCGTAGTACTCTTTGGGTGTTAATCACATAGCGATGTGAACTAGATTACTGAATCTAGTAAACCCTTTGGGTTTTGGTCACATATCGATGTGAACTATGGGTGTTAATCACATGATGATGTGAACTATTGATGTTAATCACATGGTGATGTGATCTAGATTATTGACTCTAGTGCAAGTGGGAGACTGAAGGAAATATGCCCTAGAGGCAATAATAAAGTTATTATTTATTTCCTTATATCATGATAAATGTTTATTATTCATGCTAGAATTGTATTAACTGGAAACATAATACATGTGTGAATACATAGACAAACAGAGTGTCACTTGTATGCCTCTACTTGACTAGCTCATTAATCAAAGATGGTTATGTTTCCTAACCATGAACAAAGAGTTGTTATTTGATTAACGAGATCACATCATTAGTTGAATGATCTGATTGACATGACCCATTCCATTAGCATAGCACCCGATCATTTAGTATGTTGCTATTGCTTTTATCCATGACTTATACATGTTCCTTTAACTATGAGATTATGCAACTCCCGTTTACCGTAGGAACACTTTGTGTGCTACCAAACGTCACGACGTAACTGGGTGATTATAAAGGTGCTCTACAGGTGTCTCCGAAGGTACATGTTGGGTTGGCGTATTTCGAGATTAGGATTTGTCACTCCGATTGTCGGAGAGGTATCTCTGGGCCCTCTCGGTAATGCACATCACATAAGCCTTGCAAGCATTGCAACTAATGTGTTAGTTGTGAGATGATGTATTACGGAACGAGTAAAGAGACTTGCCGGTAACGAGATTGAACTAGGTATTGGATACCGACGATCGAATCTCGGGCAAGTAACATACCGATGACAAAGGGAACAACGTATGTTGTTATGCGGTCTGACCGATAAAGATCTTCGCAGAATATGTAGGAGCCAATATGGGCATCCAGGTCCCGCTATTGGTTATTGACCGGAGATGTGTCTCGGTCATGTCTACATTGTTCTCGAACCGTAGGGTCCGCACGCTTAAGGTTTCGATGACAGTTATATTATGAGTTTATGAGTTTTGATGTACCGAAGGAGTTCGGAGTCCCGGATGAGATCGGGGACATGACGAGGAGTCTCGAAATGGTCGAGACGTAAAGATCGATATATTGGACGACTATATTCGGACATCGGAAGGGTTCTGAGTGGTTCGGGTATTTTCGGAGGTATCGGGGAGTTACGGGATTACGGGAGAAGTAATGGGCCTTGATGGGCTTTAGTGGGAAGAGGAAAAGGCTGCTGCGCCCCCCCTCCCCTCTAGTCCGAATTGGACTAGGGAAAAGGGGGCCGGCCACCTTTCCTACTCCTCCTATTCCTTCTCCCTTCCTCCCCTCTTGGTGGACTCCTACTAGGACTTGGAGACCTAGTAGGATTCCACACCCTGGCGCGCCAAACCCTAGGCCGGCCACCCCCTCCCTTGCTCCTTTATATATGGGGGCAGGGGGCACCCCATGACACACAAGTTGATCTACGGATCGTTCCTTAGCCGTGTGCGGTGCCCCCTTCCACCAAATTCCACCTCGGTCATATCGTTGCAGTGCTTAGGCGAAGCCCTGCGCCGGTAACACATCAAGATCGTCACCACGCCGTCGTGCTGACAGAACTCTTCCCCGACGCTTTGCTGGATCGGAGCCCGGGGATCGTCATCGAACTGAACGTGTGCCAAGAACTCGGAGGTGCCGGAGTAACGGTGCTGTGATCGGTTGGATCGCGAGGAGAACGTATGACTACTTCCTCTACGTTGTGTCAACGCTTCCGCTTCGGTCTACGAGGGTACGTAGACAACACTCTCCCCTCTCGTTGCTATGCATCACCATGATCTTGCGTGTGCGTAGGAATTTTTTTGAAATTACTACGTTTCCCAACATAATAGACATACTATCATCCTCGGGAATATCAAGAATAACAAAGTCCGTTAAAATAGTAACGTTTGCAACCACAACAGGCACATCCTCACAAATACCGACAGGTATAGCAGTTGATTTGTCAGCCATTTGCAGTGATATTTCAGTAGGTGTCAACTTATTCAAGTCAAGTCTACGATATAAGGAGAGAGGCATAACACTAACACCGGCTCCAAGATCACATAAAGCAATTTTAATATAATTTTTTAATGGAGCAAGGTATAGTAGGTACTCTGGGGTATCCAAGTTTCTTTGGTATTCCACCTTTGAAAGTGTAATTAGCAAGCATGGTGGAAATCTCAGCTTCCGGTATCTTTCTTTTATTAGTAATGATATCTTTCATATATTTAGCATAAGGATTTGTTTTGAGCACATCAGTCAATCGCATATGCAAAAAGATAGGTCTAATCATTTCAGCAAAGCGCTCAAAATCCTCATCATCCTTTTTCTTGGATGGTTTCGGAGGAAAAGGCATGGGTTTCTGAACCCAAGGTTCTCTTTCTTTACCATGTTTCCTAGCAATAAAGTTTATTTTATCATAACGTTGATTCTTTGATTGTGGGTTATCAAGATCAACAACAGGTTCAATTTTTACATCCTTATCATTACTAGGTTGAGCATCATCATGAACATCATCATTAGTATTTTCACTAGGTTCATGTTCATTACCAGATTGTGTTTCAGCATCAGACATAGATATATCATTTGGATTATCAGGTGGTTCAGCAATAGGTTCACTAGAAGTTTGCACAGTTCTATCATTTTTCTTTTTCTTCTTCTTAGAAGAACTAGGAACATCAATATTATTTCTCTGAGAATCTTGCTCGATTCTCTTAGGGTGGCCTTCAGGATACAAAGGTTCCTGAGTCATTCTACCAGTTCTAGTAGCCACTCTAACAGCATAATCATTTTTCTTACTATTCATTTCATGAAGCAATTCTTTTTGAGCTTCAAGTACTTGTTCTACTTGAGTGGTAACCATAGAAGCATGTTTGCTAACAAGTTTAAGTTCACCTCTAATATTAGCCATATAATCACCCAAGCGTCTAATCTTATAAGCATTTTCTTTTAATTGTCTACCAAAATAAGCATTGAAGTCGTCTTGCTTAAACATAAAGTTATCAAACTCATCCAAGCACTAAATAGCAATTTTAGTAGGAGGAACTTCAGCTTTATCATATCTATAGAGAGAATTTACCTTTACTACCTGTGTCGGGATATCGAGATCAGGAGGTTCTTTAGTAAATAAGTGATCAAGTTCATATGTTTCTTCGACATGCGGTAGATTAAGACCATGTATTTATTCAATAGGAGGTAAATTCTTAACATCTTCAGCTTTAATACCTTTTTATTTCATAGATTTCTTTGCCTCTTGCATATCTTCGGGACCGAGAAATAGAACACCTCTCTTCTTCGGAGTTGGTTTAGGAATAGGCTCAGTAATTGGGGCGGGAGCTGGCTCAGGAGGTGCCCAATTATTTTCATTTGTCAACATATTATTTAATAGAATTTCAGCTTCATCCGGTGTTCTTTCCCTAAAAAGAGAACTAGCACAACTATCCAGGTAATCTCTGGAAGCATCGGTTAGTCCATTATAAAAGATATCAAGTATTTCAGGTTTCTTAAGAGGATGATCAGGCAAAGCATTAAGTAACTTGAGATGCCTCCCCCAAGCTATTGGGAGACTCTCTTCTTTAATTTGCACAAAGTTGTATATTTCCCTTAAAGCGGCTTGTTTCTTATGAGCAGGGAAATATTTAGCAGAGAAGTAATAAATCATATCCTGGGGACTACGCACACAACCAAGATCAAGAGAATTAAACCATATCTTAGCATCACCCTTTAATGAGAACAGAAATATTTTGAGTATATAGAAGTAGCGCGATCTCTCATCATTAGTGAACAGGGCACTACTAGGAAAAGGGCTATAGATGGAATGGACACTAATGGCGCACCTGTCATGTGGTGCGCCACTACTATATAGCAGTGGCGCACCAGGTGCTGGTGCACCATTAGAGTGGAAGACACTAATGGTGCACCTGGCACGTGGTGCGCCACTAGTAACAATTTTTTTTATTTTTCCAAATATACTAATGGCGCATCATGGCGCGGTGCGCCGTTACTAGTGCTAAATAGTAATGGCGCACCGGCCACACAGTGCGCCACTACTGTTGCTTTTATTCTTTTTTTTGCAAAACTACTAATGGCGCACCGTGGCACAGTGCGCCATTACTAGTTAAACTAGTAATGGCGCACTGTGCCACGGTGCGCCATTAGAATATATAGCTTTTTTTATTCTTTTTTTTATTTTTTATATCCGGTCCCCCTCGCCGCCGAGCACCCCCCGCACCATCTCCCCCGCTCCACCGGCCGCCGCCGCCGACCCCCCGCACCCTCCCCTACTCCACCGCCGCCGCCGACCCACCGCACCCTCCCCCGCACCACCGGCCGCCGCCGACGACCCATCGCACCCTGCCCCGCTCCACGGGCGGCCGCCGCTGACCCATGAACTCATGATATTTTCAAATAATAAATTTGATGATATTTTTTCATATTCATAAATACTTTCAAATAACAAATTTGATGATATTTTTTAAAAAATCATTACTGTTTTTATAAAAAAAATTACTGTTATGATTTAAACAAGTTTGAACATATTTAAACACAAATAAATATCAAACAGCATTTTAAATGCATAAAAACAAAAATTGGGGAGCCTGGGAATCGAACCCAGGACCTCCTACTATGTGTGCTGCGTGCTGACGAGTCGGGCTAGTGGGCGTGTTCTGATGGAGATAGAGTTAGGTGGGATATAATCTGACCAGTCAGGCTAGTAACTAAAACAAAATTCTAATGGCGCACCAGGGGGAGGTGCGCCATTAGAATCGCCGTAATTATGGTGCACTAGGGGGAGGTGCGCCATTAGAACCCTCCCCCACTCCACCTATTCCCCTCGCACGGCCTCCCTCCCTCCCTCGCCAGATCCCCCACTCGACCCCAACAGAACGCCGCCGCCCCCTTCGTCCGCCGTGCCTACACGCCATTGGTGCCGCCGCCGCCGCTGTGGTCTTGCGCTGCCCCGACGCCGCCGCCCCGACCCCCGCGGGACTCCACCCCCGCCGCCCCCGCGCCCCCCGAACGGGATCGGCCGAGCGCGCGCCGCCCCCTCCTCTCCTCTCCTCCTCCCTCCGACGAGAGAGGGCCTCCTCCGGCCCCTGCAGCAGCCGGTGAGCACGACCCCGACGCACCCACCCCGCCTGCCCCTGCCATCCTCCGCCACCGGCCCCTGCTCTCCTTCGACCACGGCGAGCAAGGACCTGGACGAGCAGGTACTAAAGGATCCGCCTTTCCTCTCCTTCCGTTCTCTCCCTGCTGTCGTCTCACCGGATTTCCCTTCCCTTCCCTTCCCGAGTTCCTCGTCTCCGGCGCTGCCGTAGGCGCCATTCCGACAACCCCCCTTGGGCTCCGCTGCCGGATCCAACTCCTCAACCACCGCAGGACAGCGCAGGTACCCCAGTTTCTGTTCATGTCTCAATGGTATCCATGCTGATAATGCTAGGTAGATCGACTGAGTGTAGCAATTGTGTGCCACCAATCCACTTTTCTGTATAATACTTGCTACTGTATAATATAGGAGTATGTATGAAGAACTTCCACTTAATAGTAAGTATGAATTGTGTTGTACAAACTATGAATTGTGTGCCCACTGCTCATTGGAGTATGAAAGTTGTCAGCAGTTGTTTATGCTTGCAAGTTTTGTGTACTGTACTGCTTGCATCAGTACTTTTGTGTAATCTGACCTATAAATTTTCCAAGCTCTGTTATGATGAGCAGAGTTTTTACTTGCTACTTTCAGTTTCTCTCATTCCTTGGGAAAAGTTTTCCAAGTTCTGTTATGATGGCACTATTGGACACATACAGTAGAGCAGTGTTTTTAGTTGTTATACTTCCAGTTACCATCACTGCTTGGGAAAGGCCGAATTGCATGCATTCAGGTCTGCAGTTGATAATGTATCATCATAATTAAGTTCCTTCTTTTTTCCTGCATTGTTGTATGCTCCTATGAAGATCCAATGTATCATCATAATGTAGGTGCTGTGTTGTGTGATTCTTCATGCTGAGAACTTCAGCTTTTTCAGTTAATGCACTTCTGCGGTTTTGTGGGAGTGGTTATGTGTCACGCATGTCTTTGCTAGGATCAGACAGTTATAGTGAAAGGCTTCTGTATAAAGAAAAGAAAATGTGATCATGGTGAATGAATTATGTACACTATTTAGAGCATTAGTGTGGTTTGTTGGTGAGAAGGGAATCAAGGGATGCACATTTAGGGGGTGATGCTTACTAACACTTTGACAAACAAATTCAGAATGTGCTGGACTATATGTTCATTGGTACTACTTGTGATGCTGCTGCTGTACTACTTGGGAATTTTGTCAACTTGTGATGCTGCTGTTGTACCCCGAGAGGCCCTTGAGTTTGCCACAATGTCGATTAACTTCCGTTCCGGCAAATTCGGGTACTCCATATGTCCTATTTTCAGCAAAGGTCATGCTGAAATTTTCCGTGAAATTTAGCATGACTTTGCCAAAAATAGGACATATGGGGTACTTGCGACTAATGCATGGGCCGGGGTATCTTAGTACTTAGTTAAGTAGGATCAACTGCCCCGCCATTCTTGCTGCATAGGTGGCAATAGAGGCAAGTGATTAGTGCCAAGTGATTAGGCCCAACCTAGGGTGCCTCGGCATCGATAAACCCTAAATGATGAAAACTTAACTTAGCATTTAGGGTGCCTCGGCGTCGACAAACCCTAAATGATGAAACCTTGGCTTCTATAGGGTGCCTCGGTGTCGATGAGAACCTAAATGATGTACGCTTAGGCTTTTAGGGTGCCTCGGCGTCGACAAACCCTAAATGATAAAAGCTTAGCTTTTAGGATGCCTCGGTGTTGAGAAACCCTAAATGATGAGACCATGATCTTGTTCCTTGACAATAACCAACTTTTTGACCAAACTTTTTTCCTATTTAGAGCGAAACATGGCCCACAACGATGAGGCCGGCGGTTCGGGCGGCAAGCAATTCTAGGAGTTGTCCCAGGAGATGGAGGAACAACCTCACCGCTATGAGGACGCCGCAGAAGACACCGATCCTGACTACATAACCCCTAGTGGCGTCGGGGATGACACCACTGATGGTGCCGCCGAGGATGCCACCACTGATGGTGGCGGTGCAGGCACAGATGGCAGCCAACCGAAGAAGCAACGGAAGGACCGGGGCCCGAACGCGCTCCGCACCGTCAAGGAGGAATTTACTCAAGTGGACTCCGACGGGCATCCAACGGAGCCCAAACATATAGTCAAGGGGTACTCGGTTTAGCTCGGGTGCATTCTCCGGAGCACTGTCTCGATCAACACCGAGAACCTTAGGAATAAGGACCGGGGGAACTTGTGCAACCTCCTCTTCACGAAGCTGCACGAACGATACAAGTTCCCCGCTGAATTTGAAAACACACGCCTCTCAGGGAATAAAGTGAACAGTGCCGCCCTCATGAGGATGAGCAAGGCCCTGTCTACTTGGAGAAGCGCGGTGAAGAGAATGATTGATAAAGGTGATAGTTATGAGAAGATCAAGGCGAAAAATCCTTCGATCAGCGAAGAGAACTACAAGGAGTTCAAGATCAAGTGCGAGAGCAGTGCAACCTCCGAATCTAGTCAGTGGGGGAAAGAAATGTGGGAGTTGAACTTAGGGGAACACAAGCTCGGTCTCGGCCGTTACAGAGTGGCGGAGCCTATATGGGACAAGGCGGACGCGGAGCGTGCCGAGCAAGGCCTACTGCCCCGCTTCGAGAAATACAGCAGTGGAAAGCAGACCAGGAACTATGTCAGGGCCTAGTACAAGGAGGACCCGATAACAAAGGAGCTTACCATGGATCCGAAGACCAGGGCGCTTGAGCTTGTTCTGGCGAAGGAGACTGAAAGCAGTAGCGCGGGGTCCTCTCAGAGCACCCTTGCTTGGGACATCACTCTAAATAGGGTGTTGAACGTAATGAAAAACAAGGACAAGCTCACTAAGCCATCGTCAGCTGGTTGTGTGGCCGGCAAAGGCTTGTCCACAAAATGGTCGTCCTACTAATACCGTTGGTGGGCGAAAGGAGAAAAAGACCATCTCAGAAAGCCAGTCGCGCGAGGTTGAAGCACTCAAGGCACAAGTGGCGCGGATTCCAGAGATTGTCCAAGAGCAAGTGCAACAACAACTAGGATCGACGCTCACCGGCATTATGCCTACCTTGATTCATGGGATAACGACGTGGATTGCGGGTGGCCAACAGGCGCCGCCCCCGATTCCTAGCTTCACGGCCAGCAACTCGCACAACGCGCAAGCGGCGCCATTGGTGTCTCCAGCGGCGGCGGTATTGGTGTCTCTGACGCCGGCATGGCTGGCATTGGAGCTTAATGCACCTGGGTGTACGCCGGCCGGCACCACGCCAGCAAGCGGCCCCTCCGTCAATTGCACGCCCGCCGTTGGCGGTGCCTCGACATTAGCCGAGTTCGACGCCATCATCATGGTAACTAATTAAGCCTCTTGGCCGAGGACTTCATCTCCTTGCCTTTGACTGGGCATCCCTGACGCCCTACATGTTTTCGCAGGGCGCCGCCGACGTTTCGTGCACTCTCCCGCACTTCGTGAACGACAAGTTGGTCGATGTCGCCAAGGGCAAAATCGTTCAACCGGGCAACCCCGTGTTCCACGGTAAACAGATGCCACCCATCGTGTATAGGGTTCAACTGGTTCGGGTGCTGCCAGGCTGCGACGAGTTGTTACCCCCGATTCAATCCGCCGTGGCCGACGAAGGTGATCTGATGACCCTCAGCGCCTGCCTAAGCTGGCCCCTGCTTTGGCCGAAGAGCCAGATTCATTTGGGGGCGGGGGACACCACCCCAAAGACAACACTGCCAGTCATGCCGGCCCCGAGCCATGGCAGGACCGCCGCAACGCTACCGGACATGCCGGACATCCCTATGGCACATGATCTGAACATGCATATTGTTGGAAATATGCCCTAGAGGCAATAATAAAAGCATTATTATTATATTTCCTTATTCATGATAATTGTCTTTATTCGTGCTATAATTGTGTTAACCGGAAATCGTAATACATGTGTGAATAACAGACAACAAACATGTCCCTGGTGAGCCTCTAGTTGACTAGCTCGTTGATCGACAGATAGTCATGGTTTCCTGACTATGGACATTGGATGTCATCGATAACGGGATCACATCATTAGGAGAATGATGTGATGGACAAGACCCAATCCTAAACATAGCATAAGATCGCATAGTTCGTTTGCTAGAGTATTCCAATGTCAAGTATCCTTTCCTTAGACCATGAGATCGTGTAACTCCCGGATACCGTAGGAGTGCTTTGGGTATGCCAAACGTCACAACGTAACTGGGTGACTATAAAGGTATGCTACGGGTATCTCTGAAAGTGTATGTTGGGTTGACATGGATCGAGACTGGGATTTGTCACTCCGCTTGACGGAGAGGTATCACCGGGCCCTCTCGGTAATGCATCATCACAATGAGCTCAATGTGATCAAAGTGTTTGATCACGGGATCATGCATTACGGAACGAGAAAAGTGACTTGCCGGTAACGAGATTGAACGAGGTATTGGTATACCGACGATCGAATCTCGGGCAAGTAAAATACCGATTGACAAAGGGAATCGTATACGGGATTAATTGAATCCTCGACATCGTGGTTCATCCGATGAGATCATCGTGGAGCATGTGGGAGCCAACATGGGTATCCATATCCCGCTGTTGGTTATTGCCCGAGAGCCGTCTCGGTCATGTCTGCATGTCTCCCGAACCCGTAGGGTCTACACACTTAAGGTTCGGTGACGCTAGGGTTGTGAAGATATGTATGTGCAGTAACCAGAATGTTGTTCGGAGTCCCGGATGAGATCCCGGACGTCACGAGGAGTTCCGGAATGGTCCGGAGGTAAAGAATTATATATAGGAAGTGCTATTTTGGCCATCGGGACAAGTTTCGGTGTTATCGGTATTGTACCGGGACCACCGGAGGGGTCCCGGGGTCCACCAGGTGGGGCCACCTGCCTTGGGGGGCCACATGGGCCTTAGGGGGTGCGCCTTGGCCCACTTGGGCCAAGGGGAACCAGCCCCAAGGGCCCATGCGCCAAGGAAACTTGGAGGAGGGAGAGTCCAAAGGGGGGAAGGCACCTCCGAGGTGCCTTGGGGAGGATGGACTCCTCCCCCCCTCTTGGCCGCACCCCTTCCTTGGAGGAAGGGGCAAGGCTGCGCCCTCCCCCACTCTAATGCACCTATATAAAGGGGGGCAGGGGTGGGGGGCAGCGCACCATATGCCCTGGCTCCTCCCTCCTCCCTGCAACACCTCCTCTTCCTCCCGTAGTTGCTTAGCGAAGCCCTGCCGGAGTTCTGCTGCATCCACCACCACACCGTCGTGCTGGATCTTCCTCAACCTCTCCTTCCCCCTTGCTGGATCAAGAAGGAGGAGACGTCTCCCATCCCGTACGTGTGTTGAACGCGGAGGTGCCGTCCGTTCGGTACTAGATCATCGGTGAATTGGATCACGGCAAGTACGACTACCTCATCCACGTTCACTCGAACGCTTCCGTTGCGATCTACAAAGTGGTATGTAGATGCTATCCAATCTGAATACTCGTTGCTAGATGAAATCATAGATGGATCTTGGTGAAACCGTAGGAAAAATTTTAATTTTCTGCAACGTTCCCCAACAGTGGCATCATGAGCTAGGTCTATACGTAGTTCTTCTTGTGCGAGTAGAACACAATTTGTTGTGGGCGTAGATGTTGTCAATTCTTCTTGCCGTTACTAGTCAATCTTGATTCAGCGGTATTGTGGGATGAAGCGGCCCGGACCAACCTTACACGTACGCTTACGTGAGACCGGTTCCACCGACTAACATGCACTAGTTGCATAAGGTGGCTGGCGGGTGTCTGTCTCTCCTACTTTAGTTGGATCGGATTCGATGAACAGGGTCCTTATGAAGGGTAAATAGAGATTGACAAATCACGTTGTGGTTTGAACGTAGGTAAGAAAACGTTCTTGCTAGAACCCTAATTCAGCCACGTAAAACTTGCAACAACAATTAGAGGACGTCTAACTTGTTTTTGCAGCAAGTGCTATGTGATATGATATGGCCAAAGTTGTGATGTATGATGAATGATCTATATGTGATGTATGAGATGTTCATGCTATTGTAATAGGAATCACGACTTGCATGTCGATGAGTATGACAACCGGCAGGAGCCATAGGAGTTGTCTTTATTTTTTGTATGACCTGCGTGTCATTGAGAATCGCCATGTAAGTTACTTTACTTTATTGCTAAACGCGTTAGCCATAGTAGTAGAAGTAATAATTGGCGAGCAACTTCATGGAGACACGATGATGAAGATCATGATGATGAAGATCATGGTGTCAAGCCGGTGACAAGATGATCATGGAGCCCCAAGATGGAGATCAAAGGAGCAATGTGATATTGGCCATATCATGTCACTTTTATTATTTGATTGCATGTGATGTTTATCATGTTTTTGCATCTTGTTTACTTAGAACGACGGTAGTAAATAAGATGATCCCTCATAATAATTTCAAGAAAGTGTTCACCCTAACTGTGCACCGTTGCTAAGGTTCGTCGTTCCGAAGCACCACGTGATGATCGGGTGTGATAGGTCCTTACGTTCGCATACAACGGGTGTAAGACAGATTTACACACGCAAAACACTTAGGTTGACTTGACGAGCCTAGCATGTACAGACATGGCCTCGGAACACAGAAGACCGAAAGGTCGAGCATGAGTCGTATAGAAGATACGATCAACATGAAGATGTTCACCGATGTTGACTAGTCCGTCTCACGTGATGATCGGACACGGCCTAGTTGACTCGGATCATGTAATACTTAGATGACTAGAAGAGGGATGTCTATCTAAGTGGGAGTTCATTAAATAATTTGATTAAATGAACTTTATTATCATGAACTTAGTCTAAGTCTTTACAATATGTCTTGTAGATCAAATGGCCAACGTAGTCCTCAACTTCAACGCGTTCCTAGAGAAAACCAAGCTGAAAGACGATGGTAGCAACTATACGGACTGGGTCCGGAACCTGAGGATCATCCTCATAGCTGCCAAGAAAGATTATGTCCTAAGAGCACCGCTGGGTGACGCACCTATTCTCCCTGCAGAACAAGACGTTATGAACGCTTGGCAGTCACGCTACGATGATTACTCCCTCGTTCAGTGCGGCATGCTTTACAGCTTAGTGCCGGGACTCCAAAAGCGTTTTGAGAGACATGGAGCATATGAGATGTTCGAAGAGCTGAAAATGGTTTTCCAAGCTCATGCCCGGGTCGAGAGATATGAAGTCTCCGACAAATTCTTTAGCTGTAAGATGGAGGAAAATAGTTCTGTCAGTGAACACATACTCAAAATGTCTGGGTTGCACAACCGCATGACTCAACTGGAAGTTAATCTCCCGGAAGAAGCGGTCATTGACAGAATCCTCCAGTCGCTTCCACCTAGCTACAAGAGCTTTGTGATGAACTACAATATGCAGGGGATGGTAAAGACCATTCCTGAGGTATATGCTATGCTGAAATCAGCAGAGGTAGAAATCAAGAAGGAGCATCAAGTGTTGATGGTGAATAAAACCACTAAGTTCAAGAAGGGCAAGGGTAAAAAGAACTTCAAGAAGGACGGCAAGGAAGTTGCCGCGCCCGGTAAGCAAGTTGCCGGGAAGAAGCCAAAGAATGGACCCAAGCCCGAGACTGAGTGTTTTTATTGCAAGGGAAGTGGTCACTGGAAGCGGAACTGCTCCAAATACTTAGCGGACAAGAAGGCCGGCAAAACCAAAGGTATATGTGATATACATGTAATTGATGTGTACATTACCAGTACTCGTAGTAGCTCTTGGGTATTTGATACCGGTGCAGTTGCTCATATTTGTAACTCAAAGCAGGAGCTGCGGAATAAACGGAGACTGGCGAGGGACGAGGTGACGATGCGCGTCGGGAATGGTTCCAAGGTCGATGTGATCGCCGTCGGCATGCTGCCTCTGCATTTACCTACGGGATTAGTTTTAAACCTCAATAATTGTTATTTAGTGCCAAGTTTGAGCATGAACATTGTATCTGGATCTCGTTTAATTCGAGATGGCTACTCATTTAAATCCGAGAATAATGGCTGTTCTATTTATATGAGAGATATGTTTTATGGTCATGCTCCGATGGTTGATGGTTTATTCTTAATGAATCTCGTACGTGATGATACACATATTCATAGTGTGAATACCAAAAGAGTTAAAGTTGATAACAATAGTCCCACATATTTGTGGCACTGCCGCCTTGGTCACATAGGTGTCAAACGCATGAAGAAGCTCCATGCAGATGGACTTTTAGAGTCTCTTGATTATGAATCATTTGACACGTGCGAACCATGCCTCATGGGTAAAATGACCAAGACTCCGTTCTCAGGAACAATGGAGCGAGCAACCAACTTATTGGAAATCATACATACCGATGTGTGCGGTCCAATGAGTGTTGAGGCTCGCGGAGGCTATCGTTATGTTCTCACCCTCACTGATGACTTGAGTAGATATGGGTATATCTACTTAATGAAACACAAGTCTGAGACCTTTGAAAAGTTCAAGGAATTTCAGAGTGAGGTTGAAAATCAACGTGATAGAAAGATCAAGTTTCTACGATCAGATCGTGGAGGAGAATACTTGAGTCACGAATTTGGCACACACTTGAGAAAATGTGGAATAGTTTCACAACTCACGCCGCCTGGAACACCTCAGCGTAATGGTGTGTCCGAACGTCGTAATCGCACTCTATTAGATATGGTGCGATCTATGATGTCTCTTACCGACTTACCGCTATCTTTTTGGGGCTATGCATTAGAGACTGCCGCATTCACTTTAAATAGGGCTCCGTCGAAATCCGTTGAGACGACACCGTATGAATTATGGTTTGGTAAGAAACCTAAGCTGTCGTTTCTAAAAGTTTGGGGATGCGATGCTTATGTCAAGAAACTTCAACCTGAAAAGCTCGAACCCAAGTCGGAAAAATGCGTCTTCATAGGATACCCTAAAGAAACTGTAGGGTATACCTTCTACCTCAGATCCGAAGGCAAGATCTTTGTTGCCAAGAATGGATCCTTTCTGGAGAAAGAGTTTCTCTCGAAAGAAGTAAGTGGGAGGAAAGTAGAACTTGATGAAGTGTTACCTCTTGAACCGGAAAATGGCGAAACTCAAGAAATCATTCCTGAGGTGCCTCCACCGACTAGAGAGGAAATTAATGATTATGATCAAGATGCTTCTGATCAAGCTCCTACTGAAATTCGAAGGTCCACAAGGACACGTTCCGCACCAGAGTGGTACGGCAACCCTGTCTTGGAAATCATGTTGTTAGACAACGGTGAACCTTCGAACTATGAGGAAGCAATGGCGGGCCCGGATTCCGACAAATGGCTGGAAGTCATGAAATCCGAGATAGGATCCATGTATGAAAACGAAGTATGGACTTTGACTGACTTGCCCGTTGAACGGCGAGCCATAGAAAATAAATGGATCTTTAAGAAGAAGACAGACGCGGATGGTAATGTGACCATCTATAAAGCTCGGCTTGTCGCTAAGGGTTATTGACAAGTTCAAGGGGTTGACTACGATGAGACTTTCTCACCGGTAGCGAAGCTGAAGTCCGTCCGAATCATGTTAGCAATTGCCGCATACTATGATTATGAGATATGGCAAATGGACGTCAAAACGGCATTCCTTAATGGTTTCCTTAAGGAAGAATTGTATATGATGCAGCCGGAAGGTTTTGTCGATCCTAAGAATGCTGACAAGGTGTGCAAGCTCCAACGCTCGATTTATGGGCTGGTGCAAGCATCTCGGAGTTGGAACATTCGCTTTGATGAGATGATCAAAGCGTTTGGGTTTACACAGACTTATGGAGAAGCCTGTGTTTACAAGAAAGTGAGTGGGAGCTCTGTAGCATTTCTCATATTATATGTAGACGACATACTTTTGATGGGAAATGATATAGAACTCTTGGACAGCATCAAGGCCTACTTGAATAAGAGTTTTTCAATGAAGGACCTTGGAGAAGCTGCTTATATATTAGGCATCAAGATCTATAGAGATAGATCGAGACGCCTCATAGGTCTTTCACAAAGCACATACCTTGATAAGATATTGAAGAAGTTCAATATGGATCAATCTAAGAAGGGGTTCTTACCTGTGTTACAAGGTGTGAAATTGAGCTCAGCTCAATGTCCGACCACGGCAGAAGAAATAGAAGAGATGAGCGTCATCCCCTATGCCTCAGCCATAGGTTCTATTATGTATGCCATGTTGTGTACCAGACCTGATGTAAACCTTGCCGTAAGTTTGGTAGGTAGGTACCAAAGTAATCCCGGCAAGGAACACTGGACAGCGGTCAAGAATATCCTGAAGTACCTGAAAAGGACTAAGGAAATGTTTCTCGTTTATGGAGGTGACGAAGAGCACGTCGTAAAAGGTTACGTCGACGCTAGCTTCGACACAGATCTGGATGACTCTAAGTCGCAAACCGGATACGTGTATATTTTGAATGGTGGGGCAGTAAGCTGGTGCAGTTGCAAGCAAAGCGTCGTGGCGGGATCTACATGTGAAGCGGAGTACATGGCAGCCTCGGAGGCAGCACATGAAGCAATTTGGGTGAAGGAGTTCATCACCGACCTCGGAGTCATACCCAATGCGTCGGGGCCAATCAAGCTCTTCTGTGACAACACTGGAGCTATTGCACTTGCAAAGGAGCCCAGGTTTCACAAGAAGACCAGGCACATCAAGCGTCGCTTCAACTCCATTCGTGAAAATGTTCAAGATGGAGACATAGAAATTTGTAAAGTGCACACGGATCTGAATGTCGCAGATCCGTTGACTAAACCTCTCCCTAAGACAAAACATGATCAGCACCAGAACTCTATGGGTGTTCGATTCATCACAATGTAACTAGATTATTGACTCTAGTGCAAGTGGGAGACTGTTGGAAATATGCCCTAGAGGCAATAATAAAAGCATTATTATTATATTTCCTTATTCATGATAATTGTCTTTATTCGTGCTATAATTGTGTTAACCGGAAATCGTAATACATGTGTGAATAACAGACAACAAACATGTCCCTGGTGAGCCTCTAGTTGACTAGCTCGTTGATCGACAGATAGTCATGGTTTCCTGACTATGGACATTGGATGTCATCGATAACGGGATCACATCATTAGGAGAATGATGTGATGGACAAGACCCAATCCTAAACATAGCATAAGATCGCATAGTTCGTTTGCTAGAGTATTCCAATGTCAAGTATCCTTTCCTTAGACCATGAGATCGTGTAACTCCCGGATACCGTAGGAGTGCTTTGGGTATGCCAAACGTCACAACGTAACTGGGTGACTATAAAGGTATGCTACGGGTATCTCTGAAAGTGTCTGTTGGGTTGACATGGATCGAGACTGGGATTTGTCACTCCGCTTGACGGAGAGGTATCACCGGGCCCTCTCGGTAATGCATCATCACAATGAGCTCAATGTGATCAAAGTGTTTGATCACGGGATCATGCATTACGGAACGAGAAAAGTGACTTGCCGGTAACGAGATTGAACGAGGTATTGGTATACCGACGATCGAATCTCGGGCAAGTAAAATACCGATTGACAAAGGGAATCGTATACGGGATTAATTGAATCCTCGACATCGTGGTTCATCCGATGAGATCATCGTGGAGCATGTGGGAGCCAACATGGGTATCCAGATCCCGCTGTTGGTTATTGCCCGAGAGCCGTCTCGGTCATGTCTGCATGTCTCCCGAACCCGTAGGGTCTACACACTTAAGGTTCGGTGACGCTAGGGTTGTGAAGATATGTATGTGCAGTAACCAGAATGTTGTTCGGAGTCCCGGATGAGATCCCGGACGTCACGAGGAGTTCCGGAATGGTCCGGAGGTAAAGAATTATATATAGGAAGTGCTATTTTGGCCATCGGGACAAGTTTCGGTGTTATCGGTATTGTACCGGGACCACCGGAGGGGTCCCGGGGTCCACCAGGTGGGGCCACCTGCCTTGGGGGGCCACATGGGCCTTAGGGGGTGCGCCTTGGCCCACTTGGGCCAAGGGGAACCAGCCCCAAGGGCCCATGCGCCAAGGAAACTTGGAGGAGGGAGAGTCCAAAGGGGGGAAGGCACCTCCGAGGTGCCTTGGGGAGGATGGACTCCTCCCCCCCTCTTGGCCGCACCCCTTCCTTGGAGGAAGGGGCAAGGCTGCGCCCTCCCCCCCTCTAATGCACCTATATAAAGGGGGGCAGGGGTGGGGGGCAGCGCACCATATGCCCTGGCTCCTCCCTCCTCCCTGCAACACCTCCTCTTCCTCCCGTAGTTGCTTAGCGAAGCCCTGCCGGAGTTCTGCTGCATCCACCACCACACCGTCGTGCTGGATCTTCCTCAACCTCTCCTTCCCCCTTGCTGGATCAAGAAGGAGGAGACGTCTCCCGTCCCGTACGTGTGTTGAACGCGGAGGTGCCGTCCGTTCGGTACTAGATCATCGGTGAATTGGATCACGGCAAGTACGACTACCTCATCCACGTTCACTCGAACGCTTCCGTTGCGATCTACAAAGTGGTATGTAGATGCTATCCAATCTGAATACTCGTTGCTAGATGAAATCATAGATGGATCTTGGTGAAACCGTAGGAAAAATTTTAATTTTCTGCAACGTTCCCCAACACATATGACACATGATCTGTACGACGACAACAACGACAATGATGACGGCCGTACATTTAGCAACGTCGATAAGTACTTTGCCGAACATGGGTACGATGATGAATTCTGCGGGCCTCTTTCTCAAGAACCCAACCAACACGACCGTGGTCTAGCTGGTACGGCGGAGAAACCCTGTTGCAACAGGCGTCGTCTGGCGTTTAGTTCTCAGGAGAGGCCTCCAGCTGCCGACTTCACAGAGCCTCAGATAGCCGAGGTGCCAAATATTAACAGCCCCAAGACACTCAAGAAGGCAGTCTGTGAGCAGAACTCGGTCCCATTACAACAGAAGAAGAAGGGACGGAAAAGAAAGAGTAACAAGGGTGCGAGCCAGCCGGCACCGAGTACGATCAGTGCTCAGGGCGGGCCACCTTCACCTAAGGATATCTCGAGGAGGGTGCATGTGGCGGCTAGGGCGATGCTATCGACAAATATGCTCAATGCTGCAACCCGTGCTATGTGGAGTCTGCACGATAGTGTTCTTTCTTTGGAGAAGCGGCGTCTCAGAGAGAAAGATGTGGCATACCCGGTTTTCGTGGCCAAGGTGCCAGAGGGCAAGGGCTTTGTGGATGGAGACATCGGGGGTACGATCGTCCTGCGGTTTGATGACATCTTTGCTATGTTTAACCTTCATCCGCTGCACTACACCTTCGTTCGGCTGTTTTCACTGAGTATGGAGATGCGGATCATTAGAGACAAGACCCCGGACATCGTGATAGTCGACCCCTTCTACATGCGTGCCAAGCTCTTGGGCAGCGTTGGGGACCGCCAAGTCGCGAGTTCACACCTCGAAGACGTCATTCTGGCAAATCCAGATAAGGATAACTTCCTCGTGGCTTACTTTCCCGAGTAAGTCATCCCTTAACCGCCCCGTAACATACGATTTCTTAGATTTCGATCGTTCTTTTCTTTTTCTAACATTCCGTGTTCTGTGCAATGACACACATTGCACACTCATCCTCTTAAGCCCGAAATATTCCATGGCCACGTATTTCGACCCGAACCATGACTCCAAAATGGACTACACAAATATCAAGAAAGTTCTTGATGATGTTCTCCCCGGCTATGCCAAATCTGGAGGCACTTTCACCAGGCCAGTTCGTAGGTACGGCAGGCACGTGTTCGCCACAATATGACATTCTCCTGCGTCAAGCAGCCGCCTGGTGGTCAGAAGTATGCCTACTACGCCCTCCATCACATCCAGCCGATCGTACGGGACCATCATCACCTTCTGCTACCAGATAATCTCAAAGATTGGGCCGCAAGCTTGTCGGCAATCCAGCACGCGGACATCAGACAAGAATTCTTTCGCATCCAGTCGGAGTTTGCGGACATCATCCATCAAGATGTCGTTCATACCTCGGGGCACTTCTACCTCAGATATCAACTGTCCAACCATGAGATAGACGGAACACTACAAATGCAGGCTGACAACGCCCGAGATTTCATGACCATCACGACAGACGGCGGCTTCATCCACGCACCGGTCCCATGAGTCGAGTCGACAATAGTGATGCTATGTGTAGTTTTGAAACATTGATTGGCTCATGTTGTAATTAAACTTTAATGAACTTGTATGTCTCTTTGGTTTGGACAGTCGTTCAACTTAGATGTAATCGATGCTATTTATTAGTAGGACCATGAATCGTGCTATTAATTTCTTGCTTTTCTCTTTCGATCCTTTTGTTGCATACTTATATATTGCTTATGTATTGTCTGTTGTTTGGCTTGTGCATAGAGATGCCGTCGTATGTCGTGTACAAGGGTAAGGTTCCCGGAGTCTACGACGACTGGGAGGAGTGTCGGAGATAGGTTCACCGTTTCAGCGGTAACAGTTACAAAGGGTACACCACTAGGGCGGAGGCGGAATCTAGATACGCCCGCTATCTAGCGGGAGAGAGGAGGGAGCGTTGGAGGAACCGGATGAGGACCAGTTTCATCACGATGATGCTCATCGTGATAACCGCAGCTCTCTTCTATGTGATGGTAGTTTAGATGATCGATATCAACTTGTAATGTGAAGACAAACTCGCTACTCGCGGTCTCAAGACTTGTAATGTTCTATCTTTGTTCGGTCTTCTGAATTCGGAGACTAATATGATGAATTGTATTCGGAGACAAATCTTTTATTGTATTTGACAAATCTGCTGTTGCTGTGTGCTGTTGTCTAAATTATGTACAATAATATATTTTGTAACCTGTGAAAATATCAGAAACGAAAAAAAATCCCTAATATTCATACTAGTGGCGCACCACACAAGACACTAATGGCGCACTGTTATAATCACACTAATGGCGCATCACACACTGGTGCACCATTAGAATGCCAAAGCACGTGGGTACATATGGCCCCCTGGGAGGCATTCTAATGGCGCACTGCAGGCTATACTAATGGCGCACTACGTGGTGCGCCATTAGAACACCAGATACTAATGGCGCACCAGACGTGCGCCATTAGAATTTAATTCTAATGGCGTGATGCCAGTGACGCACCATTAGTGCGTCATTAGAACGCAAAATTGGTGCGCCACTAGCATGCCTTTTCCGAGTAGTGGGGCAGATATATCATTTAACTTAGTAAGATGTGCCACAACATTTTCAGATTCATAGCCATAAAAAGGATCAGATTCAACCAAAGTAATTATATCTAGATCAACAGAGAATTCATAATCCTTATCAGGAACACAGATAGGTGAAGTTGCAAAAGCAGGATCAAGTTTCATTTTATCTCTAAGTGATTCTTTGTTCCATTTAATCAATAACCTCTTAAGCTCATATCTATCTTTGCAGGCTAAAATAGCTAAGGAAGAATCTTTATCAAAAAGATAACCCTGAGGAATAACGGGCATATCTTCATCATCACTTTCATCATCGTATTCAGATTCATCAATTTCTCTTTCTCTAGCCCTAGCAATTTGTTTTTCAAGAAATTCACTAAGGGGCACAGTAGTATCAGGCATAGAAGCAGTTTCATCATAAGTATCATGCATAGCAGAAGTGGCATCATCAATAACATGTGACATATCGGGACGAATAGCAGAAGCAGGTTTAGGTGAATCAAGTGCAAAGCTAGATGGCAGTTCCTTACCTCCCCTCGTAGTTGAGGGATAAACTGTTGTCTTAGCGTCTTTCAAGTTCTTCATAGTGTCCAGCAGATATAAATCCCAAGTGACTCAAAGATTAGAGCTATGCTCCCCGGCAACGGCGCCAGAAAAAGGTCTTGATGACCCACAAGTATAGGGGATCGCAACTGTTTTCGAGGGTAGAGTATTTAACCCAAATTTATTGATTCGACACAAGGGGAGCCAAAGAATATTCTCAAGTATTAGCAGCTGAGTTGTCAATTAAACTACACCTGGAAACTTAGTATCTGCAGCAAAGTGTTTAGTAGCAAAGTAATATGATAGTGGTGGTAGCGGCAACAAAAGTAAAGACAGCAAAAGTAAAGTTTTTGGTATTTTGTAGTGATTGTAACGGTAGCAGTGGGAAAGTAAATAAGCGTAAACCAGTATATGGAAAACTCGTAGGCACGGGATTAGTGATGGATAATTATGGCGGATGCGGTTCATCATGTGACAGTCATAACATAGGGTGACACAGAACTAGCTCCAATTCATCAATGTAATGTAGGCATGTATTCCGTATATAGTCATACATGCTTATGGAAAAGAACTTGCGTGACGTCTTTCGTCCTACCCTCCCGTGGCAGCAGGGTCCTATTGGAAACTAAGGGATATTAAGGCCTCCTTTTAATAGAGAACCGGAACACAGCATTAGCACATAGTGAATACATGAACTCCTCAAACTATGGTCATCACCAGGAGTGGTCCCGATTATTGTCACTTCGGGGTTGCCGGATCATAACACATAGTAGGTGACTATAGACTTGCAAGATAGGATCAAGAACTCACATATATTCATGAAAACATAATAGATTCAGATCTGAAATCATGGCACTTGGGCCCTAGTGACAAGCATTAAGCATAGCAAAGTCGTAGCAACATCGATCTCAGAACATAGTGGATACTAGGGATCAAACCCTATCAAACCCTAACAAAACTAACTCGATTGAATGATAAATCTCATCCAACCCATCACCGTCCAGCAAGCCTACGATGGAATTACTCACGCACGGCGGTGAGCATCATGAAATTGGTGATGGAGGATGGTTGATGATGACGACGGCGATGATTCCCCCTGTCCGGAGCCCCGAACGGACTCCAGATCAGCCCTCCCGAGAGGTTTTAGGGCTTGGCGGCGGCTCCGTACCGTAAAACGCGATGATTTCTTCTCCCTGATTTTTTCTCCCCGAAAGCCAATATATAGAGTTGGAGTTGGCGTCGGAGGGCATCCAGGAGGCCCACGAGGTAGGGGGGCGCGCCCTAGAGGGGGGCGCGCCCCCCACCCTCGTGGACAGGGTGTGGCCCCCCTGGTCTTCATCTTTGGCGAGGATTTCTTATTGTTTTTTCTAAGGTGTTCCGTGGAGTTTCAGAACTTTCCGAGAATATTTTCTTTCTGCACATAAAACAACACCATGGCAATTCTGCTGAAAACAGCGTCAGTCCGGGTTAGTTCCATTCAAATCATACAAGTTAGAGTCCAAAACAAGGGCAAAAGTGTTTGGAAAAGTAGATACGACGGAGACGTATCACGGTACGATATCGAAGATTAACTCCTCGCTTCAGAAGTTTTCCGGGGATCCGAAGACCACTTCCAGTGTGATTGAGCCCGTGCAACAGGCCTCTACCCCTGGGATGACACCTTTAAAGGTGGTTTTGGTGGTTTTGATCCTCGAGGGGTCTATACCCACTTTGCGCACTGTGTCCTGATAGAGCAGGTTCGGGCTGCTGCCACCATCCATAAGGACTCGAGTGAGGTGAAATCCATCAATGATGGGGCCAAGGACCAAAGCGGCAGAACCGCCATGACGGATACTGGTGGGGTGGTCCCTGCGATTGAAGGTGATCGGACAAGAAGACCATGGGTTGAACTTTGGGGCGACTGGCTCCATCACGTAAACGTCCCACAGTGCACGCTTCCGTTCCCACCTAGGAATATGGGTTGCGTATATCATGTTTACCATTTTCACTTGGGGAGGAAATTTCTTCTGCCCTCCTGTGTTCGACGGTCGGGGCTCCTCCTCGTCGTCGCTATGCAGACCCTTTTCCTTATTTTGGGCATTCAACTTGTCGGCCTGTTTGAACACCTATCATTCTCTGTTGGTGTGGTTGGATGGTTTATCGGGGGTGCTGTGTATTTGACACGAATGATCGAGTATGCGGTCCAAGCTGGATAGGCCCGGATTGCTTCTTTTGAACAGCTTCTTCCGCTAACTGGATTTAGAGCCACTGAATCTGGCATTACCTGCCGTGTCTTGGGCGTTGTCGCCGTTGCTGCAACGCTTGTGTCTGTTGCGGCGTGGCCTGCCGTTGCTATCTTTGGCATCTGAATTGCCAGGGTTTCTTGATGTGCTGTTGCTGCGAGCCAGCCAGCCAGCTATCCTCGCCCGCACAAAAGCAGGTCATGAGTGTCGTGAGGGCTGCCATAGTCTTCGGCTTTTCTTGGCCGAGGTGACGGGCGAGCCACTCGTCACAGATGTTATGCTTAAGTGCCGCTAAGGCCTCAACATCTGGACAGTCGACAATTTGGTTCTTTTTAGTTAGGAACCGAGTCCAGAATTTCCTGGCTGATTCTCCTGGCTGTTGGGTTATGTGACTCAAGTCGTCGGCATCCGGTGGTCGAACATAGGTGCCCTGGAAGTTGTCAAGGAAAGCATACTCCAAATTCTCCCAACTTCCTATGGAGTGTGCCGGTAGGCTATTGAGCCAGTGCCGAGCAGGTCCTTTGAGTTTTAATGGGAGGTACTTGATGGCATGTAGATCGCCACCGCGGGCCATGTGAATGTGGAGGAGGAAATCTTCAATCCATACCGCGGGGTCTGTTGTACCATCGTATGATTCAATGTTCACGGGTTTAAAACCCTCTGGGAATTCGTGATCCATCACTTCATCAGTGAAGCATAGGGGGTGTGTGGCGCCTCTGTGCCGGGCTATATCACGACGCAGTTCATATTAGTCTTGCCTGCTGTATTCGGCCCGACCGGATTTGCTTTTAGTATATCCGACGTGACGGTCATCGTCACGCGTTGGGGCGCGCCCCCGTGGTCCGTAGATCAATCTTGTATGTCCTGCTTTGTTTTGCAATATGTCTCGCTGGTCCTGCGTGTTGCCCCAGGCTTTGGTATTTTTGTTTGACTGGCGCCGGGGTGCGGGCTGGACTTCGGCCTGATATGCCGCTTTGTCTCAGCCACGAGGTGGCTGGTCAGCCGCATCATACGCTGGAAGCATAGGATTTAATGCTTCCTCCTCGAGTTGGGGTAGCAACCTGCGCTTTGGGTAACTTTCGGTTGGGCGTTCGAGTTCGTATTCCTCGGCCGCCAGGACCTCAGTCCATCTATCTGCTAGCAGATCTTGGTCAGGTTGGAGCTGTTGTTTCTTTTTCTTCAGACTTTTTGCTGTGGCTATAAGCCGGCGCTTGAAGCGCTCATGTTTGACGTGATCCTCAGGCACGATAAATTCTTCGTCGCCGAGGCTCACCTCGTATTCGGAGAGAGGCATGTAATTGTCATCCTCTGATTCTTTGTTTGCTGCTTGTTCCTTAGGGCTAGCTTGCCCATCCTCCCGCTCTATGCCTGGATGGAGGGGATTGTCTTCGTCTTCAGCACTATCTGCAACGTTATTGTCTCTTGTGCCGGTATCACCGTTTTTGCTATGGCGGGACTTAGAGCGGCGCCATTGACATCGGTGCTTAGATTGCTTCTCGAGGGGATTATCCTATGTTGCCTTGCCATTGCCTACTTTGGGGGTGTCCACCATGTAAATATCATATGATGAGGTGGCAGTCTAGCGCCCTGTGGGCGATGGTTCCTGTTCTACTCCTACATCGTCTACCATGCCGTCGATGTCTTCAGAGCCGAAATCAAGCATGTCGGTTAGATCGTCAACAATGGCTATTAAGTGGGTGGTGGGTGGGGAACGAATTTCTTCGTCGTCCGCTTCCCACTGAAGCCGGACACAGTTCGGCCAAGGGCCTCCTGACAAGGAGAGAGACTTTAATGAATTTAGCACATTGCCCAAGGGCGAGTGCTGAAAGATATCCGCACAGGAAAACTCCATGATCGGTGCCCAATCAGATTCGATAGGCACTGACACAAGCGGGTCGGGGCCCGTGGCCGGGGACGAATCCAATGGTTCGACAACATGGGTCTTGTAGGAGGTGAAGTCAGTATTCGGCTCTATCGCCACTGAGTGTGCGGCCTCCGTGGTAGGGTCCATCCACCCGTCCTTGGACGACGCAATCTGCCCTGGATTGAGGGCCGGAGTAGTCACAGGTGTGATCTCCCGAACATCGTCCAACGATAGAGCTAAATCATGCTCGTCGTGACTGCGCGGCGCACCTGACGTGGGCTCAAATCCGTCAAAGATCAAGTCTCCGCAGATGTCGGCAGTATAGTTTAAGCTTCCAAACCTGACCTGACGGCCAGGGGCGTAGCTTTCGATCTGCTCCACATGGCCAAGCGAGTTGGCCCGCAGTGCGAAGCCGCCGAATACAAAGATCATGTCCGGGGAGAAAAACCTCACCGTGGAACGCATCGATACCGATGATCGAAGGAGCCATCAAGCCTTATGGTGACCGCACAGTGGAACTCTCAATGAAAGCACCAATGTTGGTATCAAAACCGGCGGATCTCGGGTAGGGGGGCCCGAACTGTGCGTCTAAGGCGGATGGTAACAGGAGGTGGGGGACACAATGTTAACCCAGGTTCGGGCCCTCTTGATGGAGGTAATACCCTACTTCCTGCTTGATTGATCTTGATGATATGAGTATTACAAGAGTTGATCTACCACGAGATCGTACAGGCTAAACCCTAGGAGCTAGCCTTTGATTATGATTGTTGTTGTCCTACGAACTAAACCCTCCGATTTATATAGACACCGAAGGGGGCTAGGGTTACACAGAGTGGTTACAAGGGAGGAGATCTACAGATCCGATTTGCCAAGCTTGCCTTCCACGCCAAGGAGAGTCCCATTCGGACACGGGACGACATCTTCAATCTTGTATCTTCATAGTCCAACAGTCCGGCCAAAGGATATAGTCCGGCTGTTCGAGGACCCCCTAATTCCAGCTTTTGGCCGGATCAAAATCAAGTTCACACTTCGAACACTCATACTAAAAATAGGCATGTGTATGTAGACTTATTCTTACAACCATATACTTGCGAATGGGATCATCATGATATTAATTTGTGCTCTAGAAGCCATCCATCGATATGTGCTTGCAATACTCGAATTGGAGGATGTGTCCAAATTACGTCCTGCATCAAGAACCAATTGTCCAAACGAAAGGCACTATCCATCGTGCGGGGTTGCCTCGGTAATTAAGATAGAAAGCAGACCAAAGCATTTGGACGTTTAATGACTAAACCTCTTGTATGTATCCCCAAGGATAAGACCCGTGTCACCGTACTAAACCTTTCTATCATTGGTGTTCAGGATAACACTTCACAGTCTCCCCCCATAGCCTCTTCGTGGCTCGCTCTCCATGATCTTGGGTACTTGCAGGTACGAAGAACGCGAACGATACAAGAGACAACTACAAAGAAATTTTATGTTACACATACGAGACGTTAATTCAAAGTACTTTCATCACTCTCTCTAACAAATACATAGCGTTGTAGGGCTATGACTCAACCCATGACCTTACCGAACTACTTACACATGGATCATAAGGAGAAAGCATTGGAGAACACATTATGAAGATTGATTGATTCATAATATGTCTTGCAATAATTGCTGGATGTGATACACGATTACAAGTATGGCTACTTGGCTGAGTGCTACGGTGGTGCAGATGGTGGCAACTATGCAGATGGAGATGGGAAATGGCGGCGGCTAGGGTTGCTGTTGAGGACGAAATTGGATGTTTCAGTGATGTTCTATTTCATATTTAACGTTGGCCCCTTGAAAATATTATTAGGTTTGGATGAGTGGACGGCTCTGGCAGTCCATATGACCGTGCATACAAGCGCGTGCGATTGTATAGAACACCATCTTGTGCTCGGTTCTTCCTGCTACACCTCCCACTTGGTCTCCTCTGTCTCCTCTTTACTCCTTTCCATGTATTTGCTTGATTTCATCGGTAAATAGGCCATTTCATGTGGAAACAAAAAAGATAGGATATTTGCAATACTTTGCATTCATTAGTCATTAGTAGCAATATCGGAACAAATATCTTAGGTTTTATGAAATATCTCAATTTAAACTCAGGTTTGATGAGCGTAAAAATAACACTCATCAACTCCACCAAGCTTAAACTCGATTGTCCTTGAGCAACATAGAGGGAAATCCAAACCGTAAGGAATTCAGTTGTTCAAACCAAAATAATGAGAAGTGTTGGGGATATAACTACTAGGAATGAACCGCCCAGGAGGGGCCGGGTCATACCACTGGCGACTTATCAATGAAGATGGCGGCTCGTACAAGCCCATTGACGGCCCAAGATCCAGAGGTGACTCGAGGCCCAAGAGGATGAACTGACATACATGTATAACTTGTATTGTAAGGCAAGATTGGTTAGTCACCGAGCCGGACACGTTGTGTATGAGCCGGCCGGGACTCTATAAGCCGCCAGGCGTTAACCTATGTATATAAAGGAATGACCCGGAGGCGGGTTAAGGACAAGAAACAACAAATCGAGAACTAGGACAAGCGTATTCGCTCCCTGGTAATCAAAACCCAAGCAATGCAATCCCAAACAGGAGTAGGCCTTTACCTCCACCACGAGGGGCCGAACCAATATACATTCTGTGTGTCCTTTGTCCCGATTAACCCCTCTAAGCTAACCTAGTTGCGATGGCTCCATGACTAAGTCCTTCCGCTAGGACAGCTGTCGTGTCAAGTCCACGACAGTTAGCGCCCACCGTGGGGCCAGCGTATGGTTGTTTCTAGTTCTTGAAGGGCAGCTTTGTAGGGATCCAGGGATACGTTGTGGGCCGAATGACCAAGAGTCATCGTGGCAAGATCTACATCGATGAAGTAGGCTGGGGCCTCGAGGCCGGCTCAATTGAGCACGGGTACCGGGTCCCCTTCAGCGAAATCCACGTCTTCATCGGCAAGATCGGCGAACCGGGCCCTGAGCCGGACACCTGCACCGACATCATCGAGACGGCTCAGTGTGCACGACCCGCCCAGGTTCAACCCACCGTGAAGCATGACTTTGTTGGTTTCATCCATGGGGCAGAATTTGAGGAAGGATCTGTGCCTGGTGGTGAGGCGACCGTCTACTCTGATGGTGAATTGCCCACAGGCGAGACCAATTCAATGTATCAAGTGCAAGACGGCTGGCTTGGGGGCTATTCTGATGGCGTAAGTATTCCACACCTCTATGAGCCGCCGAATAGGGTCGCGATTTTCATGGCCGGCACACAGCTTCCGCTCGGCTCAACGACTGCTGCGGCTATGACCTCCAGTTTTGCGGCTGCAGCGACAACTGGTGCTAGCGGCACTGCACGCCCACCGACTCAAGTCCCGACAGAGTTATTGGAGGCTTTGGCGACTTTGATGCGGGTGGAGGTGACCCCGGACAACCAGGAGCAGCACAAGGTGGATGTGGCAAAGCTACGAGATGATGTAGCTCAAGCCAAGGAAGAGCTGGCAGCTGAGAACGCCAGGGTGGCCACGGAGCGAGCTGTTTTGGATGCTCAGGCACAATGGATTCAGGCAGAGTCATTTTGGCTCACCTTGGATGAAAACGCTTCGAATGCCATCATGAGAAGGAGGCACCACAGTCGTTTACCTCCGGCTTACAATGCGAGAAATATATTCAACATGCCTGGGGCAGGGACCAGTGACCCGCTTGTGGTGAACCAGGCGGTTGAGGCGCCTGAGACCGGAGCGTCGGTTCAGCCACGTACTATGGATCCGCCTCGTTTGGATGTGACTCTGCCTCAGCATGTTCTGGCACCGCCGGGTCATTATTCTAACCCTTTGGATAACATGATCGCTGCGCGACACGATTGGCGGCTCTCCCAGTTGAAGGCGAGTCTCCGGCTGTGATAGAGACACGGAGGGCCAGAGAACTTCTGCAGACGGTTGTGGCTCAACAGGCAGCTTATTCGTATAGCCGTGAACGGATTCATTCAACCCCTCGTCCAACCCGGAGTTATAGCAGGCACATTGAATCGGCAGCAGTTTCAAGCAGTGAACAGCACCATAACCAGCCTCGTAGGCATGACTCGGCGCACGGTGGTATTGATGCTCAGACTTTGGTGGATCAGGGTAGGGCGCGTCGGGAGGCTGAGCTGGCAGCTCAGCTAGCGGCTCAACAGCAATCTCCGGTTTATCCGTCTACGTCTGTTGAGGTAGGGGTGACCTCTAGAACATTGGGCGTGCCATTTTTAGTGTCGGCTCTGCGCAACGAGCATTTGCCTAAGGATTTCAAGGGCCCTCGTAAGGTGCCTAATTATATAGCAGCTCAGCCCCCAGATGCGTGGATTGAGAGCTATGAGATGTCTATGGAGATGCTAGATGTTAGTGATGCTGCATGTGCTAAGTATTTCACCATGATGTTGGATGGACCGGCTCATACTTGGTTAAAGGGTTTGCCCGCTAACTCCATTAGATCATGGGCAGAGTTGAAAACGCGTTTTATTCAAATTTTAAAGACACGTGCAAGCAGCCCATGTCGATCCTGGATTTGGATTCTTGTTTCAAAGGTGAAGGCGAGTCAACAACCAATTGGGTGCGCTGGATCTCAGCTGTTATACACTCATTAGACAATATCAATGTCGGTTCAGTAGTCCTGATGTTGGAGAAGAATTGCCATTTCCTCCCCTTGAAGCAGAAACCGGCGGGCTTAAACGTCGCTGCAATGACATGGGGGAGCTCATGGAGGCTCTCGTCAAGTATGCCGCCTCTGATAGTACCGAAGACCCCGACTCTGATGATGAGAAGCCGGGTAAGGGGAAGAAGAGTAGCAATACGAAGGGGTAGCAACATAACATGGGGGGTCAAAGTGGTAATGGCAAATGCAAGGCTGAGGGCGGTTAAGACTTTGTGGCCAACACCAATGCGCAGAACAATAATGAGCATCGGAAGGGCAAACCGCCTTGGCTCGGAGGGCCAAAATTTAACATTGAGGTGATGGTGAATCAGCCTTGTCCAAAGCATGGTACGCATAAGAAGCCGGTCAATCATCTGTGGAAAGATTGCTTCACTATAAGGGAGTATAGGAATTCCATTTTTTCCAGAATAATCATGGCCCAAATGGCGGTTCAGGATCCGGCTCTCATGGGCTTGGTTTTGGCGGTGGCGGCTCAAACTCCGGCTTCCAGGGCCAAGGCAATCAAGGCGGTTTGAATCAGCAGTCTGGTCAAGGGAATCAGCAGCATCGGTCTGTTTATCGGTGTAATCCGAAGTAGTTGAATAGTGGACAGTACCACGTCTTCACCACAAGTTTGTGTAAACGAAACCAGAAGCTCCATAAAAGAGCGGTTAACGCAATTGAGCCGACGATTCCCCGCTACTTGCGATGTTCTGAACATCCTATTATTTGGAGCCGTGAGGATCACCCGCCCCGGGTTGATAATCCGGGCCACTTGGCTCTAGTGGTTGCGCCTCAGGTTGGAGGGTACCGATTTACTAAGGTACTCATGGATGGAGGCAGCAACATCAATATTGTTTTCTATGAAACTTTTCGTCGTATGAGTTTGACTAACAAAGATATTAAGCCATTAAACACTGTTTTTCATGGTGTGGTGCCTGGTAAGTCGGCATATCCAGTAGGCAAGATATCTTTGGAAGTGGCTTTTGGTGATGATCATGATTCCAGATCTGAGACATTGACCTTTGAAGTGGTTAAAATCAAGAGTGTGACGCCCAAATAATTAGGCTACAGTAATCCCATGTTAATGTCGCCACGTCACCTTGGTTACTATTGCTAATCTCGCGCTAGATCCAAACCGGTCCAAAATTCAAATTCAAAGTTTGGTAAATAATAAAAGTTTTCAAATATTAAAACTAAATTGTTTGGGTTGTGTCAAATAATGCATAGGTAATTATGATGGAGAAACCACATTTTTATAGAGGGTTTACATGCACTTAAGTAATTAAATAATAGGTAAAACAATTAAATAATTGCATTTTGGATTTTATAAAATACTAAACTATTTTGTTCAGGGATATAACCTTTTGTGGCAATAGTTATAATTGTAACTCTATTTTAGGTATGGGTTTCACTTTTTGTAAAACTATAAACTATTACATAAGTAAAAGAAAACAGAAACAAGAAAATAAACAAAAATCAGAGAAATGGAAATAAAACAAAAGAAAAAGAAGCAAAGAACGCCCCCCTCCACTGGGCCAGTCGGCCCAGCTACTAGCCAGGCCGGCCCAAACCAGCCCAGGTCGTCCCTCTCACTCCTTTATCCCCGAAACCCTAACCCAGTCACACCACGTTCACCCCCACTTCCCCACTCCCTTAGATCCCCTCCCCCTGCCTGGATCGAGCTGCGCCCCGAGCCCCAACGCACGTCGCGCGCCTCTGACACCAATCGCCGGCGCCGCCTCCCTGCCGGACAGGCCATCCTCGACCTCCTCCTTGTCGACCCCCCCTCTCCCCCCGATTTGAATCGGGGGCAGGAACCAGAGGAGGTCGCGACGCCGTCGCTCGTCCCCGACACCATGCCTCCGCCTCGACCACCCCGACGTCGACCCCGTCGCCGCCACTTCGCCCCCGTCGTCGATCTGCCTCGCTGGACTACCCCAAGCCCGTTACCCCCCTCGACCGAACCCCTGTGAGCCGCCACCTCCGGCCTCCACTCCCTACTCTCTTCCCCGCGCACTGCACTGCGCTGGTTGCCGATGCCGCGGTCACCGCGCCCCTCGTCGCGCCCCAGGTCACTTGCACACACTCCGCCCGCACCCCCTAGTCGTCATGCCCACGCCTGGCTTCGACCCTCCGCACTCGCGCCCGCCGGCGCACTGCTCTACTGCTGCTGCTGCCTGGCTGCTGCTTCTCTACCTCCCTGACCACGCCGGCCCCATGCTGCTGCTGTTTCTACTCCGCTGTCGTCCCGCAACGTCCTCTACAGCCCAGCTCGCCCTACTCGCGCTGGATCCGCCTTGGCCGTGCCCGGCCTTTTCCCTGCACCGCCCACACGCCGCCCGCGTCGGCCTTGGCTCTGCCATCCGAGCGCCGGCGCCGCCGGTGCTCTCCTGTGCGCACACGATGCACCTAACCAGCCATTGTGCTGCTGACTAGTGGGCCCGAGGCCATTAAGTTAAATGCTAATGACTAATTACCACTAATGACACTGCTAATAGAAATTGACTGGTGAACCCCATCTAGTTAATTAAACTAATAAATTTATGTCAAAACTTGTACCTATGACACATGGGTCCCACTGGCTCCTTTGACCAGTCAAACTGTTGACTCGGATAACCCAGTCAATGACATGCGGTCCCCCTGAGCCTTTGACTAGTCAACAGTCCTAGTTGACTGCTGATTGGGCAGTCAACTGGACCCCACTTGTCAACCCCTAGTGCAAATAGTTGGGCACAATTCTGTGTACCCGTAGCGATTTAACCATTTATTTGCAATTTAAATGAATTCCAGAAAATGTTTTAATCTTTAAAAAATAGTATAAAATAAACGGTAGCTCGGATGGAAAAACTTTGTACATAAAAGTTGCTCAGAACGACGAGACGAATCCAGATGCGCAGCCCGTTCGTCCGCCACACACCCCTAACATATCAAACTCGCAACTTTCCCCCTCCGGCTCCTCTGCCCGAAAACACGAAACACAGGGAAAATTTTCCCGAATGTTTTCCCCCTTCGCCGGTATCACCGCATACCGCGATAGGGAACCCCTAGCACCGATACTTGTCATGTCATGCATCGCTATGCATCTGTTTGCTTAAATATTTATTGTTTCTTCCCCCTCTTCTCTCGCTAGACACCGAGAACGACGCTGATGCTACCCCGTACGACTACGGAGTTGACGAACCCTCTCTCTTGCCAGAGCAACCAGGAAAGCCCCCCCTTGATCACCAGATATCGCCTATTCTTCTCTATACTGCTTGCATTAGAGTAGTGTAGCATGTTACTGCTTTCGGTTAATCCTATTCTGATGCATAGCCTGTCCTTGTTACTACTGTTGTTACCTTTACCTGCAATCCTACATGCTTAGTATAGGATGCTAGTTTTCCATCAGTGGCCCTACATTCTTGTCCGTCTGCTGTGCTATACTATCGGGCCGTGATCACTCCGGAGTTGATCACGGGTATATATACTATACTTTATACATGATACATGTGGTGACTAAAGTCGGGTCGGCTCGAGGAGTACCCGCGAGTGATTCACGGATTGGGGGCTGAAAGGACCTTTGTCCCAATGGCCCTCTGTGTGGATCTTTGAGGCGGAGCGACAGGGCAGGTTACGACCGCCCAGGTGAGAGGTGGGCCTGGCCCTATTGGCGTTCGCGGATACTTAACACGCTTAACGAGATCTTGGTATTTGATCTGAGTCTGGCTACTGGCCTATACGCACTAACCAACTACGTGGGAAAGATATGGGCACTCGGTGTCGTGGTATCAGCCGAAGCACTTCGTGACGTCAGCGACTGAGCAGCGCGCGCCGGGTTGGACCGCGTAACGTGACTTCCTTTGTAATGGAGGTTGCTAGGTATGCTCTCCGGCCGCGTACGCAACGTGCAGGTGTGCAATGGGCGATGGGCCTAGACCCCTGCGCGCATAGGATTTAGACCGGCGTCCTGACCTCTCTGTTGAGCCTAGGTGGGGCTGCGACGTGTTGATCTTCTGAGGCCGGGCATGACCCAGGAAAGTGTGTCCGGTCAAATGGGATCAAGCGTGTTGGGTTATGTGGTGCACCCCTGCAGGGAAGTTAATCTATCTGAATAGCCGTGTCCCTCGGTAAAAGGACGACCCGGAGTTGTACCTTGACCTTCTGACAACTAGAACCGGATACTTAATAAAACACACCCTTCCAAGTGCCAGATACAACCCGGTGATCGCTCTCTAACAGGGCATCGAGGAGGGGATCGTGGGGTAGGATTATGCTATACGATGCTACTTGGAGTACTTCAGTCTACTCTCTTCTATATGCTGCAAGACGGAGGCTGCCAGAAGCGTAGTCTTCGACAGGATTAGATATCCCCCTCTTATTCTGGCATTCTGCAGTTCAGTCCACTGATATGGCCCTTCACACATATATCCATGCATATGTAGTGTAGCTCCTTTGCTTGCGAGTACTTTGGATGAGTACTCACGGTTGCCTTGTTTCCCCTTTTCCCCATCTCTCTACCCAATTGCTGCAACCAGACGATGGAGCCCAGGATCCAGACGCCACCGTCGACGACGACTCCTTCTACACTGGAGGTGCCTACTACTACGTGCAGTCCGCTGACGACGACGAGGAGTAGTTAGGAGGATCCCAGGCAGGAGGCCTGCGCCTCGTTCGATCTGTATCCCAGTTTGTGCTAGCCTTCTTAAGGCAAACTTGTTTAACTTATGTCTGTACTCAGATATTGTTCTTCCGCTGACTCGTCTATGATCGAGCACTTGTATTCGAGCCCTCGAGGCCCCTGGCTTGTATTATGATGCTCGTATGACTTATTTTATTTGTAGAGTTGTGTTGTGATATCTTCCCGTGAGTCCCTGATCTTGATCGTACACATTTGCGTGCATGATTAGTGTACGATTGAATCGGGGGCGTCACAAGTTGGTATCAGAGCCGACTGCCTGTAGGAATCCCCCTTCCACACTCCTTGGCGGAAGTCGAGTCTAGACATTGCAAAAACTTTTACTAACTTGGCTGTGTGCCTTACGGGCCCACGTCGCCATCGGGTGGTACTAGGATCTTTTACTCCTCGACCTTTACTCTGGGAATCTAATCTCTCTTCTATTCGGGTTAGATGGTTTTGCTAAAAATCTAACTCTAGGTTCTCGTTACCACTTCCTGCCGGAGAGCCCTTTCATTACGGATGATCGACTGCTTCAACAGAAGATTCTGACAATACTCTCCGTTATTCTCTCGAGACCTTGTGCCTGTTGCTTTTGCAATTCCCTACCACCGAAATATCCCTATGGATAAATACTTACACATGTCGTTCTTATTTTTATTCCCAGCCGATCTTGTTATTACAAGGTACTCCGAGAATCCTTTGAGCTTACTGCCTTGCTGTTCTTTGTCACCTGAATACCCCTACGGATAATTCTCTCACTTATTGAGTATCCGCTCATTCCCCGTTGATCATGTGTTTCGCCAAAGACTTCAAAATATCATTCGATCTTCCAAAAATCCCGAGCAGCCTATTGCTCTTGAAATTCTCGCTTGCTTGCATTATGGTTAATCCCATAAGTTTCGTAATCTTATTGGCTCCCTTGTCTTTATCATTTTAAGTCCATTGATTCAATATGTTGAGGATGCTCACATTCCTCAGTCGAATCCAAGGATTCATCCATCCGGCTCAGACGTCATTTGGATATGAGCTGGTTCTTGACCAATCAATGCCTTGATCATTTGTGTTTCCAAGTCTATTGAACTTATTCATTTTCGATCAGAACGATTGCTTCTGATCCCTTGATTTGGAAATCATAAAATTTCTTTGCATTAAGCTTTGAATTAGTCAGTTGTTTCCATAATCCGATGTCTTGGCATTCCTTCTTCCTTAGATTGAGTACCGATACTCACATCAGCCCCATTATGGACCGCCATACCCATTGTCGGGTTATTATCCGACAATGTCCTTCACAACCAAAATTCTTGTGAGTTCTTTACCTGATACATAATGCCTTTGGTAAATTGTATCATCTGCTTGGCCAACCATGCTCTGCTTTCGAGCTGGTGGTATTTACTATTGAAGCTTGTGGTATATGTTTCCATGATACCCTAACGGGTTGAACCTATGCCTTCCTTTATATGTGTGAACTCGGAAGTTTTCACGAGTCATACTCATCTGGTATTTCACCAGGTAAAACTTTCAACACTAATGCCTTTATCAAAGCGAAAAGTGAATGGAAGGTTATACATTGAAGAAGTGGGAGTCGACCTTGGACCTTGCGTTCATGCCCAGGGACATGATGTATAATTTATCATGGAAGCTGATCGTAAAAATAATTACCCCTTGTTATAAGTTCATCTTGTATCCGTGGTTCGATCCTTTATGATCGTGGATTCCGACCATGTTCTCCTTTAAATACCATTTCTCGTGCAAGTTTAAACACTTGTCTTCTGCAGATCACTACCCCAGTCCCACCTCTATTTTGATCTGCCTTCGAGTACTACCCCTGGTATCTCGAGGATGTAATGCCATCGCACTACATCTTATGAATTTTTGATGAAGTAGTACCTTTCCTTGTCATAGTCAGTTCAATGGTTCTGGGTTGTCATGAACCGAGGACTCCGAGAATTGAATCGAATCCGCACTGCAATTCAGTACTCCTAGTACTTTGTTGTTGAGAAGTTTAATACTCCATCATGTCATTCCTAGCCTGATCGGCTACATCATCATCGTGCTAAATTTAACTGTGCTACCTGGTTCTTCTTCTCAGAGTACAAAATTCGACGGTGAGCGAGCCTTACATCGATCTTCTCGTCATATCATTTCTCCTTGAACAGCAAACTTGATTTCAAGTTTGTGTCGTACCCATGGTTCCAATAACTTTTTCTTCATCATTCCGTTGACTTGATGTCATTGCAGATCAGTTACATCTTCTCGAAACCTCTCGACAAATATGTCGGGATCATCATCAACATTCTGTGGTCTTCCAAGATATCTATCAAATTCTTGATGAGAAATACCATCCTTTGCCCTCGATGATTTGGGTTATCATCGACAACATTATTGCATTCCCTCCAACACAAAACTTGTTCTTGTTTTGTGTTGTACCTTGAGTTCCTTGCTATCTAACTTATGTTATGTTCTACCGCGGAGTATTACCATCTGTTATGTCAAGAATTTTGTGAGGACTGATCCACCTCTTAAAATTTCTTGATATAGTAACACTTCTCGCCATCTCCGTCTTTTCTTGTCCCCGTGTTGTTTCTAACCGGAATGTCGACAAACGGCCTAAGATGTGTAAATTTCAAAACTTCTAGCAACACTATTGCTTTGACGTTGATGGTCGATAGTTTCATTCTAAGTCTTTTGCTTATTGAATCATCTTTCGAACATTGATCGTACTACCTAAGCCCACATTTTGGGTGCACCTTTTCAACCAATGTTTAATTTTGTATGTTTCCCTCGAGCATACATCATTACATCATTTGATCTGACAAATGTGATCTCCTTGTTCACATAATTGTGGAATCCCATCTTTTTTGGAAATCTCGATGAGTTGTCACTAAGTCCATCAGCCACATCCTCATCCTCTCCTTGGTTTAATGATGAACTCTTGTTGTGGAACTTGCTTCCATAGTACATTTCTCGAGAATCTTACAATGTCATTCTCAACAATTTGTGTTGCACCTTTCTTCTCAAGCATTTCGAGTCTGAGTTATCCTGACACCAACCAGATCTGAAACTCGATCAGATATGATGGTTGGAACATTTTCCAAGAGTCATAGCATTGGTCTTTCTATAACCCAATAAGGCGATGTCATGCCTAGCACACCTGGTTGGAGGACCTATTGCAAGACTTATTCTATGAGTTGTTCTTGATGGATCCTTTGTGTATCCAAAGTTTGACCTTTGTTCGAAGAACATGTCAGTGCTATCTCGAAGCATGTCTATGGTACTCCGATTTTCAATAAGAACATTTGAAGCACCATGCTAAATGTTTCTTGTTGAAATTACCCAAACACCGTTGTATGGGTAATGTCATGAAATTTCTCTCTTCTTATCTAAAGGGGTTTTCTACTTTATATCATGTCTTGGATATCATCCTCTGCTTGACTTTGGGAAGGATATACCCCTGATATATGTGTTTAAGCACATTTTCCTTTCCGTTGTTTTGTTCAAACTGTCTTATAATATACTTAACTGAGCAGTGGTAATTCCCTGCTTAGGTAAACACCTCGGTGTACAACTCTGTCAGTAAGACCCTGTTACTATTGTTGATGACATTCCGGTAATCACCGATGGATGAGAACTTGCCTATTGGTCCGCCTCGTTTCAACGAGCATGAAAATGGTTCTCTTCGTCCCTCGCCCTTGGTACCGACGTTGTTGCCGACATAACTGACATGGTACTCTATGTCATGCCTTGCTATCATGACCGTGCAAATCGTCAGCGTCTCCCTAGTTTTGACCGACATGGTGGGCCCATAACCCATAGTTCCATAGGATCAAAACCTGACTCTCCTGTACACCCCCTTTTTCTTAAGGTTGGTCCTCGCGCATGACCTCGTATGTAATTCAAGAGTCACCTCCTAGTGACCTATTCTGGTATCAGACGCAATACTTATTCTCATTGCTCTGAAACCCTTTTCACGCCCTGTTTCACGCATCGAACAGTTGCCTGCCCGCTTGAAACTTCTCATGGCACCTTCTTACTTGCTCTCGATATCTTCTTAAGTTCAGTTCGAGAGTTACTTTCCGCCACCTTCCTTGATGTTATCGACCAGATAGTCGACCTTGCAGAGGTCTGTTCCCCTGGAATGCCCACCCTTTATTCTTACGTAAGTACGATGGAGTTCCTGAAGAAAGGATGCCGGCTTCATCATGATGACCTGAAGCAGAGGAGTGAAGACATCAACATAGTGGATAGACCTCTTCGAGAAGCTCAACCAAGACGAGAAGATCCGCTGGAATATCGTAACCAGACCTTTCCCCCTTCCTCTCTTAAAATCTCGGGACGAGATTTCTTGTAGTAGAGGAGAATTGTGACGCCCGGATAATTAGGCTACAGTAATCCCACGTTAATCTCGCCACGTCACCTTGGTTACTATTGCTAATCTCGCGCTAGATCAAAACCGGTCCAAAATTCAAATTCAAAGTTTGGTAAATAATAAAAGTTTTCAAATATTAAAACTAAATTGTTCGGGTTGTTTCAAATAATGCATAGGTAATTATGATGGAGAAACCACATTTTTATAGAGGGTTTAAATGCACTTAAGTAATTAAATAATAGGTAAAACAATTAAATAATTGCATTTTGGATTTTATAAAATACTAAACTATTTTGTTCAGGGATAAAACCTTTTGTGACAATAGTTATAATTGTAACTGTATTTTAGGTATGGGTTTCACTTTTTGTAAAACTATAAACTATTACATAAGTAAAAGAAAACAAAAACAAGAAAATAAACAAAAAGGAGAGAAATGGAAATAAAACAAAAGAAAAAGAAGCAAAGAACGCCCCCCTCCACTGGGCCAGTCGGCCCAGCTACTAGCCAGGTCGGCCCAAACCAGCCCAGGTCGTCCCTCTCACTCCCTTATCCCCAAAACCCTAACCCAGTCACACCACGTTCACCCCCACTTCCCCACTCCCTTCGATCCCCTCCTCCTGCCTGGATCGAGCTGCGCCCCGAGCCCCAACGCACGTCGCGCGCCTCTGACACCAATCGCCGGCGCCACCTCCCTGCCGGACAGGCCGTCCTCGACCTCCTCCTCGTCGACCACCCCCCTCTCCCCCCGATTTGAATCGGAGGCAGGAACCAGTGGAGGTCAAGACGCCGTCGCTCGTCCCCGACACCACGCCTCCGCCTGGACCACCCCGACGTCGACCCCGTCGCCGCCACTTTGCCCCCGTCGTCGATCTGCCTCGCCGGACTACCCCAAGCCCGTTGCCCCCTCGACCGAACCCCTGTGAGCCGCCACCTCCGGCCTCCACTCCTTCCTCTCTTCCCCGCGCACTGCACTGCGCTGGTTGCCGATGCCGCGGTCACCGCGCCCCTCGTCGCGCCCCAGGTCACTTGCACACGCTCCGCCCGCACCCCCTAGTCGTCATGCCCACGCCCGGCTTCGACCCTCCGCACTCGCGCCCGCCGGCGCACTGCTCTACTTCTACTGCTGCCTGGCTGTTGCTTCTCTACCTCCCTGACCACGCCGGCCCCATGCTGCTGCTGTGTCTACTCCGTTATCGTCCCGCAACGTCCTCTACAGCCCAGCTCGCCCTACTCGCGCTGGATCCGCCTTGGCCGCGCCCGGCCTTTTCCCTGCACCGCTCACACGCCGCCCGCGTTGGCCTTGGCTCCGCCAGCCGAGCGCCGTCGCCGCCGGCGCTCTCCTGTGCGCGCACGATGCACGTAACCAGCCATTGTGCTGCTGACTAGTGGGCCCGAGGCCATTAAGTTAAATGCTAATGACTAATTACCACTAATGACACTGCTAATAGAAACTGACTGGTGAACCCCATCTAGTTAATTAAACTAATAAATTTATGTCAAAACTTGTACCTATGACACATGGGTCCCACTGGTTCCTTTAACCAGTCAAACTGCTGACTGGGATAACCCAGTCAATGACATGCGGTCCCCCTGAGCCTTTGACTAGTCAACAGTCCTAGTTGACTGCTGATTGGGCAGTCAACTGGACCCCACTTGTCAACCCCTAGTGCAAATAGTTAGGCACAATTCTGTGTACCCGTAGCGATTTAACCATTTATTTGCAATTTAAATGAATTCCAGAAAATGTTTTAATCTTTAAAAATTAGTATAAAATAAACGGTAGCTCGGATGGAAAAACTTTGTACATAAAAGTTGCTCAAAACGACGAGACGAATCCGGATGCGCAGCCCGTTCGTCCGCCACACACCCCTAACATATCAAACTCGCAACTTTCCCCCTCCGGCTCCTCTACCCGAAAACACGAAACACCGGGGAAACTTTCCCGGATGTTTTCCCCCTTCGCCGGTATCACCGCATACCGCGATAGGGCACCCCTACCACCGATACTTGTCATGTCATGCATCGCTATGCATCTGTTTGCTTACATATTTATTGTTTCTTCCCCCTCTTCTCTCGCTAGACACCGAGACCGATGCTGATGCTACCCCGTACGACTACGGAGTTGACGAACCCTCTCTCTTGCCAGAGCAACCAGGCAAGCCCCCCCCCTTGATCACCAGATATCGCCTATTCTTCTCTATACTGCTTGCATTAGAGTAGTGTAGCATGTTACTGCTTTTGGTTAATCCTATTCTGATGCATAGCCTGTCCTTGTTACTACTGTTGTTACCTTTACCTGCAATCCTACATGCTTAGTATAGGATGCTAGTTTTCCATCAGTGGCCCTACATTCTTGTCCGTCTGCTGTGCTATACTATCGGGCCGTGATCACTCCGGAGTTGATCACGGGTATATATACTATACTTTATACATGATACATGTGGTGACTAAAGTCGGGTCGGCTCGAGGAGTACCCGCGAGTGATTCACGGATTGGGGGCTGAAAGGACCTTTGTCCCAACGGCCCTCTGTGTGGATCTTTGAGGCGGAGCGACTGGGCAGGTTGCGACCACCCAGGTGAGAGGTGGGCCTGGCCCTGTTGGCGTTCGCGGATACTTAACACGCTTAACGAGATCTTGGTATTTGATCTGAGTCTGGCTACTGGCCTATACGCACTAACCAACTACGTGGGAAAGATATGGGCACTCGGCGTCGTGGTATCAGCCGAAGCACTTCGTGACGTCAGCGACTGAGCGGCGCGCGCCGGGTTGGACCGCGTAACGTGACTTCCTTTGTAATGGAGGTTGCTAGGTCAGCTCTCCGGCCGCGTACGCAACGTGCAGGTGTGCAATGAGTGATGGGCCCAGACCCCTGCGCGCATAGGATTTAGACCGGCGTGCTGACCTCTCTGTTGAGCCTAGGTGGGGCTGCAACGTGTTGATCTTCCGAGGCCGGGCATGACCCAGGAAAGTGTGTCCGGTCAAATGGGATCAAGCGTGTTGGGTTATGTGGTGCACCCCTGCAGGGAAGTTAATCTATTCGAATAGCCGTGTCCCTCGGTAAAAGGACGACCCGGAGTTGTACCTTGACCTTATGACAACTAGAACCGGATACTTAATAAAACACACCCTTCCAAGTGCTAGATACAACCCGGTGATCGCTCTCTAACAGGGCATCGAGGAGGGGATCGCCGGGTAGGATTATGCTATACGATGCTACTTGGAGTACTTCAGTCTACTCTCTTCTATATGCTGCAAGACGGAGGCTGCCAGAAGCGTAGTCTTCGATATGATTAGATATCCCCCTCTTATTCTGGCATTCTGCAGTTCAGTCCACTGATATGGCCCTTCACACATATATACATGCATATGTAGTGTAGATCCTTTGCTTGCGAGTACTTTGGATCAGTACTCACGGTTGCCTTGTTTCCCCTTTTCCCCATCTCTCTACCCGATTGCTGCAACCAAACGATGGAGCCCAGGATCCAGACGCCACCGTCAACGACGACTCCTTCTACACTGGAGGTGCCTACTACTACGTGCAGTCCGCTGATGACGACCAGGAGTAGTTAGGAGGATCCCAGGCAGGAGGCCTGCGCCTCGTTCGATCTGTATCCCAGTGTGTGCTAGCCTTCTTAAGGCAAACTTGTTTAACTTATGTCTGTACTCAGATATTGTTGCTTCCGCTGACTTGTCTATGATCGAGCACTTGTATTCGAGCCCTCGAGGCCCCTGGCTTGTATTATGATGCTTGTATGACTTATTTTATTTGTAGAGTTGTGTTGTGATATCTTCCCGTGAGTCCCTGATCTTGATCGTACACATTTGCGTGCATGATTAGTGTACGATTGAATCGGGGGCGTCACAAAGAGCCCTTATCATGCCCTATTTGGGCAGCCCGCTTATGCTAAGTTCATGGCAAGGCGTTGTTATGTTTATCTGCAGCTTAAGATGCGGGGTCATAAAGGTACCATCACAGTGCATGGGAGCCGGAAGATAACCTTGAAGTGTGAAGAGGGCGATGCTGCTTATGCTGAGTCTGTTTGTGCAACATAAGAGTTGAAGTTCTACAAGGATAATGTTGACCCGGCAGATATGACATCTTTGAAGAAGCTAACCACAGAGCATGGCCCCCTGTTGAAATTCAAATCAGCCGATGACACTAAGCTAGTTGACTTTGTTCCTAGCGATTCATCCAAGTAGTTCAGTATCAATGCTAATCTGGATCCAAAATAGGAAAGCACGCTCATCGAGTTCATCCGTGAGGACTAGGACATCTTTGCATGGAAGCCTTGAGACATGCCAGGTGTTCCGAGGGAACTCGCTGAGCACACTCTCAATATTGATCCAAAGTTTAAGCCGGTCAAGCAATTCCTTCGTCGCTTTAATGAAGAAAGACATAAGGCCATTGGTGAAGAAGTGTCCTGATAACCCACAAGTATACGGGATCACAACAGTTTTCGAGGGTAGAGTATTCAACCCAAATTTATTGATTCGACACAAGGGGATCCAAAGAATATTCTCAAGTATTTGCAGTTGAGTTGTCAATTCAACCACACCTAGATAACTTAGTATCTGCAGCAAAGTATTAAGTAGCAAAGTAGTATGGAAGTAAAGGTAACGGTAGCAAAAGTAATATTTTTGGGTTTTGTAGTGATTGTAACAGTAGCAACGGAAAAGTAAATAAGCGAAGAACAATATTTGAAAAGCTCATAGGCATTGGATCGGATGTAGAATTATGTCGGATGCGGTTCATCATGTAACAGTCATAACATAGGGTGACACAGAACTAGCTCCAATTCATCAATGTAATGTAGGCATGTATTCTGAATATAGTCATATGTGCTTATGGAAAAGAACTTGCATGACGTCTTTTGTCCTACCCTCCCGTGGCAGCGGGGTCTTATTGGAAACTAAGGGATATTAAGAGCATCTCCAGTCGTTGGCCCCCCAGGGGGCGCCTAAAATCGCCGCCTGGGGGGAGCCGGCGCAAAAAATCGGCCTGGGGACGAGTTGGTCCCCAGCCGCCCGTCCCAGGGCCGACCCAGGCGCGTGCAAAAAAGGCAAATATATAGCAAATTTTGGCGAAGTTCGGCATATATTACATAATAGTCGTGGATTTTTATTACATAATATATCCAATTAAAAAAGAAACTGGCTGAATGCGGAGTAGTCGTCATCGCCATCCTCGCCGCCGTCGTCGTCGTCGGGCTTCTCCTCCTTGACGCGGCCGTCCCTGGTGGACCCCTGACCGGCGTCGTCGTTGTTGTCCTCGATGACGACGACTCCTCCTTCATCGCGGCCCCGGCGGCGCTGCGTAAAGCACGGCAGGGCGGCGCACTAGCGCTCCCTCGCCATCTTCAGGGAGTCCGCGCGTGCCCATTCCAGGGCCGCGTCTTCGTCGAGATCGATGTCGCCGCCGTGCTCCGTCTTCACTGTGGGGAGGCCCGGCTCAGTCCTCACCGGCGCGATCCCCGGTTCCGTCTTGGGCTTGTCAAAGCGCGGAGGAGCCGACGAGGAGGCGCACCGGCCGCCCTCATTGATGACGATGCCAGCGCTGCTAGTGCGCCGGCCGAGCGGCGTCTCCGCCGCGTGCTCGGCCTTGACGCCAAGCAGCGCCGTAGAGCCGGAGGAGTGCGAAGAAGAGCGTGATGAGGAGGAATATGAGGAGGCGCCGAACCTCCTGGGCAACCATTGCCCGTCACGTCGGCGGTGAGCCATGGCCGTGGCGGCCGCCCTCGCCGGGGGCTATGCCAATGGCGGGTCGGTGTTGCAGCCCTCGAGGTACGTCAGAACACCCTCGAGGTTGCGACCGGGGACACCCCAACAAAGGTGGCGTCCCTCGCTATTCTTTAGGCCGGCCACCACCGGGGCGCCGTTAGTGGACGCCATCCTCTGCTGCTGCCGGCGCTGGAAGTACGTCGTCTATGCCGCTTGGTTGTCGGCGGCGTACTGGGGGAGGGCGAGTTGGGCGTCGGTGAGGGAGGCGCGCACGACCTCGACCTCGTCGGCGAGGTAGGAGGGTTTCGGCACGGCGTCAGGCACGGGGGAATGGGCACTCCCCCATTGCTGAGCCTCCACCCCGTCGGCCTTACGCGCATGTCCGGTGGCGCCGGGATGTTCGCCTGGAACAGGAGCCAAGACTCCTGTTCGCGGAGGGAGCGGCGGCCGAAGCCGTTGGCCGCCGCCTCATCTCCGGGGAAATGCTCGGCCATCGGGAGAGGGAGGGCCCGACGGCGGCGCACGGGAGAGGGAGGGCATGGGAGAGGGAGCTCTCGGCGGCGGCTCTCGGGAGAGGTAGAGCTCGGCGGCTAGGGCTGGTGTGGCCAGAGGCGAGGGAGGGCACCGGCTTATATAGCCGCGCCGCGCCCGTGTGTACGCGTGCGAGGGAGGGGAGGCGCCGGCGTGCCGCCCCATGACGCGCCGCCCGTGAGGAATCAATGGCAAGATTGACCGGCGGCAGCCTTGCCATTGATTCCCCGCGGGAAACCGAGGCGCTGGGGGGAAGACGACCCGCGGTGTTGCTGACGCGCCGGGCCCATGGCTCTTTCGCGCCAAAACCGCTCGCCCCGGCGCCCCCGATCACCCCCCAGCGCACCAGGTTCGGCCTGGGTCCGCCGGTGCTAATTTCGGCCCAGGCCGGCGAAAATCGGGTTCCTGGGGGCGCGACTGGGCCGATTTTTCGGCGCCGACGCGAAAAATCGCTTGGGGAGGCCTTTCAGGGGGCGCGGCTGGAGATGCTCTAAGGCCTCCTTTTAATAGAGTACCGGACCAAAGCATTAACACATAGTGAATACATTAACTCCTCAAACTACGGTCATCACCGGGAGTGGTCCCGATTATTGTCAGTTCGTGGTTGCCGGATCATAACACATAGTAGGTGACTATACACTTGCAAGATAGGATCAAGAACTCACATATATTCATGAAAACATAATAGGTTCAGATCTGAAATCATGGCACTCGGGTCCTAGTGACAAGCATTAAGCATAGCAAAGTCATAGCAACATCAATCTCAGAACATAGTGGATACTAGGGATCAAACCCTAACAAAACTAACTCGATTACATGATAAATCTCATCCAACCCATCACCGTCCAGCAAGCCTATGATGGAATTACTCACGCACGGCGGTGAGCATCATGAAATTGGTGATGGAGGATGGTTGATGATGACGATGGCGACGGATTCCCCTCTCCGGAGCCCCGAACGGACTCCAGATCAGCCCTGGTTGATACATGAGCTATTCGAGCATACAAAACAGAATTTCATTTGAAGGTTTAGAGTTTGGCACATACAAATTTACTTGGAACGGCAGGTAGATACCGCATATATAGGAAGGTATAGTGGACTCATATGGAATAACTTTGTGGTTTAAGGGATTGGATGCACAAGCACTATTCCTGCTTAGTACAAGTGAAGGCTAGCAAAAGACTGGGAAGTGACCAACTAGAGAGCGACAACAGTCATGAACATGCATTAAAATTAATAAACATTGAGTGCAAGCATGAGTAGGATATAATCCACCATGAACATAAATATCATGAAGGCTGTGTTGATTTTGTTTCAACTACATGCGTGAACATGTGCCAAGTCAAGTCACTCGAATCGTTCAAAGGAGGATACCACCCTATCATACCACATCACAACCATTTTAATAGCATGTTGGCACGCAAGGTAAACCATTATAAGCTCCTAGCTAATTAAGCATGGCATAAGTAACTATAATCTCTAATTGTCATTGCAAACATGTTTATTCATAATAGGCTGAATCAGGAACAATGAACTAATCATATTTACAAAAATAAGAGAAGTCGAGTTCATACCAACTTTTCTCATCTCAATCAGTCCATCATATTTTGTCATAATTGCCTTTCACTTGCACGACCAAACGATGTGAATAATAGTAATAGTGCACATGCATTGGACTAAGCTGGAATCTGCGAGCATTCAATAAACAGGAGAAGACAAGGCAATATGGGCTCTTGGTTAAATCAACAATAATGCATATAAGAGCCACTTCAACAATTTAATCATGGTCTTCTCCTATCGACCCCTAAAGGAAAGAAAAGAAATAAAACTATTTACATAGGAAAATTCCCAACAAGCAAAAGAAGAACGAGAAATATTTTTGGATTATCTATTTTATTACTACTACTACAGCAAGAAAATAAACTAACTAAAAGCTACAACTAATTTTTTCTGTTTTTCTTAAGGTTTATCAAACACACAAGAAGAAAGCATAAAAAGGGAAATAAACTAACATGGATATTACAATGAAAAAGTAAGAGCACTGACATCTATCAATGTGTGTGTAAACATAAATGTAATGTCGGTGAGAAATATGTACTCCCCCTGGTTGGGGTCGTACTGAGAAGAAGAAGCCTCTAATTGCCACTGGTTGGCAATCATCTACGATCCCACTAGTAAGTAGACTGTCGTGGAGGATCAAATTGTGGTTCCGGCTCTGGCTCTGTGGCTGGTGTAGGGTTCCGATACGCTTGGATGGTCTCTAGCGGAACGAGATACTGGCCTGCAGATAAATCAAACAAGGAAGGTGCAGGAAAGGTAATAGTCTTAGGGTGACTTTTATCAAATAACAATTTGTGTTTAAGCACCCTTTCCCTATTCTTAACAATAAAATCATGTGCTACCATGCTCTTATAATCTAAATAAACAGTAGGAAGCAATTTTTCTTCTTTCTCATCACTACTAGGGAAAAGCCTAGCAGCAGCGCGGGTTTTCGGCCTGTTAGTAGCGCGGGGGCCGGCGCTACTAATAAGGCGCTACAGCTAACGTATAGCAACAGCGCGGGTGCAACCCGCGCTACTACTACGTCCGTTAGTAGTAGCGTGGTTAAAACCCGCGCTAGTACTAACCCGTGCTTTGAAATCTGAAAAATTGATTTTTTTTCGATTTTTTTGCCCGAATTTTCAAATTTCTGAATTATTTTAACCTCTAATCTCCAATCACCCCTCATCGCTGCTCAATTTAATCTCTAATCACCCCTCATCATTCCAAATCATCTAACATCCCGGACGGTCACCCATCCTCTCACTACTCCAGCCTGAGCACGCTTAACTTCCGGGTTCTATTCTCCCTCGATTCCAAGTATGCACTTGTTGTTTTTCTGACAATAGTAAGATGTCAATCCTATTAACCCTCGGGAGGTTAGCTTGAGCATGAAGTCACACATTTCATTGTTTGAGTTTAAAACTATTGTTCTAAAAAACAGTAATTATTTAGTAACACTAATATTTCTTGAATAAGTAGTTTGGCCACATTTTGACCAAAGTTTGACCAGATTTGACCAAACATCCAAAAAACTAAAATAATTATTTAGTAACACTAATATTCTTGAATAATTATTTAGTAACACTAATACTTCTTGAATAAGTAGTTTGACCACAGTTTGATCAGATTTGACCAAAATTAAAAAAACTGAAATTTGAGCATAACTTTTTTTCCTTTTAGAATTTGAGGATTCTAAAAATTTACAAACAGGCCGTAGGCCGTCTCCATCGGATGCGGATTTTCGTGCTGAACATTTTGATATATTATACGTTTTTTCTGACATCGTATGCAAAAGTTATAGCCGTTTTACATTTTCCCTACACTTTTTGCAAAGCATGTCCAAATTTAAGTTTTTAAATTTTCCTAACTAGTAGATGTAGTAACATAACTACATCTCGAAGGATTTTAGTTGTTGAAACATTTTGATATATTATACGTTTTTTCTAACATCGTATACAAAAGTTATAGCCATTTTACATTTTCCCTACACTTTTTGCAAAACATGTCCAAATTTAAGTTTTTAAATTTTCCTACCTAGTAGATGTAGTAACATAACTACATCCTGAAGGATTTTGATTTTTGAAGTTTTTATCATTTTCTTTTGCTTTTTACAAAACCGAAAAGGCGATCCACCGGGGGGGGGGGGGTAGAGTTTCAAAATGGGACCTTTAGTAGTAGCGAGGGATTTTACACCTCGCTACTACTATGCCATGTCACGGAGGGGCACGGTTGAGACCTCTTAGTAGTAGCGAGCGGTAAAAACATAGTAGTAGCGCGGGTTTATAACCCTCGCTACTACTATGGCATGGCCCAGGGGCACGGTAGAGACCGCTTAGTAGTAGAGAGGGGTAAAAACCAGCGCTACTGCTATCAACTTAGTAGTAGAGAGGGTTAAAAACCCGCGCTACTACTATGGCATGTCCCGGGGGGCACGGTAGAGACCGCTTAGTAGTAGCGAGGGTTAAAAACCAGCGCTACTGCTATCAACTTAGTAGTAGCAAGGGTTAGAAACCCGCGCTACTGCTACTTGGCAGTAGCGCCTGATTTTGAAGCGCGCTACTGGTAAGATTCTGTGTATAGGCTTTTCCCTAGCAGTGCATAGTGCCTAATATGTATGTTATAGTATGCAGCGAGGCGCGAGACGAAGATGCCTCCCAAGATGGGGCCCTTAGTACGTTTAAGATTTAACCGCTTTGCAACAATAGCGCCCATACTAAATGTGTCATCACGAAACAAGGCTTGGCACAAAATAATAATACCAGGGACACTCAGGTTTCCACAGTTTCCGTGACCAATTAAGCATCTACTAGCAAATATAGCAAAGTAATGTAGAACAGGAAAATGTATGCTAGTGATTCGTGCGTCGAAAACCTTCCTCGTTTCCCCTACAGCAATTGTATCAATAAACCCCTCCACATCGTTACTATGTGGTTCCTCTATGAAAACTAGAAAAGGTAAGTTGCAAACCTCACAGAATTCTTTAAGAGTCATCTCCTTATACTCATAAAAATCCAGCACAGGTGGTGACCTCCTAGAATGGAAATGAAAATTTTGCACAAAGGTATTAGTGAGTAAGATATACTGTCCTCGTTGGTCGCGGAGGAAGTCGGTGAGGCCTGCATTCTCATCCAACTCATAAAAATCATCATAAATCCCGTCTGCTCTCAAGAAATCATCGCAAGGCCATTCACACGGCCGAACCTCCGCGGTACAAGGCAGATTATATTTGGGCCTATCTTCTTCTTCACTTTGTTTATCCTTCGAGCTGCGGCTCGAAGAGCCCCTCAAAAATCTCTTCATCATTTTCTGAAAATTGATAGCAACTACTCCTACAAGTGCCTAGAGACTATATCATGCATTAGAACTACTTGGAATCGTAAAAGTTTGACATGCAAGCTCAAGAACATGGTCACCTAGGCAGCAAAAATTTGCAATGAATAAAGCACTAGAACAAAAACTAATTGGACCATTGGAGGAGTCACATACCAAGGAACAATCCCCCAAAGCAGTTTTGTGAGAGGTGCTTTGAGCAAGGAGATCGAAAATCGCAGCAAAATGAGCTAGAACTCATGCTTGAGCTGGTTGGTGATTTTTTTGGGAGGAAGAAGGAGTGTGTGGGTGCAGGAATAAGTGGAGGGGAGCCACCATGGGCCCACGAGGCAGGGGCGCGCCCTGGACCCTCGTGGCCAGGTGGCTGCCCCTTCTACTGTGTTCTCAGTGCCAAATATTCTCAAATATTCTAAAAATATCATATTTCATTTTCGGGGTATTTGGAGAACTTTCATTTTTGGGGTAATTTTTTTATTGCACGGATAATTCAGAGAACAGACAGAAAAATACTATTTTTTTTCTTTATTTCAACTAAATAACATAAAGTAAAAGGAGGGTACAGGAGGTTGTGATTTCTAGTTTCATCCATCTCATGCTCATCAAAAGGAATCCACTAACAAGGTTGATCAGGTCTTGTTAACGAACTCATTCCGAATATCATGGAACCGAAGAAATTTCAAATAACACTATGTTACCTCAACGGGGATATGCACATCCCCAACAATAAGAATATCATATCTCCTTTTGACAGTAGGAAGAGGAAATTCAAAACCTCCAATAATAATGGATGGAATTTTTCCAATAGAATTGATACTGTGGACTTAAGGTTGTTTCCTCGAAAAGTGTACCGTATGCTCATTTCCATTAACATGAAAAGTGACATTCCTTTGTTGCAATCAATAACAGCCCCTGCAGTATTCAAAAAGGGTCTTCCAAGAATAATAGACATACTATCATCCTCGGGAATATCAAGAATAGCCAAGTCCGTTAAAATAGTAACTTGCAACCACAACTGGCATATCCTCACAAATACCGACAGGTATAGCAGTTGATTTATCGGCCATTTGCAAATATATTTCAGTAGGTGTCAACTTATTCAAATAAGGTCTACGATATAAAGAGAGAGGCATAACACGAACACCGGCTCCAAGATTACATAAAGCAGTTCTAACATAGTTTATTTTAATGGAGCATGGTATAGTGGGTACTCCTGGATCTCCAAGTTTCTTTGGTATTCCACCCTTAAAAGTATAATTAGCAAGCATGGTGGAAATTTCAGCTTCCGGTATCTTTCCTTTATTTGTAACAATTTCTTTCATATACTTAGCATAAGGATTCATTTTGAGCATATCAGTCAAACGCATACGCAAGAAGATAGGTCTAATCATTTCAGCAAAGCGCTCAAAATCCTCATCGTCCTTTTTCTTGGATGGTTTAGGAGGAAAAGGCATGGGTTTCTGAACCCATGGTTCTCTTTCTTTTCCGTGCTTCCTAGCAACAAAGTCTCTCTTATCATAATGTTGATTCTTTGATTGTGGGTTATCAAGATCAACAACAGGTTCAATTTCTACATCATTATCATTGCTAGGTTGAGCATCAACATGAGCATCATCATTAACATTATCACTCGGTTCATGTTCATTACCAGATTGTGTTTCAGCATGAGAAATAGAAATATCATTGGGATTCTCAGGTGGTTCAGCAATAGGTTCACTAGAAGCATGCAAAGTCCTATCATTTTTCTTTTTCTTCTTTTTAGAAGGACTAGGTGCATCTAAATTATTTCTCTGAGAATCCTGATCAATTCTCTTAGGATGGCCTTCAGGATACAAAGGTTCCTGAGTCATTTTACCAGTTCTAGTAGCCACCTTGATAGCATAGTCATTCTTCTTATTATTCAATTCATTGAGCAAATCATTTTGAGCTTTAAGTACTTATTCTACTTGAGTGGTAACCGTAGAAGCATATTTACTAATGAGTTTTAGTTCACCTTTAACATTAGCCATGTAATCACTCAAGTGTTCAATCATATAAGCATTATGTTTTAATTGTTTACCAACATAAGCATTGAATTTTTCTTGTTTGACAATACAATTATCAAATCATCTAAGCATTGGCTAGCAGACATATAACGAGGAATATCACCTTCATCAAATCTATAGAGAGAATTTACCTTTACTATCTGTGTCGAGTTATCAAGACCATGAGTTTCTTCAACAGGCGGTAAATTAAGACCATGTATTTATTCAATAGGAGGTAAATTCTTAACATCTTTAGCTTTTATACATTTTTCTTTCATATATTTATTTGCCTCTTGCATATCTTCAGGACTGAGAAATAGAACACCCCTTGCTACCTCTTGAGCACTGCGTTGGTTTTCCCTTGAAGAGGAAACGGTGATGCAGTAAAGTAGCATAAGTATTTCCCTCGGTTTTTGGGAACCAAGGTATCAATCCAGTAGGAGGCCACGCTCAAGTCCCTCGCACCTACACAAACAAATAAAAACCTCACAACCAATGCAATAAAGGGGTTGTCAATCCCTTCACGGTCACTTACGAAAGTGAGATCTGATAGATATGATAAGAGAATATTTTTGGTATTTTTATGATAAAGAGTAAATAAAGATGCAAAGTAAAATAAACGTTAATAGAAATAGCTTGTTGACAGGAGATTAATATGATGCAAAATAGACCCGGGGACATAGGTTTCACTAGTGGCTTCTCTCAGGAGCATAAGTATTACGGTGGGTGAACAAATTACTGCTGAGCAATTGATAGAATTGAGCATAGTTATGAGAATATCTAGGTATGATCTTGTATATAGGCATCACGTAATCGACAAGTAGACCGACTCCTGCCTGCATTTACTACTATTACTCCACACATCGACCGCTATCTAGCATGCATCTAGAGTATTAAGTTCAAAAGAACAGAGTAATGCTTTAAGTATGATGACATGGTGTAGAGGGATAAACTCATGCAATATGATATAAACCCCATCTTCTTATCCTCGATGGCAACAATACAATATGTGCCTTGCTGCCCCTACTATCGCTGGGAAAGGACACCGCTGAACCCAAAGCTAAGCACTTCTCCCATTGCAAGAAAGATCAATCTAGTAGGCCAAACCAAACTGATAATTCGAAGAGACTTGCAAGATAACCAATCATACATAAAAGAATTCAGAGAAGATTCAAATATTGTTCATAGATAAACTTGATCATAAACCCACAATTCATCGGTCTCAACAAACACACTGCAAAGAAGATTACATCGAATAGATATCCACGAAAATCATGGAGAACTTTGTATTGAGATCTAAAGAGAGAGAGAACAAGCCATCTAGCTAATAACTATGGACACGAAGGTCTGAGGTAAACTACTCACACATCATCGGAGAGGCTATGGTGTTGATGTAGAAGCCCTCCATGATCAATGCCCCCTCCGGCAGGACGCCAGAAAAGGCCCAAAGATGGGATCTCATGAGTACAGAAGGTTGTGGCGGTGGAATTAGATTTTCGTGGATGCCTCTGTTGGTTTGGGGGTACGTAGGTACATATAGGAGGAAAAAGTACGTTGGTGGAGCAACATGGGCCCCACGAGGGTGGAGGGCGCACCCGAGGGGTAGGCGCGCCCCCCTGCCTCGTGCTCGCCTGGTTGATTTCTTGACGTAGACTCCAAGTCCTCTAGATCACGTTTGTTCCGAAAATCATGTTCCCGAAGGTTTCATTCCGTTTGGACTCTGTTTGATATCTTTTTCTGCGAAACTCTAAAATAGGCAAAAAAACAACAATTTGGGATGGGCCTCCGGTTAATATGTTAGTCCCAAAAATAATATAGAAGTGTATAACAAAGCCCATTAATCATCCAAAACAGAATATAATATAACATGAAGCAATAAAAAATTATAGATATGTTTTAGACGTATCAAGCATCCCCAAGCTTAATTCCTGCTCGTCCTCGAGTAGGTAAATGATAAAAACAGAATTTTTGATGCGGAATGCTACTTGGCATATTTTTTTAATGTAACCCTCTTAATTGTGGTATGAATATTCAGATCCGAAAGATTCAAGATAAAAGTTTAATATTGACATAAAAGCAATAATACTTCAAGCATAATAACTAAGCAATTATGTCTTCTCAAAATAACATGGCCAAAGAAAGTTCATCCCTACAAAATCATATAGTTTAGTCATGCTCCATTTTCGTCACACAAGAATGCTCTCATCATGCACAACCCCGATGATAAGCCAAGCAATTGTTTCATACTTTAGTAATCTCAAACTTTTTCAACCTTTACGCAATACATGAGCATGAGCCATGGATATAGCATTATGGGTGGAATAGAATATAATGATGGGGGTATGTGGAGAAGACAAAAAAGGAGAAAGTCTCACATCAACGCGGCTAATCAACGGGCTATGGAGATGCCCATCGATTGATGTTAATGCAAGGAGTAGGGATTGCCATGCAACAGATGCACTAGAGCTATAAATGCATGAATGGTCAAGAAAAGAAACTAAGTGGGTGTGTATCCAACTTGATTGCTCATGAAGACCTAGGGCATTTGAGGAAGTCCATCATTGGAATATACAAGCCAAGTTCTATAATGAAAAATTCCCACTACTATATGAAAGTGACAAAACAAGAGACTCTCCATCATGAAGATCATGGTGCTACTTTGAAGCAAAAGTGTGGAAAAAGGATAGTATATTTGGGGCCTTCCTTTTTTTATTTGGCCTTTCTCTTTTTTATTGGGACAATGCTCTACGAATGATGATCTATTTATTTACAACTCAATGATTACAACTTGATACTAGAACAAAGTATGACTCTATATGAATGCCTCCGTGGTGTACCGGGATGGGCAATGAATCAAGAGTGACATGCATGAAAAATTATGAACGGTGGCTTTGACACAAATACGATGTCAACTACATGATGATGCAAAGCAATATGACAATGATGAACGTGTCATGATAACCGGAACGGTGGAAAGTTGCATGGCAATATATCTCAGAATGGCTATGGAAATGCCATAATAGGTAGGTATGGTGGCTGTTTTGAGGAAGATATAAGGAGGTTTATGTGTGAAAAAGCGTATCATGTCATGGTGTTTGGATGCACCGGCGAAGTTTGCACCAACTCTCAATGAGAGAAAGGGCAATGCACGGTACCGAAGAGGCTAGCAATGATGGAAAGGTAGGGGTGCGTATAATCCATGGACTCAACATTAGTCATAAATAACTCACATACTTATTGCAAAAATCTACATGTCATCAAAAACCAAGCATTACGCGCATGCTCCTAGGGGGATAGATTGGTAGGAAAAGACCATCGCTCGTCCCCGACCGCCACTCATAAGGAAGACAATCAAAGAACACCTCATGTTTCAAATTTGTTACATAACGTTTACCATACGTGCATGCTACGGGACTTGCAAAATTCAAAACAAGTATTTCTCAATTTCACAACTACTCAACTAGCACAACTTTAATATTACTACCTCCATATCTCAAAACAATCATCAAGCATCAAACTTCTCTTAGTATTCAACACACTCATAAGAATTTTTTTACTAGTCTTGAATACCTAGCATATTAGGACTAATTTCCCAATTTAAGCAAATTACCATGCTGTTTAAGACTCTCAAAATAATATAAATGAAGCATGAGAGAATAATAGTTTCTATAAAACAAAACCACCGCCTTCTCTAAAAGATATAAGTGAAGCACTAGAGCAAAAACTATATAGCTCAAAAGATATAAGCGAAGCACATAGAGTATTCTAATAAATTCCGAATCATGTGTGTCTCTCTCAAAAGGTGTGTACAGAAAATATGATTGTGGTAAACTAAAAATCAAAGACTCAAATCATACAAGACGCTCCAAGCAAAACACATATCATGTGGTGAATAAAAATATAGCTCCAAGTAAAGTTACCGATGGAAGTAGACAAAAGAGGGGATGCCTTCCGGGGCATCCCAAAGCTTTGTATTTTGGTGTCCTTAGATTATCTTGCGGTGCCATGGGCATCCCCAAGCTTAGGCTCTTGCCACTCCTTGTTCCATAATCCATCAAATCTTTTACCCAAAACTTGAAAACTTCACAACACAAAACTTAACAGAAAATCTCGCGAGCTCCGTTAGCGAAACAAAACAAAGCACAACTTCAAGGTACTGTAATGAACTCATTCTTTATTTATATTGGTATTAAACCTACTGTACTACAACTTCTCTATGGTTTATAAACTCTTTTACTAGCCATAGATTCATCAAAATAAGCAAACAACACACGAAAAACAGAATCTGACAAAAACAGAACAATCTGTAGTATTCTGTAACTAACGCAAACTTCTGGAACTCAAAAACATCTACCAAAAGAGTACGACCTAGACAATTTGTTTGTTGATCTGATGCAATTGGAATTAATATTTTATCACGTTCTGGTGATTTTTAATAATTGTTTTCGTGAACAGAAAGTTTCTGGAACTTTCAGCAAGGTCAAATAACTATCATCCAAGAAGATCCTATCGGTTTAATTTGGCACAAACACTAATTAAAACACAAACCACATCTAAACAGAATCTAGATGGATTATTTATTACTAAACAGAATAAAAAAGCAAAAAAAATTAAAAATAAAAGTGGGTTGCCTCCGAACAAGCGCTATCGTTTAACGCCCCTAGCTAGGCATTGATATTTCAATGATGCTCACACGAAGACAAGAATTGAAGCACAAAGAGAGCATCATATAGCACGTGACAAACACATTTAAGTCTAACATACTTCCTATGCATAGGCACTTTATAATCAAACAAATTATCAAGGCAAGCAAAAACTAGCATATGTAAGGAAGCGGAAAGAAACAATAGCAATCTCAACATAACGAGAGGTAATTTAGTAACATGAAAATTTCTACAATCATATTTTCCTCTCTCATAATAATTACATGTGGGATCATAAGCAAATTCAACAAAGTAGCTATCACATAAAATATTTTCAACACGATCCACATGCATGCAAAGTTGACACTCTTCAAAAATAGTGGGATTAACATTAACTAAAGTCATGACCTCTCCAAACCCACTTTTACCAATAAGTTCATAAGATTGATCAAAATCCAAATATGTCGAATCTAAAGTTGACACTCTTTCAAACCCACTTTCAAAAATATTGTGAACACTATTATCAATATCATGTTCATCACGGGGCTTAAATAAATTTTCAAGATCATAAGAAGAATCACCCCAATCATGATCATTGCAATAAGTAGTAGACATAGCAATCTTAGCATCCCCAAGCTTAGGGTTTTGTATATTATTAGCACAACTGACATCAAGAGAATTTATAGTAAAATAATTGCAATCATGCTTTTCATCAAAGGAACTATCAAGTATGGGCGCAATAGCAACGATCTCATGTTTAACATAAGGAACCATAGCAAATTCATCTTCATAAATATTGGCATCATGGCCACAAGAAGCATCATGTTCATCAAGGGATATTTCAATCCAATCATCGGAATCATAATTATCTATAGATTCATGCATATCATTATTTTCTTTAGAAGCAACGGTCATTCTTTCAATAAATTCTTTGACATAGACATTATGAGCATATTTTTCATAGCAATATTTAAGTATTTCAAAATTTTCAGATTCGTAAAGAGTAATATCATACTTTTCAATCAAAGAAGCAACTTCATAAGCACCCTTAAAAGCAACAAATTCTTCAATTTGTTTGATATCATAGTAACTGTAAACACCCTTTGCATAAGAAGACAAGATTTCATTTTTCATTAAACTCACATAGGTAGGGAAGGTGTTTTTTAGGTTCTTAGAACAATAAGTAATATCACAAATTTCACAAAGATTCCAAGCATAACACAACAATTTGTTTATTTGATTCCATAAGAGTCTCCCTTTTTCAGACAAACGGTGACGCACAAAATGAGCATGCTCATCTAAAGATTTCCCATCAACTAGGCTAGTTGGGGTTTCAGCACGAGCGCATAAGGATCGAAGATGATCCAAGTAAAACACTTTAAGTGGATCCATATCAATAGATTTTTAGCAAGCAAAAATGCAAGCAAATAGAAGGCACGTGGAAACACAAACAGAAAGGCATGCGGGAAGAAGGTGAATAAAACGACAAGGGTGATGTGGGGGAGAGGAAAACGAGAGGTAAAAGGCAAATAATGATGGAGATAAGAGTTTGTGATGGGTACTTGGTATGTTGACCTTTGCGTAGACTGCCCCGCAACGGTGCCAGAAATCCTTCTTGCTACCTCTTGAGCACTGCGTTGGTTTTCCCTTGAAGAGGAAAGGGTGATGCAGTAGAGTAGCGTAAGTATTTCCCTAAGTTTTTGAGAACCAAGGTATCAATCCAGTAGGAGGCCACGCTCAAGTCCCTCGCACCTACACAAACAAATAAAAACCTCGCAACCAACGCGATAAAGGCGTTGTCAATCCCTTCACGGTCGCTTACGAAAGTGAGATCTGATAGATTTGATAAGATAATATTTTTGGTATTTTTATGATAAAGAGTAAATAAAGATGCAAAGTAAAATAAACGTTAATAGAAATAGCTTGTTGACCGGATATTAATATGATGCAAAATAGACCCGGGGGCCATAGGTTTCACTAGTGGCTTCTCTCAAGAGCATAAGTATTATGGTGGGTGAACAAATTACTATTGAGCAATTGATAGAATTGAGCATAGTTATGAGAATATCTAGGTATGATCATGTATATAGGCATCACGTCCGCGACAAGTAGACCGACTCCTGCCTGCATCTACTACTATTACTCCACACATCGACCACTATCCAGCATGCATCTAGAGTATTAAGTTCAAAAGAATAGAGTAATGCTTTAAGTATGATGACATGATGTAGAGGGATAAACTCATGCAATATGATATAAACCCCATCTTGTTATCCTCGATGGCAACAATACAATACGTGCCTTGCTGCCCCTACTATCACTGGGAAAGGACACTGCAAGATTGAACCCAAAGCTAAGCACTTCTCCCATTGCAAGAAAGATCAATCTAGTAGGCCAAACCAAACTGATAATTCGAAGAGATTTGCAAAGTTAACCAATCATACATAAAAGAATTCATAGAAGATTCAAATATTGTTCATAGATAAACTTGATCATAAACCCACAATTTATCGGTCTCAACAAACACACCGCAAAAGAAGATTACATCGAATAGATCTCCATGAGAATCGTGGAGAACTTTGTATTGAGATCCAAAGAGAGAGAAGAAGCCATCTAGCTAATAACTATGGACCCGAAGGTCTGAGGTAAACTACTCACACATCATCGGAGAGGCTATGGTGTTGATGTAGAAGCCCTTCGTGATCAATGCCCCCTCCGGCAGGAAGCCGGAAAACGCCCCAAGATGGGATCTCACGGGTACAGAAGGTTGCGGCGGTGGAATTAGGTTTTCGTGGATGACTCTATTGCTTTGGGGGTACGTAGGTATATATAGGAGGAAGAAGTACGTCGGTGGAGCAACGTGGGCCGCACGAGGGTGGAGGGCGCACCCAGGGGGGTAGGCGCGCCTGATGTCTACTACACAACCTTCTTTTTGTAGACGTTGTTGGGCCTCCAAGTGCAGAGGTTTGTAGGATAGTAGCAAATTTCCCACAAGTGGATGATCTAAGGTTTATCAATCCATGGGAGGCGTAGGATGAAGATGGTCTCTCTCAAACAACCCTGCAACCAAATAGCAAAGAGTCTCTTGTGTCCCCAACACACCCAATACAATGGTAAATTGTACAGGTGCACTAGTTCGGCGAAGAGATGGTGATACAAGTGCAATATGGATAGTAGATATAGGTTTTTGTAATCTGAAAATATAAAAAAGCAAGGTAACTAATGGTAAAAATGAGCGTAAACGGTATTGCAATGATAGAAACAAGGCCTAGGGTTCATACTTTCACTAGTACAAGTTCTCTCAACAATAATAACATAATTGGATCATATAACTATCCCTCAACATGCAACAAAGAGTCACTCCAAAGCCATTAATAGCGGTGAACGAACGAAGAGGTTATGGTAGGGTACGAAACCACCTCAAAGTTATCCTTTTTGACCTATCAATTCAAGAGTCCATAGTAAAATAACATTAAGCTATTCTTTCCGTTCACTCTATCATAGAGTTCCTACTAGAATAACACCTTAAGACACAAATCAACCAAAAACCTAATGTCACCTAGATACTCCAATGTCACCTCAAGTATCCGTGGGTATGATTATACGATACGCATCACACAATATTAGATTCATCTATTCAAACCAACATAAAGTAATTCAAAGAGTGACCCAAAGTTTCTACCAGAGATTGAAGATGAAAACGTGTGCCAAACCCTATGCATAGGTTCATGGGCGGAACCCGCAAGTTGATCACCAAAACATACATCAAGTGGATCATGTGATATCCCATTGTCACCACAGATACGCGCGGCAAGAGATACATCAAGTGTTCTCAAATACTTAAAAACTCAATTCGATAAGATAACTTCAAGGAGAAAACTCAATCCATTACAAGATAGTAGAGGGGGACAAACGTCATAAGATCCAACTATAATAGCAAAGCTCGCAATACATCAAGATCGTATCACCTCAAGAACACGAGAGAGAGAGAGAGAGATCAAACACATAGCTACTGGTACATACCCTCATCCCCGAGAGTGAACTATACCCTCCTCGTCATGGAGAGCGCCAGGATGATGAAGATGGCCACCGGTGAGGGTTCCCCCTTTCGGCAGGGTGCCGGAACAGGGGCCCGATTGGTTTTTGGTGGCTACAGAGGCTTGCGGCGGCGGAACTCCCGATCTATTCCGTTCCCCGAAGGTTTTAGGGTATAATGATATATATATATATATATATATATATATATATATATATATATATATATATATATATAGGCGAAAGAAGTCGGTCAGGGAAGCCACGAGGGGCCCACGAGGGTGGAGGGCGCGCCCAGGGGGTGGGCGCGCCGCCTGCCTCGTGCCTCCCTCGTTGCTTCCCTGACATGCACTCCAATTCCCCTGGATTGCGTCCGTTCCAAAAATAACTCTCCCGAAGGTTTCATTCCGTTGGGACTCCGTTTGATATTCCTTTTCTGCGAAACACTGAAACAAGGGGAAAAACAGAAACTCGCACTGGGCTCTGGGTTAATAGGTTAGTCCCAAAAATGATATAAAAGTGTTTAATAAAGCCCATAAACATCCAAGATGGATAATATAATAGCATGGAACAATAAAAAAATATAGATACGTTGGAGACGTATCAGCATCCCCAAGCTTAATTCCTGCTCGTCCTCGAGTAGGTAAATGATAAAAACAGATTTTTTGATGTGGAATGCTTCTTAGCATAATTATCAATGTAAATCTTTTTATTGTGGCTTGAATATTTAGATCCGAAAGATTCAAGATAAAAGTTTAATGTTGACATAAAAACAGTAATACTTCAAATGCGCAAACCAAGCAATTATGTCTTATCAAAATAACTTAGCCAAAGAAAGCTTATCCCTACAAAATCATATAGTTAGGACATGTTTCAATATCGTCACACAAACGTTCTCATCATGCATAACCCCAATGACAAGCCGAGCAATTGGTTCATACTTTTAACATGCTTCAGCCTTTTCAACTCTTACACAATACATGAGCGCAATCCATGGATATAGCACTATGGGTGGAGTTAAGTATAATGATGGGGCTTATGAGAGAAGACAAAAAGGTAGGAAGTCTCACATCGACACGGCTAATCAATAGGCTATGGAGATGCCCATCGATTGATGTCAATAAGAGGAGTAGGGATTTCCATGCAACGGATGCACTAGAGCTATAAATATGTGAAAGCTCAACAAAAGAAACTAAGTGGGTGTGCATCCAACTTGCTTGTTCATGAAGACCTAGGGCAGTTTGAGGAAGCCCATCATTGGAATATACAAGTCAAGTTCTATAATGAAAAATTCCCACTAGTATATGAAAGTGACAACATAGGAGACTCTCTATCATGAAGATCATGGTGCTACTTTGAAGCACAAGTGTGGTAAAAGGATAGTAGCATTGTCCCTTCTCGCTTTTTCTCTCATTTTTATTTGTTTTTTATTTGGCCTTTTCTCTTTCTTTGGCCCCCTTTTTTTTAGTCCGGAGTCTCATCCCGACTTGTGGGGGAATCATAGTCTCCATCATCCTTTCCTCACTCGGACAATTCTCTAATAATTATGATCATCACACTTTTATTTACTTACAACTCGGTTCTTAGAACAAGATATGACTCTATATGAATGCCTCCGGCGGTGTACCGGGATGTGCAATGACTCATGAGTGACATGTATGAAAGAATTATGAACGGTGGTTTTGCCACAAATACGATGTCAACTACATGATCATGCAAAGCAATATGACAATGATGGAGCGTGTCATAATAAACGGAACAGTGGAAAGTTGCATGGCAATATATCTCGGAATGGCTATGGAAATGCCATGATAGGTAGGTGTGGTGGCTGTTTTGAGGAAGATATAAGGAGGCTTATGTGTGATAGAGCGTATCATATCACGGGGTTTGGATGCACTGGAGAAGTTTGCACCAACTCTCAAGGTGAGAAAGGGCAATGCACAGTACCGTAGAGGCTAGAAAATTGTGGAAGGTTGAGAGTGCGTATAATCCATGGACTCACATTAGTCATAAAAAACTCATATACTTATTGCAAAACTTTATTGGCCCTCGGAGCAAAGTATTTCTACGTGTGCCCCTAGAGGGATTGATTGGTAGGAAAAGACCATCGCTCATCCCCGACCGCCACTCATAAGAAAGCAATAAAAGAACACCTATGTGTCAACATTGTTACACAACTTTTACCATACGTGCATGCTATGGGACTTGTCAACTTTAACACAAGTATTTTTCAATTTCACAATTACTCAAATATCACACTCTAATATTACCACCTTTATATCTCAAAACACTTATCAAGTATCTAACTTCTCATGATATTCAATGAACTCAATATGGAAGATTAATTTCACAATTAAAGAAAATTACCATGTTGTTTAAGACTCTAAAAATAATATAAGTGAAGCATGAGAGATCAATAATTTCTATAAAATACAACCACCTCCGTGCTCTAAAAGATATAAGTGAAGCACTAGAGCAAACAACAAACTACTCCGAAAGATATAAGTGAAGATCAATGAGTAGTCGAATAATTATGTAACTATGTGAAGACTCTCTAACATTTAAGACTTTCAGATCTTGGTACTTTATTATAACAGCAAGCAAACCAAAATAAAATGACATGACGCTCCAAGAAAAACACATATCATGTGGTGAATAAAAATATAGCTCCAAGTAAAGTTACCGATGAACGAAGACGAAGGAGGGGATGCCATCTGGGGCATCCCAAGATTAGGCTCTTGGTTGTCCTTGAATATTGCCTTGGGGTGCCTTGGGCATCCCCAATATTAGGCTCTTTCCACTCCTTATTCCATAGTCCATCGAATCTTTACCCAAAACTTGAAAACTTCACAACACAAAACTTAACAGAAAACTCGTAAGCTCCATTAGTATAAGAAAATAAAACCACCACTTAGGTACTATTGTGAACTCATTCTAAATTCATATTGGTGTAATATCTACTGTATTCCAACTTATCTATGGTTCATACCCTCCGATACTACTCATAGATTCATCAAAATAAGCAAACATCACATAGAAAACAGAATCTGTCAAAAACAGAACAGTCTGTAGTAATCTATATCAAACGTATACTTATGGAACTCCAAAAATTCTATAATAAATTTTTGGACCTGAGTAATTTGTCTAGTAATCATATGCAAAACGAATCAACTAAATATCACTCTCCAGTAAAAAGTTTTAGCTAATATCATGAGCGCTAAAGTTTCTGTTTTTTACAGCAAGATCATAAAGACTTCACCCAAGTCTTCCCAAAGGTTCTACTTGGCACAAACACTAATTAAAACATAAAACCACATATAAACATAATCTATATGGATTATTTATTACTAAGCAGAACCAAAAAGCAAGAACCAAAAATAAAGTTGGGTTGCCTCCCTACAAGCGCTAACGTTTAACGCCCCTAGCTAGGCATGATGATTTCAATGATGCTCACATAAAAGATAGGAATTGAAACATAAAGAGAGCATCATGAAGAATATGACTAGCACATTTAAGTCTAACCCACTTCCTATGCATAGGGATTTTGTGAGCAAACAACTTATGGGAACAATAATCAACTAGCATAGGAAGGCAAAACAAGCATAACTTCAAAACTTTAAGCACATAGAGAGGAAACTTGATATTATTGCAATTCCTACAAGCATATATTCCTCCCCCATAATAATTTTCAGTAGCATCATGAATGAATTCAACAATATAACCAGCACCTAAAGCATTCTTTTCATGACCTACTTGCATAGAAAATCTACTACTCTCCACATAAGCAAAATTCTTCTCATTCGGAATAGTGAGAGTATCATAAGAGACTCCAATACTATAAATTGTTTCCACATTAAATGAGTAATGTTCAGAAAAAGGGTAATCATAATCATGACAAGTTTTATAAATATAATCATCACCACTCTTTATAGCATAAGTTTCATCACAATAATCATCATAAGTAGCAACTTTGTTCTCATCATAATCAATTGAAACCTCTTCCGAAATAGTGGATTCATCACTAAATAAAGTCACGACCTCTCCAAATCCACTTTCATAATTATAATCATCATAAGTAGGAGGCATGCTATCATCATTATAAATTTGCATATCAAAACTTTGGAGACTAAAAATATCATCTTCATTAAGCGCAGCATCCCCAAGCTCCGGACAAACATTAATTGCAGCAAATATATTCTCAAAAACATCATCTTCATCAAACATAGCATCCCCAAGCTTGGGCCTTTTCATATCATAAGCATAATCACTCTCATCATTAATGGTATGGATAGCACCAATAGTATAGCAATTATCATCATCACAATGAGTAATAGGAGCAACATCATTTGGGGGAGATACCTTTCTACCTTTTCTTCTCCGTATTTTCTTTTTCTTCTTCACGTCATGTGTGGGTTCAATCCTCTTTTTGTAGACCCTTATTAATGAGATTGGTTGAATAGAAAGCTCCTCCTCGTTACCTGATTCATCATAAGAAATAATAGGAGGATATTGGGAAGTCTCGTCCCTTTCATTAGTATTCTCGTCATCTTCTATTTGTTTTCTTTTCTTTATGTAATTGGCAATATAAGGATTTTCAATGCAATTCATCGCACAATGCATATAAATTTCCTCTACATCAAAATCAAGAAGTTTATAACTGGCAAATTTTGGAAGATAGTTAGTTATACATTTCATTTCTTCATAGCCCATAAGCAAACTAAGTTCATTATAGTGTGCAAGGGAAATCAAGTCATCACAATTTTTGGACATGATTAGATCATGAAACAATTTAAATCTGATAGTTCAATGACCACATTCATTGTAAAGTTCACAAGTATGGCCAAGAAACATTAAATTTTCAGCACAAACATCTAGCCTTTCTTGCAACAATTTAGTTTCTAAATTCATATGCCTCTTGCAATATCTATCTTCCCCATTTGGTATGTACTTGCAAACTCTATGCACTCCACAAAAATCGACATGCTTATAAGAGATATTTTCATCATAACTAGTGCAATCATCATTAGTACTATGGATATTCAAGGAGTTCATACTAACAACATTGCAATCATGCTCATCATTCACATATTTTATGCCAAGCATTCTATGTAATTCTTCTTCTAGCACTTTGGCACAATTTTCCTTTCCATCATACTCACGAAAGATATTAAAAAGATGAAGCATATGAGGCAAACTCAATTCCATTTTTTGTAGTTTTATTTTGTAAACAAAACTAGTGCTAAAACAAGAAACAAAAAGATTCGATTACAAGATCTAAAGATATACCTTCAAGCACTCACCTCCCTTGCAACGGCGCCAGAAAAGAGCTTGATGTCTACTACACAACATTCTTCTTGTAGACGTTGTTGGGCCTCCAAGTGCAGAGGTTTCTAGGACAGTAGCAAATTTCCCTCAAGTGGATGAAAGGTTGATCAATCCATGGGAGGCATAGGATGAAGATGGTCTCTCTCAAACAACCCTGCAACCAAATAGCAAAGAGTCTCTTGTGTCCCCAACACACCCAATACAATGGCAAATTGTATAGGTGCACTAGTTCGGCAAAGAGATGGTGATACAAGTGCAATATGGATAGTATATATAGGTTTTGGTAATATGAAAATATAAAAACAGCAAGGTAACTAATGATAAAATTGAGCGTAAACGGTATTGCAATGCTAGGAAACAAGGCCTAGGGTTCATACTTTCACTAGTGCAAGTTCTCTCAACAATAATAACATAATTGGATCATATAACTATCCCTCAACATGCAACAAACAGTCACTCCAAAGTCACTAATAGCGGAGAACAAATGAAGAGATTATGGTAGGGTACGAAACCACCTCAAAGTTATCCTTTCTGATCGATCTATTCAAGAGTATGTAGTAAAATAACAAGATACAAATCAACCAAAACCCTAATGTCACCTAGATACTCCAATGTCACCTCAAGTATCCGTGGGTATGATTATACGATATGCATCACACAATCTCAGATTCATCTATTCAAACCAACATAAAGTACTTCAAAGAGTGCCCCAAAGTTTCTACCGGAGAGTCAAGACGAAAACGTGTGCCAACCCCTATGCATAGGTTCATGGGCGGAACCCGCAAGTTAATCACCAAAACATACATCAAGTGGATCATGTGATATCCCATTGTCACCACAGATACGCACAGCAAGACATACATCAAGTGTTCTCAAATCCTTAAAGACTCAATCCGATAAGATAACTTCAAACAGAAAACTCAATCCATTACAAGAGAGTAGAGGGGGAGAAACATCATAAGATCCAACTATAATAGCAAAGCTTGCAATACATCAAGATTATATCACCTCAAGAACACGAGAGAGAGAGAGAGAGAGAGAGAGAGAGAGAGAGAGAGAGAGAGAGAGAGATCAAACACATAGCTATTGGTACATACCCTCAGCCCCGAGGGTGAACTACTCCCTCCTCGTCATGGAGAGCGCCGGGATGATGAAGATGGCCACCGGTGAGGGTTCCCCCCTCCGGCAGGGTGCCGGAACAGGGTCCCGATTGGTTTTGGTGGCTACACAGGGTTGTGGCAGCGGAACTCCCGATCTATTCTGTTCCCCGAAGGTTTTTGCATATATTGATATATATAGGCGAAAGAAGTCGGTCAGGGGAGCCACGTGGGGACCACGAGGGTGGAGGGCGTGCCCAGGGGGTTGGGCGCACCCCCTGCCTCGTGCCTCCCTCGTTGCTTCCCTGACGTGCACTCCAAGTCCCCTGGATTGCTTCCATTCCAAAAATAACTTTCCCGAAGGTTTCATTCCATTTGATATTCCTTTTCTGCGAAACACTGAAACAAGGGAAAAAACTGAAACCGGCACTGGGCTCTGGGTTAATAGGTTAGTCCAAAAAATGATATAAACGTGTTTAATAAAGCCCATAAACATCCAGGATGGATAATATAATAGCATGGAACAATAAAAAATTATAGATATGTTGGAGATGTATCAGCGCCCACCTGCCTCGTGATCTCCTAGTTGATTTCTTGACATAGACTCCAAGTCCTCTGGATCACGTTTTTTCCAAAAATCAGGTTCCCGAAGGTTTCATTCCGTTTGGACTCTGTTTGATATTCTTTTTCTGCAAAACTCTGAAATAGGCAAAAAAACAGCAATTTGGGTTGGGCCTCCGGTTAATAGGTTAGTCCCAAAAATATTATAAAAGTGTATAACAAAGCCCATTAATCATCCAAAATAGAATATAATATAGCATGAAGCAATAAAAAATTATAGATACGTTAGAGACGTATCACCCCTGTTCTTCGGAGTTGGCTTAGGAGTTGGTTCAGGAAGGGTCCAATTATTTACATTTGTCAACATATTATTCAATAGAATTTCATCTTCATCCGATGTTCTTTCCCTGAAAACAGAACCAACACAACTATCCAGGTGGTCTCTGGAAGCATCGGTTAGTCCATTATAAAAGATATCAAGTATTTTATTTTTCTTGAGAGGATGATCAGGCAAAGCATTAAGTAATTGGAGAAGCCTCCCCCAAGGTTGTGGGAGACTCTCTTCTTCAATTTGCACCGAATTATATATTTCCCTTAAAGCAACTTGTTTCTTATGAGCGGGAAAATATTTAGAAGAGAAGTAATAAATCATATCCTGGGGACTACGCACACAACCAGGATCAAGAGAATTAAACCATATCTTGGCATCACCCTTTAATGAGAACGGAAATATCTTAAGGATATAATAGTAGCAAGATTTCTCATATTAGTGAACAGGGTGGCTATATCATTTAATTTAGTAAGATGTGCCACAACAGTTTCAGATTCATAGTCATAAAAAGGATCAGATTCAACCAAAGTAATTATATCAGGATCAACAGAGAATTCATAATCCTTATCAGTAACAAAGATAGGTGAAGTAGCATAAGCAGGATCATATTTCATTCTACCATTCAGAGTTTTTTGTTTAAGCTTAGCTAATAATTTCTTAAGATCACTTCTATCATTGCAAGCAATAAAGTCTCTAGCAGTTTCTTCATCCATAACATAGCCCTCAGGCACAACAGGCAGTTCATATTTAGGGGGAGAGTCTTCATCATCACTTCCATCAATATTATTAGTTTCAATAATTTCATTCTCTCTAGCCCTAGCAAGTTTTTCATCAAGAAATTCACCAAGTGGCATAGTAGTATCAAGCATAGAAGTAGTTTCGTCATAAGTATCATGCATAGCAGAAGTGGCATTATCAATAACATGCAACATATCAGAATTAATAGCAGAAGCAGGTTTAGGTGTCGCAAGCTTACTCAAAATAGAAGGTGAATCAAGTGCAGAGCTAGATGGCAATTCCTTACCTCCCCTCGTAGTTTAGGGAAATATATTAGTTCTTTCTTCTTTCAAGTTCTTCATAGTGACCAGCAGATATAAATCCCAAGTGACTCTAAGAATAGAGCTAGGCTCCGGCAACAGCGCCAGAAAATAGTCTTGATAACCCACAAGTATAGGGGATCGCAACAGTTTTCGAGGGTAGAGTATTCAACCCAAATTTATTGATTTGACACAAGGGGAGCCAAAGAATATTCTCAAGTATTAGCAGTTGAGTTGTCATTTCAACCACACCTGGATAACTTAGTATCTGCAGCAAAGTATTTAGTAGCAAAGTAGTATGAAAGTAACGGTAACGGTAGGAAAAGTAATATTTTTGGGTTTTGTAGTGATTGTAATAGTAGCAACAGAAATGTAAATAAGCGAAGAACAATATGTGAAAAGCTCATAGGCATTGGATCGGTGATGGAGAATTATGCCAGATGCGTTTCATCATGTACCAGTCATAACATAGGGTCACACAGAACCAGCTCCAATTCATCAATGTAATGTAGGCATGTATTCCAAATATAGTCATACCTGCTTATGGAAAAGAACTTGCATGACATCTTTTGTCCTACCCTCCCGTGGCAGCGGGGTCCTAATGGAAACTAAGGGATATCAAGGCCTCCTTTTAATAGAGTACCGGACCAAAGCATTTACACATAGTGAATACATGAACTCCTCAAACTACGGTCATCACCGGGAGTGGTCCCGATTATTGTCACTCCGGGGTTGCTGGATCATAACACATAGTAGGTGACTATAGACTTGCAAGATAGGATCAAGAACTCACATATATTCATGAAAACATAATAGGTTCAGATCTGAAATCATGGCACTCGGGCCCTAGAGACAAGCATTAAGCATAGCAAAGTCATAGCAACATCAATCTCATAACATAGTGGATACTAGGAATCAAACCCTAACAAAACCAACTCGCTTACATGATAAATCTCATCCAACCCATCACCGTCCAGCAAGCCTACGATGGAATTACTCACGCACGGCGGTGAGCATCATGAAATTGGTGATGGAGGATGGTTGATGATGACGATGGCGACGGATTCCCCTCTCCGAAGCCCCGAAAGGACTCCACATCAGCCCTCACGAGAGAGTTTAGGGCTTGGCGGCGGCTCCGTATCGTAAAACGTGATGAATCTTTCTCTCTGATTTTTTTCCCCGAACACGAATATATAGAGTTGGAGTTGAGGTCGGTGGAGCTCTAGGGGCCCCATGAGGCAGGGGGCACGCCCAGGGGGGGTAGGCGCGCCCCCACCCTCGTGGACAGGGTGTGATCCCCTGGCCTTGATTATTTCGCCAGTATTTTTTATTATTTCCAAAAATAATCTCCGTGAAGTTTCAGGTCATTCCGAGAACTTTTGTTTCTGCACAAAAATAACACCATGGCAATTCTACTGAAAACAGCGTCAGTCTGGGTTAGTTCCATTCAAATCATGCAAGTTAGATTACAAAACAAGGGCAAAAGTGTTTGGAAAAGTAGATCCGACGGAGACGTATCATGGCCCGACTCTTGGCAACTGGGTTTATTGTTGAAGTTTTTCATCTTGAATGGTTGGCTAACCCGGTGCTGGTGCTTAAGAAGAATGCCACTTGGCGCATGTGTGTGGACTATACGGACCTTAATAAGGCAAGTCCGGCTGATCCTTTTGCTCTCCCTCGTATTGACCAGATTATTAATGCTACGGTGGGTTGTGAGCGTTTGAGTTTTTTGAATGCTTATTCTGGGTATTATCAGATCAAGATGGCAGTTAAGGACCAGGAGAAGACAACCTTCATCACTCCCTTTGGAGCCTTATGTTATGTGTCTATGCCTTTTGGGCTCAAGAGTGCCCAGGCGACATACCAGCTGTGTGTTCCAAATTGCCTCCACGGCCAGATTGAACGCAACATTCGTGCTTATGTGGATGATATGTGAAGTCCGGGAAGAAGGAAACCTTGATAGATGACTTGAAGGAGACCTTTGACAATCTCCGGGTCTACAAGATGATGCTTAACCCGGCCAAGTGTGTTTTTGGTGTGCCAGCAGGCAGGCTCTTGGGCTTTTTCGTTTCTGAAAGAGGCATTGAGGTTAACCCGAAGAAGATCAAGGCTATTACTTCCTTGGCTAAACCGGCGTGTATCAATGATGTTCGGCGTCTGGCGGGTCGTATTGCGGCCTTAATCCGGTTCGTAAGCCAGTCGGGAGAAAAATATATCCCTCTGTATCAAATGCTGAAGAAGACAGATCACTTTGTCTGGAGTGATGCTGCCGATCAGGCGTTTGAAGCCTTGAAAAAGTAGTTAGCTAGCCACCGATCCTTGCTGCTCCTATTGATAAGGAGCCCTTGTTATTATATGTAGCTGCCAATAGCCGAGCTATCAGCGTGGCAATTATTGTGGAAAGGAAGGAATCAGGCAAGGAGTATCCGGTTCAGCGGCCGGTTTACTATATCAACGAGGTTCTCATTGAGTCCAATCAAAGGTATCCGCATTGGTAGAAGCTGGTATATGGGGTGTTCATGGCTAGTCGAAAGCTCAAGCAATATTTCCTTGGTCATCCCATCACTATGGCTAGCTCTGCTCCTTTAGGGGATATTATTCAAAACAGAGAGGCCACAGGTCGGGTAGCCAAGTGAGCCATTGAGCTTGGACCCCATCGTTTGAAATATATGCCTCGTACAACCATCAAGTCTCAAGCACTTGTGGATTTTGTCAATGACTGGACTGAGTTGCAGATGCCTGAGGAGAAGCCGGATATCACATATTAGACTATTCACTTTGATGGATCCAGGCAGTTGGAGGGCTCGGGGGCTGGAGTTGTTTTGACTTCCCTACGAGGTGATAAATTTTGTTATGTTTTAAGGTTGATGTTCCCTTGTACTAACAATGCAGCTGAGTATGAAGCCTTGCTCCATGATCTTCGGATGGCTAACACTACTGCAGGATGCTGCTAATGCGACACTACGATCAGAGACCCTTCGACGAAACTGTGTGCGATGCAATAATCGCAAACGGTGGTGTAAAAGAACCGTCAAAAAGGTGCAAAACATTTGCGATGGCGGAGCCATCAAACACGGTTCAGATTTTAGTTGCGTGTGCGATGCAGGGTATACGGTTCAGTCCAATGAAATGTTTATGATGAGGCGGAACAAAAGAAACGGGCAGCCTGATGAAGGCGTGTGCGATATACATCATACGGTTCACTTGGATGAAATGTTTGTGATTAGGCAACACAAAAGAAATGGTCAGCCAGATAAAGGTGTGTGTGATTGAGGGCATACACTTCAGAAGGATTAACTATTTGCGATTGGGCAACAGAACAGAAATGGGTCAGCCGAATCAAAGTGTCTGCGATTGATGGCATACACTTCACATGGATGAACTGTTTGCGATTAGCCAGAACAAACTGAAACATTTAGATAGATCAACGTGTGTGCGCTAGATGGGCACACACATTCTAATTAAAAGAAGCGTGCGCGATGGTAATAACGAGCGCGCACGGTTGTTGAAACAAGACGTGTGCTGACATTGCCTATTGTGGTGCACCCTATGGTGCAAACGCCACGTACGCGGCCGAGAAGGCGTACGTGCCCATGTTACGCCTTCTGGGAATAGTGCTGCACTTATAACCGTTAGTAAATTTTGAGCATGCATCCCGTCACATTCCAAATTTCGAACCTGTTCACACCGATCAAAACATAAACGGTTTCCCACTTAGGACCGTATTACTACTCGGTTATAAATACTACTACTCCAAGATGACTGCACATTCCTCCTCAACTCCTCATCCACAAAAACAAACAAGTCATTTATCATCATTCCCTTTGCATCTGCCATGGCCAGCGTGAGTTCTGGGTTGAAGATTGCCACCAGGGAGATGCGAGCATGGAAGCAGAAGCACGAGAGATGTCCCGCTGTGCGGCCGTAGCAGCACAGAGGTCCCGCCGCGCCGCCGAAGCAGCACTCAGGTCCCGCCGTGCCGTCGATGCGGCAGACTGGTCCGGCCACACCATGAAAGCAGAAGAGATGTCCCGCCGTGCCGTGAATGCAGCAGAGATGTCCTCCCGCGCTGCGGTAGCCTGGGTAAATGTCTCGCGGGTAGGCAAGGACTCTTATAGGCGCATGCATGCGATCGTCCATAGATAGATGGATCAGATCTCCGGCTGGGCGAGGTTGCAGGATGACATGAAAGCCTCTTTTGAAAAGGCTACCGGCGTCATCCGGCAACTAAGTGAGAGCAATGCGAAGCTCCGGGCCGAGAGTGACCTGCTGAGGACGAAGATCATCGGAAGTGCGGAGCAGCAGGAGGAGGCCACTGCCTTGTTGAATAGGACCGGCGTCATCGTCGAGAAACTTATGGACGAGAATGCCGTGATATGCATCGAGCGCAGAAGGCTAGTGGAGGGATCAGTGGATGCTCTCAAGCAGCATCTTGAGGACAAGAAAGAGCTCATCGCGGCTCACCGCGGAGACTAGTTCCCTCGGCCTGCAGCAACGTAGAGATCAGCGAGCCAGATCGTTGTCTTCCTTCTTCTTTTGCCCTTGTGTATTTGAGGCGTTGTCGCATGTGGCTTTTTTAGTTATGTTCCTAAATATGTAAGAAAATTATTATCCACTATCATCGTCCTTATATTCATCATGCTTGCTATAATTCGCAGTCGATGCTATATAGGTCTGTCAGATCTTACCTCAAGATCCGTGCAAAACTTTCTTTTTAGATTTTCATTTTTCTCTCTTAAATCTCAGTCCAGTGAGACATGTAGCCATGTCGTAGAACAAGGGCTCGGGTGCCATTAATGGAGACGTTGATAGGGAAGTGCGCGGCGGGTAGCAGTCAAAGGGCTCTCCTCCCGATGAGCACGCGCAGGTGTCTGATCGCACACCTCTCGTACTCAAATAGCTACCCTGCACGGCACCTCCTAGCCAATAAAAAAGGGACGCGTGGCGTCACGTAATTGGAAAGTAGAACGCCCACGGTTGCAATAATACTTGTGTTTCCGATTTGTAACGTGACAACACTTGTTCCAAAATGACTTTGTCGATTGTTAATGTGTGTGCCTTCGCAAATCGGACAGAAAAATTACCACAACATGTTGGTGCCATGTCATGACACCATGCCAAGTTTCATGATTTTCAGGTGTGTTTTGGATTTACAGGAATTAAAAAAAAACAAGTTTCTCAATCTTTCCGGCCGAGCCATGACACCCAGATGTTTGAATTTCATTCCTATTTCTTGCATGAGACCTAGAAATTCACCTAAGGACACACATGTGATTTTTCAAACAACTTTGGTGCGCTAGAGCCTGTGCTTTTAGTTCAAATTTAAATTATGCACATTAAATGCGCATAAACTCAATTAATGTATAGAAAAGGCCAAACGAACCCGAAATAATTCAAAATTTTAGCACGATACTTCTATTTGGTCTAATATGCCTGTGTAAAAAAATTAAGGTGGGAGAAGGCAGTGTACGTATGTCGTTTCGCACATGGAGGTGACACGTTCCCTCTCGGAACCATGAGCCTTCCTGAGGGAAGCTTCGGTTTGCAAGAAGTTTACACCAAAGCTTAACCCAGTTCGGCCAAAAAATTACCGCAGCATGTTGGTGCCATGTCATGACACCATGCCAAGTTTCATGATTTTCAGGCGTGTTTTGGATTTATAGAAATTAAAAAACCAAGTTTCTCAATTTTTTGGGCCGAGCCACGATGCCTAGATGTTTGGACTTCATTCCCATTTCTTTCATGGGACCTATAAATTGACCAAATGACAAACATGTGATTTTTCAAACAACTTTGGTGCACTAGGGCCTGTGATTTTAGTTCAAATTTGAATTATGCACATTAAATGCGTAGGAACTCAATTAATGTATAAAAGGCCAAACAAACCCGGAACAATTCAAAAATTTAGCACGATACTTCTATTTGGTCTAATATGCATGTGTAAAAAAATTAAGACAGGAGAAGGCAGTGTACGTATGTCGTTTCACACACGGAGGTGACACGTTCCCTCTCGGAACCACGAGCCTTCTTGAGGGAAGCTCTGGTTTGCAAGAAGCTTACACCAAAGCTTGTCCCAATTCAGCCAAAAAATTACCGCAACATGTTGGTGCCATGTCATGACACCGTGTCAAGTTTCAAGATTTTCAGGCATGTTTTGGATTTACAGGAATTACAAAACCAAAGTTTGGAGTTTACGGTGAGGGTCTGCTCAAGGAGAAAGCAGGCAATCAAGCTGGCTTGCCGCCCTTCTGGCGCTTGGGGAGTGGTTATCCTTCAGATTGCTGATCTTCAACTGTCGCGGAGGGAGTCCTGGACTAAGGGGTCTGTCGGGGGAAATCGGCCTCCACGAGCACCTATGGGGACGGAGCCCCTTTTCGGTTCGGCGGGGGGCGGAGGTTGCACAAAGAGCAGATCGAGGCGACACACACACAACGATTTTACCCAGCTTCGGGCCGCACGGATGTGTAAAACCCTACTGCTGCTTGTCTGGTTGATTCGAGTTCTTGCTCTGGAGCGCAAGAAGCTACAGTAAGTCGGAGCTGGACGTAGACGAGGGTCTACTGGGTCTCCTCCTCCCGGGGTCCTTTTTTTCTACGTGCGCATGGGCCTCCTTTTATATGCTAAGGGGTTTCCCACAGGTAGCGACGCCGGTGAGGGTAAAAATGGCAAGGAACTGTGCGAACAGTGGCCGCACAGTGCTATCGCACCTAACTCTGACGACAGGGGGACAAAGGCATTAAATGCCCGTCTGGATCGCCCGAACAGTGCCGAGGCGGACCGTTAGGGGCGCCTCCGCTTGCCACGGGGGCGACTCTGCCAACGTCGCATGCCATCGCGCGCCCCAGGTTGCGCGGCGCCCCGCCACATGCCTCTGGGGAAGCTCCAGAGTGACGCGTGGGCAGGTGAGCTGGAGCGCATGCCTGAGGTGGTGGTTTGCCGCGGCAAGTGGCTTGCCGCGGTGGTTGCCTTGCCGCACCTGAAAGCTTGCCGCTCGTCAGGCCTTGCCGGGGCGCGCGGCGCGCCGCGGCGGGCTTCTCTTGGGGTGCCTTGGCTTGGCCGTCCCGGCGAGCTCCTCCCGCCGGGGCCTTGGTGCTTTGGCTTAGTCGTCCCGGCAAGCTCCTCTTGCCGGGTCCTTGTCGCCTTGGCCCGGCAAGCTCCTCTTGCCGGACCTCGCCTCCTTGGCCCGGCAAGCTCCTCTTGCCGAGGCCTGGTCTTCTAGGCTCGATCACTTGGCCTTCGTCCGGCCCAGAAAGGGCCATGGAGACTCTTGTCGCTCCCCTGGCAAGCCTTTCCGCGGGATCCTGCTACTGCCCGTGCACAAGTTCGGGGTACTAAGGTACCCCTACTTTAGTACACCGACAGGAGCCCCCGGGCCTGGGCCATACACGGTGCCGAGCGTTGTTGGGCCAGGCCCTAACAGTGCACGGGCACGCGTGGCCTGGGTTGCGCTGCTCCTTAACTCTGTGCCCGTCGCGCCCTCCCCAAGTGGCGCGCGCTTATCGCGGCGTCGTGGGGGGGGGGGGGGGCGAGGCGTGCGAGGCGTGCGTGACGTGGGTGGCGTGCGCGGGGCTTGAGGCCCGCAGGCATGCGTCACGTCGGGCACGATTCCTTTATTTGGAAAGGCGAAACGTCCGCCCCCACTTTCAAGTGGGGGGGAGACGTGGAGGCGCGGCTTGGTGAACGAACGGGGTCGAGGCGCGGCTTTCGGGGCGCCCGCCCCCACGATCACGGGGTGGGGAGAGGTCGCCTCATCTGTCGCCTCGGCCGTGCTCGCCCGCCATGCGTCCTCCATGCGCTTGGGGTTGCGGTGGTGGAGGCAGGAAACCGGGCCGACGCGGGTCGAAGTAGAGGGTCGGCCCCGTCGCCTCCCCTTCCTCTGCTTTGATTGGTTGGGCGGGGCGGCCGAGCCCCCACTCCGCCCCTTTATAAGGAGCGGAAGGGGGTGATGAGGGTCCGCACTCCTTCCTTCTTTCTTCTCTTAGATCCCTGGTCCCCTCTCCCCAATTGTCATGGAGAAAGGGAACCTTGGTCCTTCTTCGGTGGCGGCAAGGGTTGCCGCCAGGCAGCGCGCCCCTCCTCCCCTTGCACCCGTGGTGACGGAGCCAACCGTAAGGGGAAGGGGGAGGGGGCGAGGTCGTGGACGAGGCCGTGGACGGGGCCGAGGCGCTCGAGGCGGGCGGGGCGGCGCGCCGGCCTCGCCTCCGCCGGCGGCTCTGTTTCTCCCGGCGGTTCATCTCGGGGACGACCCCTGCGAGTTCATCATCATGCTGCGCCGGGCGCCTCGCCGTCGCCTCCGCCTCCCGGCTCCCTTCGTGGACGTCCTGGAAGCGGAGCAACACGAGACGCTGAGACTGCGCATGAGGGGCTGCGGGATCAGTGGTACGCGAGTCCACGTCGAATCCCGAGCCCCCGGCGTGATGTATCTTGGCCGAGGGTGGAAGTCGTTCGCCCGGATCCACAGCTTGATGGAGGGGTTCACCCTCCATTTTAAGCTGATGGAGGGTGATCTCCTCTTCGTCAAGGTCTTCGGGGACCTCGGCACCCGGGCCCGGTGCTGCGTGGATAGCTCCTCCGACAGCGAAGGCTCCTCCTCGAGCGAGAGTGACGAGGAGGGGAGCGACAGCGACGACGAGGGGAGCGGTCGCCGGGATGACGGGTCCGACTAGGTGCCGGTCGCAGCTCCACGTGGCACCGGCGACCCCCATCGTCCGCGTCGCTGGCGCCGTGAACTCCCCGGGGTCGTCTCCTTGGGCGGCTGGCGTAGGGAGGCTGCGAAAGAGGAAGAGGGCGGGCGGCAAGTGTAACGCCCTCGATGCGGCTATATCTCCCACGTGTCGAGGCACGACTTAGAGGCATAACCGCATTGAAAGCAATGTCGCAAGTGAGGTAATCTTCACACAATCCATGTAATAAATAAAGGGGAAAGATACATAGTTGGCTTACAATCGCCACTTCACACAAGTGCATAAATAACATCCATCAATCAGATTACACTCAAGGTCCGACTACGGTACCAAAATGAAAGAAGACTACCCCAAATGCTAAACAGATCCCCGGATCACCCAACTGGGCTCCACTACTGATCATCTGGAAAAGAAACATAGTAACGGCCACGTTCCTCATCGAACTCCCAAGTGAGCTCGGTTGCGTCATCTGCACTGACATCGTTGGTACCTGCAACTGAGGTGATAATATCTGTGAGTCACGGGGACTCAGCAATCTCACACCCGCGAGATCAAGACTATTTAAGCTTAAAGGTGGGAAAAGGATAGTGAGGTGGAGCTGCAGCAAGCGACTAGCATAAGTAGACTACAGCGCAAAAGAGAGCGAGAAGAGAAGGCAAAGCACGGTCGAGAAGCTAGAAATGATCAAGAAGTGATCCTGAAACAACCTACGTCAGGCATAACTCCAACAACCGTGTTCACTTCCCGGACCCTGCCGAGAAGAGACCATCACGGTTACACACGCGGTTGATGTGTTTTAGATAAGGTCAACTTCGGGTTTTCTACAACCGGACATCAACAAATTCCCATCTGCCTCATAACCGCGGGCACGGCTTTCGAAAGATAATACCCTGCAGGGGTGTCCCAACTTAGCCCATGATAAGCTCTCACGGTCAACGAAGGATATTCCTTCTACCGGGAAGACCCGATCAATCTCGGAATCCCGGACTACAAGACATTTCAACAGCAATAAAACAAGTCCAGCAAAACCGGCCGATTGTGCCGACAAATCCTGATAGGAGCTGCACATATCTCGGTCTCAGGGCACATCCGGATGAACACTACGTACGGCAACCGAAGATACCCCAAGTTGCCTCAGGGCGGCACCGCAAGTGGCTCTAGTTGGACCAGCAATCGAAGGAGAACTGGCCCGGGGGTTAAAATAAAGATGACCCTTGAGTCTGCAGAACCCAAGGGAAAAAGGCTAGGTGGCGAATGGTAAAACCAATGTTGGGCCTTGCTGGAAAAGTCTTATTCAAAGCGAACTGTCAAGGGGGTCCCATAAATCACCCAACCGTGTAAGGAACGCAAACTCCGGGAACATAACACCGGTATGACGGAAACTAGGGTGGCAAGAGTGGAACAAAACACCAGGCATAAGGCCGAGCCTTCCACCCTTTACCAAGTATATAGATGCATTAATTAAATAAGAGGTATTGTGATATCCCAACAAGTAACATGTTCCAAACAAGGAACAACAAGTCCATGTTCCAACAAGGAACAAACTTCATCTTCACCTGCAACTAGCAACGCTATAAGAGGGGCTGAGCAAAAGCGGTAACATAGCCAAACAACGGTTTGCTAGGACATGGATGGTTAGGGGCTGACATGGCAATATAGGAGGCATGATATAGCAAGTGGTAGGTATCGCAGCATAGGCATAGCAAAAGAGCGAGCAATCTAGCAAGCAAAGATAGAAGTGATTTCGAGGGTATGGTCATCTTGCCTGCAAGGTTCTCAGAGTTGTCGAAAGCTTGGTCCTCGTAAACGTTCTCAACAGGTTCCTCGTTCACGTACTCGTCTCCCGGCTCTACCCAAGACAAGAGAACAAGCAAAGGAACCAAAATCAACCACGATGCAACGCGCAATCAACATGATGCAAAACATGGCATGAAATGCGAGAGGTGATATGCAATGCGTATGCATGCTCCGGAAGGACAAGGATGAACAGGGCATAATCTTGGCAAACCAAGCATGCCACTGGATAGATGAGGTGATTTCGGTTGAAATCGATATAAAGATCACCGGAAACGGATGCACGGTTTGCAAATGGCAAGCAAAACAAGAATGACACGAATCTGCCATAAACAGCATGATGCTACTTAGCAAACAACAAATAATTAAGCTACTGCACCCAAACATGGCAACAAAGCATATGAAAGTAATCTACTCAAGATGCACGACAAAAGATGAACACTGAGCTACGGCCAATTCACATCATAACAGGTCCAAACAAGCATGGCAAAAGTGCAACTTATAACAGATTCACAGACTTAGTGAAATAACAGCAAGTCAGGAAAACAACATCAGGATGACAAGTTCAGAGCAACGAAACAACATGCTACAGGTTCAGAACATAGCAAAGTAAGGCATGGCATGAATATACTCATAGCACTTGACAAAAATCCCTTACTGACTATAAGCCAAAAAGGATCAGAAAATATGATTACACCCATGTCAAATAAGCAAGTTTCGTTACAGGTTTCAGACTTAGCAGAAAACTGGACATGGCAGGAAACTGTTAACGACTAGGCATGTTCGTGAACTCGATGCACTCACTACAGAGCAACACATGATAAACTAAGCATACATACATCAAGAAGACATGGCATAGTAACAATACATGGCAAGAATAACATCATATCATGCAAGGATCAACTACACCAAGCTTGGCAAAATCGAATAACATGTAAACAATCTGCCAGCAACATTTTGAAGCAAAAGTAGAGCTCGATTGACTCAAGCTATGGCATCCCATAATTGCAAACAAAAGCATGGATGGATTAAGCAAATACTCAAGTCCAAAACTCCCTTACTGATCATGCTCAAATTATGCATGGATCTCTCAGAAACAACATGAATACATGGCATGATAATAACAAAAGTCAGGGACTTAGTGGAATCACTAAGTCTCTGAAAACAGCAATATCACCATCCCTACTTTGCATGCAATTTCTAGCCACCTCAAGCATCACAAAAATACATAGTAAAATTCCCTGGAAAGGTAACATGGCATATTACAAAACACATATATAGCCCAACCTCATAAGAGGTACACATCAATCATGGCAAAAATGACAAAAGTGCATGTTCAGATAAGATTCAGCAACTAACATCAACTAGCCCTCTTCTAACAGCATTTCGGGCATCGAGATGACTTCAAATGAAAATGATGCAATGGAACAAAATGATGTAATCTTCGAGACGAACAAAATGACATATTATACGCGCGAAACGGAGCTATGGATGCAAAGTTATGGCATGTCAAAGATGCGATGATGATGCAAAAATTAAATGACTTAGTGAAATATTTGAGAGGGGGAAGAAGTCAACGGTTGGCGCGGGATTCGAGGTTCGCCGGAGTTCTCGCCGGAGCAGCGCGGGGGAGGCGCGGAAGAGATGGATCCGGGCGGATCCGGGCGGATCCGGTGCCGGGGCGGCGGCGCGAGGCGGCGGGGCGGCTCGGGGCGGCGCTAGCGCGGAGGCGGCGACGCTAGGCGGCTCGGGGCGGCGCGGCGCGCGGCGGCGGCGGCGGGGCGGCTCGGGGCGGCGCGGCGCGACCGGCGCGGCGGCGGGGCGGCGACGGGAGGAGGTCGAGGCGGCGCGGGCGCGCGGGAGCGGCGGAGGGAGGCGCGGGAGCTCCGCGGGCGGCGGTGGCGGCGGACCGGGCCGGCGCGGTGGCGCGGTACGGGCGGCGGAGAGGCAACACGTGGCGCGCTCCCACTGGCCCGGGGCGCGCCGGCGGCGGGCAGGAGAGAGAGGCGCGCGGATCGAGGAGAAAAATTAGGGTTTCGGGTGTCTCTCCCAGATTTGGACGGGGGAGACGTTTTTATAGCTAGAAGGAGCTAGGGAGCTCCAAACGGAGTGCGGTTTTCGCCCACGCGATCGTGATCGAACGGCGGAGGACATGGGAGTGACTTAGATGGGTTATTGGGCTGTTTTGAAGGGGTGTTGGGCTGCAACACACACGAGGCCTTCACGGTTACCCGGTTAACCGTTGGAGTACCAAACGAACTCCGATTGACCCGAAACTTGACAGGCGGTCTACCGGTGCTATACCGAGGCCACATGTCAAACCTCGGTCCATTCCGAGAATGTTTAATACCCGCTCACGAAGAAATGTAAAAGGGGACGCCGGGAGACATAGGAGCGCCGGATTGCAAAACGGACAACGGGAAAGATGCTCGGATTTATGAGACGAACACGTATGCGAATGCGATGCACATGATGACATGATATGAAATGCATGACATGACCAAAATGCAAAACGGAGAGAACCCAACCACGGGGGAATATCATAACACATAGCCGAAAATGGCAAGAGTTGGATTACAAATATGGCAAGTTACATCGGGGGCGTTACAACACACCACCACTACGAGAGGATCTCGTCCCGAGATCTAGGACTGAAAGAACTCCGGGTACTCAGAACGTAGGTGGTCTTCACGCTCCCATGTGGCCTCTCGGTCTGAATGATGTGACCATTTCACTTTGAGGAATTTGATTGACTTGTTGCGAGTCTTGCGCTCAGTTGTCTCAAGAATGGCAACTGGATGCTCATGATAGGACAAATCTTCTTGAAGATCAATCTCTTCGAAGTTGATGGTGCGCTCAGGCGTCTTGAAGCACTTGCGAAGCTGTGACACGTGGAAGACATCGTGCACATTTGCAAAGTTGGAGGGGAGCTCAAGTTGATAGGCTAGATCGCCTCGTTTCCCGATGATCTTGAAGGGACCCACGTATCGCGGAGCAAGTTTCCCCTTGATACCGAAGCGACGAGTTCCTTTCATAGGCGAGACACGGAGGTAAACATGGTCTCCGATCTCGAATGCCACATCGCGGTGTTTGCTGTCGTAATAGCTCTTCTGGCGCGACTGCGCTGCTTTGAGGTTCTCACGAATCACCTTGCACATGGCCTCAGCCTCTGAGATCAAATCATTGCCGAGCAATTGACGTTCACCGGTTTTAGACCAGTTGAGAGGAGTACGGCACTTTCTGCCATAGAGAATCTCGAATGGGGCTTTGCCCGAGCTGGCTTGAAAACTGTTGTTGTAAGAGAACTCAGCATAAGGAAGACAATCCTCCCACTTCATGCCGAAAGAGATAACACAGGCTCTGAGCATATCTTCAAGAATTTGATTGACACGCTCGACTTGTCCACTAGTCTGAGGGTGGAAAGCTGTGCTGAAGCGGATGTTGGTGCCCATGGCCGACTGAAAAGAATCCCAAAACTTGGAGGTAAAGATGCTGCCACGGTCTGAAGAGATCAATTGCGGAATGCCATGCAACGAGACAATTCTGGAGGTGTAGAGCTCTGCCAGCTGCGCTGCTGTGATAGACTCTTTGATAGGAAGAAAATGAGCCACTTTGGTGAGCTTGTCGATGACGACGAAGATAGCATCATTTCCACGCTTGGACTTAGGAAAACCAGTGACGAAGTCCATTTCGATATGATCAAACTTCCATTCTGGAATAGCAAGAGGTTGGAGAAGTCCAGCTGGTCGTTGGTGTTCTGCTTTCACCCTTCTGCAGACATCACACTCATTCACGAATTGAGCGATCTCACGCTTCATTCGAGTCCACCAATACGACTGCTTGAGGTCATGGTACATCTTCGAACTTCCAGGATGAATTGACAGAAGAGAATTGTGCGCTTCGTTCATAATGACTTTACGAAGATCACCCTTTGGAACCACGATCCGGTCCTCGAAGAAAAGAGTATCTCTGTCATCAACTCGATAGCATTTGTATTTGGGGATGCTCTTTTCAATACCACGTTTCACCTTCTTCACCATGGTATCCAACAATTGAGCCTCACGAATCTGATCTTCCAAAGTAGGAGAGACAATTAGGTTGGCAAGAACACCTTGAGGAACAACTTGGAGATTCAACTTGCGAAAAGCCTCACAGAGATCTGGTTGAAAAGGCTTGAGGATTAAGCTGTTGCAGTAAGCCTTTCTGCTCAAAGCGTCTGCAACCACATTAGCCTTGCCTGGAGTATATTCAATACTCGGATTATACTCTTGAATCATTTCGACCCATCGAGTTTGCCTGAGGTTGAGACGAGGCTGAGTGAAGATATACTTGAGACTCTTGTGATCTGTGAAGATGTCCACTTTCCTTCCTAACAGGAGATGTCTCCATGTTATTAGTGCGTGGACAACTGCCGCCAACTCAAGATCGTGAGTGGGGTAGTTCCTTTCATTGGGCTTCAACTGGCGAGAGGTATAGGCAACAACCTTCTTCTCTTGCATTAACACAGCACCGAGGCCCTGGAGAGAAGCATCACAGAATACTTCATAAGGCTTGGATTCATCAGGAGGAGTCAGAACTGGAGCAGTGACCAGTTTCTCTTTGAGAGTGTTGAAAGCAACGTCACACTCAGGAGACCAGACATATTTCACATGCTTCTGGAGGATGTTGGAAAGAGGCTTGGCAATCTTGGAGAAATTCTCAACGAATCTTCTGCAATAGCTTGCAAGTCCAAGGAAACTGCGAAGCTGCTTGACATTCTGAGGAGGATTCCAATTCAAAACTGCAGACACCCTCTCTGGATTAACAGCGATGCCCTTGGCGGAGATGATATGACCAAGATAAAGAACTTCATCAAGCCAGAATTCACATTTGGAGAACTTCGCATATAATTGATACTCTCTGAGCTTGTCGAGTACCAATCGCAAATGTTCGGCATGATCCTTCTTATTCTTGGAGAAGACCAAAATATCATCGAGATAGACCAAGACAAATTCGTTGATGTATGGGTTGAAGATGAAATTCATCAATCGAGTGAAATACGGAGGAGCATTGACAAGGCCGAAAGACATGACAGTATATTCATAAGAACCAAAACTTGTTCTGAATGCTGTCTTTGGAATATCTTCTTCACGAATGCGAATCTGATGATAACCCATACGAAGGTCAAGCTTGGAGAACACCTTAGCACCTTTGAGTTGCTCAAATAGCTCATTGATGTTGGGAAGTGGGTACTTGTTCTTGATAGTCTTCTTGTTCAATGGACGGTAATCGACGCAAAGTCGGTCCGTGCCATCCTTCTTCTTGACAAAAAGAACACCACAACCCCAAGGAGAAGAACTCGGTCTGATCAGACCCAGACGTTCTTGTTTATCGAGTTGAATCTTCAATTCCTTGAGCTCATCTGGTCCAAGCTTGTAAGGACGCTTGCAAACGGGTTCCGTGCCAGGCTCAAGCTCAATAACGAATTCAACTGGCCTGCGGGGAGGCATACCCGGAAGCTCTTCTGGAAAAACATCTTGGTACTCACAAACGACTGGAATCTGAGAGATAGCCTCCATTTCACCCATCTCATTGAGAGAAAACAACCGAATGGTATCATCACGAGAAGCATAGATGATCACATCGTTCGAAGTGTGAGTCAATTTGATTTCCCTGGCAGCACACTCAAGCTGAGCCTTGTGCTTAGAAAGCCAGTCCATCCCGAGAATAAGATCAATATCAGAATCACCAAGAACAACTGGTTTAGACAAGAATTTGTAGTCGCCCATCTTGATAGAAACATCCGGGACACAAACATTAGATGTCATTTGCTTGCCCGGGGACACAATCTTCAACGGAATAGGAATCTTTTCGGTCACAAACTCATGCTTAGCAACAAAAGGTCTCGAAATGAAAGAAAGTGATGCACCAGTATCAAATAAGACTTTGGCAGGAATATCATTAACAGGAAGATTACCCATGATCACTTCAGAAGACTCCTCTGCTTGAGCTGCATTCAACATGTTCACCTTGGCATGCTTAGGATTATGCTTGACCACTGCATTGCTGGAAGATTTCACAGGAGGAGGAGGCGGAAGGCGCCTCTGGTTGAAGCACTTGTTCGCATAGTGACCCTTCTGCTGGCATTTGTTGCAAGACACCTCTGAGAGCGGACGATGATAAGGAGCACTTGGCCTTGGAGCTTGGTTCTGAGACTTGTTCTGATAACCAGGGTTGGGTGGGTGGGAAGATCCACGACCACTTGAGTTCTTCTGCTGATAAGGCTGACGGAACGGAGGAGGAGGAGGCAACCAGAACTTCTGTTGCTTAGCTGCCACAAGTGAGGAAGAAGAAGACTGAACTGCGTCTCTGACTCTCTTCTTAGAAGCCTCACACTTGAGCTGAGCAGCTTCTTGTTTCAGTGCCATGTTGTAGAATTCATCATACTTTAATGGCTCGAAAAGCACGAGAGCAAGTTGCAGATCTTCTCTGAGACCACGCCTGAACTGGTAGATCATACTCTTCTCATCAGGGATGTCTTGCCTTGCAAAACGAGAAAGCTTCTGGAACTGAGTGTTGTATTGGTAGACAATCATGTTGCCTTGCTTGAGATTGCGGAATTCCTCACGCTTAAGCTCAACAACACTTTCTGGAATGTGGTGCGCTTTGAAATCACGGCGGAAATCATCCCAAGTGATCACACGACCTCCTCTGGAATCTTTGTATTGCTGGAACCACTCAGCAGCTTGATCTTTGAGTTGAAAAGAGGCAAACTTGACAAAGTCCTCAGGTCTCACATTGCTGCACTCGAAATGTTTGCTTATGTCCATGAGCCAATCATCTGCGTCTGTGGCCTCGACACAGTAGCTGAAGGTTTTCGGCTGATTAGCAAGGAACTGGTTCAGTGAAGCGAAGTGCGGCTGATTGTTGCCTTGGCCTTGATTCTCTTGATTAGCTTGACCCTGGTTGCGATCTTGCAAGAGCTGAATCAGAATCTGAGCATTGGCATTTGTAGCAGTCATCAAGGCTTGCCAAGCTTCCGGAGGTGGAGGTGGTGGCGGAGGGTTAGCCTGATTCCCGTCATTGCGTTCCGGATTCTGACGCGTAGGCGGAGCAATCCTGAAGAGGGTGACATCCATTAGCATCTTGACAGAGATATATTGAAGCTGAATCAAAGGATCGAAATTGCAACATATAGTCTTCACAATTAACATTCGAACGAGAATGAACGAATGAATTCCAATGAAAATTATCACACTTCCAAAGCTGAGAAGCCACTTAGAACATGGTAAGGAATAAAATCAACAAGGTACGGATATGAACAAATACTTGGTAAGGATTACCCAATCACAAACCAAATATCTGCGGAAGAAAATACTAGAGCTACAAGAATTCCCACTTATAAACTCCCGAAACTTTCCGGTTATGCAATCAGGTGTTGGGGATACAGGGGAAGCATAATATCTCACCCAAACTAGCAAATCCTACAACCAGCTGTATCCATCCTTCAACACATAACCAAGAAACCTTCGGAAATCGTCTACCTCAACCTTCGAAAACACATCCGTTATACAAGTCATGGCAATACTCCTGCACTCGCCACAGTACTGGGCTATCACGTTATCTCACCAACAACTGTACAAAAGAGATTTTCGATGTCGGTCGTACTAAACTCAGGTATTCCAAAACCGCAACGATAAGATTATGACGACAACACCTCGGAGCTCAACTCCCCGGGACACTGCCACAACCCCTAAATGTCAGGAGGCAACCAAGACAATGTTGTCATCACAAAACCATCGGAACGATTGTAATATACCCGCGTGATCCTAAAAAAAAAAATTTTTAGTGAAATTTGAGAAGAGAAGAGTCAAAACTCTACGTCAGGATGCCTTACCAGAAGGTCGAAGGGACTGGGGAGTAAAAAGAATTCCTAAACTCTCCGATATATAATTCCTAAAAGACTCAAAACATTTTTTCTAGACACAACTCGGCCACTAAAGACGATCAAACAGTGGGGGCTCCTAAAGTCGGGAAAGGCTCTGATTACCAACTTGTAACGCCCTCGATGCGGCTATATCTCCCACGTGTCGAGGCACGACTTAGAGGCATAACCGCATTGAAAGCAATGTCGCAAGTGAGGTAATCTTCACACAATCCATGTAATAAATAAAGGGGAAAGATACATAGTTGGCTTACAATCGCCACTTCACACAAGTGCATAAATAACATCCATCAATCAGATTACACTCAAGGTCCGACTACGGTACCAAAATGAAAGAAGACTACCCCAAATGCTAAACAGATCCCCGGATCACCCAACTGGGCTCCACTACTGATCATCTGGAAAAGAAACATAGTAACGGCCACGTTCCTCATCGAACTCCCAAGTGAGCTCGGTTGCGTCATCTGCACTGACATCGTTGGTACCTGCAACTGAGGTGATAATATCTGTGAGTCACGGGGACTCAGCAATCTCACACCCGCGAGATCAAGACTATTTAAGCTTAAAGGTGGGAAAAGGATAGTGAGGTGGAGCTGCAGCAAGCGACTAGCATAAGTAGACTACAGCGCAAAAGAGAGCGAGAAGAGAAGGCAAAGCACGGTCGAGAAGCTAGAAATGATCAAGAAGTGATCCTGAAACAACCTACGTCAGGCATAACTCCAACAACCGTGTTCACTTCCCGGACCCTGCCGAGAAGAGACCATCACGGTTACACACGCGGTTGATGTGTTTTAGATAAGGTCAACTTCGGGTTTTCTACAACCGGACATCAACAAATTCCCATCTGCCTCATAACCACGGGCACGGCTTTCGAAAGATAATACCCTGCAGGGGTGTCCCAACTTAGCCCATGATAAGCTCTCACGGTCAACGAAGGATATTCCTTCTACCGGGAAGACCCGATCAATCTCGGAATCCCGGACTACAAGACATTTCAACAGCAATAAAACAAGTCCAGCAAAACCGCCCGATTGTGCCGACAAATCCTGATAGGAGCTGCACATATCTCGGTCTCAGGGCACATCCGGATGAACACTACGTACGGCAACCGAAGATACCCCAAGTTGCCTCAGGGCGGCACCGCAAGTGGCTCTAGTTGGACCAGCAATCGAAGGAGAACTGGCCCGGGGGTTAAAATAAAGATGACCCTTGAGTCTGCAGAACCCAAGGGAAAAAGGCTAGGTGGCGAATGGTAAAACCAATGTTGGGCCTTGCTGGAAAAGTCTTATTCAAAGCGAACTGTCAAGGGGGTCCCATAAATCACCCAACCGTGTAAGGAACGCAAACTCCGGGAACATAACACCGGTATGACGGAAACTAGGGTGGCAAGAGTGGAACAAAACACCAGGCATAAGGCCGAGCCTTCCACCCTTTACCAAGTATATAGATGCATTAATTAAATAAGAGGTATTGTGATATCCCAACAAGTAACATGTTCCAAACAAGGAACAACAAGTCCATGTTCCAACAAGGAACAAACTTCATCTTCACCTGCAACTAGCAACGCTATAAGAGGGGCTGAGCAAAAGCGGTAACATAGCCAAACAACGGTTTGCTAGGACATGGATGGTTAGGGGCTGACATGGCAATATAGGAGGCATGATATAGCAAGTGGTAGGTATCGCAGCATAGGCATAGCAAAAGAGCGAGCAATCTAGCAAGCAAAGATAGAAGTGATTTCGAGGGTATGGTCATCTTGCCTGCAAGGTTCTCAGAGTTGTCGAAAGCTTGGTCCTCGTAAACGTTCTCAACAGGTTCCTCGTTCACGTACTCGTCTCCCGGCTCTACCCAAGACAAGAGAACAAGCAAAGGAACCAAAATCAACCACGATGCAACGCGCAATCAACATGATGCAAAACATGGCATGAAATGCGAGAGGTGATATGCAATGCGTATGCATGCTCCGGAAGGACAAGGATGAACAGGGCATAATCTTGGCAAACCAAGCATGCCACTGGATAGATGAGGTGATTTCGGTTGAAATCGATATAAAGATCACCGGAAACGGATGCACGGTTTGCAAATGGCAAGCAAAACAAGAATGACACGAATCTGCCATAAACAGCATGATGCTACTTAGCAAACAACAAATAATTAAGCTACTGCACCCAAACATGGCAACAAAGCATATGAAAGTAATCTACTCAAGATGCACGACAAAAGATGAACACTGAGCTACGGCCAATTCACATCATAACAGGTCCAAACAAGCATGGCAAAAGTGCAACTTATAACAGATTCACAGACTTAGTGAAATAACAGCAAGTCAGGAAAACAACATCAGGATGACAAGTTCAGAGCAACGAAACAACATGCTACAGGTTCAGAACATAGCAAAGTAAGGCATGGCATGAATATACTCATAGCACTTGACAAAAATCCCTTACTGACTATAAGCCAAAAAGGATCAGAAAATATGATTACACCCATGTCAAATAAGCAAGTTTCGTTACAGGTTTCAGACTTAGCAGAAAACTGGACATGGCAGGAAACTGTTAACGACTAGGCATGTTCGTGAACTCGATGCACTCACTACAGAGCAACACATGATAAACTAAGCATACATACATCAAGAAGACATGGCATAGTAACAATACATGGCAAGAATAACATCATATCATGCAAGGATCAACTACACCAAGCTTGGCAAAATCGAATAACATGTAAACAATCTGCCAGCAACATTTTGAAGCAAAAGTAGAGCTCGATTGACTCAAGCTATGGCATCCCATAATTGCAAACAAAAGCATGGATGGATTAAGCAAATACTCAAGTCCGAAACTCCCTTACTGATCATGCTCAAATTATGCATGGATCTCTCAGAAACAACATGAATACATGGCATGATAATAACAAAAGTCAGGGACTTAGTGGAATCACTAAGTCTCTGAAAACAGCAATATCACCATCCCTACTTTGCATGCAATTTCTAGCCACCTCAAGCATCACAAAAATACATAGTAAAATTCCCTGGAAAGGTAACATGGCATATTACAAAACACATATATAGCCCAACCTCATAAGAGGTACACATCAATCATGGCAGAAATGACAAAAGTGCATGTTCAGATAAGATTCAGCAACTAACATCAACTAGCCCTCTTCTAACAGCATTTCGGGCATCGAGATGACTTCAAATGAAAATGATGCAATGGAACAAAATGATGTAATCTTCGAGACGAACAAAATGACATATTATACGCGCGAAACGGAGCTACGGATGCAAAGTTATGGCATGTCAAAGATGCGATGATGATGCAAAAATTAAATGACTTAGTGAAATATTTGAGAGGGGGAAGAAGTCAACGGTTGGCGCGGGATTCGAGGTTCGCCGGAGTTCTCGCCGGAGCAGCGCGGGGGAGGCGCGGAAGAGATGGATCCGGCCGGATCCGGGCGGATCCGGTGCCGGGGCGGCGGCGCGAGGCGGCGGGGCGGCTCGGGGCGGCGCTAGCGCGGAGGCGGCGACGCTAGGCGGCTCGGGGCGGCGCGGCGCGCGGCGGCGGCGGCGGGGCGGCTCGGGGCGGCGCGGCGCGACCGGCGCGGCGGCGGGGCGGCGACGGGAGGAGGTCGAGGCGGCGCGGGCGCGCGGGAGCGGCGGAGGGAGGCGCGGGAGCTCCGCGGGCGGCGGTGGCGGCGGACCGGGCCGGCGGGCCCGACGCGGGCCTGGCGGGCCGGCGCGGTGGCGCGGTACGGGCGGCGGAGAGGCAACACGTGGCGCGCTCCCACTGGCCCGGGGCGCGCCGGCGGCGGGCAGGAGAGAGAGGCGCGCGGATCGAGGAGAAAAATTAGGGTTTCGGGTGTCTCTCCCAGATTTGGACGGGGGAGACGTTTTTATAGCTAGAAGGAGCTAGGGAGCTCCAAACGGAGTGCGGTTTTCGCCCACGCGATCGTGATCGAACGGCGGAGGACATGGGAGTGACTTAGATGGGTTATTGGGTTGTTTTGAAGGGGTGTTGGGCTGCAACACACACGAGGCCTTCACGGTTACCCGGTTAACCGTTGGAGTACCAAACGAACTCCGATTGACCCGAAACTTGACAGGCGGTCTACCGGTGCTATACCGAGGCCACATGTCAAACCTCGGTCCATTCCGAGAATGTTTAATACCCGCTCACGAAGAAATGTAAAAGGGGACGCCGGGAGACATAGGAGCGCCGGATTGCAAAACGGACAACGGGAAAGATGCTCGGATTTATGAGACGAACGCGTATGCGAATGCGATGCACATGATGACATGATATGAAATGCATGACATGACCAAAATGCAAAACGGAGAGAACCCAACCACGGGGGAATATCATAACACATAGCCGAAAATGGCAAGAGTTGGATTACAAATATGGCAAGTTACATCGGGGGCGTTACAGCAAGGCCGCTGCCTCGTCTTCGAGCTTCGCCCCAGACGCCGTCACCACCCCTGCTCGCGGCGACGACCACCGGGGTCTTCTCTCCGGCCCGGCAAGCTCCTCTTGCCGGGGCTTCGTCTTCTCGGGCGGCCGGAGTGGCGAGGCTGCGGAAGAGGCCGGCGGCAAGGCCGTCAACTCGGAGTACGAGGGCTAGATGCTCTCGACAGCGTGTTGACGTCCCGCGGCCTCCTTTTCGAGCTCCGCTTCCGGCGTCGCCGTCTCCATCCGGCCTCCAGAGCCCCCGGGCGGAGCCCCGGATGCTCTCTTGGCGTCTTCTGCCACCCGTAGCTCGTCTAGGCGCCCCTTTTGCCCTTCTCGCCTCCTTGCCCTACCTCCTGAGGAGAGAGACAAGAAAGGGATCACGGGCACCTTATCTCTTTTTATCTTGTAAGCCCTCGGGCCTTAATTGTGTTTAAATCTTGTAATCCCATCTTTCACATTTTTCATTCTCTCTGAGCTGTACCTGAGTGGAATGTTTTTAATGAAAAGGGAGTGTTTGCCGGACCATTTGTCTCGCGGGTACATCCCGCGGCAAGGAGCGAACCCTTTGCATCGTTAAGATAGACACTTCCCCGCCCGGCAACGGACCCTGCCGTCTCCCCGCGCCCCTTGGCCCTCCTCACGCTCTTGGCGGAGGCAGGGAGAAGGCGGGTTCTGGCCCTTCGCTTCCTCCTCTTGCCGCCGCGGCTGCTATCAGAAGCGGGCCCCGGGAACGCGCTCCGGGGTTTGTCGCTTAAGAGAGCACGGCAGCTTTTAGGAGGAAGCAAGGTTTTCGCATTCCACAGCTCACGAGGGAATGCATGATAAGGGATGTAAAGACTTATCTGAGGTTGCAACCCCCAGAAATCTGGCTTGCCGGGGCGCGGGTGCTGGCTCGCCCTTCTCCCCTTCTTCGTCCTTGAGCGGCTCGGCAAGGGTATGCAATTCCTGCGAGCCAAAGGGGAAGGACGGGAAAAAGACGCGGACTCGACCTCTAAGTCAGGGGTTAGCGACTGTTAGGCACTACCAACCCTAACCAAGGACGAGACTCGACTCAGCATGCATGCTAAAACTTGGGGGCGCCAGCGCTTCATTATCTGCTGCCAGGGTCTGCGCCTGGCTTTGTACAAAGGATTACATGCAACTGCGGCAAGACTTTGTACAAAGAGTTGGTTGCCGGACAGGGTCCGACAACCACGCCTTACGGGTAAAACTTGCGAAGATGCTCAATGTTCCAGGAATTGCTCACCGGAGTACCATCTTCGGTCTCGAGGCGGACGGCGCCGGGCCTCGTGACTCGTTTCACCCGGTAAGGGCCTTCCCACTTCGGCGTCAACTTGTTGTGTATCTTGGCCGACTGAACGCGCCGAAGAACAAGGTCGCCTTCCTCGAGGCTCCTGGCTTTAACTTTGCGGCTATGATAGCGACGCAGAGCTTGCTGGTAGCGAGCGGATCGCACAGCAGCCTGGAGACGATCCTCCTCGAGGAGCAGTGCGTCATCTTCACGCGACCGCTCTTGCTCAAGATCATCATAAGCGAGCACTCGAGGTGACCCGTATACGAGTTCCGTGGGGGTAACTGCTTCTGCTCCATAGACTAGAGCAAATGGTGTCTGGCCGGTGGCTCGATTTGGCGTCGTTCTGACCGACCAAAGAACCGCCGGCAGCTCCTCGATCCAGTTCCGTCCGCGCTTGAGCAGTCTGTCAAAACTTCTGGTCTTGAGCCCGCGCAGTACCTCGGCGTTGGCCCTTTCCGCTTGACCGTTGCTCCTGGGATGAGCAACAGAAGCGAAGCAGACCTTGGTGCCGAGGTCTTGGGTGTACTGCATGAAAGCGTAGCTTGTGAACTGCGTACCGTTGTCGGTGATGATCCTGTTGGGGATCCCGAAGCGGCAAACAATCGACCTGAAGAATTTGATCGCGGACTGGGCTGTCACCTTCCTCACCGGTTCCACTTCTGGCCACTTTGTGAACTTGTCGATGGCAACGAACAAGTACTCAAAGCCCCGACGGCTCGGGGGAAGGGGCCGAGGATATCGAGCCCCCAGACCGAGAAGGGCCAGGACAAAGGGATCGTCTGGAGAGCTTGAGCTGGCTGGTGTATCTTCTTGGAATGGAACTGGCACGCTTCACACTTGGTTACTTGTGCAGTTGCATCCTGGAGGGCCGTTGGCCAGAAGAAACCTTGCCGGAATGCTTTGCCGGCAAGTGCTCTGGCGCCAATGTGGTGTCCACATGTGCCTCCGTGTATCTCCGCCAACAGCTCCTGCCCGTCTTCCCGATGAATGCACTTCAATTTCACCCCATTGCGTCCTCTTCTGTACAGTGCGCTGTCGACGAAGTGGTACATACTGGACTACCGGGCTACTCTTTCCGCTTCTTCTTGTTCTTCGGGAAGTTCTCCTGTCTGGAGGAAACGGACGATCTGCTGTGCCCACGTCGGAGCCTGTGGCTCAACGACGAGGACTAAAGGCATGTCGGCGGCTGCGGGAACATCAACTTCTACGGCGAGGACTTGGGGCTCAGCCGGAGCTTGACGTTCCCCGGCAAGCTTGCCGGGGGGTGGCTTGCCGGGAGCGCCTGCTTCATCGGGACAAACCCTGGGGCTTGCCGGAGCGGGCAGCTCCTCAGCACTCTTGGCGTCGATCTTGGGGACTCTCTTGGCGGCGGCTTCGGGAAGCTCTGCCGGGAGATAGTCACCGGAGACCGATTTTCTCTTCTTGATTGGCCCAGTCGATGGTGTCACGGATGGCTGAGTCAGCTTGAGCACAAAAGTCCCTGGTTCCACAGGTAGCTTTAGTGCGCCGCATTTTGACAGGCCGTCGGCGATGTCGTTCTCTACTCTTGGAACGTATTCCATTTGCAGGCCGTCAAAGCGCTCTTCCAGCTTCCTCACTTCATCAACGTAAGCCTCCATCAACGGGCACTGGTAATCCTTGTTCACTTGGCGGTCGACGAGCTGCGAGTCACCCCTGACAATGAGCTTCTTGATCCCAAGTTCCGCCGCGATCCTGAGATCGGCGAGCAAACCTTCATACTCTGCCGTATTGTTGGTTGCTTGCTCCTTGGGAAAGTGCATCTGGACGATGTACTTGAGGTGCTCTCCGGTGGGCGCGATGAGCAGCACGCCGGCACCGGCGCCTTCCAGCGAAAAGGCACCATCAAAGTACATCAGCCACTCTTTGGTTGCTTCCTTGCCGGGGATGCTCGTCTCTGGAATTTCTTCGTCCGGTGTCGGCGTCCACTCTGCTATGAACTCTGCCAATGCTCTGCTCTGGATGGTCGATGTGCTCTCGAACTTGAGGCCAAAGCTTGACAGTTCTAGTGCCCACTCGACAATCCTGCCTGTTGCTTCGGGATTCTGCAGTATCCTCTTAAGCGGAAAGCGAGTGACCACTGTGATCTCGTGTGCTTGGAAGTAATGGCGCAGCTTCCTCGAGGCCATGAGGAGGCCGAAGAGCAATTTCTGCACACCAGAGTACCTCAACCTAGCCCCCTGCAGGAGGGAACTGACGAAGTAAACTGGGCGCTGCACCATCCTCTTCTTCTGCACTTCCCCTTGCGCTTGCGCGGATTCGCCTTTGTCGGGGCCAGAGCTTGTCGGGGAAGCCCCCTGCTTGTCGTCGGACGCGCTTGCCGTGGTTGCTGGCTCGTCATCAGCTTCCCTCTCCGCTACTAACGCAGCACTAACCACTTGATTGGTTGCCGCTAGGTAGAGCAGCAACTTCTCTTGCGGTCTAGGCGCGACAAGTATAGGAGCGGAGGACAGGTATTTCTTCAAGTCTTGCAGCGCAGCCTCCGCTTCCGGAGTCCATTTTACTGGACCTGCCTTTTTCAAGATTTTGAAAAACGGCAGGGCGCGTTCCGCAGACCTAGAAATAAACCTGCTGAGAGCCGCCACGCAGCCGGCAAGTCTTCGCACGTCCTTGACACGCGTTGGTGCTTCAATCTGCTCGATGGCCTTGATCTTGTTGGGGTTGGCTTCGATCCCACGCTGAGACACGAAGAACCCGACAAGCTTGCCGGAGGGAACCCCGAACACTCACTTCTCGGGGTTGAGCTTGAGGCTGATCCTGCGCAAGTTTGCAAAGGTCTCTTCCAAGTCTTGAACCAAGGTTGCCTTGTCTCTGCTCTTGACCACAATGTCGTCCATGTAGGCCTCCACATTTTTGTGGATCTGTGGCTCGAAAGCAGTGTGGACAACCCTCGCAAACGTCGAGCCTGCGTTCTTCAGTCCAAAAGGCATCCGCACAAAACAGTACGTGCCGCATGGAGTGATGAACGCAGTCTTCTCTTCATCTTCTTTGGTCATGAAAATCTGGTGGTACCCGGAGTAGGCGTCGAGGAATGAAAGCAGGCCACATCCGGCCGTGGAGTCAACAATCTGGTCGATGCGCGGCAAAGGAAATGGATCTTTAGGGCAAGCTCTGTTGACATCGGTGAAATCGATGCAAAGCCTCCACTTCCCGTTTGCTTTGCGCACGACAACAGGATTGGCCAACCACGTCGGATGGAGCACGCCTCTGACGAGGCCTGCCGCTTCCAACTTCCTGATCTCCTCCGCGATAAAATCTTGGCGCTCCACCGCTTGTTTCCTGACTTTTTGCTTGACGGGCCGCGCATGAGGACAGACGGCAAGGTGGTGCTCAATCACTTCCCTGGGAACGCCGGGGATGTCAGATGGTTGCCAGGCAAACACATCGACATTCGCCCGCAGGAAAGCAATGAGCACGCTTTCCTATTTGGGGTCGAGAGTGGCACTGATGGTGAAGGTACCACCAGTGCCGTCCTCCTTGGCGGGCACCTTCTTGGTCGCTGGTGGAGCAGTCGTCGTCTTCTTGTGTTTACCGGCGGGGCTCGATGGTGCGTCCTCAACGGCAGCGCAGCACTCCGAAGAGGCGCGCTTGCCGGAGTGGGCACCAGAGCATTCGCCGGGCTTGGCCTTCTTGCCGGGAGAGCTCAATGGCACGTCCTCGACGGCAGCGCAGCACTCCGAGGAGGCGCGCTCGCCGGAGTGGGCGCCAGAGCACTTGCCGGGCTTGGTCTTCTTGCCGGCGGGGCTCGATGGCACGTCCTCGACGGCAGCGCAGCACTCCGAAGAGGCGCGCTTGCCAGAGTGGGCGCCAGAGCACTTGCCGGGCTTGGTCTTCTTGCCGGCGGGGCTCGATGGCACGTCCTCAACGGCAGCGCAGCACTTCGAAGAGGCGCACTTGCCGGAGTGGGCGCCAGAGCACTTGCCGGACTTCTTCTTTCCCCCGGAAGCTCCAGCGGCAAGTGGGCCGCGGGCCGTTGCTGCTGTTGTGTCCCGGTATATTTGGTCGGCGCAGATAAGGGCATCCTTCTTGTCGTCGGGGACAGAAATGACGCTTATCGGGCCAGGCATCTTGAGCATGTTATACGCGTAGTTAGAGGCCGCCATGAACTTGGCGAGCGCTGGTCGGCCGAGGATCCCGTTGTAAGGCAACGGAAAGTCGGCGACGTCAAAGGTGACCCTCTCAGTCCTGAAATTCAGCTCGCTGCCAAATGTTACCGGCAGCGTGATCTTTCCTTTCGGCTTTCTCCTTCCCGGGTTGATTCCTTGGAATGTGCCGGTTTCTTCGAGCTCGCTGTCGGGAACTTGGAGTCTCCGGAGAACAGCAGAGGAGATCAGATTCAAGCCGGCCCCGCTATCAACTAGCATCTTAGTGACCTTGAGGTTGCGGACCATTGGGGAAACCAACATCAGCAAGCACCCGACCGCGGTTGTGCGATCAGGGTGGTCCTCAATGTCGAAGATGATAGGCGTGCTGGACCATCTCAGGGGTCTGCGTGACTCGACGGGTGGCTCCGCTGCAGTGACCTCCCGCACCCACCGTTTAAGCTGGTGGTGGGAAGCGTGCAGGGAGCCACCGCCGTCCACACACAAAACCTCAGTGGCTTTCTGAAACTCCTGCTCGCTGGTCTCGGGGTCTTCCATGTCTTCGTCGTCGTCATCGTCTTCGTCCTTGTCGCGTCCCCGGGGAGGTCTGTCGGCTTGCCGCTGCTTGTCCTTGCCGCGGCGCTCCCCCGGGCCGGGACGCTTCGTGCCGGATCCCCCGCCGCCTGCTTGGGCTCTCTCCTTGTCGCGTCGTGCGTACTCGGCTTTCTGCAGCTCGACGAGTCGCTCGACTTGCTTGCAACTCTTGAGGTCGTGGCCCCTGGTACGGTGGATCTTGCAGTACTTCTTGTCGGTACCGTCCCGCTTATCTGCAGCAGCCACCGCCCGGCAGTTGGCGCACCCGACAACCTCCTTGCCGGGGCCTCCCGCCTGGGCTTTCTTGGCGTAGCCCTAGCTGCCGGACTTCTCGACAACCAGCACCTCTGGGTTTTTCTTCTTTTTGCCGTTCCGCCGCCGGCCTCTCCTTGCCGGGGCGGTACCTTCACTGTCGGATTCTCCTTCTCCAACACTTTCTCCGGGGAGCTTCCTCCCCTCCTCAGCGCGTGCACACTTGTCGGCCAGGGCGTAAAGCTCGTTGACCTCCTTGATTTTGCACATCGCCATCTCCTCCCGCATCCTGCGGTTGCGCACGTTCTGGTGGAACGCGCTGATCAGCGCGGCGGGGTGGACGTCTGGGATGTTGTAGTGCACACGGCTGAACCTCTGGGTGAACTTGCGCAAAGGCTCCCCCTCCTTCTGAACAAGCAGATGAAGGTCGCTTGCCTGGCCATGGGGTTTGTGGCCGCCCGTGAAGGCGCCAACGAACTGATGGCATAGATCTGGCCAGGAGGAGATGGAGCCGTCCGGCAAGTGCATGAGCCAGGATCTGACGTTGGGCTTGAGTACCAGCGGGAAGTAGTTGGCAAGGATCTTGTCGTCCCGTCCCCCGGCAGCCTGCACCGCAATGGTGTAGATGCTGAGGAACTCCGACGGGTGCGACTTGTCGTCGTACTTCTCGGGCACGTCGGGCTTGAAGTTCTTCGTGCTGGGCCACTAGACCTGCCGCAGCTCGCGGGTGAACGCGGGGCAGCCTACCGAATACGGCAGTTCGCCTGGTTCCCCCGGTGCGTGCATGTCTCCAGAGGGCTCAACGCGCTGGTCTGATTGACGCCGCGCCTCTCTTCTGCGCTCGATGCGGATTCGAGCGTCTTCTTCCCTTCGTTCGTGAAGGACTTGGCGTTGGTCGCGGCGAGTTCGCGGGTTCGACGATGCGGTGGAGTCGTTGTCGAGGTGAGCCCGGCGAGTCGGCGACCGCGACTTCTGGGGCGGAGTGCACGGTGGTCGCACCCCCGCCATTCTTGGCGCCATCGGTTCTCGCCTGGGTGACTGGCCGCGGCTGCGACGCGCTGTGCTACCGCGGAGTGTCGCCGTTGGCGAAACTGATGAGGCTCTGGATGGTTGCCCTCCAGTCGTCGAGCTTGTCCGCCGTCGGAGGGTAGTCTAGGAGTAGCTGAGCTCGCGCGAGAGCTTCCGCTGGGGTGGCGGGCAGAGGCGGCGAACGGCGCGAGGAGCGGGATTGGCTCGAACTCCTAACTATGTTAGAAGGAGCAGCACCCGGTCCAGGCAGCCGCGCGACGCTCGTTCCGTCACGCTGGATCGCATGCTGGTCCTGAGCGCCTTGGGACCCACCAGCACGGTCTGGGTCCAGCGAGCGTATGGTACCATGGGTACCATGACGCTGCTGGTTTCGCGCCTCCTGAGAGGGGCGCGGGGCGAGCTCGGACGTCGCGGGACCAAGAACTGGTTCGACGGCGCCCGTTCCTCCGCCGGCGTCCTCCCCACCACCCGTCTGCTCCATGGGCGGTGGGTTCGACGCTAACGGACCGGTCACCTCCGGAGCTTTGTTCTTCGGCGCCATGCCGGCGCAAACAATGAGGGTCTGGCTCGCGCGGATGCCGGATCTGATTCACATAACCTCGACGCACCCCCTACCTGGCGCGCCAAAGATGTCGGGGGAAATCGGCCTCCACGAGCACCTATGGGGACGGAGCCCCTTTTCGGTTCGGCGGGGGGCGGAGGTTGCACAAAGAGCAGATCGAGGCGACACACACACAACGATTTTACCCAGCTTCGGGCCACACGGATGCGTAAAACCCTACTGGTGCTTGTCTGGTTGATTCGAGTTCTTGCTTTGGAGCGCAAGAAGCTACAGTAAGTCGGAGCTGGACGTAGACGAGGGTCTACTGGGTCTCCTCCTCCCGGGGTCCTTTTTTTCTACGTGCGCATGGGCCTCCTTTTATATGCTAAGGGGTTTCCCACAGGTAGCGACGCCGGTGAGGGTAAAAATGGCAAGGAACTGTGCGAACAGTGGCCGCACAGTGCTATCGCACCTAACTCTGACGGCAGGGGGACAAAGGCATTAAATGCCCGTCTGGATCGCCCGAACAGTGCCGAGGCGGACTGTTAGGGGCGCCTCCGCTTGCCACGGGGGCGACTCTGCCAACGTCGCATGCCACCGCGCGCCCCAGGTTGCGCGGCGCCCCGCCACGTGCCTCTGGGGAAGCTCCAGAGTGACGCGTGGGCAGGTGAGCTGGAGCGCATGCCTGAGGTGGTGGTTTGCCGTGGCAAGTGGCTTGCCGCGGTGGTTGCCTTGCCGCACCTGAAAGCTTGCCGCTCGTCAGGCCTTGCCGGGGCGCACGGCGCGCCGCGGCGGGCTTCTCTTGGGGTGCCTTGGCTTGGCCGTCCCAGCGAGCTCCTCCCGCCGGGGCCTTGGTGCTTTGGCTTAGTCGTCCCGGCAAGCTCCTCTTGCCGGGGCATTGTCGCCTTGGCCCGGCAAGCTCCTCTTGCCGGACCTCGCCTCCTTGGCCCGGCAAGCTCCTCTTGCCGGGGCCTGGTCTTCTAGGCTCGATCACTTGGCCTTTGTCCGGCCCAGAAAGGGCCGTGGAGACTCTTGTCGCTCCCCTGGCAAGCCTTGCCGCGGGATGCTGCTACTACCCGTGCACAAGTTCGGGGTACTAAGGTACCCCTACTTTAGTACACCGACAGGGTCCTCGGGCGTCCGGCCTGTTATCCATGGGCCGGACTAATGGGCTGTGAAGACGTGAAGGCCAAAGACTGTACCAGTGTCCAGATTGGACTATGCTTGGCGTGGAAGGCAAGCTTGGCGACCAACTATGAACATTCCTTCTTATGTAACCGACTCTATGTAAACCCTAGATTCCCCCGGTGTCTATATAAACCGAAGGGGTTAGTCCGTAAAGGATATACACATTACCATAGTCATATAGGCTAGACTTCTAGGGTTTAGCCATTATGATCTCGTGGTAGATCAACTCTTGTAATACTCATATTCATCAAGATCAATCCAGCAGGAAGTAGGGTATTAGCTCCATAGAGAGGGCCCGAACCTGGGTAAACATCGTGTCCCCCATCTCCTGTTACCATCGACCCTAGACGCACAATTCGGACCCCCTACCCGAGATCCGCCGGTTTTGACATCGACAGCCGCCTCCGTCGCCACGCCCTATTGAGCCGCCCGGCGCCTCCGGCACCGTCTCATCCTTGTGATGAGCCACAGCGCCACTACGGCCTGGAGCCGCCCGCGCTACACCGGCTTCGTCATTACCTCAACCCGCACGCCGTTGTGGCCATGGATGCAACCCGGGCTACCCGCGCCAAGCCGGTCGGCCTCCGCAGCAAACCACCTTCGCCGTTGCCCCACCGAGCACCCGCGGCTCTCCTCACTTTGCTTCGTCGGCGTGCAGAGTTGCTGTTGCGGCCGCCTTCGCCTTGTCGAGCCACGTCCACCCCTGCTTTTGTCGTGCTGAGCTGCGGCTGCATTTGCTATGCTACACCGCGCCGGGAGCCGCCCGGCCACGCAGCCATCACCGACCAATGTGGTATGTCGTTGCCGTGGTTTTAAACGCTACGCGGACATGGGTTCTACAAACCAACTGTGACCCGGAGAAGGAGGGCTCGCCTTGAGCCGGATGCTACTTCGCCAGGGTTTTCTGTTTCTGTTTCCTCTGTGACCGCAGCGACCGCCGTGAACGTCTCACCTCAGCAGCTACCATGGTTCACCCGTGTTGAGTTGCCGACCTCTGTTCCAGGCTTGCTTCAACAACCTGTCGTGAAGCGAACTTCGTTCGACCTATAATCCGCCATTACCATGGAGCTGCGTTGAGCCGCCTCTGCTGTGTTGAGCCACCGGGGCCGCATTGAGCCGCCTTTGCAGTGTTGAGCCATCGGGGCCGCGTTGAGCCGCCTCTGCTGTGTTGAACCACCGGGGCCGCGTTGAGCCGCCTCAGCCATGTTGAAACCACCAGGACTATATTGATTCACCGGTCTGCCTGAGCTGCTTATGTCGCGACGAACAAGTCATCGGTCGACCGAGTAAATCAGGTGATATTAGTCTAAATCTATTTTGTTAAACACATATTGTTTTTTCATCAAAGAACAGTTTATCTTTGCCTTGGTCTGCAATATTGTTTATGCAAGACAATTATTCACTGCAAGAATGATCGTTATGTCACGAATATAAAGCTCGCGCCAATATTATCAACCGCCAGCATCCAACCATACCGCATTGTTCAACAAATGTGTGTGCAAACTGCTGCCTCTGTGGTTCATTCTACAACAACAACACCGCGCCGGCTCACCCGTCTGCGCCGGTTTACAACACCGCAGGCAACTCACCCGTCCATTCCAGCGGCCGATTCTCCCGCCCGCGCCGGCTTACAACGTCACAGCCGACTCATCTTTCCGCGCTGCCTCTGATGCTACGGTTGTATTTATCGTCCGTCCCTCGTGGTCTGGTCTACATCAACACACCGGGCAGTGCATGTGTGCACAAGTTGCTTAACATGCGCGTGCAAGTCGCTGCTCCTGCTGCTCGGTCTATTACAACAACTCTGAAGAAGGTCATGATTTTTGGTGACAGCTTCTGCCTCCACCAGATGGCTCATTGGATAGGCATATAAATCACCGCCACTGCATTTTGGGTAAACAACCAGATAGGATGAACCACTGGCCGTATTACTAACACAAATCATACAGGTTCATTTATAACCCGCCGAGGTCAGCCTCAACTTTCTGTGGATTCACATTGCGTTGTCCACGCCAAGGATATACAATGAGTGTTGCAAAAATCATCAACTCGCCATCTTGCCTCCACCTTCAACATATTACAGCGTTCCACTATTCAACTATATGTCCGTTTACATCAAGGTCAAATATGGAGAATCTCAAGCCAACTCCTCGAGCCGTCTTGAGACTCGGGGGCTACAATGACATGACTCAGCAAATCTTGCCCGTTCCAGCAAATTCAAGAAGCCCGGGTCATTGGAGGAAAAATAACCCGATCCCGGAGGCTACTGTTGTATTGATGAAGATTTAGAAGCCGTCAGAAAATTTCTGGCTCAAAATGAAGAATTCCGGTTTACAATTCGGCTTAAGGGAAATCTCTCTCCCACAAAGCTCTGAAGCTCTCAAAAAGAATTCATTTCTCGCAAGTTCGATTTCTTAGAAAAATTAAATGTTGCCAAAGAGAATTTGCTGTCATGATGTGCGGTTCAAACATGGGCATCTTGCCTTATTGGCTTGTCATATTATTGGTCACTTGGGGACTTCCTAATCGTATTCGAGTCATAGCCCTGACTATCCCTCTTGATCGGCGCAATGCCACATCTATGGTCACTTGGGGGCTTCCTGTTCAAACATAGGTGTATTCACCAAAGAGAACATAACGTTACTACCCTCTTGTCAGTATGTCACTTGTGGGCTTCCTGTTCAAACATAGGCGTATTCGACCAAAGAGAACATAGCGTTACTACCTTCTTGACCAGGTTTGTCCAAACATAGGCGTATTTGACCAAAGAGGACATAACCTTTCTGGGTCATCCTACCTGTAGCCAGCTGCTTCAACTCCATCGGGTAATCCCGATTAACCCATCGAACTCTTAAAGATCAATCTTACAGCGTATTCGACGAAGATCTGAGCTCGTTAAGGTTCAAACGGCAGCTTGTCATGCAAGAGCACAGTTTACAGATAGTCAGGATAGATCCAGGCTTCATAAGCTTCCTTCCTTGAAACTTGGATAAATCGGCCCATGATGTATGTTGTTACTCTCACCCCGCGTACTCCTGATAAGTCTTTGAGCAAGACCAGACTTTATCTAGGGTTGAAATGTCGATTGGGCACACTGTGAGTCAGGCTCACGGGACGCACGAACAATCCAGTGGCTCAGGCTAGTTTCATTGAAGAAGACACTTTGGCTTGGCAGCCCACAAAAGCCTTGAATTTCTTTTGATTTTTCATTTATATTCGAAGATTTCTTCTTTGACATTTGGTTTTTTACAAGTCGGGCCCAGCTGCCCTACTTATGGCTCATATTTGAAGCATTTTCTGGGTCTACAACCCGCCAGGATGGCAAACTTTAAGTCACCAGGATATTTTTGCCTTGAGCAATAAAAAATGATGATATTTCATGATTCCGGGTTGATACTGGCCCCGGATTATAATTGTCAAGGCATCACCATGATATTAATTTACAGGTATGTCTTTCAATAATGATATGAATATTTTGGGTTTGATAAACCGCCTTGTTCTTTGGACGTTACGTCGCCATTATATTTTGAATTGCGCCATTGGAATCATGTGCTTATAAATCATTGGATTGTTACCTTCACTGAGCATGACTATGAGCCGCCATGGATGAGTTATCAGTTATTGATTTTCACAAAGGCTATAAGCCGCCGGGTTAGAAAATCCCCGGATTACAATGGATGTGTATTAAGTCGCTATTAGCCAAGAGCCGCCGGATCATATATTATTCAAATCTTTAATAGCCAACATGGCTGGATTTTTATTATGATTACCAGTACCAGTATTATGATTGAGGTTTTCAAAGTCGCTTTAGCGCAATGGCTATTATTTTATCAATGGATATAATTTATTCTACAATCGAAGGAATAGTCCCGAGTCGCTGCAGGCTTACGATCCGGCACTTGGGGGCTACATTATTCAGATTGAGATTACATCAAATATGCAAGTCCCATTTCACTACCATCATGCACCATAGTACTTGGGGGCTAATGCAAAGTCATTTTTTGCTCACCTTATTGAAGACCCGACTCATCACATCATAATGAGCCGGCCCTTGGGGGCTACCAATTGCTCCTGTCAAAAATTTAAGGTACACAAGTTTTAATCCATTATATTGAAAGTTTTATTGCTCCGTTGATAGAGTACAAAGCTCTTAACCTTATGGAAGTGGGTTCGAGCCCCATGGTGAGGGTAACATCATATGATGTTATTTTCAACGAAGTATGCATAAAATCCCAGCTCAATATTATCTTACGAGCCGGCCCTTAGGGGCTACATCTTGGTGTTCAAATCTACATAAGTCCCTGCTCATTATTGCATAATGACCCGGCCCTTGGGGGCTACACTGGTTTAAGTTTTATGAGCATAAGGCAATTTCAAGTCCCAGGTTGCTGCAAGCATGACAACCCGGCACTTGGGGGCTATATATATGAAATACTCAGTTCTGACTAGTGATTAAGATAAACAACATGGATTTCTTCAAACTGGTAATATTTATATTAAAGCAAGTCTTAAGTCATCATTTTGCTCGGCTCAAGACTTAGGGGCTACAGGTAATATGGATATAAGGGAGAGAAATCTTCAAAATTCTCAATTTTGACCCGGCGTCGGCAACAATCATGACCCAAAATTATTAGTTTTATAACCCGACAATTTTGGAAATCATAATTAGGCAAGTTCAACATTTTCAAGCCAGCTGGATATCAGTTGAATATGTCAAAGACCAATATTTTTGTCAAGTCAGTGCATTGAAGGCCGACTCAACTAGATTCTTTATTTACAATATTTCCTCTACAAGTAAATTGATTATGAAGTTGGTTTATTGACCCAGATTTTCTAGAAGGAGGAAAAAACAAGGATTTAAGTATGATCAGCTGCTGGCTTACAAGAACTGTTAACCCGGAGCACAACCCGTCAAATTTGTTCTTGAGTTATTTTGCAGGAGCAGTTTAACATGGATAAATCCAAATTAAACTGGGGGCTAATGTCGGGGATATACCCCGCGGTACGACCCGGCCGGAAGTATGACCCGGCCGTGAAGGAAATATGCCCTAGAGGCAATAATAAAGTTATTATTTATTTCCTTATATCATGATAAATGTTTATTATTCATGCTAGAATTGTATTAACTGGAAACATAATACATGTGTGAATACATAGACAAACAGAGTGTCACTAGTATGCCTCTACTTGACTAGCTCATTAATCAAAGATGGTTATGTTTCCTAACCATGAACAAAGAGTTGTTATTTGATTAACGAGATCACATCATTAGTTGAATGATCTGATTGACATGACTCATTCCATTAGCATAGCACCCGATCGTTTAGTATGTTGCTATTGCTTTTATCCATGACTTATACATGTTCCTTTAACTATGAGATTATGCAACTCCCGTTTACCGTAGGAACACTTTGTGTGCTACCAAACGTCACAACGTAACTGGGTGATTATAAAGGTGCTCTACAGGTGTCTCCAAAGGTACATGTTGGGTTGGCATATTTCGAGATTAGGATTTGTCACTCCGATTGTCGGAGAGGTATCTCTGGGCCCTCTCGGTAATGCACATCACATAAGCCTTGCAAGCATTGCAACTAATGTGTTAGTTGTGAGATGATATGTTACGGAACGAGTAAAGAGACTTGCCGGTAACGAGATTGAACTAGGTATTGGATACCGACGATCGAATCCCGGGCAAGTAACATACCGATGACAAAGGGAACAACGTATGTTGTTATGCGGTCTGACCGATAAAGATCTTCGCAGAATATGTAGGAGCCAATATGGGCATCCAGGTCCCGCTATTGGTTATTGACCGGAGATGTGTCTCGGTCATGTCTACATTGTTCTCGAACCGTAGGGTCCGCACGCTTAAGGTTTCGATGACAGTTATATTATGAGTTTATGAGTTTTGATGTACCGAAGGAGTTCGGAGTTCCGGATGAGATCGGGGACATGACGAGGAGTCTCGAAATGGTCGAGACGTAAAGATCGATATATTGGACGACTATATTCGGACATCGGAAGGGTTCTGAGTGGTTCGGGTATTTTCGGAGGTACCGGGGAGTTACGGGATTACGGGAGAAGTAATGGGCCTTGATGGGCTTTAGTGGGAAGAGGAAAAAGGCTGCTGCGCCCCCCCTTCCCTCTGGTCCGAATTGGACTAGGGAAAAGGGGGCCGGCCACCTTTCCTACTCCTCCTATTCCTTCTCCCTTCCTCCCCTCTTGGTGGACTCCTACTAGGACTTGGAGACCTAGTAGGACTCCACACCCTGGCGCGCCAAACCCTAGGCCGGCCACCCCCTCCTTTGCTCCTTTATATACGGGGGCAGGGGGCACCCCATGACACACAATTGATCATTGAGATCTTTCCTTAGCCGTGTGCGGTGCCCCCTTCCACCAAATTCCACCTCGGTCATATCGTTGCAGTGCTTAGGTGAAGCCCTGCGCCGGTAACACATCAAGATCGTCACCACGCCGTCGTGCTGACGGAACTCTTCCCCGACGCTTTGCTGGATCGGAGCCCGGGGATCGTCATCGAGCTGAACGTGTGCCAAGAACTCGGAGGTGCCGGAGTAACGGTGCTGTGATCGGTTGGATCGCGAGGAGAACGTACGACTACTTCCTCTACGTTGCGTCAACGCTTCCGCTTCGGTCTGTGAGGGTACGTAGACAACACTCTCCCCTCTCGTTGCTATGCATCACCATGATCTTGCGTGTGCGTAGGAATTTTTTTGAAATTACTACGTTCCCCAACAGTGGCATCCGAGCCTAGGTTTTTATGGTTTGATGTTATTTGCACGAGTAGAACACAAGTGAGTTGTGGACGATACAAGTCATACTGCCTACCAGCATGTCATACTTTGGTTCAGCGGTATTGTTGGACGAGATGATCCGGACCAACCTTACGCGTAAGCTTACGCGAGACCGGTTCCCTCGACGTGCTTTGCACATAGATGGCTTGCGGAAGACTGTCTCTCCAACTTTAGTTGAACCGAGTGTGGCTACGCCCGGTCCTTGAGAAGGTTAAAACGGAGTCTATTTGACAAACTATCGTTGTGGTTTTGATGCGTAGGTAAGATGAGTTCTTGCTTAAGCCCGTAGCAGCCACGTAAAACTTGCAACAACAAAGTAGAGGACGTCTAACTTGTTTTTGCAGGGCATGTTGTGATGTGATATGGTCAAGACATGATGCTAAATTTTATTGTATGAGATGATCATGTTTTGTAACCGAGTTATCGGCAACTGGCAGGAGCCATATGGTTGTCGCTTTATTGTATGCAATGCAATCGCGATGTAATGCTTTACTTTATTACTAAGCGGTAGTGATAGTCGTGGAAGCATAAGATTGGCGAGACGACAACGATGCTACGATGGAGATCAAGGTGTCGCGCCGGTGACGATGGTGATCATGACGGTGCTTCGAAGATGGAGATCACAAGCACGAGATGATGATGGCCATATCATATCACTTATATTGATTGCATGTGATGTTTATCTTTTATGCATCTTATCTTGCTTTGATTGACGGTAGCATTATAAGATGATCTCTCACTAATTATCAAGAAGTGTTCTCCCTGAGTATGCACCGTTGCGAAAGTTCTTCGTGCTGAGACACCACGTGATGATCGGGTGTGATAGGCTCTACGTTCAAATACAACGGGTGCAAAACAGTTGCACACGCGGAATACTCAGGTTATACTTGACGAGCCTAGCATATAACAGATATGGCCTCGGAACACGGAGACCGAAAGGTCGAGCGTGAATCATATAGTAGATATGATCAACATAGTGATGTTCACCATTGAAACTACTCCATCTCACGTGATGATCGGACATGGTTTAGTTGATTGGGATCACGTGATCACTTAGAGGATTAGAGGGATGTCTATCTAAGTGGGAGTTCTTAAGTAATATGATTAATTGAACTTTAATTTATCATGAACTTAGTCCTGGTAGTATTAGCATATCTATGTTGTAGATCAATAGCTCGCGTTGTTACTTCCCTATGTTTATTTTGATATGTTCCTAGAGAAAATTGTGTTGAAAAATGTTAGTAGCAATGATGCGGATTGGATCCGTGATCTGAGGTTTATCCTCATTGCTGCACAGAAGAATTATGTCCTTGATGCACCGCTAGGTGACGGACCTATTGCAGGAGCAGATGGAGACATTATGAACGTTTTGCTAGCTCAATATGATGACTACTTAATAGTTTAGTGCACCATGCTTAACTGCTTAGAATCGGGACTTCAAAGACGTTTTGAACGTCATGGAGCATATGAGATGTTCTAGGAGTTGAAGTTAATATTTCAAGCAAATACCCGAGTTGAGAGATATGAAGTCTCCAACAAGTTCTATAGCTAAAAGATGGAGGAGAATCGCTGAACTAGTGAGCATGTGCTCAGATTGTCTGGGTACTACAATCGCTTGAATCAAGTGGGAGTTAATCTTCCAGATAAGATAGTGATTGACAGAATTCTCTAGTCACCATCACCAAGTTAGTAGAACTTCGTGATGAACTATAATATGCAAGGGATAACGGAAAATATTCCCAAGCTCTTCGCGATGCTAAAATCAGCGAAGGTAGAAATCAAAGAAAAACATCAAGTGTTGATGGTTGACAAGATCACTAGTTTCAAGAAAAGGGCAAAAGGAAAGAAGGGGAACTTCAAGAAGAACGGCAAGCAAGTTGCTGCTCAAGTGAAAAAGCCCAAGTATGGTCCTAAGCCTGAGACTAAGTGCTTCTACTGCAAAGGGACTGGTCACTGGAAGCGGAACTACCCCAAGTGATTAGCGGATAAGAAGGATGGCAAAGTGAACATAAGTATATTTGATATACATGTTATTGATGTGTACTTTACTAGTGTTCATAGCAACCCCTCAGTATTTGGTACTAGTTCAGTTGCTAAGATTAGTAACTCGAAACGGGAGTTGCAGAATGAACAAAGACTAGTTAAAGAGCAAGGTGACGATGTGTGTTGGAAGTGGTTCCAAGATTGATATGATCATCATCACACACTCCCTATACTTTCGGGATTAGTGTTGAAACTAAATAAGTGTTATTTGGTGTTTGCGTTGAGCATGAATATGATTTGATCATGTTAATTGCAATACAGTTATTCATTTAAGTTAGAGAACAATTGTTGTTCTGTTTACATGAATAAAACCTTCTATGGTCATACACACCAATGAAAATAGTTCATTGGATCTCGATCGCAGTGATACACATATTCATGATATTGAAACCAAAAAGATGCGAAGTTAATAATGATAGTGCAACCTATTTGTGGCACTGCCATTTAGGTCATATTGGTGTAAAGCGCATGAAGAAACTCCATGCTGATGGGATTTTGGAATCACTTGATTATGAATCACTTGATGCTTGCGAACCATGCCTCTTGGGCAAGATGACTAAAAACGCCGTTCTCCGGAACAATGGAGCAAGCAACAGATTTGTTGGAAATCATACATACTGATGTATATGATCCGATGAATATTAAGGCTCGCGACAAGTATCATTATTTTCTAACCTTCACAGATGATTTGAGCAGATATGGGTATATCTACTTGATGAAACATAAGTCTGAAACGTTTGAAAAGTTCAAAGAATTTTAGAGTGAAGTGAAAATCATCGTGACAAGAAAATAAGGTTTCTACGATCTGATCGCGGAGACAAATATTTGAGTTACGAGTTTGGTCTTCAATTAAAACAATGTGGAATAGTTTCACAAATTCATGCCACCTGGAACACCACAGCATAATGGTGTGTCCAAACGTCATAACCGTACTTTATTGGATATAGTACAATCTATGATGTTTCTTACCGATTTACCAATATCATTTTGGGATCATGCATTAGAGACAGCTGCATTCACGTTAAAAGGGGCACAATCTAAAGTCTGTTGAGACAACACAAAATAAACTATGGTTTGGCAAGAAACCAAAGTTGTCATTTCTTAAAGTTTGGGGTTACGATGCTTATGTGAAAAAGTTTCATCCTGATAAGCTCAAACCCAAATCGGAGAAATGTGTCTTCATAGGTACCCAAAGGAGACTGTTGGGTACACCTTCTATCACAGATCCGAAGGCAAGATATTCGTTGCTGAGAATGGATCCTTTCTAGAGAAGGAGATTCTCTCGAAAGAAGTGAGTGGGAGGAAAGTAGAAAACTTGATAAGGTAATTGTACCTTCTCCCTTGTTGGAAAGTAGTTCATCACAGAAATCTGTTCTTGTGACTACTACACCAATTAGTAAGGAAGCTAATGATGATGATCATGTAACTTCAAGATCAAGTTACTACTGAATCTCGTAAGTAAACTAGAGTGAGATCCGCACCAGAGTGGTACGGTAATCCTGTTCTGGAAGTCATGTTACTAGACCATGACGAACCTGCGAACTATGAGGAAGCGATGATGAGCCCAGATTCCGCGAAATGGTTAGAGGCCATGAAATCTGAGATATGATCCATGTATGAGAACAAAGTATGGACTTTGATGGATTTGCCCGATGATCGGCAAGCCAAAGAAAATAAATGGATCTTCAAGAGGAAGACGGACACTGATAGTAGTGTTACTATCTACAAAGCTAGAATTGTCGCAAAAGGTTTTCGACAAGTTCAAGGTGTTGACTATGATGAGAGTTTCTCACTCGTATCTATGCTTAAGTCTGTCCGAATCATGTTAGCAATTGTCGCATTTTATGAAATCCGGCAAATGGATAAACAAAACTACATTCCTTAATGGATTTATTAAAGAAGAGTTGTATACGATGCAACTAGAAGGTTTTGTCGATCCTGAAGGTGTTAACAAAATATGCAAGCTCTAGCGATCCATCTATGGACTGGTGCAAGCATCTCGGAGTTGGAATATACGCTTTGATAAGTTGATCAAAGCATATAGTTTTATACAGACTTGCGGTGAAGCCTGTATTTACAAGAAAGTGAGTGGGAGCACTACAACATTTCTGATAAGTATATGTAAATGACATATTATTTATCGGAAATAATGTAGAATTATTCTGTAAAGCATAAAGGAGTATTTGAAAGGAGTTTTTCGAAGAAGTACCTCGGTGAAGCTGCTTACATATTGAGCATCAAGATCTATAGAGATAGATCAAGACGCTTGATAAGTTTTTCAATAAGTACATACCTTGAAAAGATTTTGAAGTAGATCAAAATGGAACAGTCAAAGAAAGAGTTCTTGCCTGTGTTACAAAGTGTGAAATTGAGTAAGACTCAAAGCCCGACCACGGCAGAAGATAGAAAGAGAATGAAAGTCATTCCCTATGCTTTGGCCATAGGTTCTATAAAGTATGTCATGCTGTGTACCAGACCTATTGTATACCCTACCCTGAGATTGGCACGGGATACAATAGTGATCTAGGAGTAGCTCACTGGACGGCGGTCAAAATTATCCTTAGTGGAATAAGGATATGTTTCTCGATTATGGAGGTGACAAAAAGGTTCGTCGTAAAAGGTTACGTCGATGCAAGTTTTGACACTAATCTAGATGACTCTAAGTCTCAATCTAGATACATATTGAAAGTGGGAGCAATTAGCTAAAGTAGCTCCGTGCAGAGCATTGTAGACATAGAAAATTGCAAAATACATAACGGATCTGAATGTGGCAGACCCGTTGACTAAATTTCTCTCACAAGCAAAACATGATCACACCGTAGTACTCTTTGGGTGTTAATCACATAGCGTTGTGAACTAGATTACTGAATCTAGTAAACCCTTTGGGTGTTGGTCACATATCGATGTGAACTATGGGTGTTAATCACATGATGATGTGAACTATTGATGTTAATCACATGGTGACGTGATCTAGATTATTGACTCTAGTGCAAGTGGGAGACTGAAGGAAATATGCCCTAGAGGCAATAATAAAGTTATTATTTATTTCCTTATATCATGATAAATGTTTATTATTCATGCTAGAATTGTATTAACTGGAAACATAATACATGTGTGAATACATAGACAAACAGAGTGTCACTAGTATGCCTCTACTTGACTAGCTCATTAATCAAAGATGGTTATGTTTCCTAACCATGAACAAAGAGTTGTTATTTGATTAACGAGATCACATCATTAGTTGAATGATCTGATTGACATGACTCATTCCATTAGCATAGCACCCGATCGTTTAGTATGTTGCTATTGCTTTTATCCATGACTTATACATGTTCCTTTAACTATGAGATTATGCAACTCCCGTTTACCGTAGGAACACTTTGTGTGCTACCAAACGTCACAACGTAACTGGGTGATTATAAAGGTGCTCTACAGGTGTCTCCGAAGGTACATGTTGGGTTGGCATATTTCGAGATTAGGATTTGTCACTCCGATTGTCGGAGAGGTATCTCTGGGCCCTCTCGGTAATGCACTTCACATAAGCCTTGCAAGCATTGCAACTAATGTGTTAGTTGTGAGATGATATATTACGGAATGAGTAAAGAGACTTGCCGGTAACGAGATTGAACTAGGTATTGGATACCGACGATCGAATCTCGGGCAAGTAACATACCGATGACAAAGGGAACAACGTATGTTGTTATGCGGTCTGACCGATAAAGATCTTCGCAGAATATGTAGGAGCCAATATGGGCATCCAGGTCCCGCTATTGGTTATTGACCGGAGATGTGTCTCGGTCATGTCTACATTGTTCTCGAACCGTAGGGTCCGCACGCTTAAGGTTTCGATGACAGTTATATTATGAGTTTATGAGTTTTGATGTACCGAAGGAGTTCGGAGTCCCGGATGAGATCGGGGACATGACGAGGAGTCTCGAAATGGTCGAGACGTAAATATCGATATATTGGACGACTATATTCGGACATCGGAAGGGTTCTGAGTGGTTCGGGTATTTTCGGAGGTACCGGGGAGTTACGGGATTACGGGAGAAGTAATGGGCCTTGATGGGCTTTAGTGGGAAGAGGAAAAAGGCTGCTGCGCCCCCCCTTCCCTCTGGTCCGAATTGGACTAGGGAAAAGGGGGCCGGCCACCTTTCCTACTCCTCCTATTCCTTCTCCCTTCCTCCCCTCTTGGTGGACTCCTACTAGGACTTGGAGACCTAGTAGGACTCCACACCCTGGCGCGCCAAACCCTAGGCCAGCCACCCCCTCCCTTGCTCCTTTATATACGGGGGCAGGGGGCACCCCATGACACACAATTGATCATTGAGATCTTTCCTTAGCCGTGTGCGGTGCCCCCTTCCACCAAATTCCACCTCGGTCATATCGTTGCAGTGCTTAGGTGAAGCCCTGCGCCGGTAACACATCAAGATCGTCACCACGCCGTCGTGCTGACGGAACTCTTCCCCGACGCTTTGCTGGATCGGAGCCCGGGGATCGTCATCGAGCTGAACGTGTGCCAAGAACTCGGAGGTGCCGGAGTAACGGTGCTGTGATCGGTTGGATCGCGAGGAGAACGTACGACTACTTCCTCTACGTTGCGTCAACGCTTCCGCTTCGGTCTGCGAGGGTACGTAGACAACACTCTCCCCTCTCGTTGCTATGCATCACCATGATCTTGCGTGTGCGTAGGAAATTTTTTGAAATTACTACGTTCCCCAACAGACCGGACTTGGCATTTCATTGGTAACCAGTTGGAGGATTGACGACTCACAAGCCTGGCGGTTTACTGGTCTGACGACTCATGAGCCTGAAGACTCATTAGTGACCCGACGGTTGTTTCAGATGGATGACAAGGCCCAAGGCCTAGAAGGCCGGCTCATGTTATGGTGGGTCGGCTCAAGAGGAAAGACATAAGGAATATTCTCCTACAAAGGAAGCAAAACTAGGACTCCACTTGTAATAGAGTAATCCTAATCCTACTAGGACTAGTCATGTAACCCGCCCCTTCAACATATATAAGGAGGGGCAGGGCACCCCAAGAGGGAGAGGATAATCTCTAGGGTTAGACACAAAGGGGAGCCGGCTTATGCGGCGACTCTCTCATGAGCATAATGAGAACTAGCCACAAACAACATGTAGGGCTATTATCGGATGATGTTTCCCGGGGCCCAAAGCTGTCTAAATCCTTGTCTTGCGTGTTGATCCGCCTCGCGTCTCTCATTCCAATCAACCCCTCTCAAGCTACCACATAGATGTGTTGGCCTCATGACTAAGTCCTCACATTAGGACATCTGCCGTGACAATTCCATGACACCCACCGTAACCAGGAACTCCCTGAAATTTTCCTCGCCCTTGCTTCTACCATGATTTTTTCCGTCATGTACGACCCAAAGAATGTAATGCAGGGTCATCTCCGGCCCGCCCAGGACGAAAAGCCCATTTTCGGTCATGATTTTTTGTCATAGAAGTAGGAGCCCACCACATCTATGATGATACCAGGTTTTGTCACAATTATCGTCACAGAAGTGTCATAAGCATGATAGAAAAATAAATCATTCGGCCCAAAATGTCATGGATGTGTATTTTTTTTGTAGTGTATCCTTTTCAGTGATAATCTCCCCAGACTCAGACATGGTAGAAACAAAACAATCTAACAAACGGGCAAGCAAAAAGCAACAAAGAAGACGAACGAAAGAGGGGCGAAGAAAAGAAAAAGGCAAATATTTTCTGAAATTGTTTTAGAAGTGGGGGAGAGGAAAACGAGAGGCAAATGGTGAATAATGTAATGCAAGAGATGAGCTTTATGATAGGTACTTGGTATGTCTTGACTTGGTGTACATCTCCCCGGCAACGGCGCCAGAAATTCTGTCGGCTACTTCTTGAGCTTGTGTTGGTTTTTCCTTGAAGAGGAAAGGGTGATGCAGCAATGTAGAGATAAGTATTTCCCTCAGTTAGAGAACCAAGGTATCAATCCAGTAGGAGACAACACACAAATCACCAATACCTACACAAACAATCAAACACTTGTACCCAACGTGATAAAGGGGTTGTCAATCCCTTCACGGTCACTTGCAAAAGTGAGATCTAATAGAGATAGATAAAACTAAACAAAAGATAAAGTAAATATTTTGGGGGTTTTGGTTTATAGATCGGAAAGTAAAAAATTGAAAAATTGTAAATCGGAAACTTATATGATGGAAAATAGACTCGGGGCTATAGGTTTCACTAGAGGCTTCTCTCAAGATAGAAAATAATAGGGTGGGTGAACAAATTACTGTAGAGCAATTGATAGAAAAGCGCAAAGTTATGACGATACCTAAGGCAATGATTATGAAATATAGGCATCACATCCGTGTCAATTAGACCGACTCCTGCCTGCATCTACTACTATTACTCCACACATCGACCGACTCCTGCCTTCGTCTAGAGTATTAAGTTCATGAAGAACAGGGTAACACTTTAAGTAAGATGACATGATGTAGAGGAATAAACTCAAGCAATATGATGAAAACCCCATGTAGCGACCCGGCCTCAAACGGTCAAGTCTCTGTGCTTCAGTGTCATCCCTGGACCGGTAATGCTGACACACATAGTACTCGAAGGATTTATAACAGAGTAGCAATCACACACTTATTTCATCGAATGTCTCAAAAGAGAACTTATTACAATAAATATCGCTTAAGGCCATCTAATACGATAACAGGGGAACTTGGAAGATAAAGTGAGTCCATCAACTCCAACGGCATAGCTGAGTGCATGACAATGACCTATCGCACCTTTACTCGTCGTCTGAAAAGTTTGCAACATAATACGTTGCAGCCGGAAAACGGGTCAGCACATGGAATATGCTGGCAATATAACACAGTATAGCAATGAACAGATAATGCTATCACTATATGCATATATGGCTGGTGGAGGCTCTATGGTTACATGATTTTGTGAAAAGCCAATTTTTCCCTACAACAAAGGAATAAATTTTATTTACCTATCATGGTAGTTGAAACATCATTGAGAATGGCACCCCCATCTCAATCCCAATTAAAGTTAATCATTAACCCAACAAATTAAATTAGAGTGATGAGATACAATAGGAAAATCCAAGTACTAGGTATTCAAGATGTCCATAATCGTGGACACGGCTAACCATGATTAGTTTGTACACTCTGCAGAGGTTTGCGCACTTCCCCCACAAGACTCGATCTCCTTCATTTGTTTTCTTGCACTACATGGTATTTGAGAAACGGATGACCGAGACACAGTCTTTCAGAAGCATTAACTCTTTACTCTGGGTGGACTGTTACACCTACTTTCCCTCTACATCTGCTAGCCCACCACTGAAATAGGTCACACAACATACTCAACTATGCCAGAGCCCATAATGGCTTGTGGCTGCACACGGAAGTTTCTAGCATGAATAATCTCACGATCTCTTTGAGCCTGGGTGGCGAACCTTACGATGATCACACGGATACCCCGGGATCTCCTAGGACAACACTGGATACCCCGGGTGCCCAAACAAGCAATCCACCCAGATGTGTATTAAAGTTGCCACCTTAAGTGGAACCATTAATTGACAACTCACATCTGTCATGGATACACTCAAACCAAATACACGTCTACGAGCATAGCGTAGCAATATAAGCATAACGTAGAAGTAACTCCCAAGGGTTTGATATGAAAACAGGTAATAGGTTCTACCTCAACATCTACTTCCCAAACCCACAAATTAAGAGATCCTATTCATGCAATGTGTGAGGGTTGTATCTAATGCATAAAAACTGGGAAATAAATGGGTATGATCAATGTGTTACTTGCCTTGCTGACGATCCGTAAAACCTAGTGACTCGTAGTAGCACGCTTCTCACTCCGGAAATTCTATCGCAAACAAAAAATTGCATACATAAGCAATCAAGCAAAGATGCAAGGGTAAAACTCAAATAATAAGATCTAACCAGATAGCTCAACCTAAGAACTCCGGTTTGCAAAAAGAATCATATCAAATGGAGCAACGAAACTCAAACGGCGAAAGAAACAGACCCGATTACTAATCTGGACTAAAGTCAAATTTTAAAGTATCAAAATCTTGTTCAAGTTGGTTAAACAGAAAGAGGGCTTCGAGACGAAGATCTAGGCGCTTGAATCGCCTGATCCTGATAATCGAGCGAAAAGTTATACTAGAATGAAAATCGGATCAGAAATCGCGATCGAAAATAATTGCGAAAAACCCAAGAAAAAGGAAAACTGATGAACAGGCTAATGAACGAACATTCGCTGTCTGTGAATAACGGGCGAAAACCGTTCGTTAAAACAAATGTACGGACGAACGTCCGCTATTTAATCGAATCGAAAAAAACCGATCTAAAATAAAAAACTGAAACTAGGGTTTATATAAAAAAACCAATCGGTTTCTAACGAAAAACCGGTGGCGGCTACCTCGGGTCCGGCGACTCCGGCGGTGGTGCGGCTTGTGGCGAGGCGAGGCGAGGCGGCGGCGGCGCAAGGCGGCGGCGGCGCAGCGGCAATGGCGGCGGCGGCTATGAGGTGGCGGCGGCGCGGCTCAGCTAGGGTTTCGGCGGGGCGGCGATGGTGGGCTGAGGGGGCTCGGGTGCGCGGGTTTTAAAGCCCCAGGCCGGGCAAGTCCTAGTCGGGTACGGCCCGGCTAGGTCATTTTGATTTTTTTTAAATACCGACGTGCAGAAAAAGAAAGAAAATAATACTAAACAGACTCCAAAAATCCCGAAATAAATTTTTCCCGTCCTCTAAAAATATACCGGAGAAGGTGAACATTTATTTGGGCCTATAATGCAATTTTGAAAAACGCGTATTTTTCCTAATTCAAATAAAATAGCAATAAAATCCGAATAAAAATATTCTCCTCCAATATTTCATTTATTCTGGAGAAGTCATATTATCTCCTCTCATATTAATATGAAATATTTTGGAGGAAAAAATAACAAAACAAATTATCCTCGTTCCGATATTTGATAAAATTCAAATATGAAAACGGTGAAATCCCCAACTCTCTCCGGGGGTCCTTGAGTTGCTTAGAATTTCGAGGATCGCAAAACAAATATGATATGCATGAATGATATATGTATAACATTCCAAATTGAAAATTTTGGGATGTTACAGACCTACCCCCCTTAAGATGAATCTCGCCCTCGAGATTCGGGTTGGCTTGAAAATAGGTGTGGGTGGTCTTTCCGTAGATCATCTTATCATTCCCAGGTGGCTTCATCCTCGGTATGGTGTCTCCACTGAACTTTGTAAAATTTGATAACCTTGCTGCGTGTGACTCGGCTGGTATACTCAAGGATCTTGACTGGCATCTCCTCGTAGGTCAAATCACTATCCAACTGAATCGCTTCCAGGGGCATTGTATCTCTCAGAGGTATATTGGCCATCTCTGCATGGCACTTCTTTAACAAGGAAACGTGAAACACATCATGTACTCCTGACAGTCCTTCAGGTAACTCCAACTTGTAGGCAATTTCTCACATACGTTCTGTTGGGGATATTACCACTGGGTGTAAACCGGGCAGAGGCACCTGGAGCGGGGGCGCCGTTTCAGCCACGTTTGGTGGATCCGCCTTGTCAGAACAACATTGTGACACATCATGTCCCAACACCACCGGGTCATTACTCTAACCCGATGGACAACATTGTCGTTGCCGCTTCATGGCTGGCGGCCATCCCGATCGAAGGTGAGTCTCCGGCGGCGGTCGAGACGCGTAGGGTTAGGGAGCTTCTTCAGATAGCTTTGGTTCAGCAGGAGGCTTATTCCTGTAGTCGCGACCGGATCCATTCCGCTCCCCACCCAAGCCGGAGTTACAGTAGGCGTATGGATGAACCGGCAGTGTCAAGCAACGCGCGGAACCGTGATCCGACCCGTGGCAATAACCCGGCGGGTGGTGCTGGTGATGCTTAGGAGGTGGTGGACCGGGCTCGGGCACGTAGAGAGGCCGAGTTAGCAGCGCAACATGAAGCCCGTCAACTTACTCCGGTTCGTCCAACAATGTCAGTGGAACTAGGAGTCACTTCCAGCTCTTTAAGGGTACCGTGTCTCGTCCCAGCGCTGCGCAACGTGCGTCTGCCCAAGGATTTCAAGGGCCCGCGCAAAGTGTCGAATTACACCGCCGATTTATCCCCTGAGACATGGGTCGAAAGCTATGAGATGGCCATTGAGATGCTGGATGTGGACGATGCGGCGTGTGCGAAATACTTCACCATGATGCTAGAGGGGACGGCCCGCACTTGGCTGAAGAGCTTACCGGCTAATTCTGTCAGGTCATGGGCCGAGTTGAGAGCCTGGTTTATCCAGAATTTCAAGGATACATGCAAGCATCCCATGTCAATTATGGACTTAGCTGCTTGTGTCCAGGAGGAAGAAGAGTCAACAACCCATTGGGTGCGCCGGGTTTCGGAGATTTTGCATTCATCGGACCGCATCAACGCTGATACCGCAATTTTAACATTGGAAGGCAATTGCCAGTTTGAGCCCCTGAAGTTAAAATTGGAAAGACTCAAACATCCTTGTAATGACATGGGAACTCTCATGGCCGCCCTGGTGAAGTATACCGACTCTGGCAGTACCAAGGATCCCGAGTCTGATGATGATAAGGCAGGGAAGGGAAAGAGGAGCGACAACGCCAAGGGACAGCAACATAACCCTGCGGGGCATGGAAACATCAGCAAGCATAAGGCGGACCACAGTTCATCAGTTGGAGATGTATCCTTGCAATAAAACCAGGTCTAGTTCCATTCTTTGGGGTGACTGTGGAGCTTGGGATGAGGGAAAGTGACTTCCTTCCTTTTTTGAACCACCATTCCGCCCAATTCAGTATTGGGTCCATCCGTGAATTCTGTGCGATGGTTTAAGTGAAAGAAATCCCTAAACAGTTCGACGGTAGGTTCTTCTTATAGGTAAGCCTCACAAAAGACATGGAGGTGGCAGATGTTGGTCATAGAATTTGGACCGATGTCTTGAGGGCGCAGTTGAAAACTAGCCAGTACATCCCGGAAATTTTTTGAACCGGGAGGGCTAAAACCCCGACTAAGGTGATCAACAAACACGACTACCTCTCCATCCTTGGGTGTAGGAGGATTTTCCGGGCCAGGGACCCTCCAGTGGATGACATCTTTCTTGGCTAAAACGCCCGTTTTAACACATTTGTTTAACTTCTCTTCGTTTACTCGAGAAGGAGCCCAATTGCATTCATACACTTGCTTGGCCATGGCAATGAAAATCTGAAACACGATTGTTGCCGGTTTAAGATTTACAGTGGACAATTATACAGCGGCGTAAGGATGCAAGCATGTTGTTAAACTGGAGTCTGATAATGGCAACAGTACAATGATGAATGCATTGGCTGTTCAACAGGGGACTAATGGTATCTACTGGTTCATCATTTTTTCTATAAGGTTAAACCGCCCAATCTGGTGTTAAAGGTATAGGTCTAAAGATGTATAAGTGAAGGAAAAACAAGTTCCACAGTTTGGCATGGGAATTTCAGATCTGCCGTGCGTTGGATAATCAGAATATATTCTGGTCTGAACTCAAACGTTCAAAAAGTTTAGTAAGTCCAGATAAGTTTATATCAAGCAGATGCCTTAACAAGAAGAAAGGAGTTTAAACTACAAAGGGCGCTGAAAACAATCAGATCTAAATGGCCATTAGTATTGCTGAAAGAGGAATAGCTCCAAGCCATGAAGAACACCGAACCCTAATGGCGGATCTGGGGGGAGGAAAGAAGAACTTACTAGTGCAGGAGGAAGTAGCAGAGGATCACCGCGTTTCTCTGATACGGTCAGGTTGATGCAGCGGCCTTTGTCGGAGCAGAGTCGAAGGACGACGGCGGCGGCAGATCTCGAGGGTTGGTCGGCGCGAGGAAGACGACGACGCGAAGAGGCACGAGGGGGAAAAGTGAAAGTGACCCCTCGGGCTTATTTATAAGATGAATGGATAATAGGAAGGCGCGAGAATCGAGGAGCCCAAAAAATGGGGTGTGTGATAGCTCTGTTGCCTCAATCCCCAGAGGCCCATTAATGAAGACGGGTTATACACAGTTTTAAATAACAGATGACGTCATGACGGTTTACCATGGTCCTGGAAGGTGACGTTGATAACCCACAAGTATAGGGGATCGCAACAGTTTTCGATAAGTAAGAGTGTCGAACCCAACGAGGAGCTAAAGGTAGACCAAATATTCCCTCAAGTTCTATCGACCACCGATACAACTCTACGCACGCTTGACGTTCGCTTTACCTAGAACAAGTATGAAACTAGAAGTACTTTATAGGTGTTTTTGGATAGGTTTGCAAGGTAATAAAGAGCGAGTAAATAAAAAGCTAGGGGCTGCTTAGATAAAGACACAACTAAATTAGTTTTAGTGGAGAGCTTTTTGTTACGAGAAAGTTATTTGTCCCTAGGCAATCGATAACTAGACCGGTAATCATTATTGCAATTTTATTTGAGGGAGAGGCATAAGCTCACATACTTTCTCTACTTGGATCATATGCACTTATGATTAGAACTCTAGCAAGCATCCGCAACTACTAAAGATCATTAAGGTAAAACCCAACCATAGGATTAAAGTATCAAGTCCCCTTTATCCCATACGCAAACAACCTACTTACTCGGGTCTGTGCTTCTGTCACTCACGCCACCCACCATAAGCAAATCATAGACATATTGCAAACCCTACAGCGGGGATCCCTTATGCTTGCGCGACACGGAGAGCACCATAGGACATCACCAATAACAAAACATGCAACTCAAACCAATCTTGATCATCAAATAACCCATAGGACAAAACGGATCTACTCAAACATCATAGGATATCCATACATCATTGGGAAATAATATATAGCGTTGAGCACCATGTTCAAGTAGAGATTACAGCAGGTAAGAGAGAAGTTACACCGCTGCATAGAGGGGGGAGAGTTGGTGATGATGGCGGTGAAGTTGTTGGTGAAGATTGCGGTGATGATGATAGCCACGGCAGCGTTCCGGCGCCACCGGAAGAGAAGGGAAGAGGGGGCACCTTCGTCTTCTTCTTCCTTGACCTCCTCCCTAGATGAGAGAAGGGTTTCCCCTCTGGTACTTGGCCTCCATGGCGTGGGAGGGGCGAGAGCCCCTCCGAGATTGGATCTTTCTCTCTGTCTCTCTCTGTTTCTGCGTTCTGTTTTCTGGCCCTTCACCGTTTCTTAAATTCCCGGAGATCCGTAACTCTGATTGGGCTGAATTTTGGACACAATCTCTCTATGGAAATTAGCTTTCTTGCGGCGAAAGAAGGGCTCCAACCGACTTACGGGGTGACCACGAGGGTCCAGGGCGCGCCTGACCCCCTGGGGCGCGCCCCCTGCCTCGTGCCCCCCTCAGGCATCGTATCGCGTTGATTCTTCTTCCCAAAAATCATAAACATTCCAAAAAAATCTCTGTCAGTTTTTATCCCGTTTGGACTCCGTTTGATATGGGTTTTTTGTGAAACAAAAAAACATGGAACATATAGGAACTGGCACTGGGCACTGGATCAATATGTTAGTACCAAAAATAGTATAAAAAGTTGCCAAAAGTATATGAAAGTTGTATAATATTGGCATGGAACAATCAAAAACTATAGATACGGTGGAGACGTATCAGCATCCCCAAGCTTAATTCCTGCTCGTCCTCGAGTAGGTAAATGATAAAAAAAATAATTTTTGATGTGGAATGCTACCTAACATAATCTTGATCATGTATATAATCATGGCATGAATATTAAGACACGAGTGATTCAAGGCAATAGTCTATCATTTAACATTAAGACAATAATACTTCACGCCTACTAATAAAGCAATCATGTCTTTTCAAAATAACATGGCCGAAGAAAGTTACCCCTATAAAATCATATAGTATGGCTATGCTCCATCTTCACCACACAAAATATTCAAATCATGCACAACCCCGATGACAAGCCAAGCAATTGTTTCATACTTTTGATGTTATCAAACTTTTTCAACTGTCACGCAATACATGAGCGTGAGCCATGGACATAGCACTATAGGTGGAATAGAATATGATGGTGGAGGTTATGTGGAGAAGACAAAAAAGGAGAAAGTCTCACATCAACTAGGCGTATCAATGGGCTATGGAGATGCCCATCAATAGATATCAATGTGACGAGTAGGGATTGCCATGCAACGGATGCACTAGAGCTATAAGTATATGAAAGATCAAACTGAAGCTAAGTGGGTGTGCATCCAACTTGCTTGCTCATGAAGACCTAGGGCATTTGAGGAAGCCCGTTGTTGGAATATACAAGCCAAGTTCTATAATGAAAATTCCCACTAGTATATGAAAGTGATAACTCAAGAGACTCTCTATATGAAGAACATGTGCTACTTTAAAGCACAAGTGTGGTAAAAGGGTAGTAACATTGCCCCTTCTCTCTTTTTCTCTCATTTTTTTTATTTCATTTTTTGGTGGGCTTCTTTGGCCTCTTTTTTTATTTGGGCTTCTTTGGCCTCTTTTATTTTTTGTAAAGTCTGGAGTCTCATCCCGACTTGTGGGGGAATCATAGTCTCCATCATCCTTTCCTCACAGGGGCAACGCTCTAATAATGATGATCATCACACTTTCTATTTACTTACAACTCAATATTACAACTCGATACTGGAACAAAGATATGACTCTATATGAATGCCTCCGGCGGTGTACCGGGATGTGCAATGATCTAGCGTAACAATAACATAAAAAAACGGACAAGCCATGAAAACATCATGCTAGCTATCTTACGATCATGCAAAGCAATATGACAATAAATGCTCAAGTCATGTATATGATGATGATGGAAGTTGCATGGCAATATATCTCGGAATGGCTATGGGAATGCCATGATAGGTAGGTATGGTGGATGTTTTGAGGAAGGTATATGGTGGGTTTATGGTACCGGCGAAAGTTGCGCGGTACTAGAGAGGCTAGCAATGGTGGAAAGGTGAGAGCGCGTATAATCCATGGACTCAACATTAGTCATAAAGAACTCACATACTTATTGCAAAAATCTATTAGTCATCGAAACAAAGTACTATGCGCATGCTCCTGGGGGATAGATTGGTAGGAAAATACCATCGCTCGTCCCCGACCGCCACTCATAAGGAAGACAATCAATAAATAAATCATGCTCCGACTTCGTTACATAACGGTTCACCATACGTGCATGCTACGGGAATCACAAACCTCAACACAAGTATTTCTACAATCCACAACCACCCACTAGCATGAATCCAATATCACCATCTTTATATCGCAAAACTATTGCAAGGAATCAAACATATCATATTCAGTGATCTACAAGTTTTATGTAGGATTTTATGACTAACCATGTGAATGACCAATTCCTGTCATCTCTCTAAATAGATATAAGTGAATCAAGAGAGTTTAATTCTTTCTACAAAAGATATGCCCACGCTCTAACAAATATAAGTGAAGCAAAAGAGCATTCTATAAATGGCAGTTGTCTAAGTGAAGAGAAACAGGCAATCCAAACTTCAAATGATATAAGTTGTCGGGTTTCGGGTTCCGGCAGACCCTTAAGGTTCGAACTCTGGGGTGCGAGCGGAGATTATGCCCTCTACCTCTCCCTCTCGCAAAGATCTAACTACTGAAAGAATAACACAAGAGACAAAGGGTTTATACTAGTTCGGGCCACCATTGTGGTGTAATACCCTACTCTAGTTTGTGGTGGGTGGATTGCCTCTTGGGCAGATGATGATCAACAATACAAAGAAGAACAGCCTCGCGAGGGTCTGCTCTTAGCTAGGATGATGAACTTCTAGGGGGAGTCCAGCCGCCCTTCTCTCTCTCTCTCACTTGTTCTCTGCTTGCTCAAATTCTAGATACCCAATCCTCTCTCCGTGTCCTCCTACCCTGGGGGTGGCTAGTCCTATTTATAGGCAAAGGCCCTGGGCCTCTTCCCAAATATTGAGCGGGAAGGGCGCCAACAATTGGCCAATTTGAAGGGGAACATCTGGTACACTTATCCTGACTAAAGTTGGTCCTCGCCTGCCAAAGGCCCTGTGGTGACGCCGTTTTGGGCTCCACGATGACCTCCTTCCCAAAGTTGGACTGGTCTTGGTCTCGTTGCACCGAAATGGGTGCCTTTGCTTGATCCTCTCGCCTGCGCTTGCCCCCTTTGCACCAAAGAGGAAAGGGAGACACTGCGCGGGCTGGTGCCCGCCTGGCACCCTTGGTCGTCAGGGCTTGCATCATGGGCACCTCGTGAGGTACCCCGCCTTGATCCCTCCGCCTCCTCGTGAGCCAGCCTGACGAGGCCGCGCCTGAGGAAGTGCCGTGTTGTCCGCCCCGCGAGGCTTGGCCCCTCGCGAGGGTCTTGGGTCTCGTGTTGATGAAGATTGGCCGTGCTGGGCCCCCTTTCGAGCCACGCCGCAGGCCGCAGGCAGGCAAGTCTGGGGACCCTTGTTCCCAGAAAGCCGACAGTAGCCCCCGGGCCCAAGGCGCGCCCGGACTTGGCCGTACTGAGAGGCAAAAGGGCAAGGGCGAAGCGCCGCGGGCCCTAAAAGCCTGCGGCCTTGGGCGTCGTGTGGCGGTTGATTGGACGTGGGCGCCTCCGCTTCCCCACGACGCCTCGATGATCGCACGGATTGGACAAGTCCCTGCATGCAAATCGTGTCATGATTACCTGCGATCGTGGAGGCCGATGGTTGGCCTTCGCCGGCTATAAGTACGGCACCGCGCGTGCCCTTCCAGTCCATCTCTCCTTGCTTTCTCCTTCGCCCCGATTCTTGCTCCGCCTTGCCGTGATGGCTCCGATCCGCCGGTTCTCTGTAGCGGAGAAGGGAAAGGCTCCTTGAGAGGGACCAGATCCGCTCTCGCCGAAGAAGCAGCCTGCCCTTCACGGCCGGGACGAGGAAGACCGCCAGGTGGTGTCGAGGCCTTGGTACGAGCGGCCTCCGCCGGGGTTCCCGCTTCCCTTGTATGCCCACGTCGAGGGCCTCGAAGGGGGCGATGCCGATCCCCGCGTCCAGCGCCGTCGCCGGCGCCGACGGGTCACGAAGGTGTGGGTCGTTCCTCCTGGGGTCCACGCCGAGGGCTCCTCCCGCGAGCTCGTGCTCCACGCCGCCATGCCCCCTCGAACTTGGATTCGCTTTCCTCCCTTCTTCGCCTCCGTCTTCCCGCAGGGAAGACTCCTGGAGCTATGGCTGCAGCACGTCGACTGCAGCACTCCCGCGACCGAGGAAGAGGTCGCGGTCATTGCCTCGGGCGAGGTCTTCATGACTCACGGCTGGGGCGAGATCACTCGGGGTTGCAGGGCAAGCGGCGCCCTCACGATCCACCTGGAGTATCATGGCGCTTCGGTGATGTTCTTCAAGGTCTTCGATGCGAACGGGCGCCTGCTAGAGTGTTGCCCCGGGAGAGGCGGCCAGGACATTGCCATGGTGAGGGCTAGGCCTGCCGACCGCTCCCTGGACGGCTCCACAAGCGACAGGAGCGCCGGAGGATCCAGCGACCCCAGCGAGATCTTCGTGACTCTGGAGACGAGCGACGACAGCTACGAGCCCACGAGCCAGCGCCACTCCCGGAGCAGAGCGGGCTCACTTGGCCGTCGCTGACTCTGATCTGGATGGGGATGGCGCCGGTGCTTGATGGCCCACTGTTGATGATGGCGTCTTTTGCAGGGGCGCGCGTAGTTAGCATCCCTTAGGATCCGTTTCCTGCGAGGAATCACACTGCGCCCAATGGGGGCTTGTAAGGTGCCTGTGATCCTTTTTGTTAATATGTAACTCTTGCTATGGAACTGTGCGAGTCGCCAATTCCGTCGTAGTTTAGTTCTCCCTTTCGAACCTCGCGAGGGCTTGGTGCTCTGCGTCGACAGGTCCCAGTCCCAAGGCGGCGTCTGCCATCGCTGGTATGCCAGGTCGCGATGCCGTGGTCAAGGCCAGGAGGTGAGCGACCCGGGGTCCGGTAAGAGCCCCTGAGTCGCGATGCTCAGGAGGTCCCCTTTGGCGCCCAAGCAGCCGTCGCTTGGTGAGAAAGGGGAGCAACGTTGCTAGTACGGAATTGTGTTAGGTGCGGGGGTAGTGCCATGGTAGCCAGTGCTTTCGGGTGGTGACTTATCTTGTTAATCGGGGGTTGTTCCTGGTGTATCGTCGGGTCCGCGCGGCAGCAGGAGCGGAGTTGCTTGGCGAGGTCCTCGCGTGCCCCTTCTCCCTCGCCTTTGCTCCCCTTTCTGCTCTACATCCTCGGGTCCCGGCCCTCGAGCTGGTCTCAGCCGTCGCTGGTATGCCAGGTCGCGATGCCGTGGACAAGGCCAGAGGATGAGGGCTGGAGTGCCGGTAGGAGCCCTGAGTCGCGATGCTCAGGCGCCCCCCCTTTAACATGCAAGCGGTTCGCGCGGACGAGGATGAAGGGAACTCCGTGAGGGCCTCGGCTAGCGCAATTCCTTCAGGGGACCTGCAAACTCATCATAGAAAGAAGAAGGGGTTGCCATGGTAATTATAAGTCGATCGTTAGTCGCTCAGAAGCTTGCTGGTTGGCGCAGGTGAGGTGTATTTGGGCGCCCGTGAGCCGGCGCGGGACACACAGGGCCCTACCTCTAGGCGGGTCGCGCCTGGCACTGGGTCGTATCTTGTGATGTGTTCCTGCAAATTTGGTTAGATGCCGGCACACTACGTCCTCGGGTCCCGGCCCTCGAGCTTGTCTCAGCCGTCGCTGGTATGCCAGGTCGCGATGCCGTGGACAAGGCCAGAGGGTGAGGGCTGGAGAGCCAGTAAGAGCCCTGAGTCGCGATGCTCAGGTACCCCCCCCCTTTAACGTGCAAGTGGTCGACATGGAGAAGAAGAGGTGCCGTGGACAGGCATCAAGTAATCAAGCATGATAGGCGAATGCATAGCTAGAAATAAACGCAAGGGAGATACACGCCACTAGGCCTGGCCCGAGCGGCCTGGGGATGATGCAGCCTGAGGGGCGCCCCCAACAAAGCAAGCTAATGACCGAAAAATAAAAAGGGATACATGCCGCAGGGACGGACCCACGCGGCCTGGGAATGATGCAGCCCTGGGAGGGCGTTCCCAGCCGGAAATGAAGCTTGAAAGATATCACCTGAAGATGTCGAGGACAAAGTGGTGTTGGTGCAGCAAACTCGGTAGGCTGCGGAAGCCGATCCTCACGAGCCCCCAGGACCAGGGGCCTCAGGAAGCTCCGGAGGCACTGGTGGCTCCTCGTGAATAATCTCCACCTCCGCCAGGGTTGCGGAACGCCTGTCTTCCTGAGTCTCCATGATGCCCCTCATGAGGCGCTAGTACGCAGCAGCCACGCTCGGCAAGCCGTAAGGCATGCGAACGTAGATGTGGGGTGGACCTCCACAACGCCCCACTTGCAAGGGCCAGAGGCGTTCCGTCGTGGCGACCTGATTGAGCCCTGGTACGTCGATGCAGACACGCAGCCCACCATCCTCGCCTGGATGGGGAGCCACAGCCGGTGAACGGCGGTAACCTCTCATGATTCTTGACTCCTGTAGTTCTCGAACGGCCTTGTTGACGAACTCCTGCTGATCTGACCTTCCTTGCCTCGCTACTTCTTGAGGGAAACGTGCTTCGAAGCACGCCTCCACGTGGTGCCCAAGCGCCTCCCTCGTGACCTTGGCCAGGTCGGTGGCCCTCCAGGTGAGAGCCCCCGAGCCCTGCCTGAGGAGGGCGCCGGGCACGCTTTCCTATGCGATGGAATGAGGATCCCCTTGGGCAGACGTTGGCCCTGGGGGGCCCGCCTCCTGAGGGGTCGGTCCGGACGATGCCTTCTTCTTCTTCTTGGGGGTGGTCTCGGGAAGCCTCCTGCTTCCGCGATCTGGGTCTTCTAGTGACGCGGCCTGAAAGGCTCGCTCCAGGGAACACACTGCATCCTTCTCTTCACATGGCACCGTGACGACTCCGCCACTTCTTGGCATCTTGAGGATGTTGTAGCCATGATGAGTTACGGCCATGAACTTGGCTAGCACGGGGTACCCGAGGATGGCGTTGTACGGCAGGCGGATGTGGGCGACGTCAAAGTCGATGAGCTCGGTGCGGTAGTTGCTGCGGGCCTCGAAGGTGACAGGGAGGCGGACCTGCCCGATCGGGATCGTGGAACTGTCGGTGACTCTGGAGAAAGGCTTGGTTGGCTGAAGCTGGTCATAGGGCACTTGGAGATTGTTGAATGTTTCCACGGATAGGACGTTGAGCCCTGCTCCACCATCGATGAGGGTCCTGGCGACCAGTACGTTGCTGATGACTGGGGAGCAAAGCATCGGGAGGACCCCGGCTGTGGCCGCGCACTTGAGCTGATCCGCTGAGCTGAACGTGATGGCGCACGCCGACCACCTGAAAGGGCGCGTTGCTTCGAGCCTGGGGAGGACTGCATTCACTTCACGGGCAAACTGCTTGAAGATGCGTTGGGAGGCTGGGGCTTGAGCTCCGCCCAGGATGCAGGCGATTGCGCGCGGCTCCTGGAAGCCCCCAGCCCCCTCGTCTTGATGGTGGTCCTCGTTCCTCCTCGGCTGAGGCGGCAGTGGGGGAGGCCTGCGTTGCCCTGCGGGCGATCCTCACGAGGCTGATCCCTCCAGTCCCCCTCGCGAGGCAGGTCTCGCCAGCGGTCCTCGCGAGGTTGATCATGCCACCCTTGGCGCGGGCCGCGGTCTTCCCAGCGTCCGGCATTTCTTCCTCCTCCTCGGCCGTAGCCCCGGTCGGACGACGGCCTATCCTTCCTTCTCGCACGGTGCGGAGCTCTTGGCATTCATTGGTGTTGTGGGTGTAGAGGTCGTGGTACACACAGTACCGGCTGCCCCTGGAGGACTCGGGCAGATCCTTGCCCCGCTTGGTATCCGGTTCCACCGCGAGCACGGCAGCCCCCTTGCGCTTCACGTCCTTGGCCTTGGGCTTCTTCTCTTCTGGGTCTGCGGCGGGCAGCTCGAGGAGGGAGAGACGCCCTTCCTCAGCCCTGGCGCACTTGGTCGCCAAGTTTAACAACTCTAGGGAGGTGCATAGGTCTTCATGCATCGCCAGCTCCTCCTTCATCTTGACGTCGCGCACACCATCGGAGAAGGCTGAGATGATGGCTTCCTCGGATCCCTTGGGGATCTTGAGGCGCGCACTATTGAAGCGTTGGATGTACTTTTGCAGGGTCTCTCCGGGTTGTTGCTTGATGCGGCGCATGTCGCTCACGGCGGGCGGCCGGTCGCGAGTACCTTGGAAGTTGGCGATGAAGCGGGTGCGCATCTGGTCCCAGGAAGAGATCGTGCCTGGGGCCAGGTTCAGGAGCCAGGTCCGAGCTCCTTCCTTGAGCGCCATGGGGAACCAGTTCGCCATGACCTTTTCATCCCCACTGGTAGCTTCGATGCCCATCTCATAGAGCTGGAGGAATTCTGTAGGGTCGGTCGTGCCGTCGTAGCGAGGAGGCAGGTCTGGCTTGAACTTGCCGGGCCATGCGACGCGGCGCAGCTCGGTGGTGTAGGCGCAGCAGCCAGCAGTGGCCACGGGAGGCTTTGGTTGAGGGAGAGCTTGGCCTTGCGGGTCCCCATGCGCTGCAGCTGGGAGCAGCGCGGGGTCTTGACGTGCCGGAGCTGGAGCAGGGTCACGAAGAGCCGGAGCAGGGAGCGCCCTGGCAGCCTCTTGCGGTCGAGGGACTTCTTGGCAGCTCCGTTCATGCTGGGCTGGCACCTGACGGAGCGGGTTCCGCCCAGGGGCCACGCGCCTTGGATCCATGGCGTCTTCTTGGAGAGGAGGTGGCTGGTACGCCCCCGGAGCTTCATTGCCCGCACGGGGCGGGGTGCAGCGCAGCGGAGCGGACGGCGCGGGAGAGCCCCCTGCGGCGTGGACGAGCTCGACGACGCGGTCAAGCCACTCTTCGTAGACGTCGTCGACGGGACGGTAGCGCAGGAGCTCGTTTGCCGCGATGAGCGCAGCTCGAGCCTCCAAGGGTGCACGGAGCGCGCGGGACGAAGAGCCAGCTGGTGTAAGCGATGGAGTAGCGATGCGGCCGTCTTGCTGCACGCGGATGCTGAGACGGCGCTTGCTGCTCGTTCCCCGCCGGGCCGGTGGCGGCGTTGATGGCGGGCGACGGGGAATGACGAGGACGCCCACCGACGGGAGCCGTCTGGGCGACGCGGGAAGAAATGGCGGCCCGGCGCTCGGCGCAGGCCCGACGAGCGTCAGACATGGACACGACGGCCGGAGGAGAACGGATCGGTGGAAGACAAATTCCGGCGCACCCCTACCTGGCGCGCCAAATGTCGGGTTTCGGGTTCCGGTAGACCCTTAAGGTTCGAACTCTGGGGTGCGCACGGAGATTATGCCCTCTACCTCTCCGTCTCGCAAAGATCTAACTACTGAAAGAACAACACAAGAGAGACAGGGTTTATACTAGTTCGGGCCACCATTGTGGTGTAATACCCTACTCTAGTTTGTGGAGGGTGGATTGCCTCTTGGGCTGATGATGAAGAACAATACAAAGAAGAACAGCCTCGCGAGGGTCTGCTCTTAGCTAGGACGATGAACTGCTAGGGGAGTTCAGCCGCCCTTCTCTCTCTCTCTCTCACTTGTTCTCTGCTTGCTCAGATTCTAGATACCCAATCATCTCTCCGTGTCCTCCTACCCTGGGGGTGGCTAGTCCTATTTATAGGCAAAGGCCCAGGGTCTCTTCACAAATATTGAGCGGGAAGGGCGCCAACAATTGGCCAATTTGAAGGGGAACATCTGGTACACTTATCCTGACTAAAGTTGGTCCTCGCCTGCCAAAGGCCCTGTGGTGACGCCGTTCTGGGCTCCATGATGACCTCCTTCCCACCATTGGACTGGTCTTGGTCTCGTTGCACCGAAATGGGTGCCTTTGCTTGATCCTCTCGCCTGCGCTTGCCCCCTTTGCACCAAAGAGGAAAGGGAGACACTGCGCGGGCCGATGCCCGCCTGGCACCCTTGGTCGTCATGGCTTGCGTCATGGGCACCTCGTGAGGTACCCCGCCTTGATCTCTCCGCCTCCTCGTGAGCCAGCCTGACGAGGCCGCGCCTGAGGAAGTGCCGTGTCGTCCGCCCTGCGAGGCTTGGCCCCTCGCGAGGGTCTTGGGTCTGATGTTGATGAAGATGGGCCGTGTTGGGGCCCCTTTCGAGCCACGCCACAGGCCGCAGGCAGGCAAGTCTGGGGCCCCCGTTCCCAGAACGCCGACATAAGTGAAGCACATGAAGCATTCTGTAAAGCCATACTCAAAAGATATAAGTGAAGTGCAAAGAGCATTCTATAAATCAACCAAGGACTATCTCATACCAGCATGGTGCGTAAAAGAAAAATGAAAACTAAATGCAAAATCTGCTCCAAGATTGCACATATTGCATGAACGAAATGAATCTGAAAACATACCGATACTTGTTGAAGAAAGGGGGGATGCCTTCCGGGGCATCCCCAAGCTTAGACGCTTGAGTATCCTTGAATATTTACTTGGGGTGCCTCGGGCATCCCCAAGCTTGAGCTCTTGCCTCGCTTCCTTCTTCTCACATCGAGACCTCCTCGATCATCGAACACTTCATCGACACAAAACTTCAACAGAAAACTCAGTAAGATCCGTTAGTATAATAAAGCAAATCACTACTCTAAGTACTGTTCCAAACCAATTCATATTTTGTTTTTGCATTGTGTCTACTGTAATATAACTTTTTCATGGCTTAATCCACTGATATAAATTGATAGTTTCATCAAAACAAGCAAACTATGCATCAAAAACAGAATCTGTCTAAAACAGAACTGTCTGTAATAATATGAACATTCACCATACTTCTGATACTTGCAAAATTCTACCAAAATTAGGCAAAATAAAAAAAATTGTACAGCAAGACAGTGCAAAAAGAATCAGATCCATTTGACGTTGCAGTAAAAAATGTAAAATCATGCACTACAGCCAAAGTTTCTGTCCTGCACCGTACAAACCAACAAGCATTGTAAACATCCTAAAGGCAAACCTTGGCACATTATTTTTTATAATAAAATGGAATTGTACAAGGGGATAATTATTTTTATTGAAAAGTTTCTGTAATCAATTTTCACAAAGTTTTCCGTGAGCATGAACAAAGTTCAAGGCTAGCTCCCACTTCAACAATGCTCGTCTTTCTCACTTTCACTTTTCATTTCAAAAAAGTTTTGGGTTCCCCTCTTTACTTTTGTTGTTTTTAAACTATATGAAAGCACTCAATAGAAATAAATGACTCTCTAAAACTTTCGGGTTGTCTCCCTGGCAGCGCTTTCTTTAAAGCCATTAAGCTCGGCATATAGTGCTCAAGTAGTGAATCCACCCGGTTCCCAAGGTATATCAAAGCCAATTTGAATCAACAATATCACTTCAATATATGAATTTGATCCCATAAGAATTTCCCTTTTTGAGTCAAGTGATAATCCCTAAAGTATTCACGTTGATCCAATGTTACTCCCATAACATAATTGAATGGGGTTTTCTTAGGATTATCAAAGTAGTAGATAATATCTTTCACATAACTAGCATCGAGGGTTTTAGGAGGTTCCCCATCTCCATGAGTAGCAAGTACACCTAATTTTTTTGGTATTTCGTGTTCCATATCCATAACTAAAGATAAAGAACAACTAATAACAGCAAATAAAAATTACTTAGTGATAAAGCATACAAGCACACACGAGAATATTCACCCCACGCTATTGCTCCCCAGCAACGGCACCAGAAAAAGGTCTTGATAACCCACAAGTATAGGGGATCGCAACAGTTTTCGATAAGTAAGAGTGTCGAACCCAACGAGGAGATAAAGGTAGACCAAATATTCCCTCAAGTTCTATCGACCACTGTCGGTGTTAAAACCGGCGGATCTCGGGTAGGGGGTCCCGATCTGTGCGTCAAGGTCGGATGGTAACAGGAGACAAGGGACACTTTATTTTACCCAGGTTCGGGCCCTCTCGATGGAGGTAAAACCCTACTCCTGCTAGATTAATATTGATGATATGGGTAGTACAAGAGTAGATCTACCACGAGACCAAGGAGGCTAAACCCTAGAAGCTAGCCTATGGGTATGATGATTATGATGTGTTCGTCCTACGGACTACAACCCTCCGATTTATATAGGCACCGGATAGGGTTAGGGTTACACAGAGTCGGTTACATTGGTAGGAGATCTTGAATATCCGCACGCCTAGCTTGCCTTCCACGCCAAGGAAAGAACCTTCCGGACACGGGACGAAGTCTTCAATCTTGTATCTTCATAGTCCTGGAGTCCGGCTGAAGATATAGTTCGGCTATCCGAACACCCCCTAATCCAGGACTCCCTCGGTAGCCCCTGAACCAGGCTTCAATGACGACGAGTCCGGCGCGCAAATTGTCTTCGGCATTGCAAGGAGGGTTCCTCCTCCAAATTCTTCAAGAAGATAATAAACACCAAAAAATAGTGTCCAGCTCTGCAAAACAAGTTTCCACGTATTGCCATATAGAGAATAGTACAAACACAAATCAAATCTGCTGACGTATTCCGCAGTGCATCATAACACTGCGACCAAGCCTTCTGTATGGATTATTTTTTGTTGTTCCACCGCAGCACTTTCGACGAGGCGGTTTCCTTGGCACGTCTTGTCGAAGCAGAGATCGTGTGCCCCTTTTAACGGGATTCTCATTAATGCGGACGTGGGTAACCCAACTGCGCCATTTACCACGGCGTGTGAGCGGCAAGCGAGTTTTATTAGGTAGGTGGGGATGCATAACGGCATCAGCCTATATAAGGGGATAAAGATCCACCTCTTTCACCTACGCCTTCTTCCTCCTTTGCCCATCCATCTCCTGCGCACTCAAGCTCCAACGCCCAAGTTCGCTCTTTCTTCCCCAACCTGCTCCAGCGATGTCCGGAGTGGGTGGCAAGTGGATGGCTTCCTCCGTTACGGAGGGTCGAATTAAAAAGCTTAGGAAGGCCGGATATCTGTCCAAGGACATCCCGCACCGGCTTCCCGAGGCGGGGCAGCTTCTTCCCACCCCAAGGCCCCATGAGAGGGTAGTTTTCCTCCCCCATTTCCTCCGCGGACTGGGTTTTCCACTTCACCCTTTTGTCCGGGGGCTCATGTTCTACTACGGCCTGGACTTCCACGATCTGGCACCGAACTTTATCCTCAATATCTCGGCGTTTATCATCGTGTGTGAGGCCTTTCTCCGCATCCGCCCCCACTTCGGCCTCTGGCTCCAGACCTTCAACGTCAAGCCCAAGGTGGTGTCCGGCACCTAGGCGGAGTGCGGAGGTGCTATGGCCGGCAAAATGGCCAACGCACTCTGGTTCGATGGCTCCTTTGTGGAGTCCTTAAAGGGGTGGCAGGCAGGGTGGTTTTACATCACCGAGCCACGCGACTCGAAATGGGTCGCGGCCCCTGAGTTCCGATCCGGACCCCCCACGCGGCTCATGTCCTGGAAAGAGACGGGCCTATCGTGGGGCAACGAAGAAGAAGTGACCGGACTGCAAACTTGCATCCGGTCCCTGATGAACAAGCCCATCCGGCATGTCAACATCATCCAGGTCATGTTCGTTTGCCGGATCCTCCCGTGCCAAGAATGGGAGTTCACTTTGTGGGAATTCGACCCGGCGCAACACCAAACCCTCAATAGGCTCTTCGACACGACGTATGAAGACGTCTGGAAGGTGCTAACCAAAGGCGCCGAGCGCCCCACATCCGCTTCCGAGGACCGCGGATACAGCTCGCAGCGCAACGCTGGCGAGGTAGGCTATTTATACCTTTCACAGGTTCGTTAAGCTTTTCTACATAGATTAGCTCTATGTGGGATCTAAAAACTCCCTTTGACTTTGACAGGAGTGGCTGGAGATAGCCGGCTCAATCAACTGTCCGGCTCCTCTGCTCGAAGACCCAGCCCCAGCTCTCTTGGAGAAGATGCTGGCTCCGGCGCCCTATGTGTTGCCGGAGAAGAAGGTCAAGAAGAAGAAGACCACCGGGACTCGAAAGAGTGCCCGCAATGTGGTGGTGTCGAGCTCGTCATCTGGCGAGTCTGCGACGCCCTCCTCTCGTGAAAACGAGGAGGAGGAACAAGGAAGCTCTCCCCCTCCAGCGAGGGGAGCGAAAAAGAAGAAGGCCGCCCCAACAGGGGAGGCCGAGGGGTCGAGGAAAAGGAAGACCCCTCCGCCGGACTGCTCCCCCAACGCCGAAGAGGGCGGAAAGGAGTGGCCGGACAGAACCAAGCGTCCGGCGACATCGTAAGTATTCACATACCAGAATGACTCATAGTATCTTCAAGTGCGCAGCTTACCCTAATGTTGAATGCTATTTGCGCAGCTCGCCCCGAGCCACACTCGATGATTCATCGAGCGGCTCCCTGGATTCGTTGGACATGAACTCTGCCCCGCCCACAGTCTCCCCCAGCGGGGCGGACGACGCCGAAGCGGCGTCCCGCCGACCAGGGCAGGAGGAGGTGGTCCTGGAGGAGCCGCAAGGCAATCCTCAGGACCCCAGGAGTAAAGGGGATGAAACCCCACAGGGCTCCCAGTCCGGCTTTGTGCCGGACACCACGCCGGACTCAACCGTCCTGGCTCGCGGTGGGCGAACTCCTTCCAAGAGGACTAAGCCGTCTGAGCCGGCGACCTCTGTCCAACCAAAGGCGCCGGACAGTCTGTTGGAGTCGCTTGAAGGCGCCACCATCGACGAGGAGCACCGTACTGTTATGTGTGCGGTGGTCCAAAGGGTTCAGTCCGCCAAGAGCGGACTGAATGAAGCTTGCGCTAGCCTTCTAACAAGCTTCCAGGTAAGCAAAAAATATGCTAAATTCATTACCGCATAGACAGTAGCCCCTGATGCACTGTTCGGTGTTCGGAAAGAAAAGCCGAATAGAGGATCCAACAATTTTCGCAGGAGTCTAATAAAAAGTCTAATATGCGTATGCAGGCTTCCCTACTATCCACCGCCGCACTGATTGCGCAGGTGGAAGTCCTGAAAAAGGACCTCGAGCGATCCGAGCAAGAGCTCGGCCTTGCCAAAAGGCAGCTCGTGGAAAAGGAAGGTAAGAAATACCCCTTAGAAGAAAGAAAAAGAGAAAAAAGGGTGCCTATAGAGAGGCTTCATTGCAAAAAGAAATAACAGGATTGTACTGCTTATTGTAGGGGCCACAACCGAGGTGGCAACCCTGAAGCAGGCGCTGGCTGAGGCCGAGAAGAAAGCGGCCGAGGAGCGCGCCGAGCGAGAAAAGCTTGGGGTCCAAGTCGGCGAGGTGCAGCAAGAGCTGCAAGCTCTCATGAAGAAACATGAGGGTTTGGAGCTTGAGGCAAAAACGCAAGCATCCGAGCTCGCGTCGGCTGTTGAGACCACCAAGAATGCCAAGGCCGAAGCCCAAAAGGCCCTCCAAGAGTTGGAGGATGTGAAATAGATAGCAGCGGGTAAGGCATTCTTAATGCAAAGTAGGAATATAAAGGTGAAATACCTATTACTTACCCGAATCCGGAGTTCTCCAGGGGCGTTCTTCGATCTTCCCCGCAGCGCATCCGCCGCCGCCGCATTCTACCGAGCTGAAGAGGACAGCTCGACGGAGAGTGTGTTCTGGTCTCAATATTCTGAGGCCGGACACCCTGTGCCCTTAAGCGATCAGCTGAAGCAGCTGGCCGAGATCCACAAGGCGGCCGAACAGGCCATGAAGGGCTTACTAGTTCGGCTGTGGTCTGGAGAGGCCCTGCCTGGGAGCTACTTCGGGCTGGTGCGGCGGCTGGTGGAGGCCTGTCCATGGCCTTAGGTCATCAAGCGCTCCGTCTGCATAGAAGGTGCCCGGAGGGCCCTTGCCCGTGTAAGGGTACACTGGGGCAAGCTGGACGGAGAGAAGCTGGTGAAGGACGGGCCACCGCAGGGGAAGGAGCATCGCAAGCCCGAGAACTACTACAAGGAAGTTCTCGCTGGAGCTCGCCTTGTCGCGGATGAGTGTGCCAAATATGAAATATTTCAATGAACTCGCTCGTTTGTATCCTGTGCGCTGAAAACTTGTTCATATGCGCTTAAGCAATGCTTTCTGAATTTAAAATATTATTTTTTGTGCGGCCGTTTATCAATAACTGAGAGATGGCGAGTCGTCGGCTTCTGCCCCCGTGCAACAAGTGTTGGGGTGTTCGGGATAAACCTGAGGGTTCTTGTTCCCATAGTTGGGTCCTTCGAGGGAGGCGCTCAGCACAGCGAACCAGGCAATCGGACTATAATGCTTGAACACTCTCACTTAGCCATAGAACGTTATAATTCTAAATTTCGGCGAAGCCCCTAGTTCGGAAGGCTGAATTCGGGGCACTATCCACGCCTTTAGCCGGACTTAACCAGCTCTCCGCTCGAAGCGGCATAAGCCTTTAGGGACTCGAAAAACCTCTCGAACAGCGACCGGTCTCGCGCCTTATCATGACAGTCTGTTTTATCTTTCTCCACTGATGTGCTCACCCACATGATCTGGGGCACAATCGCAGTGGTTCTCCTAGTGCTACCTTAGCCGATAGAGCGGAACGTAAGGCACCAAAACATAGGAGCCGGGCAAACCCAACATATGACCAAAATCATGACTCGGAGCCAATGCATATAATGCTATAAGTTCGGGGTGCCGCACTTGTGAAAGTGGACGGACTTCTCACACCAGATAGAAGGGTAATAAGGCCCCTGGCGTGGTTTGCCGTACCATGGTGTACGGGTGCGATCATGTTATTTGAGTAAACATATGTATATTAAAAGAATATAATGCAAAAAATAGACGAAAAGCTATGCATTATTTATGAGGAGGCTGTTTATTCAAGCCGAACGATACAAGTAGTGCGAAAAAAATTTAGACTATTTAACATGTCCTGACCAGGCGCAGGCCGCGGAATTTAGAAACAGATATATCGCTCGAAATAGAGACCACCTGAGAGTTCCATGATGCGGCGTTGTTTTGTCTGCTTTCCTGGGTCCTGTATCGTCTGTGCGGCAGCGAGGCCGAACACTGTATCCAGAGTATGGAGTCCTGAAAGAAAAGAAGAACCCGGCAGCCCCTAGTACGTTTGATGCCGTATTGTTGGCATGCCGTTTTATCTGCCCCTTCCCCTATGCCCATGGAATTGTAAGGGCGTAATTGTGTACTCGAGGTACTAGCTCCGCTATGTAGCGATGGCTGGGGTTGGGGCCGTATTGCTACCCGTGCTCTGAACGCGCCAGTCGGTCTTGCTGCGGGTTACTCCGGGCGCGTTTTGCTTTGTCCTGCATTGTAGCGGCCGGACTCGAGAGCTGCCTTAACAGGCTGCTTTGTACCTCTGCTGGGAGGGCCGCCGTGTGTTCTTCCGTACGGATGGAGCGTTCGGTGTTTCCGCTGACCGTGATTACACCTCGAGGGCCTGGCATCTTGAGCTTGAGATATGCGTAGTGCGGTACCGCTTTGAATTTAGCGAATGCGGTTCGTCCAAGTAGAGCATGATAGCCACTGCGGAACGGAACTATGTCGAAGATTAACTCTTCGCTTCGGAAGTTGTCCGGAGATCCGAAGACCACATCAAGTGTTATGGAGCCTATGCAATTGGCCTCTACACCTGGGATGACGCCTTTAAAGGTCGTCCTTGTGGGCTTGATCCTTGATGGATCTATGCCCATTTTCCGCACTGTATCCTGGTAGAGCAGGTTCAGGCTACTGCCGCTGTCCATGAGGACTCTTGTAAGGTGAAATCCGTCAACGATTGGGTCAAGAACCAATGCGGCGAAACCGCCGTGACGGATGCTAGTGGGGTGGTCCCTTTGATCGAAGGTGATCGGGCAAGAGGACCATGGGTTGAACTTTGGGGCGACTGGCTCCATAGCGTACACGTCCCGTAGCGCACGCTTCCTCTCCCGCTTGGGGATATGAGTCGCGTATATCATGTTCACCATCCGCACTTGTGGGGGAAACCCCTTCTGTCCGTTGTTGTTCGGCGGCCTGGGCTCCTCTTCGTCATCGCTGTCTAGCCCCTTGTTTTTGTGGTCGGCTCTTAACTTGCCTGCCTGCTTGAACACCCAACAATTCCTGTTGGTGTGATTGGCTGGCCTTTCGGGGGTGCCGTGAATCTGGCACGAGCGGTCGAGTATTCGGTCCAAACTGGACGGGCCCTGGGTATTCTTTTTGAATGGCTTTTTCCGCTGACCGGATTTATGGCCTCTGAATCCGGCGTTTACTGCCGTATCTTCATTGCTGTTGCTGCTGACGCGGCGTTTCTGTTTATTCCGTCGCGACCTGCCACTTTTGTCCTTGGTATCTAAATTACCTTGCTTCTTCGATAAGTTGTTGCTGCGAGCTAGCCAGCTATCTTCGCCCGCGCAAAAGCGGGTCATGAGTGTCGTGAGGGCTGCCATGGATTTCTGCTTTTCCTGTCCCAGGTGCCGGGCAAGCCACTCGTCACGGATGTTATGCTTGAAGGCTGCTAAGGCCTCTGCATCCGGACAATCGACTATTTGATTTTTCTTTGTTAGTAACCGTGTCCAGAATTGCCTGGCCGATTCTTCTGGCTGCTGGGTTATGTGGCTTAGGTCGTCGGCGTCCGGTGGCCGTACGTAGGTCCCCTGGAAGTTGTCGAGGAATGCGGCCTCCAGGTCCTCCCAAGAGCCGATCGAATCTGTGGGGAGGCTGTTAAGCCAGTTCCGGGCTGGTCCCTTAAGCTTAAGGGGTAAATATTTGATGGCGTGCAAATCATCGCCACGTGCCATGTGGATGTGGAGGAGATAGTCCTCAATCCATACTGCCGGATCTGTCGTACCATCGTACGACTCGATGTTGACGGGTTTAAAACCCTCTGGGATTCTATGATCCATTACTTTGTCTGTGAAGCATAGTGGGTGTGCGGCGCCCCTGTACTGGGCTATGTCTCGACGCAGTTCGGAGGAGCTGTGCCTGTTGTGTTCGGCCCGGCCGGATTTATTGTGTCCGGAGTGAAAACTATCACGTGCCGTCGGGCGTCCGCGCGATCCATAGATCGATCTTGTTTGCCTTGCTTTGTCCTCCAGGACGTCTCGCAGGTCTGGTTCGTGTTCCCGGGCCTTGGTAAAACGGCTGCGGGGCATGGCTTGTTTGGATGTTTGACAGGCTTCTCTGTCGCGGCCGCGAGGTGGCCGATCTGCCATGTCTTGGGCTTCCTCCTCTGATTGGGATAGCGGCCTGCGCTTAGGATAGTTTTTGGAGGGGCGTCCGAGCTCGTGCTCTTCGGCCGCAAGGGCTTCAGTCCATCTGTCAGCTAGCAAATCTTGATCAGCTCTAAGTTGTTGCTGCTTTTTCTTTAGGCTCTTCGCCGTGGCCAAAAGCCTGCGTTGAAAGCGTTTTTGTTCGGCGGGGTCTGATGGGACGATGAATTCATCGTCGCCGAGGCTTGCCTCGGCTTCGGAGGGAGGCTTGTAGTTATCGTCCTCGACCTCTCGCTCTGCCGCTCTCTCATGAGGGCGGTCTTCTCCATCTTCCTGTGCCGAATCCTGCTGGTTTTGGTGTTCTTCGGCGCTATCCGAGGTAGTATTATCTCCCGTGTCGGAATCACCGTTTCTGCTGTGGCGGGATTTGGAGCGGCGCCGCTGACGTCGGCGTTTTGGAGGCTTTTTCGAAGTGCCATCTTCCGCTGTTCCATCGCCATCTCCATCTTTTGGATCATCCACCATGTATATGTCGTATGACGAGGTGGTGGTCCAGCGCCCTACAGGTGCTGGTTCTTGCTCGTCTCCTCCTTCGTCATCCATACCGTCGAAGTCTTTGGAGCCGAAGTCGAGCATGTCGGATATATCGTCGACAGTGGCTATTAAGTGGGCGGTGGGTGGGCTTTGAATTTCTTCGTCGTCCGAATCCCAACCTCGCAGGCCATAGTTCGGCCCGGGCTCTCCTGAAAAAGAGAGAGACTTGAGAGAATTCAGAATATCACCAAAAGGTGAATACTGAAAGATGTCCGCGGCGGTGAACTCCATTACAGGTGCCCAATCTGATTCGATCGGCGGGGGCACGGACGACCCGAAGTTCAGAGAAGAGTCCGGCTCCTTGGAGTCACAGGCCGTGCGGAGCGCGGGGCTCGCGTTCGGCTCAATGGCCTTTAAGATCGCAGCCCCCGAGGTGACGTCCAACCGTTCATCTTCAAAGAACGCAGCGGGCTCCGAATCGGGGATCGGGGCCGGAGCGTATGCGGCCTCCAGGACACTGTTCGGAGGCAAAGCTATATCATGCCCCTCGAGATAGTGTGGCGCGCTTGGCTGTGGCTTGAATCCGTCGAAGATCAAGTCTCCGCGGATATCTACCGTGTAGTTTAGTCTTCCAAACCTGACTTGATGGCCAGGGGCGTAGCTCTCGATCTGCTCCAGATGACCAAGCGAGTTGGCCCGCAGAGCGAAGCCGCCGAAGACGAAGATCTGTCCGGGGAGAAAAGTCTCACCCTGGACCTCATCGTTGTTGATGATCAAAGGAGCCATCGGGCCTAAAGGTGATGACACAGAGGAACTCTCAATGAAAGCACCAATGTCGGTGTCAAAACCGGCGGATCTCGGGTAGGGGGTCCCGATCTGTGCGTCAAGGTCGGATGGTAACAGGAGACAAAGGACACTTTATTTTACCCAGGTTCGGGCCCTCTCGATGGAGGTAAAACCCTACTCCTGCTACATTAATATTGATGATATGGGTAGTACAAGAGTAGATCTACCACGAGATCAAGGAGGCTAAACCCTAGAAGCTAGCCTATGGGTATGATGATTATGATGTGTTCGTCCTACGGACTACAACCCTCCGGTTTATATAGGCACCGGATAGGGTTAGGGTTACACAGAGTCGGTTACATTGGTAGGAGATCTTGAATATCCGCACGCCTAGCTTTCCTTCCACGCCAAGGAAAGAACCTTCCGGACATGGGACGAAGTCTTCAATCTTGTATCTTCATAGTCCTGGAGTCCGGCTGAAGATATAGTTCGGCTATCCGAACACCCCCTAATCTAGGACTCCCTCAACCACCGATACAACTCTACGCATGCTTGACGTTCGCTTTACCTAGAACAAGTATGAAAGTGGAAGTACTTTGTAGGTTCTTTTGGATAGGTTTGCAAGATAATAAAGAGCGAGTAAATAAAAAGCTAGGGGCTGCGTAGATAAAGACACAAATAAATTAGTTTTAGTAGAGAGCTTTTTGTTACGAGAAATTTATTTGTCCCTAGGCAATCGATAACTAGACCGGTAATCATTATTGCAATTTTATTTGAGGGAGAGGCATAAGCTAACATACTTTCTCTACTTGGATCATATGCACTTATGATTGGAACTCTAGCAAGCATCCGCAACTACTAAAGATCATTAAGGTAAAACCCAACCATAGCATTAAAGTATCAAGTCACCTTTATCCCATACGCAAACAACCTAATTACTCGAGTTTGTGCTTCTGTCACTCACGCCACCCACCATAAGCAAATTATAAACATATTGCAAACCCTACAGCGGGGATCCCTCACGCTTGTGCGACACGGAGAGCACCATAGGACATCACCAATAATAAAACATGCAACTCAAACCAATCTTGATCATCAAATAACCCATAGGACAAAACGGATCTACTCAAACATCATAGGTTATCCATACATCATTGGGAAATAATATATAGCGTTGAGCACCATGTTTAAGTAGAGATTACAGCGGGTAAGAGAGAGGTTACACCGCTGCATAGAGGGGGAAGAGTTGGTGATGACGGCGGTGAAGTTGTTGGTGAAGATTGCGGTGATGATGATTGTCGGCGTTATAGGAACGGGGGTCCCCAGACTTGCCTGCCTGCGGCCTACGGCGTGGCTCGAGTGGGGGCCCAGCGTGGCCCATCTTCATTAGCTCAAGCTCAAGACCCTCGCGAGGGGCCAAGCCTCGCGGGGCGGATGACAGGAAGCTTCCTCAGAGACAACCTCATCAGGCAGGCTCGTGAGGAGGTGGAGAGATCAAGGCAGAGGTACCTCGCGAGGAGCCCGTGACGCAAGCCATGACGATCGAGACCAAGCGGGCGCCAGGTGGGCACCGGCCTACGCAGTTTCCTTATTTCCCCTTCGGTGCAAAGGGGGCAATCACAGGCCAAGGCATCGGGCAAAGGTTACCATTCCGGTGCAACGAGACCAAGACCAGTAGAGCGGCAGGACGGAGGTCACCATGGAGCCCAAGACAGCGTCATCACCAGTGCTTTTGGCAGCCGAAGACCACCTATGGTCAGGATAACTTGTACTAGATGTTCCCCTTCAAAATGGTCAATTGTTGGCGCCCTTCCCGCTCATTATTTGGGAAGAGGCCCAGGGCCTCTATAAATAAAGCTAGCCACCACAAAGTAGAGAGAGGACCAGATCGAACCAGATCGGAGGGAAAACCCAGACCAAGTAGAACACTCCGCACCAGCTCAAGGACACCTCTCGCGAGTCTGTTCTTCCCCTGTACTGTTCATCATCAGCCCCTGAGGCAATCAAAACACCACAAACTGGAGTAGGGTATTACACCACGACGGTGGCCCGAACCAGTATAAATCTCGTGTCCCTTGTGTCGTTCGTTGTTTTCCTGCTTAGATCACACGAGGAGATCGGATGTAGATCGGTAGGGGAGAGACCTCCGCGCGCACCCTAGAGTTCGAACCATAAGGGTCTGCCGGAACCCGAAATCCAACATTTGGCGCGCCAGGTAGGGGTGCGCCGGAATCTTTCTTCCGCTGTTCGCGTGTGATCTTCCGTCGTGTCCATGGCTGACGCTCGACGGGCTCGCGCCGAGCGTCGGGCTGCTCTCGTCACCCGCGTCGCCCAGACGGCACCCGTCGGTGGACCCCCCGTCGTTCCCCGTCGCCTGCCGCCAACGCCACCACTGGCCCGGCGGGGAACGAGCAGCAGGCCTCGTCCCAGCATCCTTCGGTGCGGCGGGATGGCTGCACCACCACCCCGTCTCTGGATCTGGCTTGTTCGTCGTCTCACGCCCCTCGCGCTGCCACGGACGCGCATGCCGCGCTGCCCCTGGCAAGAGACCTCCTGCACTACCGCCCCGTCGACGACCTCTACGAGGATTGGCTCGCCCGCATCACCGAGCTTGTCAGCGCCGCAGGGGGATCCCCCTTGCCATCCCTCTCGCTGCCTCGCCCTCCGTTCCGCGTGGGGGGCGAGGATCGGGAGGCGCCTCCGCCACCTCCTCCCCAAGAAGGTGCCCTGGCTCCAAGGCACGCAGCCCCAGGGCGAGACCCTCCACGTCAGGCGCCAGCACAGCAAGAAAGGAGCTGCCAGGAGATCTCTAGTCCCTAAGAAGGTGCTCGCACGCTCCCCGCGCCGGCGCGCCAAGATCGCGTCCCTGCGCTTACGCGCCAAGGCCCCGCGCTGCTCCAAGCGGCGGCGCGTGGTGATCCCCAGGAGCAGGCCCAGCACCAGCAGTGGGCGCCGGTGGCCACAGCAGGCTGCCGCGGATTCACTCCCGAGCTACGCGGCGTCACATGGCCAGGCAAGTTCAAGCCTTACCTTCCCCCTCGCTACGACGGCACGGCGGTTCCCGCGGAGTTCCTACAGCTCTACGAGCTGGGCATCGAAGCCGCCAACGGAGACAAAAAGGTTTCCCATGGCGAACTGGTTTCCCATGGCGCTCAAGGATGGCGCCCGCACCTGGCTCCTGAACCTGGCTCCCAGCACGATCTCCTCCTGGGACGAGATGCGCACCCGCTTCATCGCCAACTTCCAGGCACTCGCGACCGGCCCCCGGACGTGAGCGACCTGCGCCGGATCAACCAGCAGCCAGGGGAAACCCTGCAGAAATACATCCAAACAGCGCTCGCCTCAAGATCCCCAGGGTGACTGAAGAAGCCATCATCTCGGCCTTCTCCGGTGGAGTGCGCGACATCAAGATGAAGGAGGAGCTAGCAATCCACGAAGACCTGTGCACATCCCTGGAGCTGTTCAACTTGGCGACCAAGTGCGCTAGGGCTGAGGAAGGACGCCTCTTCATCCTCGAGCTCCCTGCAGCCGACCCAGAAGAGAAGAAGCTCAAGGCCAAGGACGTGAAGAGCAAGGGGGCTGTTGTGCTTGCAGTGGAACCAGACACCAAGCGAGGCAGGGATCAGCCTGAGTCATCCAAGGGCAGCCGATACTGAGTGTACCACGACCTCCACACCCACAACACCAACAAATGTCAAGAGCTCAGGGCTGTGTGAGATGGGCGAATCGGCCGACGCCCCGAACGCAACGACAAGGGCTATGGCCGAGGAGGAGGAAGAGGTGGAGGACGATGGGAAGACCGTGGCCCTCGCCAAGGGTGGCGCGACCGACCTCGCAAGGATCGCTGGCAGGACCAGCCTCGTGCGCGAGGTTGGAGAGATCAGCCTCGTGAGGATCGCCCACACGTCAACGCAGGCCTTCCTCCTCTGCCGCCACCGCCAAGGAGGAACGAAGACCAACATCAGGACAAGGGGGCTGGGGGCTTCCAGGAGCCACGCGCAATCGCTTGCATCCTGGGTGGTGCCCAAGCCCCAGCATCACAGTGCATCTTCAAGCAGTTTGCTCGCGAGGTGAATGCAGTTCTCCCCAAGCTTGAGGCCACGCGCCCTCTCAGGTGGTCTGCGTGCGCTATCACGTTCAGCTCGGCGGATCAGCTCAAGTGTGTGGCAACGGCCGGAGTCCTCCCGATGCTTTGCTCCCCAGTCATCCGCACTGTGCAGGTCACCAGGACCCTCATTGATGGCGGAGCAGGACTCAACGTCCTGTTCGTCGAGACATTCGACAATCTCCAAGTGTCGTACGATCAGCTTCAGCCGACCAAGCCTTTCTCAGGAGTCATTGATGGTTCCACTGTCCCAATAGGGCAGGTTCGCCTCCCAGTCACCTTCGGGCAGCGCAACAACTACCGCACCGAGCTCATCGACTTCGACGTCTCCCACATTCGCCTGTCGTACAATGCCATCCTTAGGTACCCAGCCCTAGCCAAGTTCATGGCAGTGACTCACCATGGCTACAATGTCCTCAAGATGCCAGGAAGCGGTGGAGTCATCACCGTACCCTGTGAAGAAAGGGGCGTAGTGTGTTCACTTGAGCGCGCTTTCCAAGCCGCAGCAATCGAAGACCCAGATCACAGGAGCGGAAGACTTCCCGAGGCGACCCTTAAGAAGAAGAAGACTTCGCCTGGCCCAAGCCAAAAGGAGGCAGGCGCCTCCGGAGGTGTTGCATCAGGATTTGCGCCCGATCAGGGAGCGCCACCCTCTCTCGCATAGGAAGGCGCGCCCGGCGCCCTCCTCAGGCAGGGCTCGGGGGCTCTTTCTTGGAGAGCCACCGACTTTTCCAAGGTCGCGAGGGAGGCGCTCAGGCACCACTTGGAGGGGTGCTTCTAGGCACGTTTTCCTTAGGAAGGTACAAGGCAAGAAAGACCAAACCCTCAGGAGTTCATCACAAGAAACACCCAGGAGTTACAGGAGTCGAGAATCATGCGCGGCAGCCGCCGCTCGCCCGCCGTAACCCCACATCCAGGCGAGGATGGTGGGTTGTGCGTTGCATCGACGTGCTAGGGCTCAACCGAGACGCGTCCCAGGAGCGCCTCTGGCCTTCGCGTGAGGGGCGCTGCGAGGGACCACCTCACAACTACGTTCGCATGCCTTTCGGCCTGCCGAACGCGGTTGCCGCTCATCAACGCCTGCTGAGGAGCGTTTTGGAGGCTCGGGAGGTCAGCCATTGTGCGGTCCTGGCGGAGATGGAGATGGCCCTCGAAGACCCACCTATGCCCCCGGAGCCTCCCGAGGCTCCTGGGCCTAGGTGCTCATGAGGACCGACGCCCTCACCGTGCATCGCCCGCTTCTTCAGCATCGCTTCGTCTTCAACGGCATCAGGTGACATCTTTCCAAGTTCCATTTTTAGCTGGGAGCGCCCACAGGGCCGCATCATTCGCAGGCCGCGTGGGTCCGTCCCCGCAACATGTATCCGTTTTGCTTATGCTCTTTACCTACCTTGTTGGGGGCACCCCTCGGACTGCATCATCCCCAAGCTACTCGGGCCTGACCCAGCGGCGTTTGCTTTTCCTGCATCTACCTGAAATGAATTTACTCTTTCATGCTTAATCTGGTTACCATGATTGTCACCTACTGCTTATCGCGGACTTCCCCGCTCTCATGCAAAGTGCTTGCACGTTAAAAGGGGGGTACCTGAGCATCGCGACTCACGGGCTCCAACTGGTTTTCCAGCCCTCACCCCCTGGCCTTGACCCACGGCATCGCGACCTGTCATACCAGCGGCGGCTGAGCTCGGTCGAGGGCCGGAACCTGAGGATGTAGAGCATTTGCATTCTAACCACCCTGCAGGAACACACCATTAATAAAGGCCCAGAGCCAGGCGCAACCCGCCTCGAGGTAGGGCCTCGTGAGTCCCGCGCTGGCTCACGAGTGCCCAGATACACCTCTCCTAGCCCTACCGTGCCGGCCACGCGTCAGGGCGGGGCTGTACACGCCCCGGGGGCTCCTCCCAGAGGGGAGCCCCCTCCGACGTACCAGTGGAAGCACAATGCTCCGCGCTGGCTGACGACACTACCGAGGAGCGGCTATGCCCGTACACATACGGAAGCGCTATGCTCCGCGCTGGTGATAAACAACTGAGGGCGGCCACGACCGTACCAACCTCAGGGAGCCCAGAGCTCAGTGTCCGGCACCGTCGCAACGCCTCCCCTCGGGAGCGCAGCGCGAGGGGGCTGGACACGGGGGCTATGCCTGGGCCTTGCTCGAGCGCATGCCACCTAGCCGGGTCCCTCGGACCTGGTCGTCACGCGCCCCTCCCCGAGCGGAGCCAAGGTATGAAAACCCGTTCGAACGTCAAGGGGGACTCCTGAGCATCACGAATCAGGAGCCTAACTTGCCACGTAGCCCCTCACTCCTTAGTCCCGTCCTGATTTCCGGTCGGGGCTAATGGCGGTTGAGGTATACGCGGGGCCGGGCCCTGCCGACGCAGAATGACAAATCCACTCCTTTGCTCCCCCCCTTCCCTATTTGTTGATCGCGCGTCAAGGGGGGCTCCTAAGCATCACGACTCAGGAACCTAACATGCCACGTAGCCCCTCACTCCTTAGTCCCGTCCTGGTTTCCGGTCGGGGCTAACGGCTGCTGAGGTATGCGCAGGGCCGGGCCCTGCCGACGTAGAGCGCAAGCAAGTAGGAGAGGAAAACGCAAGTTCCAGGAAATTCAAAGCAAATATTACAAGCCATAGATTGTTTCACGACGCCAAACACAAGTTTAAACGCCTCCGTGAGGCATGGTGCATGTTGCAGGAATAAAAACAGGACGGAAGCCGCGAAGGGCTCACTCTCCAGTGGCGCCGCCGCCTGTGGTGGAGTCACGCTGGGCGACTCCGCCTCCTGGGGCCGCGGAGCTGGCGGCACCGTGCCCGGGCAAGATGCTGAAGGCGCGGAACCTCCACAGCAAAGCCTCGGCTCGGCCTTTCATGGCCCCGGCGGCAGCGGCGGCAAGGTCGCCGCTCACGGGTTCCAGCAAGCTGTCGAAGTCAATGTTGGGGTCGCGCAGGTAGACGTGGCTGAGGACATGCGTCAGCGCCGCAGAAGACAGGGCACGCGCCTAAGCCTCGACCGTGGGGCCAAGGCCATCCACGACATCCTCAAGCGCACGGACCAGGAAGGGAAGCATCTTGGCGGGGCTGTCCTCCGCACCAGCCAATGGCTCCTCCAAGCCGCTCTCATAAAGCGTCTTCAGTGCGGCGCGAGCCTTCTTCTCCATCTTCGCGAAGGCCACCCGATCCTCCGCCAGGACCTTCGCCTTGGCGTATAGCTTGGTCCTCTCCGCCTTCAGCGACCACTCCGACGTCTTCAATCGGCCGAGGCGGTCATCAAGCTTGGCGTCCCGGTCCTTGACGGTAGCCTCCCGAGCCTTCATCTCCTTCTCCTTCTCCTGGCGGCCGTGGATCTCCTTGGCAAGCTCGTCGCGCAGGCCTTGCAGCTTGACCTCCAGCGCCTTGCAGCAGCTCTGGGCAGCCACATCGTCGCCCAGGGCAACATCACGAGCGGCCTTGGCTTGGCTGGCGGCCTGCTTCTCCCCATCGGAGGCCGACACAGCCTGGCCCAGCGCTGCTCGGACGAAGGCGGCAGAACGGGCCCAGCCAGAGGCTAGCTCTAGGCGCCCGACCACTAGGCGAGGGTCCGCGCTCAGAAGATCCTCCCGCAGCTGGCTCAGTTTGTTGGCGACCTAGTCCAGGATGGCGGCAGAGGGAACAGAAGAAGCAGGAACCAGCGGAGCGGGCGAAGAGGACAGCAGCGTGATCACGGCTTGGCAGGAAGGAACCCCCTGGGTTTTAGCTGCCCCGGTCGTAGCATTCGGCGCAGTCAACTCCAGGGTCAGCGGGGCCACGGGGGCTGACTCCTCGCCGAGGCGTCCCAGTCGGCCTCGTGAAGGCGATCGGGCAGGGGAGGCGTGAGCCTCGCCGTCTTCTTCCCCAGCGGATGAAGGTGCCACCCCGGCAGATGGACTCGCCCCAAGCAGGGCCGCAGAAGCCCCTCTCAACCTCTTTGCTGCAGGTGCCGACCTGGCAAAAGAATGCAGACGTCAAGCCTCGGTGGCAGAAACCAAGCAAAGCACGAATAGAGCACTTACTGGTCGTCGCTCGCGGACTCAAGCAGCTTCCGGCCAAACTTGAAGCCCGAGAGCCTGTAGCCGGGGTCAGCCTTGGGAGGCCCGGAAGCAGAGGGCACGTCAGGAGGGCTGGAGTTGGCCTCAGACCGCCCAGGGACCAGGGCAGACCCTGGGGGAACCAGCCCCGACCTGCCCTTCCTTGTGACCAAGGGAGATTCCTCCCCTCCTCGCCTGGCGACGGCCTCGTCGTCGTCCGGCATGGAGCGGAGGGCCTGGGACCTGCGTCGAGGGAAGGACTCCCCCGACTCCTCGCCGGTTGAGGGAGTCCTGGATTAGGGGGTGTTCGGATAGCCGAACTATATCTTCAGCCGGACTCCAGGACTATGAAGATACAAGATTGAAGACTTCGTCCCGTGTCCGGAAGGTTCTTTCCTTGGCGTGGAAGGCAAGCTAGGCGTGCGGATATTCAAGATCTCCTACCAATGTAACCGACTCTGTGTAACCCTAACCCTATCCGGTGCCTATATAAAACGGAGGGTTGTAGTCCGTAGGACGAACACATCATAGCCATCATCATACTCATAGGCTAGCTTCTAGGGTTTAGCCTCCTTGATCTCGTGGTAGATCTACTCTTGTACTACCCATATCATCAATATTAATCTAGCAGGAGTAGGGTTTTACCTCCATCGAGAGGGCCCGAACCTGGGTAAAATAAAGTGTCCCTTGTCTCCTGTTACCATCCGACCTTGACGCACAGATCGGGACCCCCTACCCGAGATCCGCCGGTTTTGACACCGACATTGGTGCTTTCATTGAGAGTTCCTCTGTGTCGTCGCCTCTAGGCCCGATGGCTCCTTTGATCATCAACCACGATGAGGTCCAGGGTGAGACTTTTCTCCCCGGACAGATCTTCATCTTCGGCGGCTTCGCTCTGCGGGCCAACTCGCTTGGCCATCTGGAGCAGATCGAAAGCCACGCCCCTGGCCATCGAGCCAGGTGGGGAAGCTTAAACTACACGGCAGATACCCTCGGAGACCTGATCTTCGACGGATTCAAGCCACAGCCAAGCGCGCCGCACTATCTCGAGGGGCATGATATAGCTCTGCCTCCGAACAGTGTCCTGGAGGCTGCATACACTCCGGCCCCGATCCTCGATTCGGAGCCCGCTGCGTTCTTTGAGGATGAACGGTTGGACGTCACCTCGGGGGCTGCGATCTTAAAAGCCATTGAGCCAAACGCAAGCCCCACACTCCGCATGGCACATGACTCCAAGGAGCCGGACTCTTCTCCGAACTCCGAACCTCCCGCGCCCCTGCCAATCGAATCAGATTGGGCGCCTGTAATGGAGTTCACCGCCGCGGACATCTTTCAGTATTCGCCTTTCGGTGATATTCTGAAATCTCTCAAGTCTCTCTCTTTTTCAGGAGAACCCAGGCCGAATTATGGCCTGCGAGGTTGGGATTCGGACGACGAAGAAATTCAAAGCCCACCCACCACCCACTTAATAGCCACTGTCGACGATTTAACCGACATGCTCGACTTCGGCTCCGAAGACTTCGACGGTATGGACGACGAAGACGGGGACGAACGGGAACCAGCGCCCATAGGGCACTAGACCTCCACCCCACTTAATGACGTATTCATGGTGGATACACCTGAAAAAACTCACAATGAGGAAGAAGGGGGCGAAAAGAAGGGTAAACCCTCTGAAAAGCACTCAAAGCGGCGACGTAAACGCCGAGCGAAGCCCCGCCTCGATCAAGACCCAGCCATAGAGCAGGACGAGCCGGCAGATGACGAACGCATCCCAGAACAGCCGTCCGAACAGGGTAACACGGGCAGAGAGGACGAACAGTCCTCCCCCGGTCATAATAGAACTCCGGACGATACCACGCCGGATAAAATCATGGAGCAGAAGAATCTCCAAGAAAGGCTCGTCGCCACAGCACGAAGCCTGAAGAAGCAGAGGCAAAAGCTAAAGACGGCGGAAGATGCACTCAAAACAAGATGGAGCAAAGTAATCAAGACCGCAAACAAATACGGCGGCAGCCGCCGCACCAAAAGCTATCCGAAGAGAAAGCTACTGCCCGAATTCGACCAGGAGGCCCTAGAGCCCCCAAACTCGAAAAACAAAAAGGCTACACGGTCGAATAAACGACCTCTCGGCCACTACAATACGGCAAACGGCGCCACACTCAATGCGGCATGCGACACAATCAAAGAATCGCATCATGGCCCAGCCAGGTCCATTTACGGGCCAAGAAAGCAAGCTCTCGCAAGCAATGCAAAAAATCCACCATCAGAATCCGGCACACCCAAATATAGGGGTGCCGCACACCCTCTATGTTTCACCGATGAGGTCCTGGAATATGAATTCGCAGAGGGATTTAAACCCGTTAACATAGAGGCGTACGATGGAACAACAGACCCGGGAGTCTGGATCGAGGATTATATCCTCCACATACATATGGCTAGAGGAGATGATCTCCACGCCATAAAATATTTACCCCTTAAGCTTAAAGGGCCAGCCCGGCACTGGCTTAAAAGCCTTCCCGAAAATACAATTGGAAGTTGGGAAGAGCTCGAGGACGCTTTCCGAGCAAATTTTCAAGGGACCTACGTCCGTCCCCCGGACACAGATGACCTCAGTCACATAACTCAGCAATCCGGAGAATCAGCTCGGCAGTTCTGGAACAGATTCCTCACTAAAAAGAATCAAATAGTGGATTGTCCGGACGCCGAAGCCCTAGCGGCTTTCAGGCACAATGTCCAAGACGAATGGCTCGCCAGACACCTCGGCCAGGAAAAGCCAAGAACAATGGCCGCACTCACAAGCCTCATGACCCGCTTTTGCGCAGGAGAGGACAGCTGGTTGGCACGATGCAGCCCTAGCGACCCAAGTACATCAGAAATCAGGGATGGAAACGGGAAACCACGGCGAAACAAGGACCTTCGCCGAATCAAAAGAAAAAGTCCGAAGAGCACGATAGTCAATGCCGGATTCAAAGGCTCACGGCAAAATCAGACAAAATCACCCCCTCAAGATAATAGGGAAGATCCGTCCAGTCTAAAGAGAATCATGGACAGGATATGTCAGATACACAGTACTCCTGGAAAGCCTGCTAATCATACCCACAGAGACTGTTGGGTTTTCAAACAATCCGGAAGGCTTAACGCCGAACACAAGGGGCTCGACACACCAAGTGAGGAAGAGGACGAACCCCAAAAGCAGAACACCAGGAAGCAAAAGAACTTCCCGCAAGAAGTCAAAACAGTGAACTCACTTCACATAACAAGGCATGAGGCACCCATAAAGGTCCACACATTCAAGCCTATCCCTCAGGAGTCTGGCCACTGGTCACTAAAGCCAATCATTTTTGATCAGCTAGATTATTCTCGCAATATCAAACACGCAGGCCGGACTGCCCTGATACTTAATCCAATAATAGACGGATTCCAGTTTACCAACGTCCTTATGGACGGTGGCAGTGGACTAAATCTGATATATCAGGATACAATTCACCGCATGGGCATAAACCCAGCACGAATCCGTCACAGTAAAACCTCCTTTCAAGGAGCAGCACCAGGCCCGGACACCCACTGTATGGGTTTTCTCCGGCTTGTGGTCATACTTGGCTCTGCCAATAACTTTCGTCGCGAAAAGCTTATCTTCCACATAGTCCCGTTTTCAAGTCGCTATCAAGCACTAATGGGACGCGGAGCTTTCGCTCGCTTTAACGCAATACCGCATTATGCATCCCTCACGCTAAAGATGCCCGGTCCTCGAGGCATCATCTCTTTAAAGGGAGCAAACTAAACTACATCTCCTCCAAACGGAGGATTGTGCGGCCGCTTAAACGGCCGCCCAACAAAATGGCCTCGCCAGCCAAAAGACTTTTTCGATGTAAGTCACAAAAGGCCGCGGACCCGGACTCAATGAGTTCGGCACAAGCCCATTTTCATTATAGGCTTGGTACGCCTCACCAGGGGCTGTACGCAGAGACAATAAAACTCGACCGTATCTATTTCTCACTTCACATTTTATTTATTATTCTTTTTTGATCCGCACGACCCATTTTTCAATTTAGTTCTTCCCTTTTACAGATGAACGTCGTACGGCGCCCGTCCAGGACACGGCACAGCGGAGACACAGGCGCAGGCGTGCAGTAGGGACCCGCCCCAAAGGATTCTTCTTAGATTAAGACCCTGCGTAAACCTTTTTTACTGTCTCTTGCTGCTATACATCCCCTGGTTTGCCTCACTATAACCATGGAGGAGACTGGCATTTTGGCATGTGGCCACGCCAGAATTCTTGCTCGTACCTAGACACAAGGGGCTTTTTTTCTTTTTCAAGGGTGTTGTTTCACACGCACCCACAAAGACCGAACACCTTAGGGAGTGTTCGGCGTCACGAGTTTTGGCACTATATGCATCAGCTCCGAGTCATGATTTTGGTCACATGTTGGGTTGCCCGGCTCCTGAGTTCGGCCACCTTACGTTCCGTTCTGTCGGCTAAGGTTGCACCAGGAGAACTACTGCGATTGTGCCCCGGTTCGGCCGGGTGAGCACCTCAGTAGAGAAAGCCGAAAACCGACTGTCATGATGTAGCGCGAGACTGGTCGCCACTCGATGACTTATAGGAATTTATCGAATTCCTCCGTTTTGACGAAGGGCCGCTTCCCGGTCAGGCACATACACGTCCCGAATTCGGGTAAACGCAGTCGCCATTAAAGGGCTACCTAAAGAGTCCCACTGTCAAGCTCCTATGGCTAAGTGAAAGTGTTAAAGCATTATAGTCCGGTTGCCTAGCCCGCGGCGCTATCACCTCCTTTGTAGGACCAAGACGTTGGGTTAAGTGTGAAAATGCGTTCTCCGCGCGCACCCCCGCACTATGTGCATGGGGGCTGAAGCCAACGACTGCAATCTTTCAGAATTTATATATTAAAACGGCCGCACAGGAGGTGTTATTAATACTTGAAGGCACAAGTCTAAATTACGCCATTACAATTTATAAAAATATTGATCTACGATTACATATGCTGTCATAAAACAGCATCTTTCGAACACTGCGTCTCTATTATACGAGCGCCCGCGAGGACTTCCTCAAAATAGTGCTCGGAAGGAATTCGGCTTTTATCCGAATCACGGGACGCAACAACGGTGGGCTCCATATCTGCCCAGTATGTCTTGACACGGGCAAGAGCCAGCCGCGCGCCCTCTGTGCAAGTGGACCTCTTTAGAGCTTCAATCCGAGGCACCACGTCAAGAAATTGTTGCACCAAACTGAAATAGCTTCTCAGCTTCGATCTCCCCGGACACAGGCGGTCCATGGCATACTTCATGGCGAGTCCGGACAACCTATTCAGCTCGGCCCATTGGGCCAGGCGATCATCCACTGATAGTGGACGCTCTAGATTAGTGAACTGCGACCAGAAGAGGTTTTCCACTTCATGATCTTTCTTATCTTGAAAGTACCTGGTCGCATCAGCGGCTCTAGCCGATAAATCCAGATAGGTGTCCTCCACGCTCCACGCAAGGTCCAACGGGGCGAACTTCGGATCACAGAATTTTCTCCGCAGCAGGAAGGGCTTTCCATCCGCAATTAGTCCGGCTTGACGCAGCTCTTCCCTTGACGCTCTCATACCAGAGCGGGCGTCCTTGGCGTCGGCGACGGCCTTCTCTAAATCCGTCTGCCGGGCTCGACCTTCCTCTTCAAGAAGTTTGCAACGGTCAGTAGCACTTTTCAACTTCACGGCTATATCAGCCATCTCCTCCTTGCTTCGGCAATGGGAAGCCTGTTCGGCTTTTAGCTCTTCACGGGCTCTTCCGGCAGCCGCATCGCTTTTTCTGGCTTGATCCTTTGCTTTGGCGAGCTCGGCCCTAAGTCCTTCTACGGCCACCGCACCATCTACATCAAGCATACACAAGGTAAGATATTGACATAAAGCTCCTCTTACTAACAATCGCCAAATAAACTCAATACCTTGAGCATCATCAAGCCGCTTGTTAACAAGCACGATGTCGGCTTCTGCCTCATCGAGTTGCTGTTTCATTTCGGCAAAATCTCGAGTCCGGCTCGACTCCGGACAACCTGCCACCTACATACAAAGGTGCCACTTAAAGGACCTGGGATTAAGATCCTCTGCGCGCCGCTAATCTTTGCGGCACACAGAGTCTCAGGGGCTACTATATATACAGGGCGCATGTTATTTTGCGCAATTAACACTAATGTTTGTTATTCAAAACGTACCTCAAGGCCCGCCAGTAAACTCTTGACGGCCTCGTTCAGCCCGCTTTCCGCGGATGAAATCTTTTCAATCACCGTGTGCATCAACACATGATGCTCCTCTGAAACAGAGGCTCGGCCCAGCAGAACCTTCAGCTCCTCCGACCGAACACCAGATGGTGCGGGACTCGTCCCATGGCCTTCTTCGGAGGCCGGACACGGAGAACCCCCGGGGGCCGCATGATCACCTTCTACCTCTGGCAGATTTGGAGAAATCCTCTGCGACGACACTTCGGCGTCGCCCGCCTTGCTAGGCGATGAAGGAGGAGGCGTTCCGCTCTGCATCATCTCCGGAAGAAGATCCCCCGATGACGAGCTCTGCCGAGAAGGGTCGAGGTCCGAACTACAAGGTAAGGTTTCGGTTAAAACTTCTCAGATATAAATTAAGGATTTCTCTTAAAAGAATGACTCTCTTTCTACTTACGGCTTGTTGGAGGGCTGCTCCTTTTGAGGATTTAGTTCGGCCGAGGGGCTCCCCGGCGTCGGGTCCTCTGACGCGGATTCTTTCCCCCGCTTTGGAGCTACGGCTCCCGGGTCGTCAGAGGTGGCCCTTTTCTTCCCCTTTGGCGAGGAGTTGTCGATTCCCCCCTTTGGGATGGCCCCTTTCGAAGAGGCCACGGTTTCCTTGTCCGCCCCTTCATTTTCTTCCAGAGGCGCCACTTCCAACATCCTGACTAGCACAGGATCTAGCCTGGTCTCGGGAAGGGGAGCCGGACACCGGACCAGCTTCGCCTTCGCTATCCACTCCTGCGTAAAAAGGAGAAGTACTGTTAAAAAATAAGTCAATTGTACGGATAGAAGGTCCGGGCGCAAGGTCACCTACTTTTGTATCCGGGCGGTTGCGTCTTAAACCAGCATCCTCGGTCAAATCCGGACTCACTCCTTGTGGTCCGAAGAACAGTCTATACATCTCCGAAGGCGTCGCGCCCATGAAATTTCGGAGAACTCGCGGCCCCTCTGGGTTGAACTCCCACAAGCGGAGGGGGCAACGTTGGCCGGGTAGTGTCCGGCGAATCAGCATAACTTGTGTCACCTTGACCAGGTTGAGGTCTCCTTTTAGGAGATCCTTTATGCGGCCCTGCAATAGAGGAACGTCTTTGGGCAAGCCCCGATCTAACCCTGTGTTGATCCACGATGTTAAACATGGTGGGGAGGCCCGAGCGAAAGGCGGGAGGCGCTACCCAAGTGGTGCCTCGAGGAGAGGTGATGTAGAACCACTCCTGTTGCCACAAGCCGATCTCCTCTTGAAAAGTGCCCTCGGGCCATGGAGCATCGGTATTCCTTTTTATAACAGCGCCTCTGCACTCTACGTGACGCCCCTCGATTATCTTCGGTTCTACCTTGAAGGTCTTGAGCCATAATCCGAAGTGAGGAGTGATATGGAGAAACGCTTCACACACAACAATGAAGGAGGAGATATGGAGGATGGACTCCGGAGCTAGGTCATGGAATTCCAGCCCATAATAAAACATCAGCCCCCTTACGAAAGGGTCCGTTGGGAAGCCTAATCCCCGAAGGAAGTGGGAGATGAATACTACGCTCTCACCAGGCTGAGGGCTTGGGATCGCTTGTCTTTGAGCAGGCAACCTGTGCGGGATCTCGCTGGTCAGGAACCTAGCCTCCCTCAACCTTGATACGTCCTCCTCCGTAACGGAGGAGGGCATCCATTGGCCTTGAAGGCTGGAGCCGGACATTGTCGATGGTCCGGTGCGCCTAGAATCTAAAAGCCTGGGGTGTTGGAACTCGAGGCTATGGGCGAGCTTGTTTTGAGAACACAAGAGGGGAGCAAGGTCTCGATCTCTTTATAAGAGGTAGAATATCGAGAGCCCTCCCCGTAACCGTCTTGGACTAGCCTTTAATCAAGGTAGGACGTGCTTAACGGGCACGGTTGGGTTACCCACGTCCGTATTAATGAGAATCCCGTTAAAGGGGGCACACGATCTCTGCTTTGACAAGACGTGCCAAGGAAACCGCCTCATTGAACGTGCTGCGGTGGAACAACAAAAAATAATACATACAGAAGGCTTGGTCGCAGTGTTATGACGCACTGCGGAATACGTCAGCAGATTTGATTTGTGTTTGTATTATTCTCTATATGGCAATACGTGGAAACTTGTTTTGCAGAGCCGGACACTATTTTTTGGTGTTTATTATCTTCTTGAAGAATTTGGAGGAGGAACCCGCCTTGCAATGCCGAAGACAATTTGCGCGCCGGACTCGTCGTCATTGAAGCCTGGTTCAGGGGCTACTAAGGGAGTCCTGGATTAGGGGGTGTTCGGATAGCCGAACTATATCTTCAGCCGGACTCCAGGACTATGAAGAAACAAGATTGAAGACTTCGTCCCGTATCCGGAAGGTTCTTTCCTTGGCGTGGAAGGCAAGCTAGGCGTGCGGATATTCAAGATCTTCTACCAATGTAACCGACTCTGTGTAACCCTAACCCTATCCGGTGCCTATATAAACCGGAGGGTTGTAGTCCGTAGGACGAACACATCATAGCCATCATCATACTCATAGGCTAGCTTCTAGGGTTTAGCCTCCTTGATCTCGTGGTAGATCTACTCTTGTACTACCCATATCATCAATATTAATCTTGCAGGAGTAGGGTTTTACCTCCATCGAGAGGGCCCGAACCTGGGTAAAATAAAGTGTCCCTTGTCTCCTGTTACCATCCGACCTTGACGCACAGATCGGGACCCCCTACCCGAGATCTGCCGGTTTTGACACCGACACCGGTCGCCTCAGAGTCAAACTCTTCCTCCTCCGCCTCTTCTTCCCCCTCACTCCCGCTGGAGCTGCCAGAGGACACGTTTACCATCGCCAGCGCCACCAGATCCTCCGGAGCCTCAGTAGGCACCAGGCCCTCACCATTGAAGGTGGGCATGGTGTTCACCACCTTCTCCCAGTCGTCGCGAAGGAACAGGGGGACGGGGGCGCCCACCGGGCTTGCCACGTCTCCCCCGACCAAGGAATGGAGGGCCGCAACCAGATTCTCGTCGGTTAGGGACTCAGAGCTTAGGCGCAAGGCAGCGTCCGCTTCCCCAAGCCTCCACAATGGGAGCGAGTGCTCCTGGAGTGGAGCCACCCTGTGCTCCAAGAACTCCCTCAGGAGCGTGGCCCCGGTCAGGTTCGCCGCTCCTAAGTTGCTTGGCCTCAGGTCCGCATTCATCCTATTCAGCACCGCCTTCGCATGGGGGTCGACGAGCTCCGCGCGGGACCACGCGTCAACAGCCTTGGGCTGCCCAGTAGGAAACGCCAGACAGGGGTGGATGTGCCCGACATCCACCATGATCCACTTGCTCCAGAAGCCTTCGATTCTCTTCCTAGGTTTCAAGATAGCATTGGAGTTGGAGTACGCGGTAAAGCTCGCACATGCGGAGATATGGCCACGAGAAACCCGCGACAAGGCCACCGAGGGCTTCACCCCAACATGAGCCTCACAGTACTAAGCAAAAATTGCCAGGAGAAGAACAGAGTTGGGGTGGAGATGCAGAGCTTGCAAGTTGTATTGGCGGAGAACAGCAAAGAAGAACTCAGAGAAAGGAGGCACCAGACTGGCGATGATGGCGCTCACAAAGAGCGGATAGAAGGTGCTCCCCATGCCCTCAGGCTGGTCAGAGCCGGCCTTGAGCACGGCCGCCCCTGTGCTGCCCTGCGCCACCGTCATCAGGCGCGTGAGGGCGAGGTTCTTCTCCGACAGGTTCGGGGAATCCAGAGCCGGCGAATACCAGGCTTTGGTCGGGGACTTGCGAGGCGCCATGGCGTGCTGGGTGAGAAGGTTTGAGACATATCTGCAGGATTCCGGGAGAAAGAAGGAAGAGAGCGAGAAAGGGGATCTGGGGCGAGATGAACGAGAACAAAGCAAGTAAGTCTGGCCGGGCACCTCTTTTGTCAGATGGACAGTTGACGAAGGCGTCGTGGGGAAGCGCAGACGCCCACGTCCAATCAATCGCCATGCGGCGCCCGAGGCCGTAGGCTATTGGGGCTCGCGGCGCTTCGTGCTTGCCCTTCGCTTCCCTGCTAAGCCAAGCCTGGGCGTGCCTTGGGCCCGGGGGCTACTGTCGGCGTTCTGGGAACGGGGGTCCCCAGACTTGCCTGCCTGCGGCCCACGGCGTGGCTCGCGTGGGGCCCCAACGTGGCCCATCTTCATTAGCTCAAGCTCAAGACCCTCGCGAGGGGCCAAGCCTCGCGGGGCGGATGACAGGAAGCTTCCTCAGAGGCAGCCTCATCAGGCAGGCTCGCAATGAGGTGGAGTGATCAAGGCAGAGGTACCTCTCAAGGAGCCCGTGACGCAAGCCATGACGATCGAGACGAGGCGAGCGCCAGGCGGGCGCCGGCCTACGCAGTGTCCTTGTTTCCCCTTCGGTGCAAAGGGGGCAAGCACAGGCCAAGGCATCGGGCAAAGGTTACCATTCCGGTGCAACGAGACCAAGACCAGCAGAGTGGCAGGACGGAGGTCACCGTGGAGCCCAAGACAACGTCATCACCAGTGCTTTTGGTAGCCGTAGACCACCTTTGGTCAGGATAACTTCCCGCTCATTATTCCCCTTCAAAATGGCCAATTGTTGGCGCCCTTCACGCTCATTATTTGGGGAGAGGCCCAGGGCCTCTGTAAATAGAGCTAGCCACCACAGAGTAGAGAGAGGATCAGATCGAACTAGATCGGAGGGAAAACCCAAACCAAGTAGAACACTCCGCACCAGCTCAAGGACACCTCTCGCGAGGCTGTTCTTCCCTTGTACTGTTCATCATCAGCCCCTGAGGCAATCCACACACCACACACTGGAGTAGGGTATTACACCACAACGGTGGCCCGAACCAGTATAAATCTCGTGTCCCTTGTGTTGGTCGTCATTTTCCTACTTAGATCACACGAGGAGATCGGACGTAGATCGGTAGGGGAGAGATCTCCGCGCGCACCCCAGAGTTCGAACCTTAAGGGTCTGCCGGAACCCGAAATCCGACAATGATGGCCACGGCAGCGTTCCGGCGCCACCGGAAGAGAAGGGAAGAGGGGGGGGGGCCTTCGTCTTCTTCTTCCTTGACCTCCTCCCTAGATAGGAGAAGGGTTTCCCCTCTGGTCCTTGGCCTCCATGGCGTGGGAGGGGCGAGAGCCCCTCCGAGATTGGATCTATCTCTATGTCTCTCTCTGTTTCTGTGTTCTGTTTTCTGGCCCTTCACCGTTTCTTAAATTCCGAGAGATCCGTAACTCCGATTGGGCTGAATTTTGGAAACGATCTCTATCCGAAAATTAGCTTTCTTGCGGCGAAAGAAGGCCTCCAACTGCCTTACGGGGTGACCACGAGGGTCCAGGGCGCGCCTGACCCCCTGGGGCGCGCCCCCTGCCTCGTGGCCCCCTCAGGCATCCTATCGCATTGATTCTTCTTCCCAAAAATCATAAATATTCCAAAAAATATCCGTCAGTTTTTATCTCGTTTGGACTCTGTTTGATATGGGTTTTCTGTGAAACAAAAAACATGCAACAGACAGGAACTGGCACTGGGCACTTGATCAATATGTTAGTCCCAAAAATAGTATAAAAAGTTGCCAAAAGTATATGAAAGTTGTATATATTGGCATGGAACAATCAAAAATTATAGATACGACGGAGACGTATCAGACGTCACGGCGGTTGATTATGTGAAGATGTTGAAGAAGAAATTTTATTAAGTATTGAGGATTGACATGAACCAGTTCAAATCAATCTGGGGCCTAATGTTGGGGATATTTCAACTGGGTGTAAACCGGCCAGGAGAGGCCGGGTTAACCCCATAAGTAGTTCATTATATCTAAAGCCCATGAAGACAGACGGTGATGCTTTATGAAGGCACAGGGCCCAAAGCCGGTTTAAGGCCCGTAGACATAAACCGGTATTGATATGTAAACTTGCGTTGTAAGATAGAAAGAGCAGAGACCGAGCCGGACACGTTTATGAGCCGGCCTCGGGATTCTGTAAACTGACGGGCGTCAACCCATGTATATAAGGGGACGACCCGGCGGCGGTTCAAGGGCAACAGACAACAACTCGAGACTCAGGTAAAGCGTATTTGCTCCCTGGTCATCGAAACCCAAGCAATCCCACAACAACTGGATCATAGGCTTTTACCTTCGCCGCAAGGGGCCGAACCAGTATAAACTCTCTTACGTCCCTTGTCTGCTTTAAGCCTTTTAAGTTAACCCGTAGCCATGGCTCCACGACTAAGTCCTTTCTCTAGGACATCTGTCGTGACAAAACCACGACACGTTCCAAAACACGGTATGATCCAACAAATCTCGGTGCTAACTTTCCTTTTACTCCAAAACGCTTAACTCCTTGAAGAGGTGATACTCGCAGATACGCTCTGTCTCCGATTTCATAGACTACCTCCGTGCGTTCGGAATCTGCATAACTCTTCTGTCGGGACTGAGCTACCTTTAGTCTATCTTGAATCAGCTTAACCTTCTCTTTAGATTCCTTAATCAAATCCGGTCCAAACAACTGGCGGTCTCCAACTTCATCCCACATCAACGGTGTTCGGCATTTTCTTCCAGACAGGACTTCGAACGGTGCCATCTTCAAACTGGCCTGGTAGTTGTTGTTGTATGAGAATTCCACGTAGGGCAAGTTGTCATCCCAACTAGATCCATAATCCAACGCACAAGCTCTCAACATGTCCTCCAGAATCTGATTGACTCTCTCAGTCTGTCCATCCGTCTGCGGGTGAAAAGTTGTATTGAACTCTAGCCTGGTTCCCAAAGTCTGGTGCAACTGATGCCAAAACTTTGAAGTAAACTGTGTTCCTCTATCTGATATGATGGTCCTCGGAACTCCGTGCAGACATACGATCCTGGTCATGTATATCTTGGCAAACTTCACACTTGTATAAGTGGTTTTCACTGGGATAAAGTGGGCTACTTTGGTCAAGCGATCCACTACTACCCAGATAGAATCATATCCTTATCGAGTCCTAGGCAATCCGGTGATAAAATCCATGCCAAGCTTGTTCCACTTCCACTCGGGTATCGGCATAGGTTGCAGTAATCCTACTGGCTTATGATGTTCTGCCTTCACTCTCTGACATACATCACATACGGCTACATACTCAGCAATATCCTTCTTCATACCCGTCCACCAGAAATGCTCCTTCAAATATAAATACATCTTGGTGTTTCCGGGGTGTATCGAGTATGGCGAGTCATGAGCTTCCTGTAGTATCAATTTCCTAATCTCTGCATTATTGGGCAAATATATACGGTCCTCAAACCATAAGGTGTTGTGCTCCTCACGAAAACCTTTGGCTTTCCCTTCGCTCATCTTCTCCTTTATCTCGGCAATCTCCTTATCATCCTTCTGAGCCTCTCGAATCTTTCCCAATAATATAGACTGAACCTCCATTGCTGCAACAAAACCTCTAGGGACTATCTCCAAACGTAGCTCCCTGAGATCCTCGGCTAACTCCTTTGGCATCCCTCCGCTTACGAGGGTGTTAACATAACTCTTACGGATCAAGGCGTCTGCTACGACATTGGCCTTTCCTGGATGATAATGCAGCTTCATATCATAATCCTTTCTGAGCTCCAACCATCTCCTCTGCTTGAGGTTAAGCTCCTTCTGTGTGAAGATGTACTTCAAACTCTTGTGATCCGTGCACATCGCAACAGTTTCCAATAAGAAAATGTCTCCAGGTCTTGAGCGCATGCACCACAACTGCTAACTCCAAATCATGTGTGGCACAATTCAACTCATGTGGTTTTAGTTGCCGTGAGGCATATGAAACAACTCTCCCGTATTGCATAAGCACTCCTCCAAGTCCTAAGCGAGAGGCGTCGCAATACACTTGCAAATCCTTGCGTATATCTGGCAGAATCAGCACTGGGGCTGTAATCAAACGTTTCTTCAACTCCTGGAAACTTGCTTCACATTCAACAGTCCAATGGAACTTAGTGTCCTTCTTCAACAATGCCGTCATAGGCTTCGCAATCTTAGAAAAATTCTCAATGAATCTCCGATAGTATCCCACGAGTCCAAGAAAACTGCGGATCTCTCCAACTGGGGTGGGTGCCAACCACTCAGTAACTGACTGAACCTTGGTGGGATCCATTGCTATACCTTCTCCTGATATAGCATGTCCAAGAATTCCAACTTCCTTCAACCAAAACTCACATTTGCTGAACTTGGCATATAGTTGATGTTCCCAGAGCTTCTCGAGAACCAAACGCAAATGTTCCTTGTGTTCCTCTTCATTCTTCGAGTATACCAAGATATCATCAATGAACACCACAACGAACTTATCCAGGAACTCCATGAACACCTTGTTCATCATACTCATGAAATAGGCAGGGGCGTTAGTTAGTCCAAAAGACATAATCATATACTCATATAGCCTGTACCTTGTGGTGAAAGTTGTTTTAGGTATATCTTTTTCCCTAATCTTCAGTTGGTGATACCCTAATCGCAGATCGATCTTCAAAAACACTTTAGCTCCTGTCAACTGGTCAAATAAATCATTGATCATCGGCAGTGGGTACTTGTTCTTGATTGCTACTTCATTCAAAGCACGATAATCAACAACCATCCTTAAGGATCCATCCTTCTTCTCAACCAAAAGCACTGGGGCTCCCCACGGTGATGAACTTGTCGGATGTAACCTTTATCCAATAACTCCTTAATCTGCTTATTGATCTCTTCTAGATCATTTGCGGGCATCCGGTATGGTCTCTTTGATATTGGCCCGGTGCCTGGCAATAGCTCTATCAAAAACTCGATGTCACGATCTGGTGGCATGCCTGGTAACTCCTCCGGAAATACATCCGGGTAATCCTTCACTACGGGCACTTCCTCCTGAACAACTCTCGTGAGAGAATTTACTTGAGTCCTCCTTGGTGCATGCATGGATACTTGATCCTTTTTCCCTCCGGGGTGGTGAGTAAAATTGACTTACTAGCGCAATTGATGTTTCCTCCATACATTGATAGCCAATCCATTCCTAGTAACACATCCAAACCTTGTGACTCCAAGATTATCAGGTCTGAGGGGAAAACATGGCTTCCAATGGTTAATGGCATCTGAAAACATCCTTGTCTTGCCATATTGCTCCTGGCGAACTTACTAACATGGGTGTCCTAAGTACCTTAGTGGGTAACTTATACTTATCCATGAATCCCCTTCATATGTATGAATGTGATGCACCAGTATCGAAAAGAACAATTGCAGTAAAAGACTTAACCAAAAACTTACCAATAACTGCATCAGGCTGCTCCTCAACCTCCTCCACGTTCACGTGGTTCACTTGTCCCCTATTGAAAGCGTTGGGCTTCTTACCGGCGCTTCCATTGCCATTGTCGTTCTTCAATTCCAGACAGTCATTGGCGTAATGTCCAGTCTTCCCGCACTTGTAACAAGTAATGTGACTTTGATCATTCTTGGCGGGTGTGGCTGGGTTAGAGCGGTTCTGATTGCTGCCTGCTCCATTCCCGTTTCCATTCTTGGGGCCATTGTGATTATGAGAACTTCCTCCACTGTGGTTGTGGCCTCCATGATTATGGACAAGCCCTCCAGAATTCGGGGTGAAACGGGGCTTCTGTTGTGCTCCCGAATTGTACTTTCCTTGTCCATACTTCCTCTTGTGGCTCTCAATCTGTTGCTGCTTCCCTTCAATCATAAGAGCATTGTCTACCAACTCCTGGTAGTTGTTAAATGTTGCCACCATCAAATGCATGCTCATCTCATCATTAAGCCCTTCCATAAACTTCTCCTGCTTCGCGGCATCTGTGGCCACATCATCAGGGGCATAGCGAGATAGCTTACTAAACTCATCCACGTACTGCCCCACAGTACGGTTCCCCTGGCGTAAGTTGCGAAACTCACGCTTCTTCATGCTCATAGCTTTAGTTGAGACATGGATTGTGCAGAATGCTTGCTGAAACTGATCCCAAGTAACATTGTCTATGGGAAAAGTGGCCGTGTAATTCTCCCACCATGAGGCTGCTGGTCCATCCAATTGGTGTGCGGCAAAACGCACCTTCTCAGCATCCGTGCAACCTGCGGTGGTCAACTCCCTTCCTATCCTGTGGATCCAATCATCTGCAACTATTGGCTCGGTGCTACTGGAAAACACCGGCGGTTGTAACCTCAGAACGCGGGCTAAGTTGTCAACTGGCGGAGGGTTGTTGTTGTTGTTGTTGTTGTTGTTGTTGTTGTTGTTGTTGTTGTTGTTGTTGTTGTTGTTGTTGTTGTTGTTGTTGTTGTTGTTGTTGTTGTTGTTGTTGTTGTTGTTGTTGTTGTTGTTGTTGTTGTTGTTGTTGTTGTTGTTGTTGTTGTTGCCTTGGTTCTAGACTAATATCTGCATCAAGGCATTCTGTTGTTGGATCAACTGGGTGATCTCCGGTGGGAAGACAAATCCGGTGTCACGTCTCGAAGGCATCTGAGGGGTTTTAGAGGGGAGAGATTAGAATAGAATTGAGGTCTAGTGAGAAAACACTACCCATATGAACATGAGACAAACACAATCATATCACTCAATCAATCAAGCAAGGGCATACAAAATGGTCTAGAACTATTGTTAAAGTGCTCGGACTACTACTATATACATGGGGAATACTACTAATCATATGGTGGTCTACTAGAAATTTTGATCGGTGGAAGACTCCATGATATTCGCTCCAGCTTCGTTTTCCAAGTCATCATCACTATCGTCGGGGTCGGAGTCGGTGTCGTCGATGATGATGTAGTTCTCTGGGCAAGTGGATTCGTCGTCTTCTCCTCCTGGCGCGGGGTCTCCCATGAATACTCCGATCTTCTTTATCAGGTCGTCGTTCTTCTCCAATAATGTAGCGATTTCCTCCTTGTATCCATCGCGTGTAGAGTTGAGTTCCTCTTCAAGCTCGGCGATCCTTGTCATCGCCTTCTTCAAATCTATCATGTTTGCACACATCTGGTTCTCCTGGCGTCGAATGTGCTGGTTTTACTCCTGGATGAAAGCTGCAATGGGCATGTCCTTCCTGGTGCTGACTATCTCCCATTGCTCATCTCGGCGTCCACATATCTGGTAGATAGTATCCTTGAGATCCTTGTGGTAAACTTCGCCAATGCGTCCCATGGCGATGTGGGCTGCCATGCTCTTGCCTAGACTCCAGGTTGGGGCATCAAAGGAAAACTCTATGGGCTCCGTGACTGGCATGAACGTCCTTCCTGGAATTTGAACTTGAATCATCCAGCGCTCCTCTTCTGGTAAGGTGGCGTTGTAGGTCCCGGTGAAGCTTGGTATTCCAATGTTCAGGTATCTAGTAACTTCCTTCAAGTGTCGTCCAAAGGGGGTGTCTTCATCCGGTTGTGCAAACTTGTTCCTCGTGTCCGCCATCCTAAAGAGTAGAAAATGGAGAGGAGTCATAAATGAGTAGAGAAGAGTGACCTATGGCTTTTTCTTAGTGGTCGTGTCCTACAGTCAGCGTGTGCTCTGATACCATCTTGTAGCGACCCGACCTCAAACGGTCAAGTCTCTATGCTTCAGTGTCATCCCTGGATCGGTAATGCTGACACACACAGTACTCGAGGGATTTATAACAGAGTAGCAATCACACACTTATTACATCGAATGTCTCAAAAGAGAACTTATTATAATAAATATGGCTTAAGGCCATCTAATACGATAGCAGCGGAATACTTGGAAGATAAAGTGAGTCCATCAACTCCAACGGCATAGTTGAGTGCATGACAACGACCTATCGCACCTTTACTCGTCGTCTGGAAAGTCTGCAACATAATACGTTGCAGCCTAAAAATGGGCCAACACATGGAATATGTTGGCAATATAACACAGTAGAGCAATGAATAGATAATGCTATCACTATATGCTTATATGGCTGGTGGAGGTACTATGGTTATATGATTTTGCGAAAAGCCATTTTTTTCCTACAACAAAGGAATAAATTTTATTTAACTATCATGGTAGTTGAAACATCATTGAGAATAGCACCCCCATCTCAATCCCAATTAAAGTTAATCATTAACCCAACAAATTAAATTAGAGTGATGAGATACAATAGGAAAATCCAAGTACTAGATACTCAAGATGTCCATAATCAGGGACACGGCTAACCATGATTAGTTTGTACACTCTGCAGAGGTTTGCGCACTTTTCCCCACAAGACTCGGTCTCCTCTGTTTGTTTTCTCGCACTACATGGTGTTTGAGAAATGGATGACAGAGACACAGTCTTTCAGAAGCATTAACTCTTTACTCTGGGTGGACAGTTACACCTACTTTCCCTCTACATCTGCTAGCCCACCACTGAAAGAGGTCACACAACATACTCAACTATGCCAGAGCCCATAATGGCTTGTGGCTGCACACGGAAGTTTCTAGCATGAATAATCTCACGATCCCTTTGAGCCTGGGTGGCGAACCATAGGATGATCACACGGATACCCCGGGATCTCCTAGGACAACACTAGATACCCCAGGTGCCCAAACAAGCAATCCACCCAGATGTGTATTAAAGTTGCCACCTTAATTTGAACCATTAATTAACAACTCACATTTGTCATGGATACACTCAAACCCAATCCACGTCTATGAGCATAGCGTAGCAATATAAGCATAACGTAGAATTAACTCCCAAGGGTTTGATATGAAAACAGGTAATAGGTTCTACCTCAACATCTACTTCCCAAACCCACAAATTAAGAGATCTTATTCACGCAGTGTGTGAGGGTTCTATCTAATGCATAAAAACTAGGAAATAAATGGATATGATCAATGTGTTACTTGCCATGCTGACGATCCGTAAAACTTAGTGACTCGTAGTAGCACGCTTCGCACTCCGGGAATTATATCGCAAACAAACAATAGCATACATAAGCAATCAAGCAAATATGCAAGGGTAAAACTCAAATAAGAAGATCTAACCAGAAAGTTCAACTTAAGAACTCCGGTTTGCAAAAAGAATCATATCAAACGGAGCAACAAAACTCAAACGGCGAAAGAAACAAGATCCGATTACTAATCTGGACTAAAGTCAAATTTTACATTATCAAAATCTCTTTCAAGTTGGTTAAACGTAAAGAGGGCTTCGAGACGGAGATCTAGGCGCTTGAATCGTCTGATTCCGATAAACGAGTGAAAAGTTATACTAGAACGAAAATCGGATCAGAAATCGCGAACGAAAATAATCGCGAAAAACCCGAAAAAAAGAAAAACTAACGAATAGGCTAACAAACGAACGTTCGCTGTCTGTGACTAACGGGCGAAAACCGTTTGCTAAAACGAACGACGTCCTCTATATAACCGAACCGAAAAAACGATCTAAAATTAAAAAACCGAAACTAGGGTTTATATAAAAAACGATCGGTTTCTAACGAAACACCGGCGGCGGCTACCTCGGGTCCAGTGGGGTCCGGTGACTCCTGTGCCAACGCGGCTTGTGGCGAGGCGAGGCGAGGCGACGGCGGTGGTGCAAGGCGGCACGGCGGCAGCGGCGAGCAACGGCGACGGCGGTGGCAGGGCGCGGCGGCGGCGGCTATGAGGCGGCGGCGGCGCGGCTCTGCTAGGGTTTCGGCGGGGCGGCGCTGGTGGGCTGCAGGGGCTCGGACACGCGGGCTTTAAAGCCCCAGGCCGGGCGAGTCCTAGTCGGGTACGGCCCGGCTAGGTCGGTTTGATTATTTTTTTAAATACCGACGTGCAGAAAAAGAAAGAAAAGAAATACTAAAAGGACTCCAAAAATCATGAAATAAATTTTCTCCGTCCTCTAAAAATATGCCGGAGAAGGTGAACATTTATTTGGGCCTATAATGCAATTTTTAAAAACGCATATTTTTCCTAATTCAAATAAAATAGCAATAAAATCCGAAAAAAATCAAATATTTGATATTAATATTTTTCCTCCAATATTTCATTTATTTTAGAGAAGTCATATTATCTCCCCTCATATATTTTAATATGAAATATTTTCGAAGGAAAAATAATAAAACAAATGATCCTTGTTTTGATATTTGATAAAATTCAAATATGAAAACGGTGAAATCCCCAACTCTCTCAGAGGGTCCTTGAGTTGCTTCGAATTTCGAGGATTCCAAAACAAATATTTAATAAAATATGATATGCATGAATGATGTATGTATAACATTCCAAATTGAAAATTTTGGGATGTTACACCCCATCTTTTTATCCTCGATGGCAACAATACAATACGTGCCTCACTGCCCCTTCTGTCACTGGGGGAGGACACCGCAAGATTGAACCCAAATCTTAGCACTTCTCCCATTGCAACAAAAACCAATCTAGTTGACCAAACTAAACCGATAGTTCAAAGAGAATTACAAAGATATCAAATCATGCATAAAAGAATTCAGAGAAGATTCAAATAATATTCATAGATAAGCTGATCATAAATGCACAATTCATCGGATCTCGACAAACACACCGCAAAAGAAGATTACATCAGATAGATATCCCAGAACATCAAGGAGAAGATGGTATTGAGAACCAAAGAGAGAGAAGAAGCCATCTAGCTACTAGCTATGGACCTGTAGGTCTGTGGTAAACTACTCATGCTTCATCGGAACGGCAATAGAGTTGATGTAGAAGCCCTCCATGATCAAATCCCCCTCCGGCAGGATGCCGGAAAAGGCTCCAAGATGGGATCTCACGGGAACAGAAGGTTGCGGCGGTGGAAAAGTGTTTTCGTGGATGCTTCTAGTGGTTTGGGAATATATGTGAATATATAGGGCCAAGGGTTAGGTCAGAGGAGTCCCGAGGAGGCGGCAAGGCAGGGGGCGCACCCCCCCCCTAGGGCATGCCCGCCAACCTTGCTGCTGCCTCGCGGCTCTTCTAACTTGATCTCCAAGTCTCCGGGGTGTCTTGTGGTCCAAGAAAAATTACCACGAATGTTTTAATCAGTTTGGACTCCGTTTGGTATTCTTTTTCGGCGAAGCTCAAAAAAAGGAAAAACAGAAACTGGCACTGGGCTCTAGGTTAATAAGTTAGTCCAAAAAAAATTATAAAATAGCATATTAATGCATATAAAACATCCAAAACAGATAATATAATAGCATGGAACAATCAAAAATTATAGATACGTTGGAGACGTATCAAAAATCACCTTCACTTGCCCATTTGGAACTTATGCTTATAGACGTATGCCTTTTTTGTTTATGCAATGCACCTGCTACCTTTCAAAGATGTATGACTACTAGATTCTCTGACTTTTGTGAAAACATTGTTGAGGTTTTCATGGATGATTTTTCTGTTTATGGAACTTCCTTTCATCATTGCTTAAGCAACCTTGATTGAGTTTTGCAGAGATGCGAGCAAACTAATTTTGTCTTGAATTGGGAGAGTGACACTTTATGGTTAATAAATGTATTGTATTGGGGCATAAAATTTCTGAACGAGGTATTGAGGTCACTGGTACAGCGAGTTGCTATACAAACGTTTTTACCCCTTTCCGCGACAGTGTTCTGAACCGTCGCCTAGTGAGTGACAGTAATAGGGGGGTCCTTCCCACATGACCCAAAAACCGTCGGGGATATGCCCGTTCTTGGAAAAATGAGGTCGTGTGCGACCGGTGAGCGATCAAATACGATTATATGTACACTTGTGCTAGAAAAATACAATTATACAGGCGAAATCGTTTCTGGTCGTAAGTACATCCCACACAGTCAGTCCCGGCTAAACGTTTCCGTTTGTATGTACATTCCACACAGTTAATCCAAGGAATACGTTTCCATTAGTATGTACATCCCACATAGTTAATCCAAGAAGTACATTTCCGTTCGTATATACATCCCACAAAGTCGCTCCAAGGAAAATGTTTCCGTTCGCAGGTACATCACACACAGTTTTCCCCATTAAATCATTTGTGATAGCGTTGCCATTGCACACGATATTAAGAATTTTATCATTTGTGTTACTGAATGCATCACACATGGTTCATAGAAGAAACTGTGTGGCACAGGTTGTCCATCACACACACTTTTTATGTGGTAAACGTTTGCACAAGGTGGCCTAACGCAAACAGTTTTCAAGAGGATGTCGTGTGTGATTGTTTATTGATCCAACATGGTTTATTCCTAGAAATTGTGTGTGTTGCGTGAGGTCATCGCCCACGGTGTTTTCTCAATGACCGTTTGCAATAGAAAAACCCAATTAGTAGGCTAATTGGCCATTAGCAGGCTAATTGCCCTATAATTAATAATCCATTTATTAATCTAATTGCATTTCATATTAAGGACACAATATATTTCATTTCCATATTAAGGTAGCAGGATTTCGTAATTGAAATACATCAGAGTACAACATCATATAGCTTCAGCACTCAACTACCCCATTACACAACTGCACCAGGACCAAGTTTCACATGCAACATCTAGAACCTTTCAAAATTAGCATTATAGACGGTACATAGACGGATGCATCTCATATGGAAAACCGCTGAAGCGGAAGACGAATATTGAGCCTTCATTGATGTTGAAGGTCTTTGAAAATTTAGGCCAGTGCCTGTGGATGATTGACCGTCCATCCTTCTTCCTCTTCAGTAACACTTCAATATTGAACCGTGGGTGTTGTATGAAAACCTTCCTCGCCTCCTGACCATAGAGGTGGTTTGAGAGGTAATCATTAGTGAACTGCTTTGGAAAGGACTAAAAACAAGGATGTGCATAAATATCTTCTCTATATTGGAAATGGGGCAAAGGAATAAAAAAAAAGGCAAGGTATAATAGTTAGTACCATCTTGTAGTGAACCGATGTCTTCTTCATTGTGCATACAAAGATCTTGTTGTCTTTTGTCGCTAATTTCTTTATCCTAAAAATCTTTCTGGGTTTCTTGATTTGACTGATATTCATGGACAACTCATTTCCGCATTGCAAAGGGGTCGAACAGTGGGTCAAACCTCTGACAGCAGGACCTACATGTGCAAGAACAAATTGTTAAAAACCTAAATATTAGAATGGTTCCTGCAATTGCACAATAATGTGCTACTAGACAAAGGACCATGCATGTGCTAACCTCGATTGCAAACGTCAGTGCTTCCCATTGTTTCCTTGCAACACATATAAGGTAGTTAGTCATCAGGTTAAGTGAGGGTTCGCATTGCAGAATTGAACCAAGCAATTAACTAAACACCACAACAAATGAACCAAACATTAAATGAGCACCACATTGCATAATATGACATACTCCTAATAGAAGATCAGAAAGTTAACCAAACCAAGCATGCTTAACAACTTGGAAATATAGCAATTGTATTTCTTTCTCATGTATTTAGTACAGCCAAATTCAATTTATTTCTCACATGGTATACAATAACAGAATGCACCCACAACAATTGAACATCGCATTGTAGAATTGAACCAAACAGTTAACTAAACACCACAACAAATGAACCAAACGTTAACTAAGCACCACATTGCACATTATAACATACTCCTAATAGAAGATCAGACAGTTAACCAAACCAAGCATGCTTAACAACTTGGAAATATAACAATTGTATTTGTTTCTCATGTATTTAGTACATCCAAATTCGATTTAGTTCTCACATGGTATACAATAATAGAATGCACCCATAATAATTGAACATCGCATTGCAGAATTGAACCAAACAGTTAACTAAACACCACAACAAATGAACCAGATGTTAACTGAGCACCTTATTGCACAATGTATAGCATACTAGAAGATCATACAGTTAACCAAACCAAGCATTATTGACAACCTGGAAATATAGCAATTGTATTCGTTTCTCATGTATTTTGTAAAGATAAATTTGATTTATTTCTCACATGGAAGACAATACAAAATTGCAGCCTAAAGAGTTGAACAACACATTTGCAGAATTGAACCAAACAGTTAACTGAAGACGACAACTAGTTAACAAAACAATTAGTAAGTAAGAACCACATTGCACGACATATAGAACATATACATTAGAGCAACAGAATGCATGGTAAAATTAGATAGCACAATTCACTAGAATTTGTTAAGGAAAGGCAGGAGCAACACATGCAACGGGTAAACCGAGCATGCTTAACCGGCGTAGCTAGCAAACTGAACATGGGTCCTTATAGTGAGCTAATAAGACAAGCTACTCCTCATCGTCAGAGATATCGATGATGATTGGCTCCTTGGACATGGAAGAGGGCGAGGCCTCCACATCGTGGGTGCCCTCCACATTGGCTCCTTGGACATGGAAGAGGGCGAAGCCTCCACATCATGGGTGCCCTCCCCATTGGCTCCTTGGACATGGAATAGGGCATCGGCGTGCGAGGCGTCGACAGTGGCCTCGACGGCGAGGTGCCCCTCCAAGATCTAGGGGTTGACACGAATGGCAGCCATCACAACCTCATCTGCGCGTGCGTCCACGATTTGCTTCTCCGCTACAAAATGCTCCTTGAGCTCCTGCCTATACTGCATGCACCATGGCTTAGGGCGGCGCTTATTTGGTGGAGGGGTCGGTGATTTGGGTGGAAGGTGTCGCGCCGGCGGTCGGGCATGTGGTATGTGGAAAGGAGGAGGAGGATGGGGGTCGGTGTGGATTACCTGCCTGGATAGACGAGGCCGAGCAGCATGAAGGAGGGTCGCCAGTGAGGGGGCAGCGCTGCAAGCAAGGAGTGAAGGTTTCAACTTGGAAAGGAAGGCAGAATCAGGGGAAATGTGGCTTTTCGTAATGGGGAGGGGGCGGGGAGGTAGATATTTCCGCGGAAGCCGAAAATTTTGAATCGGTGCAGCGAAAAAACTAGCGCGCAAAGTGTCATCAGACACGGTCCCTTATTTAGAACTGTGTATGATATGTGAACATCACAAACGATTCAGATAGCTCAACCCGCGTGTGATGAGTTTGAACGTCAAAAATTTGGGTTCGAATTTCCCTGGTTACAGTGGTCATCCATGTCATTGCATAAGTTGAGTACACAAAGGCGACTACAACACATCCACACTTCTTAATCGAGCAAGTTCAGCAATTAAACAGAGCTAGCTAACCTAAACATTGTTCTAATAAATTAAAGATTGGAGCTCTTAATTAAACAAAACAAAGAGTACTATAGCTGGTGCTCGTCGATCTCCGCCGCCTCCTCCATGTCCAGCTCGTGCCCCACGGTCTCCTGGGGAAGGGGCTCCATGGTGTAACGCCCGGGTAATTAAGCTACAGTAATCCCACATTAACGGTGCCACGTCACCCCGGTTACTATTGTTAATATCGCGTTCGATCAAAACTTTTCAAAATTTAAATTCAAAATAATGTCAACAACAAAAGTTTTTCAAAATTTAAAACAAAAATGTTTGGGGTGTGCAAATAAATGCCTAGGAATTTATGGTGTGGGATCCATGCTTTTATAAAAGACCTAAATACTTAAAATGAATTAAAACAGAAAAGAAAATAAAGAAAGAAAAGAAAATACAAAAACAGAAAACAAACAAAAAAAAGTAGAAAAGAGCCCCCCCCCACTGGGCCAGCTGGCCCAGCTGTTAGCCAGGCCGGCCCAACTGGCCTAACCGGCCACCCCCCCCCCCATTCCCTTATCCCCCCACCCGGTGAGACCTCGAACCCCCACCGACACCCCACTCCTCGCCCGATATATCTCCCTCCCCCCTCTCTCCCGATTGGATCGGGAGGGGGAACAAACCGCGCCGACGCCGCCGCCGATCCCCGTCGCCCGGTGCTGCGCCGCCGCCCTCCACCTCGCCGGACCTCCCCACCGGCCTGCTACCCCTACGCACGTCGTCTCCGTCTCCTTCTCGCCCCCCGTTGCCACGTTCCCTACAACCGCGGTGAGGACCCGACCGCCCCTCTCCCTCACCCCGCGGTCACTGCGCTCCGCCCGCGGCCACTGCCCCTTTTGCCTCGTCCGCGCACACGCGCCTCGCCCGAACGCCGCCGTCCCTGTCCCCGCTTCGCCGCGACGCTTGCCGAGCACCGTCACCGCGCCCGCCGTCCACCCCGCTGCTACCTCCTGCCTCGTGCGGCGCAGCCACTGTAGCCCCGCGCTTGCCCGCTCGTACATGGCCTCGCCCGCGCCCATGCCCGCCGGCTGGCCACGCCCGCTCATGGAGCGCTCTTGTGCCCCTGCCGCCGCCCTTGCCCCGCGCTGAAACCGCCGCTGCTCCCTATCGTCTCTCCCCGAGCGCATCAACGCGGGCGCGCGCTCGCCGCCGCACCGCCCAGCGGCTTTCCCAGCCGCCTTGCCCTGCTCCGCTCCCTCCTATGCCGCTCCAGCCGCGCGACCCCGCAATGGCCCGCAGCGCCGCCGCCCCTTGCGCTCGCCTCCGCCTGCCGCGGCTGGCCGGCGAGCCTCGCCGAGGCCACGGCCTCGCCCCGCCGCACTGGGCTACGGCCTCCGCCGGCGCCCCCTGTTCCCCCGTTCGGGTGCACGGGCGCCCGCGGCCGTTAGCGCCCACTAACCACGCCTGTTAAGGCACCCAGGGGCCTATGACAAAGGGGCCCCACCACCCCAGAAAGTTTATTAAATAAAAATCATAAGAAATAAAAATATTAATTAATTAATTAATTAACTTAATTAATTATGCTTAATTACATAATAACTAGTTAACCTAATTAACTACTGTTAATTAGCTAAACAGTCCCTGACATGTGGGACCCACCTGTCAGGTTGACCAGGTCAACGGTCAATGTTGACTGGTGATGTCATGCTGACATCATGCTAATGCATTAATTAATTTTCGAATTAAATTAATTTATTAAATCCAAAAATTGATTAAATCTTTAAAAATTAATATAAAATAAACCGTAGCTCGGATGAAAATACTTTGTACATGAAAGTTGCTTAGAATTTCGAGACGAACCTGGATACGCAGCCCGTTCGTCCGCCACACATCCCTAGCATAGCGAACTCGCAACTTTCCCCCTCCGGCTCCTCTGCCCGAAAATGCGAAACACCGGGGATACTTTCCCGGATGTTTCCCTCCTTCACCGGTATCACCTCATACCGCGTTAGGGCACCCCTAGCACCGTTGCTTGTCATGTCATGCATCCTATGCATCGGTTTGCTTAAGTATTTATTGTTTCTTCCCCCTCTTCTCTCTCTAGACACCGAGACCGACGCCGCTGCTACCCAGTACGACTACGGAGTTGACGACCCCTCTCTCTTGCTAGAGCAACCAGGCAAGCCCCCCCTTGATCACCAGATATCGCCTACTTTCCTCTACTGCTTGCGGTAGAGTAGTGTAGCATGTTACTGCTTACCGTTATTCCTATCCTGATGCATAGCCTGTCCTTGTTACTACTGTTGATACCTTTACCTGCAATCCTACCTACTTAGTATAGGATGCTAGTTTACCATCAGTGGCCCTACATTCTTGTCCGTCTGCTGTGCTATACTATCGGGCCGTGATCACTCGGGAGGTGATCACGGGAATATACTTATATACATAATACATGATACATGTGGTGACTAAAGACGGGTCGGCTCGTAGGAGTACCCGCGAGTGGATCTTTGAGGCGGAGCGACAGGGCACGTTGAGGTCACCTAGGAGAGAGGTGGGCCTGGCCCTGTCGGCGTTCGCGGATACTTAACATGCTTAACGAGATCTTGGTATTTGATCTGAGTCTGGCTACTGGCCTATACGCACTAACCAACTATGCGGGGATAGTTATGGGCACTCGACGTCGTGGTATCAGCCGAAGCCTTCGTGACGTCAGCGACTAAGCGGCGCGCGCCGGTTTGGAACGTAAGCCTGCTCTTGTATTAAGGGGGCTAGTTCTGCTTCCGGCCGCCCATGCAACGTGCAGGTGTGCTCAGGGCGATGGGCCCAGACCCCTGCGCGCTTAGGTTTAGACCGGCGTGCTGACCTCTCTGTTGTGCCTAGGTAGGGCTGCGACGTGTTGATCTTCCGAGGCCAGGCATGACCCAGGAAAGTGTGTCCGGCCAAATGGGATCAAGCGTGTTGGGTTATGTGGTGCACCCCTGCAGGGAAGTTAATCTATTCGAATAGCCGTGTCCCTCGGTAAAAGGACGACCCGGAGTTGTACCTTGACCTTATGACAACTAGAACCGGATACTTAATAAAACACACCCTTCCAAGTGCCAGATACAACCCGGTGGTCGCTCTCTAACAGGGCATCGAGGAGGGGATCACCGGGTAGGATTATGCTATGCGATGCTACTTGGAGGACTTCAGTCTACTCTCTTCTATATGCTGCAAGACGGAGGCTGCCAGAAGCGTAGTCTTCGACAGGATTAGATTTCCCCCTCTTATTCTGGCATTCTGCAGTTCAGTCCACTAATATGGCCCCTTACACATATATCCATGCATATGTAGTGTAGCTCCTTGCTTGCGAGTACTTTGGATGAGTACTCATGGTTGCCTTGTTTCCCCTTTTCCCCATCTCTCTACCCGATTGCTGCAATCAGACGATGGAGCCCAGGATCCAGACGCCACCGTCGACGACGACTCCTACTACACTGGAGGTGCCTACTACTACGTGCAACCCGCTGACGATGACCAGGAGTAGTTAGGAGGATCCCAGGCAGGAGGCCTGCGGCTCGTTCTATCTGTATCCCAGTTTGTGCTAGCCTTCTTAAGGCAAACTTGTTTAACTTATGTCTGTACTCAAATATTGTTGCTTCCGCTGACTCGTCTATGATCGAGCACTTGTATTCGAGCCCTCGAGGCCCCTGGCTTGTATTATGATGCTTGTATGACTTATTTTTGTTTTAGAGTTGTGTTGTGATATCTTCTCGTGAGTCCCTGATCTTGATCGTACACATTTGCGTGCATGATTAGTGTACGATTGAATCGGGGGCGTCACAAGTTGGTATCAGAGCCGACTGCCTATAGGAATCCCCCTTTCAACTCCTTGGCCGAAGTCGAGTCTAGACATTGCAAAACTTTTACTAACATGGCTGTGTGTCTTACGGGCACACGTCGCCATCGGGTAGTATTAGGATCTTTTACTCCTCGTTTATACTCTGGTACTCTGATCTCTCTTCTATTCGGGTTAAATAATTTTACTAAATATGAATCTAAGTTCTCGTAACTACTTTCTCCCGGAGAGCCCCTTCGGTCCAGATGATCGCCTGTTACCCCAGAAGATTTCGAAGATACTATCCGATATTCTCTCAGGGCTCTGTGCCCGTTGCTTTTGCAATTCACTACCACCAAAATATCCCTATGGATAAATACTTACACCTGTTGATCTTACTTTTATTCCCAGTCGACCTTGTTATAACAAGTTACCCCGACATTCTCTCTGTTGTTCCGAGAATTCTTTGAGCTTACTGCCTTGTTGTTCTTTGTCACCTGAACACCCCTATGGATAATTTCTCGCACTTACCGAGTATCCGCCCATCCATAGTTGTTTGTGTGTTTCACTAAGTTCTTCGAAATACTATTCGATCCTCCAAAAATCCTTAGTAGCTTATTGCTCTGCAATACTTGTCTACTTGCATGATGGATGCTTTCCATATGTCTGGAAATATTCGTTAGTATCCTTAGGCACCGTCATTTTGATCCTTTTGATTCAACATGAGTGTGAATGCACGCAATCATCAGTGGATCCTTTTAAAATATCTTTCTGCCTCAGTCGTCATTTTAAACATGAGTTGGTTCTTGACCAATCAGTGCCTTGATCGGTTGTGCTTCTAAGTCTATTGAACTTATTCATTTCCAATCAGAACGATTGCTTCTGATCCCTTGATTTGGAAATCATAAAATTTCTTTGCATTAAGATTTAATTAGTTGGTTGTTTCTAGAATCCAATGCCTTTGCATTGTTTCTTCCTCTGTTTGGGTATCGATACTCACATCAGCTCCCTTATGGATCATCATATCCATTGTTGGATTATTATCCGACAGTGTCCTTCACAATTAATCACCTTGTGAGTTCTTTCTCCGATACATAATGCCTTTGGTAAATTGTATCCTCTCCTTTTGTCAACCATGGTCTACTTTCAAGCTTGTATTATTTACTTCGAAGTTTGTGGTATATGTTCCTAAGATGCCCTGATGCGTTGAACCTACGCCTTCACTAATCCGTGTGAACCCGAAAGATTTCACGGGTCATATGTATCTGGTATTGCACCAGGTAAAAACTTTCAACAACTAATGTCATTTTCGAAATACGAGAGGTGAATGAAAGGTTATGCGTTGAACAAGTGGGAGTCGACCTTGAACCCTGTGTTCATGCCCATGGGCATGATGTATACCTTATCATGAAAGCTTCTCTTAAAATAATTATCCCCTTGTTATAAGTTCATCTTGTATCTGTGGACGTGGTTCCGGCCATGTTTCTCCTTGATTCCATTTCTCGTGCAAGTTTGAGCACTTGTCTTCTGCAGAGCAATACCCTAGTCCAAACTCTACTTTGATCGGTCATCGAGTGTTACCCCCTGGTATCTCGAGATTATCATGGAGCTGCATAACTTCTTATGAGTTCTTCATCAAGTGCTACATTCTCACTGATTCCAATTTTTCACGGGCTCTGAGTTCTTAAATACTCAAAGACACCGATAACTGACTCAAGTCCGCACCGTGATTAAACAACTCTTGGTAACCTTCATTACTTATGAGTTTGTACTCGGTCACGTCATCCCTAGCCTGATCGGCTATATTCTTATTATGCTAAATTTTAACTGTGCTTTCTGGTCCTTATTCTCGGAGCACAACTTTCGGCGATGAACTAAGTGTTCGTCAATTTCCTCGTCTTATCGTTTCACCTTGAACAACAAACTTGACCTTGAGTTTGTGTCGTATCTGTGGCTCCAATAATCTTTTGCTGCATCAATCCTTTTGCTTGATGCAGTCGCTGATCAATTGCTTCGTGGATCCTCTCGACAACAAAATGTCATGATCATCATCAACATTTTGACTCCTTTCAGGATATCAATGGAATTCTTGATGATAAGTGCCATCCTCGTTCCTTGGTAATTTGAGTTACCATCGACAACACGCTTACCTTCCTTTCATCACAAACTTGACCATGTTATGGAGCTCCTTGCTAACCAGCTTATGTTATGTTCTACCTTGGAGTATTACCATTTTTTATGTCAAGGATATTGTGAGAATTACTCCACCTCTGAAGAAATTCTTGGTATAGTGATACTTCTCACCATCACATTCTTTCTTGGTCCTCGGTTGATTCCAACCGGGGTACCAACAAGTGAACGGTGCTGTTTGGGTTCTGCCCTTCTAGCAACACTATTGCTTTGAAGATAATGGTCGGCCGTTCATTCTTGGACTATTGATTATGGAATCACCATTCTGACATTGGTCGTACAACCCAACCCATATTTCTGGCGCACCTTTCAACCAATGTTTAATTGTATAAGTTTTCCTCGAGCATACATCATTATACCATTTGATCTGACAAATGTTATCTCCTTGTTCACATAAGTGTGGAAATCCATCTTTTGAAAATCTCAATGAATTGTCACCGAGTTCATCAGCCACCTCCTCATCCTCTCCTTGGTTAAATGATGAGCTCCTATTTTGGAACTCGCTTCCATAGTAGATTTCCCGAGAATCTTACAATGTCGTCTCGTCAATTTGTTTTGCACCTTTCCTTCTCAGGCATCCTGAGTCCGAGGTATCCTAACACCGATCAGATCTGAATCTCGGTCAGATATGATGGTTGGAACATTTTTCCAAGAGTCATAACATTAGTCCTTATATATCGGTAAGGTGATGTCATGCCTAGCACACCTGGCCCGAGGCTCTATTGTTATAGTTTCCTTTTCAGCCAGGTTAAACACTCTTCCATGAGGAGATTGTAAGACTTATTCTACCAGTTGTTCCTGATGAATCCTTCGTGTATCCAAAGACTGACCTTTGCTTGAAGACCATGTCAATGCTATCTCGAGGCATGTATGTGCTACTCCAATCATCAATAAGAGCATTTGGAGCACAATGTTAAGTTCTCTTTATCAATTATCCAAACACCATTGTATGGGTAATGTCATGAAATTTCTCTTCCCCTACCTATCATGCTCTGCTTGTCCTTGGGAAGGATGTACCCTTGAAATATGTGTTTAAACACATTTTCCTTTCCATTGTTCTGTTTAATCTGATAATCATAATTTCCTGTCAATTGGTTGGTTTAACGTTTCTTGTGATCTATATGATCTAAGCAGTAATATTCTCCTTCTTATGTAAACACCTCGGTGTACAATTCTGTCAGCAAGACCCTAATACTATTGTTGATGACATTCCGGTAGCCACCGATGGACGAGAACTTTGCCTAATGGTCTGCCTCGTTTCGCGAGCAGGAAAAATGGTTCTCTTCGTCCCTCGCCCTTGGTATCGATGTTGTTGTCAACATAATGGCTATCCTCTGACATGCCTTGCTTACATGATCGTGTAAGACCTCATCGCCTTCCTACCTTTAACCCACATGGTGGGCCCATAACCCACAGTTCCACAGGATCGAAACCTGACTCTCTTGTACAACCTATTGTCGAAGTTATTCCTCGCGCTTGACTTCGTATGTAATTCACTGGCCACCTGCCTAGTGATCTATTATGGTATCAGACGCAATACTTATTCACATTGCTCTAAATCCCTTCAACACTTTGTTTCAGGCAACGAACGATTTCCTATGCGCTTGAAACTTGTATTTTGCACCTTCTTACTTTGCTCTCGATAATTTCTTAAGTTTCAATTCGAGAGTTACTTTCCGCCACCTTCCCCGATGTTATCGACCAGATAGTGAACCTTACAGAGATCCGTTCTCCCGGAATACCCACCCTTTATTCTTTCGTAAGTACGATGGAGTTCCCGAAGAAAGGATGATGGCTTCATCATGATGACCTCAAGCAGAGAAATTAAAACATCAATGTATTGGATCAACCTCTTTGAGAAGAGTAACGAAGACCGAGAACCCTCGCTAGAATTTCGTAACCAGGACTTTCCCCCTTACTCCCCTCTCAAATCTCGGGACGAGATTTCTTGTAGTGGAGGAGTTTTTTAACGCCCGGGTAATTAAGCTACAGTAATCCCACGTTAACGGTGCCACGTCACCCCGGTTACTGTTGTTAATATCGCGTTGGATCAAAACTTTTCAAAATTTAAATTCAAAATAATGTCAACAATAAAAGTTTTTCAAAATTTAAAACAAAAATGTACGGGGTGTGCAAATAAATGCCTAGGAATTTATGGTGTGGGATCCATGCTTTTATAAAAGACCTAAATACTTAAAATGAATTAAAACAGAAAAGAAAATAATAAAGAAAAGAAAATAAAAAACGAAAATAAAAAACAGAAAACAAACAAAAAAGTAGAAAAGAGCCCTCCCCACTGGGCCAGCTGGCCCAGCTGTTAGCCAGGCCGGCCCAACTGGCCTAATCGGCCATCCCCCCCCATTCCCTTATCCCCCCACCCGGTGAGACCTCGAACCCCCACCGACACCCCACACCTCCCCAGAAATATCTCCCTCCCCCTCTCTCCCGATTGGATCGAGAGGGGGAACAAACCGCGCCGACGCCGCTGCCGATCCCCGTCGCCCGGAGCTGCGTCGCCGCCCTCCACCTCGCCGGACCTCCCCACCGGCCTGCTACCCCTACGCAAGTCGTCTCCGTCTCCTCCTCGCCCCCCGTTGCCACGTTCCCTACAACCGCGGTGAGGACCCGACCGCCCCTCTCCCTCACCCCGCGGTCACCGTGCTCCGCCCGCGGCCACTGCCCCTTTTGCCTCGTCCGCGCGCACGCGCCTCGCCCGAACGCCGCCGTCCATGTCCCCGCTTCGCCGCGACGCTTGCCGAGCGCCGTCACCGCGCCCGTCGTCCACCCCGCGCGCGCTCGCCCCGCTGCTACCTCCTGCCTCGTGCGGCGCAGCCACTGCAGCCCCGCACTCGCCCGCTCGTACGTGGCCTCGCCCGCGCCCTTGCCCGCCGGCTGGCCGCGCCCGCTCACGGAGCGCTCCCATGCCCCTGCCGCCGCCCTTGACCCCGCGCTGAAACCGCCGCTGCTCCCTGCCGTCTTTCCCCGAGCGCATAAACACGGGCACACGCTCGCCGCCGCACCGCCCAGCGACTTTCCTGCCGCCCTGCCCTGCTCCGCTCCCTCCTGTGCCGCTCCAGCAGCGCGCGCCGGATTGGAACGTAAGCCTGCTCTTGTATTAAGGGGGCTAGTTCTTCTTCCGGCCGCCCACGCAACGTGCAGGTGTGCTCAGGGCGATGGGCCCTGACCCCTGCGCGCTTAGGTTTAGACCGGCGTGCTAACCTCTCTGTTGTGCCTAGGTAGGGCTGCGACGTGTTGATCTTCCGAGGCCAGGCATGACCCAGGAAAGTGTGTCCGGCCAAATGGGATCAAGCGTGTTGGGTTATGTGGTGCACCCCTGCAGGGAAGTTAATCTATTCGAATAGCCGTGTCCCTCGGTAAAAGGACGACCCGGAGTTGTACCTTGACCTTATGACAACTAGAACCGGATACTTAATAAAAACACACCCTTCCAAGTGCCAGATACAACCCGGTGGTTGCTCTCTAATAGGGCATCGAGGAGGGGATCGCTGGGTAGGATTATGCTATGCGATGCTACTTGGAGGACTTCAGTCTACTCTCTTCTATATGCTGCAAGACGGAGGCTGCCAGAAGCGTAGTCTTCGACAGGATTAGATTTCCCCCTCTTATTCTGGCATTCTACAGTTCAGTCCACTGATATGGCCCATTACACATATATCCATGCATATGTAGTGTAGCTCCTTGCTTGCGAGTACTTTGGATGAGTACTCACGGTTGCCTTGTTTCCCCCTTTTCCCATCTCTCTACCCGATTGCTGCAATCAAACGATGGAGCCCAGGATCCAGACGCCACCATCGACGACGACTCCTACTACACTGGAGGTGCCTACTTCTACGTGCAGCCCGCTGACGACGACCAGGAGTAGTCAGGAGGATCCCAGGCAGGAGGCATGCGCCTCGTTCGATCTGTATCCCAGTTTGTGCTAGCCTTCTTAAGGAAAACTTGTTTAACTTATGTATGTACTCAGATATTGTTGCTTCCGCTGACTCGTCTATGATCGAGCACTTGTATTCGAGCCCTCGAGGCCCCTGGCTTGTATTATGATGCTTGTATGACTTATTTTTGTTTTAGAGTTGTGTTGTGATATCTTCCCGTGAGTCCTTGATCTTGATCGTACACATTTGCGTGCATGATTAGTGTACGATTGAATCGGGGGCGTCACACATGGCATCCATCGCACCATACTCAGCAAGCATCTCGCCATCCACGTCCACCATTGATGTCTACTAGACAACCTTCTTCTTGTAGACGTTGTTGGGCCTCCAAGTGCAGAAGTTTTTAGGACAGTAGCAAATTTCCCTCAAGTAGATGACCTAAGGTTTATCAATCCGTGGGAGGTGTAGGATGAAGATGGTCTCTCTCAAGCAACTCTGCAACCAAATAACAAAGAGTCCCTTGTGTCCCCAACACACCCAATACAATGGTAAATTGTATAGGTGCACTAGTTCGGCGAAGAGATAGCGATACAAGTGCAATATGGATGGTAGATATAGGTTTTTGTAATCTAAAAATATAAAAACACCAAGGTAACTAATGATAAAAGTGAGCACAAACGGTATTGCAATGCTAGGAAACAAGGCCTAGGGTTCATACTTTCACTAGTACAAGTTCTCTCAACAATAATAATATAATAGGCGTTTGGTTTTCCTTTTTTGTGATACTCAAAAACAGGGATAAAACAGAAACTGGCACTGGGCTCTAGGTTAATAGGTTAGTCCCAAAAATCATATAAAATAGCATATAAATGCATATAAAATATCCAAGGTTGATAATATAATAGCGTGGAACAATAAAAAATTATAGATACGTTGGAGACATATCAAGCATCCCCAAGCTTAATTCCTGCTCGTCCTCGAGTAGGTAAATGATAAAAACAGAATTTTTGATGTGGAATGCTACCTAACATATTTATCAATGTAATCTTCGTTATTGTGGCAAGAATATTCAGATCCACAAGATTCAAGACAAAATTTTAATATTGACATAAAAATAATAATACTTCAAGCATACTAACCAAGCAATTATGTCTTATCAAAATAACATGGCCAAAGAAAGCTCATCCCTACAAAATCATATTGTTTGGCCATGCTCCATCTTCGTCACACAAAATGCTCTCATCATGCACAACCCCGATGAGAAGCCAAGCAATTGTTTCATACTTTAGTATTCTCAAACTTTTTCAACTTTCACGCAATACATGAGCGCGAGCCATGGACATAGCACTATGGGTGGAATAGAATATGATGATGGGGGTTGTGTGGAGAAGACAAAAAAAGAAAGTCTCACATTGACGCGGCTAATCAGCGGGCTAGGGAGATGCCCATCAATTGATGTCAATGCAAGGAGTAGGGATTGCCATGCAACGGATGCACTAGAGCTATAAATGTATGAAAGCTCAACAAAAGAAACTAAGTGGGTGTGCATCCAACTGCTTGCTAAGCCAAGTTCTCAACAAAAGACCTAGGGCATTTGAGGAAGCCCATTGTTGGAATATACAAGCCAAGTTCTATAATGAAAAATTCCCACTAGTACATGAAAGTGACAATATAAGAGACTCTCCATCATGAAGATCATGGTGCTACTCTGAAGCACAAGTGTGGAAAAAGGATAGTAGCATTGTCCCTTCTTCTTTTTGGGCCTTCCTTTTTTTATTTGGCCTCTCTCCTTTTTTATTTGGCCTTTCTTTTTTTTATCATCACACTTCTATTTATTTACAACTCAAAGATTACAAGTCGATACTAGAAAAAAGTATGACTCTATAGGAATGCCTCCGGCGGTGTACCGGGATGAGCAATGAATCAAGAGTGACATGTATGAAATTATGCATGGTGGCTTTGCCACATATACGATGTCAACTACACGATCATGCAAGGCAATATGACAATGATGAAGCGTGTCATAATAAATAGAACGGTGGAAAGTTGCATGGCAATATATCTCGGAATGGCTATGGAAATGCCATAATAGGTAGGTATGGTGGCTGTTTTGAGGAATATATAAGGGGGCTTATGTGTGATAGAGTGTATCATATCACGAGATTTGGATGCACCGGTGAAGTTTGCACCAACTCTCGAGGTGAGAAAGGGCAATGCATGGTACCGAAGAGGCTAGCAATGATGGAAGGGTAAGAGTGTGTATAATCCATGGACTCAACATTAGTCATAAAGAACTCACATACTTATTGCAAAAATCTACAAGTCATCAAAAACCAAGCATTCCGCGCATGCTCCTAGGGGGATAGATTGGTAGGAAAAGACCATCGCTCGTCCCCGACCGCCACTCATAAGGAAAGCAATCAAAGGACACCTCATTCTTCAAATTTGTCACACAACGGTTACCATACGTGCATGACACGGGACTTGCAAACCTCAACACAAGTATTTCTCAATTTCTCAATTACTCCACTGGCATGACTCTAATATCACCATCTCCATATCGCAAAACAATCATCAAGCATCAAACTTCTCATAGTATTCAATGCACTCTATATGGAAGTTTTTATAATACCCATCTTGGATGCCCATCATATTAGAACTAAATTCATAACCAAAGCAAATTACCATGCTGTTATAAAAGACTCTCAAAACAATATAGGTGAATCATGAGAGTTAATCTATTTCTACAAAATAAAACCACCGTCGTGCTCTAAAAGGATATAAGTGAAGCACTAGAGCAAATGACAAACTACTCTGCAAGATATAAGTGAAGATCAATGAGTAGTTGAATAATTATGTAACTATGTGAAGACTCTCTAACATTTAAGACTTTAAGATCTTGGTATTTTATTCAAACAGCAAGCAAAAGAAAATAAAATAATATGACGCTCCAAGCAAAACACATATCATGTGGTGAATAAAAATATAGCTCCAAGTAAAGTTACCGATGAACGAAGACGAAAGAGGGGATGCCTTTCGGGGCATCCCCAAGCTTAGGCTCTTGGTTTTCCTTGAATAATACCTTGGGGTGCCTTGGGAATCCCCAATCTTGGGATTGTCCATCGAATCTTTACCCAAAACTTGAAAACTTCACAACACAAAACTCAACAGAAAACTTGTAAGCTCCGTTAGTATAAGAAAATAAATCACCACTTAGGTACTGTTGTGAACTCATTCTAAATTCATATTGGTGTAATATATACTGTATTCCAACTTCTCTATGGTTCATACCCTCCGATACTACTCATAGATTCATCAAAATAAGCAAACAACACAATGAAAACAGAATCTGTCAAAAACAGAACTGTCTGTAGTAATCTGTATCAAACGTATACTTCTGTAACTCCAAAAATTATGAAATAAATTGTTGGACCTGAGGAATTTGTCTATTAATCATCTGCAGAAAATATCAACCTAAGATCACTCTCCAGTTTAAAATGGCAGCTAATCTCGTGAGCGCTAAAGTTTCTGTTTTTACAGCAAGATCATAAAGACTTCACCCAAGTCTTCCCAAAGGTTCTACTTGGCACAAACACTAATTAAAACATAAAACCACATCTAAATAGAGGCTAGATGAATTATTTTTTCCTAAGCAGAACCAAAAAGCAAGAACCAAAAATAAAATTGGGTTGCCTCCCAACAAGCGCTAACGTTTAACGCCCCTAGCTAGGCATGATGATTTCAATGATGCTCACATAAAAGATAAGAATTCAAACATAAAGAGAGCATCATAAAGAATATGACTACCAAATTTAAGTCTAGGCCACTTCCTATGCATAGGGATTATGTGAGCAAACAACTTATGGGAACAATAATCAACTAGCATAGGAAGGCAAAACAAGCATAACTTCAAAACTTTAAGCACATAGAGAGGAAACTTGATATTATTGCAATTTCTACAGGCATATGTTCCTCCCTCATAATAGTTTTCAGTAGCATCATCAATGAATTCAACAATATAACCATCACATAAAGCATTCTTTTAATGATGCACAAGCATATAATTTTTATTACTCTCCACATAAGCAAATTTCTTCTCATTCGGAATAGTGGGAGTATCAATGGAAACTCGAATACTATAAATTGTTCCCACATTGAAAGAATAAAGTTCAGAAAAAGGGTAATCATAATCATGACAAGTTTTATAAATATAATCATCACTACTTTTTATAGCATACGTATCATCACAATAATTATCATAAGTAGCAACTTTGTTCTCATCATAATCGATTGAAACCTCTTCCAAGATAGTGGAATCATCACTAAATAAAGTCATGACCTCTCCAAATCCACTTTCATATTTATCACAATAAGATTCAACATCCTCCAAAATAGTGGTATCATTACTTCCTAAAGTTGACACTCTTCAAAACCCACTTTCATCAATATAATCATCATAAGTAGGAGGCATGCTATCATCATAATAAATTTGCTCATCAAAACTTGGGAGGCTAAAAATATCATATTCATTAAACATAGCATCCCCAAGCTTGGAACAAACATTAATTGCAGCAAATATATTCTCAAACATGTCATTCTCATCAAACATAGCATCCCCAAGCTTGGGCCTTTTCATATCATAAGCATAATCACTCTCATCATTAATAGTATGGATAGCTTCAATAGCATAGAAATTATCATCATCACGATGAGTAATCGGAGCAATATAATTTGGGAGGGATACCTTTTTACCTTTGTTTCTCCATCTTTTCTTTTTCTTCTTCACATCATGTGTGGGTTTAATCCTCTTTTTGGAGCTCCTTATTAATGAGATTGGTTGAATAGAAGGCTCCTCCTTGTCACCCGATTCATCATAAGAAAGAATAGGAGGATATTGGGAAATCTCTTCCCTTTCATTAGATTCTCTTCATCTTCTATTTCTTTTATTTTCTTTATGTAATTGGCAATATAAGGATTTTCAATGCAATTCGTCGCACAATACATAAAAATTTCTTCTAGATCAAAATCAAGAAATCTATCAAGATTAAATTTTTGAATACCCTCAGTTATACGTTTCATTTCTTCATACCCCAAAAGAATACTAAGCTCTTTATGATGCTCAAGGGTAATCAAGTTATCACAACTTTTGTACACGATTTGATCATGAAACAGATAGCATTGGATCTTTAAATTACCATATTCATTACAAAGTTCACAAGGATGGCGATAAATATTGAATCTTTCAGCACAATCATCTAGCCTTTCTTGCAACCATTTAGTTTCGAAATACTTATGCCTCTTGAAAAATCTATCTTCCCTATTTGGTGTGTACTTGCATGCACTATGTATTCCACAAAAGTTGACATGCTTATAAGAGACATTTTCATCATGACTAGTGCAATCATCATTAGTACTATGGATATTCAAAGAATTCATACTAACAACATTGCAATCATGCTCATTATTCAAAGATTTAGTGCCAAACATTCTAATGCATTCTTCCTCTAGCAATTGAGCACAATTATTGGAATCCTTATTTTCATGGAAGACATTAAAAAGATGAAGCATATGAGGCACCCTTAATCCATTTTTTTGTAGTTTTCTTTTGTAGACTAAACTAGTGATAAAACAAGAAACAAAAAAATATAATTGCAAGATCTAAAGATATACCTTCAAGAACTCACCTCCCCGGCAACGGCACCAGAAACTGCTTGATGTCTACTACACAACCTTCTTCTTGTAGACATTGTTGGGCCTCCAATTGTAGAGGTTTGTAGGACAGTAGCAAATTTCCCTCAAGTGGATGACCTAAGGTTTATCAATCTGTGGGAGGCATAGGATGAATATGGTATCTCTCAAGCAACCCTGCAACCAAATAACAAAGAGCCTCTTGTGTCCCCAACACACCCAATACAATGGTAAATTGTATAGGTGCACTAGTTCGGCGAAGAGATGGTGATACAAGTGCAATATGGATGGTAGATATAGGTTTTTGTAATCTCAAAATATAAAAACAGCAAGGTAACTAATGATAAAAGTGAGCACAAATGGTATTGCAATGCTAGGAAACAAGGCCTACGGTTCATACTTTCACTAGTGCAAGTTCTCTCAACAATAATAACATAATTGGATCATATAACTATCCCTAAACATGCAACAAAGAGTCACTCCAAAGTCACTAATAGCGGAGAACAAACGAAGAGATTATGGTAGGGTACGAAACCACCTCAAAGTTATCCTTTCTGATCGATCTATTCAAGAGTCCGTAGTAAAATAGCACGAAGCTATTCTTTCCATTCAATCTATCCTAGAGTTCATACTAGAATAGCACCTTAAGACACAAATCAACCAAAACCCTAATGTCACCTAGATACTCCAATGTCACCTCAATTATCTGTGGGTATGATTATACGATATGCATCACACAATCTCAAATTCATCTATTCAAACCAACACAAAGTACTTCAAAGAGTTCCCCAAAGTTTCTACCGGAGAGTCAAGACGAAAACGTGTGCCAACCCCTATGCATAAGTTCACGGGGTCATGGAACCTGCAAGTTGATCACCAAAACATACATCAAGTAGATCACGTGATATACCATTGTCACCATGGATTAGCACATGCCAGACATACATCAAGTGTTCTCAAATCCTTAAAGACTCAATCCGATAAGATAACTTCAAAGGGAAAACTCAATCCATTACAAGAGAGTAGAGGGGGAGAAACATCATAAGATCCAACTATAATAGCAAAGCTCGCGATACATCAAGATCGTGCCAAATCAAGACCACAAGAGAGAGAGAGAGAGAGAGAGAAAGAGAGAGAGAGAGAGAGAGAGAGAGAGAGAGAGATCAAAGACATAGCTACTGGTACATACCCTCAGCCCCAAGGGTGAACTACTCCCTGCTCGTCATGGAGAGCGTCGGGAAGATGAAGATGGCACCGGTGAGGGATTCCCCCCTCTGGCAGGGTGCCGGAACGGGTCTAGATTGGTTCCCGGTGGCTACAGAGTGTTGCGGCGGCGGAACTCCTGATCTAGGTTATGTTCTGGGGGTTTTTGTATATATATAAGAGGTTTTGGCATCGGGAACAACTCAGGGGGGTCTCCGGGCTGTCCACGAGGTAGGGAGGCACGCCGAGGGGGGTGGGCACGCCCCCCACCCTCGTGGGCAGCCCGTGACTCTTCTGGTCCAACTCTTTTACTCCATGGCCTTCTTCTGGTCCAAAAATAAGTTCTGTGAAGTTTCAGGTCAATTGGACTCCGTTTGGTTTTCCTTTTCTACGATACTCAAAAACAAGGAAAAAACAGAAACTGGCACCGGGCTCTAGGTTAATAGGTTAGTCCCAAAAATCATATAAAATAGCATATAAATGCATATAAAACATCCTGGGTTGATAATATAATAGCATGGAACAATCAAAGATTATAGATACATTGGAGACATGTCAACCATCTCTTTGGAAAAGGCCGCCGCGAGCTGGGCATGGGCGGACGCGATCTGGGCTTGGATGGGCTCCGTCATGGCAAGGTCTGCAGCGGAGGAACGGACGGCTGCTCGAACGCTCTCGGCGATTGCCAACTCTTCGGCCATGGGTTGCCGACCATTGTCGGAGAAGCTTCGTTCAATTTGTGCGGTGACCGCCACGAGTTGGGCATGGGCGGCCTCGACATGGTCGTGGGCGGCCTCCATCAGGGGTAAGGCCGCCGCTGCAGAACGGATAGCTGCTGTGCCACTCTCGCCAATTGCTATCAGCGAGGCAGATGTTACTTGCGCCACGTGAGAAGCAACAGCGGTCGTTTGGGCTATCTTGGTCGCCCGGTCATAGCTTGCGGCCGCGCTCATGCACCTTGTTAGCACGCGCATGGCGTCTACGGCCGCGCTCTCGCTGAAGTGGGCCACTGAAGTTGCCCTCACGACGCGCGTCCACGTCCTCATCTTTCACCGGCGATGATTGAACAGTGAAATGATATTTGGGGAGTGAGCTAGTGTGCTTGACACGTTGACTGTGGACTGTAGCCGACGCACCTTCTCGCGTAAGCCATAGGCGTACTATACTCCGATGGTGCTCCAAGATATTTTGTACTGCATCTCACACGGTTGGTGATAATAAACTCTGTGTGTTCTACTTGATTTTTCATCTTGATTTGAATTACATAATGGGGTCACAGCAGCAATGGAGGGTGTTTGAATTGCTAGAAATTTTATCTGCAGGGAACATGCAACTATATGTGTGTTGTAAAAAAAATTGGAATTATTTAGGGTTCGTTTGGACATTTTATACATTAAATTGGTTTTCTAGCCATTTCAGGTGCACAATTCAAAATTAAACTACATGCACATGCTCCGGTGCACCAACATGGGTTGTAAAATCATATATGTGCCCATGGGTTTATGCTTATATCCCATGCAAGAAATGTGGATGAATTTCAAACACCACGGCACCGTGGCTCTCCGGGAAATGTTCAGGTACTTGCTTCTGTAATTCTAGTAAATCCAAAAGCCGTCTGAAATTCATGAACCTTGGCATGCTATCATGATGGAATGGCATCACCATGCTAGGGTAAAAAATATTGTTCCATTTGGGGCAGGTTATGGTATAAGTTTCTCACAAACCAGAGCTTATCACAAGAAGCTTGATGGTTCCGTCAGGGAAACATGTCACCTTTGTGGACAAAACGACATTCGTCGCCTCTTCTTGCTTTCAATTTTTTCCTGGTGTCAACATAGAACAACAGGAGTGTCGTGTTAAATTTTGGAATTCTCTAGGGATCGCTTGGACATTTTTATACGTTAACTGAGTTTTCTAGGCATTTATGTGCATAATTCAAAACTGAACTACATGCACATGCTCCAGTCCATAAAAATGGGTTGCGAAAATCAAATGTGTGTCCTTGGTTGCAAGCTTAGGTCACATGCAAGAAATGAGAATAAATGTCAAACACCTTGACACTGTCGCTCGACCGCTAACATTGAGATACATGGTTTTAAAATTCCAGAAAATCAAAAACTCATATGAAATTCATGAAACTTCACATGATATCTTTGGGGCAGGTTTGGGTATAAGATTCTCGCAAACCAGAGCTTCTCTCACAACAAGCCTGATGGTTTCGGTAGGGAACGTGCCACCTTGGGGGACGAAACGGTATCTGTTGCCTCTTCTTATTTTCAAATTTTTTTCTCGTGTCATCATAGAACAACAGGAGTGTTGTGTCAATCTTTGGGATTTTTTGGGGTTCGCTTGGAGATTTTTATACATTAACTGAGTTTTCTATGCATTTATGTGCGTAATTCAATTTGAACTACATGCACACGCTACAGTGCATATAAATGGGTTCAAAATTGAAATGTGTGTCCTTGGCTGCATGCTTAAGTCCCAAGCAAGAAATGAGAATGAATGTCAAACACCTTGCCACCGTCGCTCGGCCGCTAACATTGAGATGCATGGTTTTTAAATTCTAGTAAATCGAAAACGCGTCTGAAATTTATGGAACTTGACATGCTAGCAAGGAACGACATCAACATGTTGTGGTAAGAATATTGTCCCATTTGGGGTAGGTTGGGGTATAAGCTTCTCACAAACCAGAGCTTCTCACGACAAGCCTCATGGTTACAGTAGGGAACGTTTCACCTTTCTGGACGAAACGATATTCGTTGCCTCTTCTTGATTTCAATTTTTTTCTACCGTCAACATAGAACAACATCAGTGTTGTGTTAATTTTAGGAATTTTTCGGGGTTCGTTTAGACATTTTTATATATTAACTGAGTTTTTATGCATTTATGTGCATAATCCAATTTGAACTGCAAGCACATGCTCCAGTGCATGTAAATTGTTTGAAAAACCAAATCTGTATCCTTGGCAGCATGCTTAGGTCCCATGCAAGAAATGGTAATTAATGTCGAACACCTTGCCATCGTCGCTCGGCCGCAAAAATTGAGATACATGGTTTTTAAATTCTAGTAAATCCAAAACTCGTCTGAAGTTCATGAAACTTGACGTGCTATCATGGAGCGGCTTCAACATGCTATGGTAAAGAATTTGTCCCATTTGGGGCAGGTTTTGGTATAAGGTTCTCACAAACCAGAGCTTCTCACAACAAGCCTGATGGTTTCGGTAGGGAACGTGCCACCTTTGGGGACGAAACAATATTCATTGCCTCTTCTTGCTTTCAAATTTTTTCTAGTGTCAACATAGAACGACAGGAGTGTTGTGTCAATTTTTGGGATTTTTCGGGGTTCGCTTGGACATTTTTATACATTAACTGGGTTTTCTAGGCATTTTATGTGCATAATTCAAATTTGAACTACATGCACATGCTCCAATAAAGAGAAATGGGTTGACATATGTAATGTATGTCCTTGGGTGCATGCTTAGGTCCCATGCAAGAAATGAGAATGAATTTAAAAAACACCAGGGCATTGTTGATTGCCGGCAAAACGTTGAGATACTTTGTTTTGAAATTCTAGTAAATCCAAAACTTGTCTGAAATTCATGAAACTTGGCATGCTATCATGGAATGGCACCTGACGTACTGTGGTATTTTTCGTGTCCATTTTGAGAGAAGGCACACTCGAATAACAGCCAACAAAGGCATTTTGAAAAAATAGCTGCCACTTTAACATCTCAAACATTTGTATAATTTAAATCATGTGCGTTCTGTTAACCATTCATGTGACACCACGTGTCTGGCTTTTCATGGCTATAGGAGGTGCTGTGCGGACAATTGCTTGACTGGACGGGAGGTGAGCGAGCGCGGTCCGGTGTGCATGCTAACCAAGAGGCGTGCAAGCCGTCCTCCAATGCATAGGCTCACCAGGAAGCGTGCGAGTTGTACGCTGCGCACGCTCACTGGGAAGCGAGCCCTTTGACTTCCATGGCCGCCCGCCTTGCTTGCATCCTCTCCATTAATGATGCTCAAGCCGCTGTTTAAGACGGGCGGCCTTACTGTTCGCCTCCCATTCCCCTCCCTCTCGCAGGCCTCCACCAATGCCATGGCGGAGAAGGATCATTTGCCACTAGTCTTAAAGTTTGGTGAAGTCGACCACGAGCCAGAGGAGATAGAAAATAAGGAGGAAATGGGCCTCATGGACATGGCCATGAACGAGCTGGCCGCAATGGTTGCTGCCCCCACGCCCGTCCCAGCTCCCATCCCTGCGCCCGTGCCAGCGACCATCCCTATAGCACAGTGACGAGCTGGTCGCCGAGCACTATCGCAGAGCTGGAAGCCGCGGGCGCCAGCGAGGTATCCACGGACCCGCGCGACCTCGTGTACATGCCACCGCCAGCGCCCGTGCCCGTGCGCGCCCCTCCACCCACCGTGCGCCGGTTCCTGTGCATTTGCCTGCACCCGCCGTGCCCGTGCCCGTGCGCGCGCCCCCCTCAGCAGCACGGGACGCCGTCGTCGACCGCTACCTCGCAGCGCCGCCAGTTGCCGTCCTCCCGCGCCCACCCGTCAAGCGCGCGACGACATGATGTTTGATTTCTAAGTGAAGAACATTTTGTGCTGCCTTGAAGACTTCAACAACGGCGTCCCGGAGGACGACAACGACAACGCTAGCGCGCTACGCCGCCGCCGGATATAGGTTTTTTGGGTTTAATATTGTATCTCGATCATATGAATATAAATTTGCAGTGTGACTGAATGAAAGATATGGCTTGAACGAATTTGCGTTTTTCTCTATTAATGTACGGACTTATCAAACGGTTTCTTTTGAAAAAAATGTTAATGATTTATAAATATAAAACACTCATCGCAAATGTTTTAGTTAGAACAACCGTGTGCAAACCGACAGCTTCCCCAGGAAGCCAAGGGAAAATGTGCCGAGCAGGATTTGTGCAGCTCTTGATCGCAAACATTTTATATAGAACACCCATATGCAAAGTGAGAGCTATGGTATTCCCCCGCAACTCAAGGGAAAATTCGCAGCACATGATTTGTGCATCTCTTCAATGCAAACGGTTCAGAATGAATACAGTATGCAAAGCCAGACTTCAGCACTAAGCCAAGAGAAAATGTGCCGAGCAGGATTTGTACATCCCTTCAACGCAAATGGTTGTTTTGGATGACCCGTGTGCAACCACGTATGGATAATTTGGTAAGATTTGCATCTGTCATATTGCGTATATTACCATTTGTCAAACTGGAAACATTGACATTTGTTGATCTAGTAACATTGCCATTTGTCAACCTTGTAACACTGCGATTTGTCAAAATATGCAACTAAAAATCACTAGCACTATCTAGTTTTTGCAACTAAAATTCAATAATTAAGCATAGATTTCATTCATAGATTAAGCAGTCGTTCTTTATACAAACAGTTCAACTCAACAGCTCAACCGACCAAACTATTCTCCAATTTTTGTCAACCATGTACTAAAATAGCTAGTTCAACTATATATACGTTGTACAGCTTCACCACATCTATAGTTAGATGAACTGAACAAAATAGCCCCTAAATACTACTACTACGGAGGGGCTTTGTACTACTTCCGGCAGCCTATCCTATGCCGAGCATGCTTAGTAAGAGGCAGAGGATGAGGAGCCTACCGACGAGCTGGACAACTGCAATATGGTGCCTGCCGCTGCTGCACCTTCAGCGATGCTCACCTCGAACGCCCTCGCGAATGTTGCGACCACGATGGTTCTCCTCGTAGATCTCATGATTCCTCGCCTCTGCGGCAGCATGTGCTGCGACCACGGTAGAGGTAAGGCTCTTTGCATGAACGACGAGGCGCTCCTCCTTCTCCCGTAGGAACTCGGTGTAGCGCGCAAGGCCGCTGACGCACATGTGGGCCTCCACCTCCGGAGCGGGTGATGATCCCGGCGGTCGATGGTGGGCTGGCGGCCATGGCGGCCGATGATGGGGTGGCGGCCACGATCACCACCTCCCGCCTTAGGGACGCGGCGATGGAGCGGGTGATGGCCATGGTGACCGGCAGTGGGGTGGCGGCCATGACAGTCACCTCCCGCCTTCGGGCCATAGCGGCAGAGTGGGCAATGGCCCTGGCTTTCAACGGTGATGTGGCGGCCATGGCGGCAGACAGTGGCCGCCGGCGGCAACGACGGCCGGCAACAGTTGCCGACGGGCAGCGGCGACGGAGCATGTGGTGGGTGTTCCGCGCACACCCAACAGGGATGCCACGCGCACTACGCTAAACTGGGGACTGCACCGCCGCCGCGGTGTAGCATCCCAGCTGGAGCTGTCCTCTGATGACGGCAGAGTGGCTGAGCAACAACGACGGACCGGTGCCATTGGCAATTGTGGACAAGCAAACAAGGTGAGCTACAGGGAGGGAGGGGAAATGCGACGCAGGACTCGCCGGCCGTGAGGGTTTATATAGCAGGCCGGAAAGCATTGGGATTTTGTGGGATTTCACCGATGTGTGGTTGCACAGGAATGGGTTCACCACTGTTTGGCCAAAAGAACGCCCCCGCGCGCTGCTCAAGCCTGCCCTCTAAGCCATCTGCAGCGGGGTGACAAGACATGCGAGAGGAGGACGAAAGTACACATACACAAACAGATAATAAAATTAAAACGTTTGCGATTAAATTTCCTACTACCCACGTCCTGGTTTATAAGTCGTCTATGTATTTTTGTGCCAAATTTTGACTATAGATTTAACTAATAAAATATGAATGCATGTCGCCAGAGATTATATCGTTGGATTCATATTTGAACATAGTTTCCAACAAAAACAACAACAACAACAGAGTCTTTAGTCCCAAACAAGTTGGGGTAGGCTAGAGGTGAAACCCATAAGATCTCGCAACCAACTCATGGCTCTAGCACATGGATAGCAAGCTTCCACGCACCCCTGTCCATAGCTAGCTCTTCGGTGATACTCCAATCCTTCAGGTCTCTCTTAACGGACTCCTCCCATGTCAAATTCGGTCTACCCCGCCCTCTCTTGACATTCTCCGCACGCTTTAGCCGTCCGCTATGCACTGGAGCTTCTGAAGGCCTGCGCTGAATATGCCCAAACCATCTCAAATGATGTTGGACAAGCTTCTCTTCAATTTGTGCTACCCCAACTCTATCTCGTATATCATCATTCCGGACTCTATCCTTCCTCGTGTGGCCACACATCCAACTCAACATACACATCTCTGCCACATCTAACTGTTGAACATGTCACCTTTTAGTTGGCCAACACTCAGCGCCATACAACATTGCGGGTCGAACCGTCGTCTTGTAGTACGTGCCTTTTAGCTTTTCTGGCACTCTCTTGTCATAGAGAATGCCAGAAGCTTGGCGCCACTTCATCCATCCAGCTTTGATTCGATGGTTCACATCTTCATCAATATCCCCATCCTCCTGCAGCATTGACCCCAAATACCGAAAGGTGTCCTTCTGGGGTACCACCTGGCCATCAAGGCTAACCTCCTCCTCCTCACACCTAGTAGTACTAAAACCGCACATCATGTACTCGGTTTTAGTTCTACTAAGCCTAAACCCTTTCGATTCCAAGGTTTGTCTCCATTACTCTAACTTCCTATTTACCCCCGTCCGACTATCGTCAACTAGCACCACATCATCCGCAAAGAGCATACACCATGGGATATCTCCTTCTATATCCTTTCTGACCTCATCCATCACCAATGCAAAAATATAAGGGCTCAAAGCTGACCCCTAATGCAGTCCTATCTTAATCGGGGAGTCATCAGTGTCGACATCACTTGTTCGAACACTTGTCACAACATTATCGCACATGTCCTTGATGAGGGTAATGTACTTGGCTGGGACTTTGTTTTTCTCCAAGGCCCACCACATGACATTCTGTGGTATCTTATCATAGGCCTTCTCCAGGTCAATGAACACCATATGCAAGTCCTTGTTTTGCTCCCTATATCTCTCCATAAGTTGTCGCACCAAGAAAATGGCTTCCATGGTCGACCTCCCAGGCATGAAATCAAATTGATTTTTTGTCACGCTTTTCATTCTTCTTAAGCAGTGCTCAATGACTCTCTCCCATAGCTTCATTGTATGATTCATCATCTTAATTCCACGGTAATTAGTACAATTCTGAACATCCCCCTTGTTCTTCAAGATTGGTACTAATATACTCCGTCTCCATTCTTCTGGCATCTTGTTTGCTCGAAAAATGAGGTTGAAAAGCTTGGTTAGCCATACTATCACTATGTACCCGAGACCTTTCCACACCTCAATGGGGATACAATCAAGGCCCATCGCCTTGCCTCCTTTTATCCTTTTTAGAGCCTCCTTGAACTCAGACTCCTGGATTCGCCGCACAAAACACATGCTGGTCTCATCAAAGGAGTCGTCCAGTTCAATGGTAGAACTCTCATTCTCCCCATTGGACAGTTTGTCGAAGTACTCCCGCCATCTATGATTAATCTTCTTGTCCTTCACCAAGAGTTGGCCTACTCCATCCTTGATGCGTTTGACTTGGCCAATATCCCTCGTCTTCCTCTCTCGGATCTTGTCCATCTTATAGATGTCCCATTCACCTTCCTTCGTGCCTAACTATTGGTAGAGGTCCTCATATGTCCGACCCCTTGCTTCACCAACAGTTCGCTTTGCGGCCTTCGTCGCCATCTTGCACTTCTCTATGTTGCCTGCACTCCTATCCAGGTATAGGCGTCTGAAGCAATCTTTCTTCTCTTTAATCACCTTCTGGAAATCATCATTCCACCACCAGGTATCCTTATCTTCACTTCTCCTTCCCCTGGACACTCCAAACTCCTCCGAGGCAACCTTACGAATGCAAGTCGCCATCTTCATCCACACATTGTCCGCATCCCCTCCTTCCTCCCAAGGGCCCTCCTTAATGACTCTCCCCTTGAAAGCCTGAGCTACCTCCCCCTTGAGCTTCCACCACTTCATTCTAGCGACTTTTTGTCGGGGGAAAATCTGCCTCCACGAACACCTATGGGGACCGAGCCCCTTTCTTGGTTCGGCGGGGGGCGGAGGTCGCGCGAAGAGCGGATCGAGGCGATGTACACAAGGGGTTTACCCAGCTTCGGGCCGCACGGATGCGTAAAACCCTACTGCTGCTTTGTGGTTTTGTATTGTGTTCTTGCTCGGGAGCGTGTGGTGCTACAGTACACGCGAGCCGCTGGCGAGACCGAGCGTGAATGGCCTCCTTTCCCTCTCCCGTTGCGCATGGGGCCTCCTTTTATATGTGCAAGGGGTTACCCACAGGTGGCAACGTAGGCGGGGGCAAAACTGGAAAACGTTGTGTTGGGTACAGCTGTTTGCACAGTGCTATCATACCTAACTCTGACGGCAGGGGACAAGGGCATTAAATGCCCGTCCGCATCGCCCAGACGGTGCAGGAAAGGGACCGTCAGGAGCGCCACCGTTTGCCACGATGGCTACTCTGTCAGGGTTGCTTCGCCACCGCATGCCCCTGGCTGCGCAGCCTCTCGCCACGTACGCCTGGAATGGCCCCAGAGCGACGCGTGGGTGGATGAGCTGGAGCGCAGGCACGGGGTGGTGACTTGTCGCGGCAAGAGCCTTGCCGCGGTTGGTGCCTTGTCGCGCCCGGGAGCTTGTCGCTCACCGGTCCTTGCCGGGACGCGTGGCGCGCCGCAGCAAGTCTCTTGTCGTGCCTTGGTCGGCCTTCCCAGCAAGCTCCTCTTGCCGGGGCCTTGTGCTTCGAGCGGCCGTCCCGGCAAGCTCCTCTTGCCGGGGCCTTGCTCTCTTCGGGTGGCCTTCCCGGCAAGCTCCTCCTGCCGGGGCCTTGGCTCAAATACTTTGTTCTTGGATGGCCCAGAAAGGGACCATGGAGAGTTTTGGCGGTCGCCTGGCAAGCCTTGCCGCGGGGTGCTACGACTGCCCGTGCACAAGTTCGGGGGACTAAGGTACCCCTACTTTAGTACACTGACAGGAGCCCCCGGGCCTGGGCCATACACGGTGCCGAGCGCTGTTGGGCCAGGCCCAAAACAGTGCACGGGCACGCGTGGCCTGGGTCACGCTGCATCTTCTTCTGCATCCACCACGTCCTCCCCGAACGGCATGCGTTGAACGCGGCATCGTGGGGAGAGGCGTGCGTGACGTGGGCGGCGTGCGCAGGGCTGAGCCCCGCAGGCATGCGTCACGTCGTAATAAAGGGGGACGGTTCGCGCTATCTCCATAAGTGGAGGGAGGCGTGGAGGCGCGGCTCGTTTGCTGGACGGGGCCGAGGCACGGTTTCCGAGGCGCCCGCTCCCCACGATCACGGGGCGAGGGGAGGTCGCCTCATCCGTCGCCTCGGTCCTGCACGCCAGCCATGCGGCTTCCATGCACCTGGGGTCGCGGACGGTGGAGGCAGGAAAACGGGCCGTCGCGGGCCGAGGCAGCAGGCCGGTCCCAGTCGCCTGCTCTCCCTGCGTCTTGATTGGCTGAGCGGGGCGGCCGAGCCCCCACCTTGCTCCTTTATAAAGAGCAAGAGGGGGGCGACGAAAACCCACACTCCTCCATCTTCGCTTCTCTTCAGCTTCTGATCCCCTCTCTCCATTCGCCATGGAGAAAGGGAATCTTGGTCCTTCATCGGTGGCGGCGAGGGTCGCCGCTAGGCAACGCGCCCCTCCTCCCCTTGCACCCGCGGTGGCGGAGCCAACCGTAAGGGGAAGGGGGAGGGGGCGAGGTCGTGGACAAGGCCGTGGACGAGGCAGACGGGGCGATGCGCCGGCCTCGCCTCCGCCAACGGCTCCCCTTCTCACGGCGGTCCACATCGGGGACGACCCTTGCGAGTTCTTCGTCAGGCTGCGTCGGGCGCCTCGTCGTCGCCTCTGTCTCCCGGCTCCCTTCGCGAGCGTGATGGAGATGGAACAACCCGAGATGCTAAGACTGCGCATGAGGGGCTGCGGGATCAGCGGCACGCGGGTCCACGTCGAGTCCCCAGCCCCCGGCGTGATGTATCTTGGTCGAGGGTGGAAGACGTTCGCCCGTATCCATAGCTTGACGGAGGGGTTCACCCTCCATTTTAAGTTGATGGAGGGCGACCTCCTCTCCGTCAAGGTCTTCGGGGACCTCGGGACCCGGGCCCGGTGCTGCGTGGATAGCTCCTCCGACAGCGAAGGCTCCTCTTCGAGCGAGAGTGACGAGGAGGGGAGCGACAACGACGACGAGGGCAGCGGTCGTCGGGATGACGGGTCCGACTAGGCGTTGGCCGCGGCTCTGCGTGGCACCGGCGACCCCATCATTCGTGTCGCCGGCTCCTTGAGCTTCCCGGGGTCGTCTTCTTGGGCGGCTGGAGTGGCGAGGCTGCGGAAGAGGAAGAGGGCTGGCGGCAAGGCCGTCAACTCGGAGTACGAGGGCCAGATGCCCTCGACGGCGTGTTGACGTCCCGCTGCCTCATCTTCGAGCTCCACTTCCGGCGTCGCCGTCACCATCCAGCCTCCGGAGCCCCCGGACGGCCCTCCGGGCGTTCTGTTGGTGTCTTCTGCCACCCGTAGCTCGCCTAGGCGCCCCTTTTGCCCTTTTCGCCTCCTTGTCCTACCTCCTGAGGAGAGAGACAAGAAAGGGATTACGGGCATCTTATCTTTTTTCAATCTGTAAGCCTCGGGCCTTAGCTGTGTTTAAAACTTGTAATCCCATCTTTCATGTTTTTCATTCTCTCTGAACTGTACATGAGCGGAATGTTTTTAATGAAAAGGGGATGTTTGCCGGGCCATTTGTCCCGTGGGTAAAACCCACGCCAAGGAGCGAATCCTTTATGTCGTTAAGATAGACACTTCTTTGCCCGACAACAGGCCCTGCCGTCTTCCCGCGCCACTCGACCTTCCTCACGCCTTTGGCGGAGGCAGGGATGAGGCGGGTTCGGGCCCCTCATTCCGTTCCTTTGCCGCCACGGCTACTACCGAAACTGGCCCCAGGAACGCGCTCCGGGGCCCAGAGTTAAGGGATCACGGCAGCTTTTTAGGAAGGAACAAGGTTTTCGCATTCCTCAGTCCATAAGAGAATGCATGACAAGGGATGAAAGACTTATCTGGGATTGCAGCCCGCGGCAACTTTGGCTTGCCGCGGGCGAATCTTTGTGCTTGCAGCCCCCGGCAACACTGGTTCGCTGGGGACCAGATGCTGGTCCGCCCTTCTTCTCTTCTTCGTCCTTAAGCAGTCTGGCCAGGATATGCAAAACCCTGCGAACCAAAGGAAACGAAAGAACAGGAAAAAGGACGCAGACTCGACCTCTAAGCTAGGGGTTAGCAGCTGTTAGGCACTATCAACCCTAACCAAGGACGAGACTCGACTCAGCATGCATGCTAAAACTTAGGGCGCCAGCGCTTCATTTACTGCTGCTCAGGGTCTGCGCCTGGCTTTGTACAAAGGATTACATGCAACAGCGGCAAGACTTGTACAAAAGGTTGGTTGTCGGGCGGGGCCCGACAACCGCGCCTTACGCGTAAAACTTACGAAGATGCTCAATATTCCAGGAGTTGCTCACCGTAGTGCCATTTTCGGTCTCGAGGCGGACAGCGCCGGGCCTCGTGACTCGTCTCACCCGGTAAGGGCCTTCCCACTTTGGCGTCAACTTCTTATGATTCTTGGCGGACGGAGCGCGCCGAAGAATAAGGTCGCCTTCCTCGAAACTTCTGGCTTGAACTTTGCGGCTATGGTAGCGACGCAAAGCTTGCTGGTAGCGAGAGGCTCGCACAGCAGCCTGAAGACGATCTTCCTCAAGGAGCAGCGCGTCATCTTCACGCAGCCGCTCTTGCTCAAGCTCATCATAAGCGAGCACTCGAGGTGACCCGTATACGAGTTCCGTGGGGGTAACTGCTTCTGCTCCATAGACTAGAGCAAATGGTGTCTGGCCAGTGGCTCGATTTGGCGTCGTTCTGATCAACCAAAGAGCCACCGGCAGCTCCTCGATCCAGTTTCTTCCGCACTTGTGCAGCCTGTCGAAAGTTCTGGTCTTGAGCCTACGCAGCACTTCGGCATTGACCCTCTCCACTTGACCGTTGCTCCTGGGATGAGTAACAGAAGCGAAGCAGACCTTGGCGCCGAGATCTTGGACGTATTGCATGAAGGCGCGGCTCGTGAATTGTGTACCGTTGTCGGTAATGATCCTGTTGGGGATCCCGAAGCGGCAAACAATCGACCTGAAGAACTTGACTGCTGACTGTGATGTCACCTTCCTCACTGGTTCCACTTCCGGCCACTTTGTGAACTTGTCGATTGCGACGTACAAGTACTTAAAGCCCCCGACAGCTCGGGGGAAGGGGCCGAGGATGTCGAGCCCCCAGACCGAAAATGGCCAGGATAAAGGGATCGTCTGGAGAGCTTGAGCTGGCTGGTGTATCTGCTTGGAATGGAACTGGCACGCTTCACACTTGGTTACTTGTGCAGTTGCATCCTGGAGGGCTGTTGGCCAGAAGAAACCTTGCCGGAACGCTTTGCCGGCAAGTGCTCTTGCGCCAATGTGGTGACCGCATATGCCTCCATGTATCTCTGCCAACAGCTTATGTCCGTCTTCCCGGGAAATACACTTCAATTTCACACCGTTGCGCCCTCTTCTGTACAGTGTGTTGTCGACGAACTGGTACATACTCGAGCGCCAGGCTACTCTTTCTGCTTCTTCTTGCTCTTCGGGAAGTTCTCCGTTTTGGAGGAAATGGGCAGTCTGGTGCGCCCATGCTGGAGCCTGTGGCTCGACAACAAGGACTGAAGGCACATCTGCTGCTGCGGGAACGTCCGCTTCTACGGCGAGGATCTGGGGCTCAGCTGGAGCTTGACGTTCCCCGGCAAGCTTGCCGGGGCAAAACTTGTCGGGAGCGCCTGCTTCTACGGAACAAACCCTGGGGTTTGCCGGAGCAGACGGCTCCTCAGCGCTCTTGGCGTCGATCTTGGGGACCTTCTTGGCGGCGGCTCCGGGGAGCTCTGCCGGAAGATAGTCGCCGGAGACCAACTTCCTCTTCTTGCTCTGTCCGGTTGATGGTGTCACGGATGGCTGAGTCAGCTTGAGCACAAAGGTTCCTGGTTCCACAGGTAACCTAAGTGCTGCGCACTTTGACAGGCCATCAGCAATGTCGTTCTCAGCTCTTGGAACGTGTTCCATTTGCAGGCCGTCAAAGTGCTCTTCTAGCTTCCTCACTTCATCAATGTATGCTTCCATCAACGGACTCTGGTAATCCTTGTTCACTTGGCGGACAACAAGCTGCGAGTCACCCCTGACAATGAGCTTCTTGATCCCAAGTTCTGTCGCGACCCTGAGGCCGGCAAGCAACCCTTCATACTCTGCAGTATTGTTGGTTGCTTGTTCCTTGGGGAAGTGCATCTGGACTACGTACTTGAGGTGCTCTCCGGTGGGCGCGATAAGCAACGCGCCAGCACCGACGCCTTGCAGCGAGAAGGCACCATCAAAATACATCAGCCACTCTTTGCTTGCTTCTTTGGCGGGGATGCTCGTCTCTGGGATTTCTTCGTCTGGCGTCGGTGTCCACTCCGCTATGAACTCCGCCAAGGCTCTGCTTTGGATAGTCGAGGTGCTCTCGAACTTGAGACCGAAGCTCGACAGTTCTAGCACCCACTCGACAATCCTGCCTATTGCTTCTTGATTCTACAGTATCCTCTTCAGCGGAAAGCGGGTGACAACTGTAATCTCATGTGCTTGGAAGTAATGGCGCAGCTTTCTCGAGGCGATGAGAAGGCCAAAAAGCAATTTCTGCACACCAGAGTACCTTGACCTAGCCCCCTGCAGAAGGGAGCTGACAAAGTAAACTGGGCGCTGCACCATTTTCTTCTTATGCACCTCCACTTGCACCTGCAAAGATTCATCCTTGTCGGGGCCAAAGCTTGTCGGGGAAGCCCCCTGCTTGTCGCTGGACGTGCTTGCCGCGGTTGCTGGCTCATCATCTGCCTCCCTCTCCGCTACTAACGCAGCACTAACCACTTGATTGCTTGCCGCCAGGTACAGCAGCAACTTCTCTTGTGGTTTAGGTGTGACAAGTATTGGAGCGGAGGATAGGTATTTCTTCAAGCCTTGCAGCGCAGCCTCCGCTTCCGAAGTCCATTTCACTGGACCCGCCTTTTTCAAAACTTTGAAAAATGGCAGGGCACGTTCTGCAGACTTGGAAATAAACCTGCTGAGAGCCGCGACGCAGCCGGCAAGCCTTCGTACATCCTTGACGCGTGTTGGTGCTTCAATCTGCTCGATGGCCTTGATCTTGTCTGGGTTGGCTTCGATTCCTCACTGAGACACGAAGAACCCGAGAAGCTTGCCGGAAGGGACTCCAAACACGCACTTCTCGGGGTTGAGCTTGGGGCTGATCCTGCGCAAGTTCGTGAAGGTCTCTTCTAAATCTTGAATCAGGGTAGCCCTGTCCCTGCTTTTGACCACTATGTCATCCATGTAGGCTTCCACATTTCTGTGGATCTGTGGCTCAAAAGCGGTATGGACAACCCTCGCAAACGTCGAACCAGCATTCTTCAAACCGAAAGGCATCCGTACGAAACAGTACGTGCCACAAGGAGTGATGAACGCGGTCTTCTCCTCGTCTTCTTCAGCCATGAAGATCTGATGGTATCCTGAGTATGCGTTAAGAAATGAAAGCAGGTCACATCCGGCCGTGAAGTCAATAATCTGGTCAATGCGCGGCAAGGGAAAAGGATCTTTGGGACAAGCTTTGTTAACATCAGTAAAGTCGATGCAAAGCCTCCATTTCCCATTTGCTTTGCGCACGACAACAGGATTGGCCAACCACGTCGGATGGAGCACACCTCTGACGAGGCCCGCCGCTTCCCACTTCTTGATTTCTTCTGCGATGAACTCTTGGCGCTCCACCGCTTGCTTCCTGACTCTTTGCTTGACGGGCCACGCATGAGGACAGACGGCGAGGTGGTGCTCAATCACTTTCCTGGGAACGCCGGGGATGTCAGATGGTTGCCAGGCAAACACATCGACATTCGCCCGCCGGAAAGCAACGAGTGCGCTTTCCTATTTGGAGTCGAGAGTGGCACTGATGGTGAAGGTACCACTAGTGCCTTCCTCCTTGGCGGACACCTTCTTGGTCATTGGCGGAGCTGCCATTGTCTTCTTACTCTTGCCGGTGGAGCTCGATGGCGCGTCCTCGACGGCAGCGCAGCACTCCGAAGAGGTGCGCTTGCCGGAGTGGGCACCAGAGCACTCGCCGGGCTTGGTCTTCTTCTTGCCAGCGAAGCTCGATGGCGCGTCCTCGACGGTAGCGCAGCACTCCGTAGAGGTGCGCTTGCCGGAGTGGGCACCAGAGCACTTGCCGGGCTTGGTCTTCTTCTTCCCTCCGGGAGCTTCAGCGGCAAGTGGCTTGTGATCCACTGCGGCTGCTGCTTCCCGGTAGATCTTGTCGGCACAGATAAGGGCATCCTTCTTGTCGCCGGGGACAGAGATGACGCTTATCGGGCCTGGCATCTTGAGCATGTTGTATGCGTAGTGAGAGGCTGCCATGAACTTGGCGAGCGCTGGACGGCCGAGAATTCCATTGTAGGGCAATGGAAAATCGGCAACGTCAAAGGTGATCCTCTCTGTCCTGAAGTTCAGCTCGCTGCCAAATGTCACTGGCAATGTTATCTTCCCCTTCGGCTTGCTCCTTCCCGGGTTGATTCCTTGGAACGTGCCGGTCTCTTCGAGCTCGCTGTCGGGGACTTGGAGTTTCCGGAGCACAGCGGAGGAGATCAGGTTCAAGCCGGCCCCGCCGTCGACTAGCATCTTAGTGACCTTGAGGTTGCGGACTGTTGGTGAGACCAACATCGGCAAACACCCGATCGCAGTTGTGCGGTCAGGGTGGTCTTCAATATCAAAGATGATAGGCGTGCTAGACCATTTCAGAGGCTTGCGCGACTTGACGGGTGGTTCCGCTGCATTGACTTCCCGCGCCCACTGCTTGAGCTGGCGGTGAGAAGTATGCAGGGAAGCACCGCCGTCTATGCACAAGACCTCTGTGGCTTTCTGAAACACCTGCTCACTGGTCTCGACGTCATCCATGTCTTCGTCTTCGTCGTCGTCTTCGTTCTTATCGCGGCCGCGGGGAGGTCTGTCCGCTTGCCGCTGCTTGTCCTTGTCGCGGCGTCCTCCCTGGCCGGGGCGCTTCGTGCCTGATCCTCCGCCACCTCCCTGGGCTCTCTCCTTGTCGCGCCGCTCGTACTCGGCCTTTTGCAGCTCGACGAGCCGCTCGACCTGCTTGCAGCTCTGGAGGTCATGGCCCTTGGTGCGGTGGATCTTGCAGTACTGTTTGTTGGTGCCGTCCCGCTTGTCGGCGACCGCCACAGCCTGGCAGTTGGCGCATCCGGCAACCTCCCTGCCGGAGCTACCAGCCTAGGCCTTCTTGGCGGCGCCTTCATCGCCGGACTGCTCAACAACCAGTACTTCTTGGCTCTTCTTCTTCCTGTTGCTCCGCCGCCGGTTCTTCCTTGCCGGGGCGGTATCCTCACTGTCAGACTCTCCTGCTCCAGTGTTCTCTCCGGGGAGTTTCCTCCCTTCCTCAGCACGGGCACACTTGTCGGCCAGGGCATATAGCTCGCTGACGTCCTTGATCTTGCACACCGCCATCTCCTCCCGCATCCTGCGGTTACGCACGTTCTGATGGAACGCGCTGATGACCGCGGCGGGGTGGACGTCTGGGATGTTGTAGTGTACACGGCTGAATCTCTGGATGAACTTGCGCAGGGGTTCCCCTTCCTTCTGGACGAGCAGATGAAGGTCGCTCGCTTGGCCATGGGGTTTGTGGCCGCCCGTAAAGGCGCCAACAAACTGATGGCACAAGTCTGTCCAGGAGGTTATGGAGTTGTCTGGCAAGTGCATGAGCCAGGATCTGACGTTTGACTTGAGTACCAGCGGGAAGTAGTTGGCAAGGATCTTGTCGTCTCGCCCTCCAGCAGCCTGCACCGCAATGGTGTAGATGCTGAGGAAATCTGACGGATGCGACTTGCCGTCGTACTTCTCTGGTACATCTGGCTTGAAATTCTTCGTGCTGGGCCACTGGACTTGCCGCAGCTCACGGGTGAACGCAGGGCAGCCCACCATGTACGGCAGGTCGCCTGGTTCCCCCTGTGCATGCATGTCGACAGAGGGCCCAGCGCGCTGGTCTGATTGACGACGCGCTTCTCTCCGACGCTCGATGCGAGTACGAGCATCCTCTTGTTCTCGCTCGTGAAGAACGTGACGTTGATCGCGACGAGTTCGTGGATTTGACGACGCGGTGGAGTCGTTGTCGGGATGGCTCTGGCGAGTCGGCGATCTTGGCCTTTGGGGCGGGGAGTGCACGGTGGTCGCGCCCCCACCGGTCTTGGCGCCATCGGTTCTCGCCTGGCCGACCTGCCGCGGCTGCGACGCACTGTGCTGCCGCGGGGTGTCGCCGTTAGCGAAACCGATGAGGCTCTGTATCGTGGCCCTCCAGTCATCGAGCTTGTCCGCCGTTGGAGGGTAGTCTAGGAGCAGTTGAGCTCGCGCCAGAGCTTCTGCTGGAGTGGCGGGCAGCGGTGGCGAACAGCGCATGGAGCGGGATGTGCTCGAACTTCTAACTACGTTAGAAGGAGCAACACCCAGACCAGGCAGTCGCGCCACGCTCGCGCCAGCGCGTTGGTGCGAGTGCTGGCCTTGAGCGCCCTGGGATCCGCCGGCTCGATCTGCGTCCAGCGAGCGTATGGTACCGTGAGTGCCAAGACGCTGCTGGTCCCGTGCCTCCTGAGAGGGGCGCGGTGCATGTTCGGACGTCGTGGCACCATGGGCTGGTTCGGCGATGCCCGTTCCGCCGCCGGTGCCGTCCCCACCACCCGTTTGCTCCAGGGGCGGTGGGTTCGACGCGGACGGACCAGCCACCTCCGGAGCCTTCTTCTTCGGTAGCATGTCGATGAAGATGATGGAGATCTAGCCTGTGCAGACGCCAGATCAGGTTCGCACAACTTCGACGCCCCCTACCTGGCGCGCCAAAGATGTCGGGGGAAAATCTGCCTCCACGAACACCTATGGGGACCGAGCCCCTTTCTTGGTTCGGCGGGGGGCGGAGGTCGCGCGAAGAGCGGATCGAGGCGATGCACACAAGGGGTTTACCCAGCTTCGGGCCGCACGGATGCGTAAAACCCTACTGCTACTTTGTGGTTTTGTATTGTGTTCTTGCTCGGGAGCGTGTGGTGCTACAGTACACGTGAGCCGCTGGCGAGACCGAGCGTGAATGGCCTCCTTTCCCTCTCCCGTTGCGCATGGGGCCTCCTTTTATATGTGCAAGGGGTTACCCACAGGTGGCAACGTAGGCGGGGGCAAAACTAGAAAACGCTGTGTTGGGTACAGTTGTTTGCACAGTGCTATCATACCTAACTCTGACGGCAGGGGACAAGGGCATTAAATGCCCGTCCGCATCGCACAGACGGTGCAGGAAAGGGACCGTCAGGAGCGCCACCGTTTGCCACGATGGCTACTCTGTCAGGGTTGCTTCGCCACCGCATGCCCCTGGCTGCGCAGCCTCTCGCCACGTACGCCTGGAATGGCCCCAGAGCGACGCGTGGGTGGATGAGCTGGAGCATAGGCGCGGGGTGGTGACTTGTCGCGGCAAGAGCCTTGCCGCGGTTGGTGCCTTGTCGCGCCCGGGAGCTTGTCGCTCACCGGTCCTTGCCGGGATGCGTGGCGCGCCACCGCAAGTCTCTTGTCGTGCCTTGGTCGGCCTTCCCAGCAAGCTCCTCTTGCCGGGGCCTTGTGCTTCGAGCGGCCGTCCCGGCAAGCTCATCTTGCCGGGGCCTTGCTCTCTTCGGGTGGCCTTCCCGGCAAGCTCCTCCTGCCGGGGCCTTGGCTCAAATACTTTGTTCTTGGATGGCCCAGAAAGGGACCATGGAGAGTTTTGGCGGTCGCCTGGCAAGCCTTGCCGCGGGGTGCTACGACTGCCCGTGCACAAGTTCGGGGGACTAAGGTACCCCTACTTTAGTACACCGACACTTTCACACGCTTATCCCGCTGGAGACAAATCCGAAAGCGAAAGTCAGCAACCACCAGCTTAAGCTGGGGTACAACACTCTCTCCAGGTATCACCTTACAGTCTAGGCACGCACACCTATCTTCTCTTCTCGAGAGGATGGAATCAATCTGGCTAGAGTGTTGGCCACTACTAAAAGTCACCAGATGTGATTCTCTCTTTCTAAAGAGGGTGTTAGCTACAATCATGTTGTAGGCTAGAGCAAAGCTTAAGACATCTTCTCCTTCTTGATTCCCGATGCCATAGCCAAAGCCCCCATGTGCCCCTTCAAAACCTGTGTTAGATGCACCCACGTGGCCATTGAGGTCTCCTCCTATGAAGAGCTTCTCACCAATCGGTACACTCCTAATCATGTCTTCCAGGCCTTCCCAGAACTCCCTCTTGGTGTTCTCATTGTGGCCTATTTTCGGGGCATACACGCTGATAACATTGAGAACCAAGCCCTCAACTACTAGCTTGACCAGGATAATCCGGTCCCCACGTCTCTTGACGTCTACCACTCCATACTTGAGGCTCTTGTTGATCAAGATGCCTACGCCATTTCTGTTTGCAGCCGTCCCCGTGTACCACAGCTTGAAGCCGGTATCCTCCACCTCCTTCGCCTTCCGTCCTCTCCATTTGGTTTCTTGGACGCAAAGGACATCAACACCTCTCCTCACCGCTGCATCAACTAGCTCCCAAAGCTTCCCTACCAGAGACCCTATGTTCCAACTACCTAAGCGAATCCTCCTAGGCTCGGCTAGCTTCCTTACCCTTCGCACTTGTCGAGTCAAATGCGAAGACCCTTGCACATTTTCCACTACATCCGGGCGCCGATGTAGCGCACCACTAAGGATGCGACGACCCGCTCCTCGCTCACTTGCCACCATATCCGGATCAAGATACGATGCGCCACCTCGGGGGTGACGGCCCGGCCCATGCCCATTTTCCACCACAACCAGGTTCTGATGTGGCGCGTCGCTGAGAGGGTTACGCCCCAACGAAAATCTTTTGGGTTTCATCTCCATAAGAGTGGCTGAGTTTTTACGTTGGCTCGCCAAGCCTATCACAACCCTCCTCCTTTACCCAGGCTTGGGACCGGCTATGTTGAGACAACATAGACGGAGTTTCCAATTATATACAGGTGACGTTTGAGCAACCCCAAAGCCCACCGTCTAGTAGGAAGTGACCGAGACACTCTCATGGCCTAAGGAACTAAAACACATGCTAACACTCCATGTAATAATAGATGATTTCAGATGATATAATCACAAAGTATAACATACAAGTTTGGGTCAACCCATATGATCGTTCTTCTAACGTCATATCCTCGATGTTTGTTTCAGGACTATCATTACGCTTAACGGTATCCTAAGATCTAGAAAACCTAATCACCAACAACACTTGAGCCAATCCTAGAGGCGGGACCGGGAACCTATTGTTCTGCCGTTTATCATTCCACACGCACATATGCGTTTTCCACCGAATCGCATATTCTAGGATCATAACAGTCATAGCATGAAACATAAACTCTTAATTATGAATAATGGAAATATAATAACACAATATTATTGCCTCTAGGGCATATTTCCAATACACGCTTGTTTGGTTGCGTCGTCTTTCAGATCCAATTTGAATCTCATCTATTGAAGAAAGAATGGGAGTCTCATTAGGAGCAATTTGGCTTGTGTGTGAGCTCGAGTTGTCAGTTTGGATGCATCCTAAAATTTATTATACATGTTGTGCAACTATTTTCCCCACAAGGTACACAAACCAATTAGGTCTTCTCTTAAGTTTGTTTTCTTGTAGTTTTGAGAAATCCACCGTGATATAAGCTCCCACACCACACTGCAAGATCCTCCTAGCTCACAAGAGATGATGATTTTTCTGATAATTAGAAGAGTTGTTGTATAGTTTTGTGCAATTTTCAAAAGATAGTGAGAACTCTTGGTTGTTATGTTGACAATGAAAGCATACCTCTCAAAATTATCTTAATCTCTGTTTTAAAAGCATCGAGCTCTGGCACCTCTGCAAATCCCTGCTTCCCTCAGTGAATATCTTATACTTTTATGCAAGATTCAATAGTATTACTTCTCATTCCAACCTAATCGCTAGTTGGCAAGCATCATGTGATGGGTAAAGATCTAAGCATATATGGCCATTCAAATATATTTGATCATGAATTATTATTGTTGACAATTATCTATATGATAAATATGTTGGGAGGCGAAACATTAAGCCCCTATCTTTCTCTGTGTTCGATGGATGCTATTTGTTCTAAAAATATGCTTTGAGTGGTAGCAATCATGGAAGACTATATGATAGTTGAGTATGTGGGATTTGCTAAATCAAAGCTCTTACATAGACCCTTCCTGAAAATAAGATGAATTGCAATTGTTTGATGACCAAGAACATAGTTTGTTAGTTTTCAAGAAAGTTTATGGTCTATGCATTAACATGTGAATAGCTTGTTGCTTGATCATGATAAGCTTTATGATATGAGCTACTGTTATGATATATAATGATGCTAGAAAAAGTGATTGAAATTATCATTGATCAAACTTGTGCACTTGCTAGCATTCACACTTCATAAATTATTTCTTTTATCATTTACCTACTCGAGGACGAGCGTTAATTAAGCTTGCAGATGCTGATACGTCTCCAACGTATCTATAACTTATGAAATATTCATGCCATGTTTACAATAATCTTATATGATTTTGGTATGATTTGATTAGAACTAACCCGGACTGACGCTGTTTTTTAGCAGAACTACCGTGGTGTCATTTTTTGTGCAGAAATAAAAGTTCTCGGAACGAGCTGAAAATTTACGGAGAATATTTTTGGAAAATATGAAAAATACTAGAACGAAAAGATATCGGAGAAGAGTCCCGAGGCAACCACAAGGGTGGGGGCACCCCCCTAGGGCGCTCCTCCTGCCTTGTCGTTGCCTCATGGGCCCCCTTGACTTGTCCCTGACGCCAACACCTCCTATAAATCCCAAAACCTCCAAAAATAAACCTATATCGGGAGTTCCACCGTCGCAAGCCTCTGTAGACACGAAAAACCAATTGGGAGCCCATTCCAGCACCCTGCCGAAGGGGGAAACCATCACTCGAGGCCATCTTCATCATCCCGGCGCTCTCCATGACGAGGAGGGAGTAGTTCATCCTCGGGGCTGAGGGTATGTACTAGTAGCTATGTGTTTGATCTCTCTCTCTCTCTCTCTCTCTCTTGTGTTCTTGATTTCACACGATCTTGATGTACTGCGAGCTTTGTTACCATGGTTGAATCATATGGTGTTTCTCCCCCTCTATCTTCTCGTGATGAATTGAGTTTTACCTTTTAGGTTTTACTATTATCGAATTGAATACTTTTATGGATTTGAGACCACTTGATGTATGTCTTGCGTGGGATACCCGTGGTGACAATGGGGTATTCTATTGATTCACTTGATGTATGTTTTGACACTCAACTCGCGGATTCCCGAGGTGACATTGGGGTAATCTATGCATAGGGTTTGATGCACGTTTTCGTCCTTGTTTCTCCGTTAGGAATCTTGGGGCACTCTTTAAGCTTCTTTGTGTTGGATTGAATATTATGAATCTGAGTTGTTTGATGCATATCGTATAATTGACCCACGGATATTTGTGGTGACATTGGAGTATCTAGGTGACATTAGGGTTGATTGGTGTGTGTCATATGGTGTTATTTTACTACAAACTCTAGGGTTGTTTGTGACACTTATAGGAATAGCTCAACGGATTGATGTGAAAGAATAACTTTGAGGTGGTTTCGTACCCTACAAGCAATTTCATCTGATGTTCTCTGTGATAAGAACTTTGGAGTGACTTTTGTCGCACGTTGAGGGATTGCCATATGATCTAATTATGTTATCGTTGTTGAGAGAACTTGCACTAGTGAAAGTATGAACCCTAGGCCTTGTTTTCAAGCATAGCAATACCATTTTTGCTCACTTTTGTTACTAGTTACCTTGCTGTTTTTTATATTTTCAGATTACAAAAACCTATATCTACCATCCATATTGCACTTGTATCACAATCTCTTCGCCGAACTAGTGCACCTATACAATTTACCATTGTATTTGGTGTGTTGGGGACACAAGAGGCTATTTGTTATTTGGTTGCAGGGTTGTTTGTGAGAGACCATCTTCGTCCTATGCCTCCCACGGATTGATAAACCTGAGGTCATCCACTTGAGGAAAATTTGCTACTGTCCTACGAAACTTTGCACTTGGAGGCCCAACAACGTCTACAAGGATAAAGTTGCGTAGTAGACATCAGGACACACCAAGAAATTTCCACCGGTAATCGTATCAAGGACGAATGTATACCAAGTGGTGATGCCCACATAAAAACTGCGAAGAAGAAGAACGGTTGATTGCTTACGAACATATCTATTATGAGCATTGTAAATCCTATACCAAGCATCTTTTAGATTCTCCCCTCCCCTTTGTTTAAAATTAAGAACCTCATTCTCGGGAGTACACGCAACAGAGGAAGAACTAGCCATAATACAAAGCAAGCTAGATCGTAAACAAAAAGAGATCTTATGAGAAAAGGTTGAACAAAAAAGAAAGCGAATGAAACAGCAAATTTTTGTGAAGTGGGGGAGATGAAAACGAGAGGAAAATGGCAAATAATGTAAATTGCAAGGAGATGAGATTTGTGATTAGGAATCTGATAGATGTTGATGATGTTTCCCCGGCAACGGCACCAGAAATTGGCAAGTTGACGAGAGAACTTGATCCTCCCTGGCAACGGCACCAGAAATTCCTTTTGATGTCTTCCCGGAAGGGATGATGCAATACAACTATGGTAGATATTTCCCTCAATTGTGAAACCAAGGTATCAATCCAGTAGGAGAACCAAGCAACACTATGTAAACGATACCTGCTCTGACATAGCTTTTTCAGGTCCAGAATTCCAAGTGCCGGTATTCTCCCTCTTTGTATAAATCTTGCATATTATGAGAGAAAAGGCATTAGAATTACTCCATGAGTGTTATAATGCATAAAAACACTATAAATAATAGTAGGAAAAGATGATGCAAAATGGACGTATCAGACAAGCATGGGTAGGGCTTTTCGTCAGGTTCCCTAAGGCCATTCCTATTGATTATCTTTATAAGCGAGGACATCCCTTTTGATTTTACAACTGTTTCTTTGGCAATAAGTAACCGGCTGGTATTTTTTTCCTTTTAAAAAATTGCATGAAGGTTTTTCCATATGTTTACACTTCACTCAAATCCCGCCCGGGGCGAGTACTCTAGCTCAAGCGTCGCTCAAGAAAATGTTGGGCCTGTTCTAAAATAAAAACTATCATGCCAAAACAGCGGTAAATCAATTTGGCTTACCTGTGAGCTCGAGCATTTAGTTTGGGTGCGACCTAACCCCCGGTTATGAATTATTCCGTAAGGGGCTGTTTTAGATCTAATTGCTTAATGTTGTGATTAGATTTATCTTACTTATTTCTCTATGTAATTGTGGATGCTTGCATGAAGAGTATAATTATAAGTAGGCATTTGTCCAAGTAAGGACAATACCTTAGCTCTGATCCACCCAGATAACACTTATCAAGGCAGTGAACGTAAGTTGATGAATTATGGTGAAAGTAACTTGACGATATTCTCGCATGTCCTAAAGAGCGTTTTAATCACTATATATAAGAAGTATCATCGGCTTGTCCTTAGCATAATTATGGATTGGACGACTTGTTGCACCATGCTATCTTTTTTACTTGCTACCTTGTTACAAATTATCTTTCTATCAAACTATCTGCCAAAGCCATCTTACAACACTTGAAGTGAAAACCTTGCTAAAAGTTGCCTATCAATTCCTTATACTCCTCGTTGGGTTCGACACACTTGCTTATAAAAAAGACTACGATTGATCCCCTATACTTATGGGTCATTAGTGCCCCGAGGTCATTCCTCCTGATTATCTTTATAAATGAGGCCATTCCTTTTGATCTTCCAACTGTTTCTTTGGCAACAAGTAACCAACTTATGATTTTTTTTAAATGCATGACAATTTTACGTTTCACTCAAATTGCGTCTCGGGGCGAGCAGTCTACTAGCTCACACGCCACTCACAAAAATGTTGGACTTGTTCCAGAATAAAATCTGTCATGCCAAAATTGCGCTAAAACAATTTGGCTTGCGTGTGAGCTCGAGCAGTTAGTTTGGGTGCGTCCTAAATTTCTAGTATATTTGGTGCAACTATTTTTCTCCACAACTTACGTAAACCGATTTGGTTTTCCCTTAAGTTTATTTCTTGTAATTTTGTGAAACTCACTGTGATATAAGCTCCCACACCACACTGCAAGATCCTCCTAGCTCACAAGAGACGTTCTGTGACAACAAAATAATCCCTCGAGCTAAACACTACATGCTCCTAACTCACAATTTTCAATTTTAAACAGGTGCAAAAGCTTTGCCTCATCTCATCAATTAAGTTTACATGATAAATCCGATGATGGGAATAGGGGAAAAGTCTACACTCATGGTACGATCGACCTCAAATGCTTTGTGCTAGTCAAAACCGATCAAGAGGCCTCCCTATTTATCCCGGCGATGATGACGAATGACACTAAGAAAACGTTTCTAAAAAAACGTGGTTAAAGGGGGAAGCACCCTCCTTTAACTTTACGTTGTTAGGTAGAAGTGAGTCCTCGGACCGGGGTGGATAGGTACACAACCTTGTATGCCTACCATTGCACCACATGTTTTCTGAAAATGCCCACATTCATTACATTTATTATGTTCCATATTTGAATGAGTTGACCATAACAAGCATCGGTAGGGATTTTTGCTGGTTGCCCCGAGGCCACTACTCTTGATTTTATTTTAAACGAACTATTCCTTTTGATTTTCCAACTGATGGTTATTTTATTTATAAAAATTGCATCACAATTTTACATATGTTTACGTTTCACTAAATTCCCTCATGGGCCGACCAACCTGGCTCACATACACTCGCCAAATGTTTGTCCTTTTCCAAAATAAAAAATAGTCATGCCAAAACGGCGCTAAAGCAATTTAGCTTGTGTGTGAGCTCGAGTTGTTAGTTTGGGTGCGTCCTAAAATCTATTATACATGTTGTGAAACAATTTCCCCCCACAAGGTACATAAATCAATTAGGTTTGCTCTTAAGTTTATTTTCTTGTAGTTTTGGGAGATCCACCGTGATATAAGCTCCCACACCACACTGCAAGATCCTCCTAGCTCACAAGAGATGATGATTTTTTAGGTAATTAGAAGAGTTCTTTGTATAGTTTTGTGCAGTTTTCAAAAGAAACCTAGATAAGTACTCCCTCTGTAAAGAAATATAAAAACGTTTAGATCAGAGGGAATACAGAACAAACTCAGCATGAGAAGACAAAACGAATACCACACTAGTGCAGAACCGGGCAATAGCACCGGTTCGTAAGGCCCTTTAGTGCCGGTTACATAACCGGCACTAAAGTGTGGGCACTAAAGGCCCCCCCTTTAGTACCGGTTCAGCACGAACCGGTGCTAAAGGGCAAACACGTGGCACGAGCCAGCTCCGGGGGCCGGGAGCCCTTTAGTACCGGTTGGTAACACCAACCGGTACTAAAATGTTTGGGGTTTTTTTGGTTTTATGATTTCTTTTTCATTTAATTTTGTGTTTTCCATTTTAATTCTTTTTCGTTTGCTGGTATTTTACGATACTACACATTGTACACGTTATGCATATATATGGTAGCTATAGTAGAACCAATCATATATATAGATCATCAATGTCTCACAAACCACCATATTAATTCACATACACATGTATAGCTATATACAATTTCTCGTACATATGCATGTTGTGTAGCGACCCGACCTCAGATGGTCAAGTCTCTGTGCTCCGGTGTCATCCCTGGATCAGTAATGCTGACACCACACAGTACTTCGAAGGATTTATAGCAGAGTAGCAATCACACACTTATAACATCGATGTCTCAAAGAGAACTTATTACAATAAATATGGCTTAAGGCCATCTAATAACGATAACAGCGGAAGACTTGGAAGATAAGTGAGTCCATCAACTCCAACGGCATCACTGAGTATAGAACCACGACCTAAAAGCACCTTACTCGTCGTCTAAAAAGTCTGCAACATGAAAGTTGCAGCCCGAAAACGGGTCAGCACATGGAATATGCTGGCAATGTAACACATAGAGAGTAATGAATGAATAAGCCTATACTACATGCATATATGGCTGGTGGAAAGCTCTATGGTTACAATTTTGCGTAAAGCCAATTTTTCCCTACTGCAAAGGAATAAATTTTATTTAACTATCATGGTGGTTGAAACATCGAGAATGGTTGACAACATTCCGATCCCAATTAAGTGAACAATTATAAACCTAACAATATTAATTGAAGTAACATGATGAGATTCACATGATATTCAAGAACTAGATACTCAAGATGTCCATAACCGGGGACACGGCTAATCATGATTAGTTTGTACACTCTGCAGAGGTTTGCGCACTTTTCCCCACAAGACTCGATCGCCTCCGTTTGGTTTCTCGCACTACATGATGTTTGAGAGACGGATGACCGAGACATAGTCTTTCAGAAGCGCTCACACCTTACGTTGTGATAGACCGTACCAACCTACATCCCCTACATCTGCTAGTCTACCACTGTAAGAGTTCGCACGACTTAGTCAGCTATGCCAGAGCCCATAATGGCTTGTGGCTGCACACGGAAGTTACTAGCATGAATGATCTTATGATCCCTTTGAGCCTGGGTGGCGGTCCAAAGAAAAACAGGCAAGTCCTGATAGAAACCAGGTGCCTCAATCCACCCAGATGTGTATTTAAGTTGCCACCTTAGATAAAACCATTAATTAACCATACTCACATCTGGCATGGATATCACTCACCCAATCCACGTCTACTAGCATAGCATGGCATAATAAGCAAATGTAGAAGTAACTCCCAAAGGTTTCATAAGTAAAACAGGTAATAGGTACTACCTCATCTACTTCCCATCCCACAATTTGATTAGATCCTAATCATGCAATGTTTGAGGATTGATCTAATGCAATAAAACTGGGTAGTAGAAAAGGTATGATCAAAGTGTTACTTGCCTTGCTGAGGATCCGCGAAACCTAGAGCTTCGAAATAACAGGCAGCGCACTCCGGGTGATCTATCGCAGACAAACAACAAGCATACAATAAGTACTCATCTAATGCACAGGTAAAACTCGAATAAAAGATCTAACCAGAAAGTTCAACTTAAGAACTCCGGTTGCAAAGAATCGAATCGAACAAAGCAACGGAAAACAAACGGCGAAAGAAAACAACTCGGTTCTAGCAAAGTGAAACTAGGTCAAATTTTACCATAGCAAAACTTTGTTTAAGTTGATTAGGCGGAACGGCGGTTTCGAAACGAAACTCCAGGCGCTTGAATCACCTGATTCCGATAAACGAGCAAAAAGATAAACTAGAACGAAGATCGGATCTGAGATCGCGATCGCGGAATAAATCCGACGAGAAGAAAAAGAAGAACGGTTGAACGAACGGACGTTCGTTAACCTAGAAGAATCCGGTGATCACGTTCGTTAAAACGAACGGTCCGGCGAACGGTCTCGAGGCAACTAAATTGGAAAAGAAAACGAATCCGATCTAGGGTTTCGGAAAAGAAAACCGAACGAAAAATCGATCTAGAAAACGAATCGGAAGAGGAGAAAAGAATCGGAACGATTAGAAGAAAACGATCCGATGAAAGAGAAAGAGACGCAGCGCGGCTACCTCGGCGAGGTTCCGGCGAACGGCGGCGGCGGCGGGTGAGGGGCGCGGGTGGTGTGCGGCGGCGGCGCTGGCGGCGGCGGCGCTGGCGGCGGCGGCGGGGTGCGGCGGCGGCGCGGGACTAGGGCGGCGGTGCGGGTGAGGGGGCGCGGGGTGGAGGCGCGGTGGAGGCTTGGGGCTTTGGGTTTGATGATTTAGAGGGGGGTGCTTGGGTATTTATATTGGGGAGGGGAGGGGTTTACTTGGAGGAGGGATCAAGAATTAGACTAGGAATAGGAAAGGAAAAAGGGAAGGAAAGATCTAGAAACAAAAACGGAATAACGGAAGTAGGACAAAAGTCCTACTAGGACTTTCCAAAAGAAAGAGGCGGCGGCCTCCCTGCGCCTGGGGCGCGCGCGCGCTTGGCTCCTGGGCGGCCGGCTGGCTTGGGCCTTTGGCCCAAGGCGCTGCAGATTTTTTTAAATTGGTTTCGCGCGCGGAAAAACATAGAAAAAATAAATCTACCGGACTCCAAAATTATTAAAATAAATTTTCTCCGACTCCTAAAAATGAGTCGAACAAAATGAACTTTTCTCCGGGCCAAAAATGCAATTTTTGAAAACGCGCATTTTTCCCTATCCAAATAAAATGCAAATAACTCCGACAAACCAATGATCCCTTTCTTTCAAAATTTGAGAAAACTCAAATATGAAAATAACGAAATCTCCAACTCTCTTCGAGGGTCCTTGAGTTGCGTGAAATTTCTAGGATCGGCCAAAATGCAAGAAAATATGATATGCATGATGATCTAATGTATAACATTCCAAATTGAAAATTTGGGATGTTACATGTTGCCTTCGGAGCCAGTTGCATTAGCCTAATTGGTGCCTTCGGAGCACGATGACAAATTGGAAGTGGTTCATGACCTGGTCGATGGGGGTGGTAGCGGGTAATATTATTCTCCCTTCAGATTTATGACCTAGTCGAGCAAAAATCTCGTTGTTTCCTCTTGAAGTGCTTGTACGCGCTCCGTATCTAGGAGCTTGTCCCGCACCTCTTTGAACTGTTAAGAAGGAGATCAATATGCATGTGTATTAGTTGTGTGACTAGATATCGATAATGGTGCACAAATTGTGAATAGTGTTCTGACAAGCGTACCCATTCCTGTCTTTCAGATCTGCTCCTTTCGGACACCATCATGCGAATGTTCTCGCAAATGCAGTATGCACACAGATCAGTCCCCTGCGCCTGCTTTATGGCCTTTACGAGAATGGAATTTAATTTGATCAGATAATAATTAATCAAGCATGATAATATTAAAAAGATGGCAGCTAGCTAGCACTACTTAATTACTTACCTTGGGTCGAAGCCATCTCAGCTGTCGTTTCCATTCGCCTTCCGTTTTGCTGATGAACCTTGCCCAAGCCCTGCCTGCCGACAAAGAAAATGAATAAAGGGGGTATTAAATAGTTCATATCATGAAATGACGAACTAAATAGGCCGAGATATATAGTTAATAATGATTGAAATTACCTGTTGACTATCCCAAACAAGATGTTATAGTCACTATTTTCTTTGAGTAGTGAGTCCAGTATTTCAATTGTTCCTTCGTCAACTTTAATGATACACAAGATCCAGTGAAATCTGCATGCACACACGTTTGCATGTCCTAATTAAGCGGGCATATGTAAGCAAAAACATGTAGCTAACTAGCTAGTAGGCAAAAACAGAGAATTTGTAGTACAAGAAAGTGTGACTCACTAGAAGTTGTAAGGAAGTAGTATATCTTCATTGTATTTGAGGCGCTTCAAGAACTCGAACATGCTGTCCTCTACCTGCTTTTCATAATGGTTGCTTATTTTCCATGTGTATTCATTAACGGTGTTTGGGTCAATGAACCCAATGCCATAGCGTCCACCTTTTTTCATTTCATACATGTTCATCCTGCATAATACCACAGAAAAGAATATAGTGAGGATAATTACAGGTAATGATTGATCAAAAGGATCAATACAGCTAGCTTGAGACTTAAATTACAGAAAGAAATCACTTACAGACAATAGCAACTGACGATAGATTTGTTGAGTGCGTCTTGATTGTATAACTGAAACAGTTCAGAATACTCAACGGTCACAGGTTTCAGATGGTAGTAATTATCCTTGTTGACTTGCACCATGAGGGACTGTCGATCGGATCTCTTGATAATGTCCATGTACCATTGATGCAATTCATACATTCTCGTTGGGAGCTTCTTGACATCTTCTGGCTTGACCAAAGGTTGGCCCCGGACATATTTCCATTTTAATTCCTCCTCTGTAAGCACAGGCATGTCCTCGATCTCGAGGAGTTGTCCAACAGTGATCTTGAGTTCTTCAGCCTGCGTTATATGCTGTTAGGTTATTACCACATTGCCCACCTGGGGAACGTAAACTGTTTGCCCACAATAATATTGGCCGCGTGTACTGTCACGTGTTGTCGGCGGCACAACAAGCGGGGGGATCGGTTGCGCCCACTGTTCTCCCAGCTGGGCAACGGTTCTCCCGCATTTTTTGACAGCTGCTTGTTGTTTGCTCGAGCTCGAGCTCGCCTCCTTCTGTACACGTTGTCGATGTAACTTCTTGATGTGGCGCTCATAGTCTGTGTCAACAGGCTTAGGAGGTGGTGGTTCAGCCATACGAATGAAGTGGTCAATAACTTCCACAGGCACTTTCTCCCTTGGCGGCGGTGGCGGTTTCGGTCCAAAATGGGCGTCGACTTTTGCCCGCACTATGGCATTGGTTTGCTCCTTGGTCCTATCATAAGCCCTCTCAGGAAGAGGAGTAGTGAGGTTTGGACCATATTTATATCGCTTGCCTCCGCATGTACTTCCTGTACTATGACCTCGACTGGTACCGCTACGCACCATAGCTGCGGGATGTCTCTTCGTGGATTGCTGAGGCGGCGGTGACGGCTGACGGGGCTGAGTTGGACGAGGAGGAGTGGCCTGAAGCTGTGCCGGACTTGGAGGAGGAGGGGCCTGACACTTTGCCGGACTTGGAGGAGGAGTGGACGTCTGACGCTGTGTCGGACTTGGAGGAGGAGTGGCCTGACACTTTGCCGGACTTGGAGGAGGAGGAGTGGCCTCACGCGTTGGTGGACTTGGAGGAGCGGGAGTCTGCTGACTCGGTGGCGGACTTCGACAAGGAGTCGGGTGACGCAGTGTCGGTGGCCTTCGAAAGATGATGCAATCTTTTCTCCATAGGATGATACGATGTTTGGCATCTCTGAGTGTGTGCTCCTCGTCACCTCCAGGAATGTCAAGCTCTAGCCCCGAATATTGGTCCACCACCTCATCAACCACGACACGAGCATAGCCTGCTGGAATCGGGTTGCAATGGAAGGTTGCATCGGGGGAATTTGTATAAGCAACGGCGTCCGCCACCTTCATGGATATGTTCTTCATTTTGAAGTGTAGCTCGCAGTTAGTGTTCTCCATGATGTCATCCACAGGGTATCTATCCAGCATTGCATCAAACGGGGCGGAACCCACGCTGCTTCTCGGCATGGATGGGGCGGTGGTATCCAATGCTGGATCATCCGCTAGCTGTTGCAGCTGCTGAGACCCCCTTTGCTGGCTAAGTGAGTCGATCTGCTCCTGCTGCCGCTGGAATTTGTCTGCCAAGTCCGCGTACGTGGATTCTAGGCCTTGAAGGTGTTCATAGTCCCGCTTCCTCTTCTCCTCCTCCATCTTCCTCTGCTTCTCCTCTGCAATCTTCCTTCTCGCACGGGTTATGTAGTCGGCGTTCCATTCCGAAAACCCCTCATACCACGGAATAGCGCCCTTGCCTCGTGTTCTTCCCGGGTGTTCAGGATTTTTCAGGGCACGTGTAAGCTCGGCGTTCTCTCTGTTCGGCTGGAACACCCCCGTTCGAGCCTCTTCTATTGCAACAAGTATGTCATCATCGGCTCCGTTCAGACATGCCTTCGTCGAAACTTTGCCTGTCTTTGGGTCCAACTCCCTCCCATGCGCATAGAACCAACTCCTGCACCTAGGGGGCCAGCTCTTAGTAACCGGAATGACACCTGCATCCTCCATCTCTTTCACAGACTTATCCCACTTAGGCATTGCCACCGCATAGCCACCTGGCCCCAGCTTATGGAACTTATCCTTTTTTCGGCATTCTTCTTGTTTATTCTCGACCGTTCCTTAGCTACTTCTGAATCCTTGAATTTCACAAAATCGTCCCAATGAGCACTTTGATTCTCTAGTATCCCCTCGAATACTGGAGTCTTCCTTCCTCCCTTGACGTACTTCTCCCATTCACATCTCTTGTGGTTCTTGAATGCAACCGCCATCTTCCTAAAAGCAGCGTCCTTGACTTTCTCCACATCTGCTTCTGTGAAATGATCTGGTAGGGTGAAATGTTCCATGAGAGTATCCCAAAGCAGTTTTTTTATTCTCGTCGACAAAAGTAACATTTGGACGTGGCTTTGCTGGCTTTCTCCATTCTTGAAGGGAGATCGGGAGTTGGTCCTTCACAAGAACTCCGCACTGACGAACGAACTTGTCCGCAATCTTCTTAGGCGCTAATGGTTTGCCACTAGGTTTGAATGCCTCGATATTGTACTTTACGCCCTCTTTCAACTTTTTGTTCGGGCCTCATTTCGTCCTTTTGCCTGAAGATTTGCTCGATCCGGATGGCTGAAAGAAGAAAGATCGATTCGTTAATATATCTTCAACTCATTTAAAACATGTGATGATCACCAGATTCCTGCTTATATAAATATATATACCTCGCCGGTGTTTGTTGTTTCAGGATCAACATGTTCTTCGTCATCGTCATAATCGTAGTTCATGACTTCATCAATTCAGTCGTCGCGATCGAATATCATATCACCCTCTCCAGTGTTGTTTAGAAATTCAGAGTCGTCATAATCTTCTTCATTCTGATCATCATCTGGCCCGCGTATCATATCGAACATGGTATGTTCTCTATCTCTATCGGTATTGTCCGCCATAGCTTTTATTTAACTATGCCAAAAGAAATATAAAACAATTTAGTATAATCTCAAAAAATAGATATAATCTCGAATACATCGTCTCGAATAATAGATATAATCTCAAATACATCGTCTTGAATAACAGATATAATCTCGAATACATCGTCTTGAATAATATATAATCTCGAATACATCGTCTCGAATATATAATCTCGAATACATCACTGGCTAGGTAGCTAATAAAGATCGAATACTACAGAAGAATCTAGGACACTCGCGGTTCTTGCGGCGCGGGCGATGGACACCCAAAGAGAAGGAACCCTCACAGGATCATAGCTGAAGTGAGATCCCTAAAGAAACTGCCAGGTATTGGAGAACCTGCCGCCCTCTAACGCGACCATGTAGCGATGGACGTGCTCGTCCTCCTCCCTGACACGACGACGTACCACCTCCGGCGGGGCCGGCTCCCTCCGCACCGAAACTGGCCCACGCGAACGCCACCAAACGAGATCAGGGTCGACGACGGGACCCAGGGTCGGGTTCCTCATCAAGCGGCGCGCCCCTCCAGGCAGCACCTCCCAGTGCCAGCCCGGCGGAGCCCAGTCCCGGACATGGGTCAGCTGGACTTCGTCGCGGACGTGTCGACGACGAGGATGCGGGCCGGGCATTGTCGACAACAAATACTAGCTATATGCCCGCAAAAAGTAATATTTTTTTAATGATTGGATTTTGATAACTAAAATTTCTAACATTTCTATAACATTTCTAACAATGCTATATATAACTAACATTTCTATAAAATTTCTAACTATTCTAACAATTCTAACATTTCTAACTATTTCTAAAAAAACAGAAAAATTCTAACTTTTCTAACAAAATGTATGTGTGTGTGTGCGCACTCACCGGCCGGCGAGGCGAGAGGCGACGGGGGGCAGCGACGGGGGGCGCGCGGCGACGGGGACGGCGACGGGCGCGGCGACGACGGGGAAGGGGACGTACGGGCCGGGGCAGCAACGACGACGGGGACGGTGACGACGCGGGACGGGCCGGGACGGGGCGGCGGTGACGACGCGCGGGACGACGGGGCGGCGACGACGGGGACGGGGCGGCGACGGGGCTGGCGACGGCGGGGGCGGCGGGCGACGGTGTGCAGAGGAGAAGAAGCAGAGGGAGAGATGAAAACTGACGAAATTTTCGTAAGTGTTTCTTATATAGGGGACACCTTTAGTACCGGTTGGAGCCACCAACCGGTACTAAAGGCCTGTTTTGGCCAAGCCAAGCGGCGGGAAGCGACCCCCTTTAGTACCGGTTGGTGGCTCCAACCGGTACTAAAGGCCCCCCCCCTTTAGTGTCGGTTGGTGCCACGAACCGGTACTAAAGGGGTGTGCGCTGCCACGCGAGGGGCGCAAAGTTTAGTCCCACCTCGCCTAGCGAAGGGCAGCCGCACTGGTTTATAAACCCAGCTGCGGCTGCTCCTTCGAGCTCCTCTCAAATGCAGGCCTTCTGGGCCTACCTGTGCTGTGCTGGCCCGTGGGCCTACTGGGCCATTGCGGGCCTGCATCCTGGCCCAACAACTGGTTGGGTTTCTAGTCGTATGCAGGCCGCTCAAGCCTAGTAGGCGGGCTTTTATTATTTTTTTGCTTTATTTATTTTTGAGTTGTTTTTTTGTGTATTTAGAGTTTCTTTGTGAATATTTTTGCTTTAGGTACAAAAAAGCTTTAGGTACAAAAAATTACAAACTTTCTGTTAGTGCCCGTAGTTTTCAAATTTGAATAGTTTAAATTTTGAATTATTCGAAATTAGTGTGAATCACTAGTTTGTGAATAACTTAACTTTAAAAATCAGTAAAGGCATGAAAAAATTTGTTTGCACATAAAATTTCTTCGCGTTTCAAATGCCAAAACACATAATTAACTACCCTAACTATTACAGAGATTCCCTTCTGGGTGTGAAACACAGAAGAAAGTGATGATAGCTAGTGAAGCCGATCACATCCCAGATCTTTCGGTGTGAAACTTTTTCTTCGCGTGTGTCCCTTTGCACCGTAACCATGGAAAATCTTCATCATTTAACGGGATGCTCGGGTCAATATTCACTGTGAATGGAGCAATTTCATCAAACTTTTCATAATCTTCTGACTTGTCTGTCTTGTCATCCACTCCCACGATGTTTCTCTTCCCAGAAAGAACTATGTGCCGCTTTGGCTCATCGTACGATGCATTCGCTTCCTTATCTTTTCTTTTTCTTGGCTTGGTAGACATGTCCTTCACATAGAAAACCTGTGCCACATCATTGGCTAGGACGAATGGTTCATCTGCATACGCAAGATTCTTGAGATCCACTGTTGTCATTCCGTACTGCGGGTCTTCCGTTACCCCGCCTCGTGTCATATTGACCCATTTGCACCGAAACAAAGGGATCTTCAAACCACGTCGATAGTCAAGTTCCCATATGTCCTGTATATAACCATAATATGTTTCCTTTCCCGTCTTAGTTTCTGCATCAAAGCGGACACCACTGTTTTGGTTGGTGCTCTTCTTATCTTGGGCGATCGTGTAAAATGTATTACCATTTATCTCGTACCCTTTGAAAGTCATTATATTCGAAGATGGTAACTGGGACAGCAAGTACAGGTCATCTTCAATAGAGGTGTCATGCATGGTACGTGCTTGCAACCAGCTGACGAAACTCCTGGTTTGTTCACGTGCAATCCAGTCATCAGACCGCTCCGGGTGTTTGGAGCGTAGCAAATTCTTGTGTTCATCCATATACGGAGCCACCAAGGCGGAATTCTGTAGAACTGTGTAGTGTGCTTCATGTTGGGGAACGTTGCAGAAAACAAAATTTTTCCTACGGTTTCACCAAGATCCATCTAGGAGTTCATCTAGCAACGAGTGATCGGATGCATCTACATACCTTTGCAGATCGCGAGCGGAAGCCTTCAAAAGAACGGGGATGAGGTAGTCGTACGCGACGTGATCCAAATCACCGGAGATTCTAGCACCGAACGGACGGCACCTCCGCGTTCAACACACGTACGGAGCGGATGACGTCTCCTCCTTCTTCTTGATCCAGCAAGGGGGAAGGAGAGGTTGACGAAGATCCAGCAGCACGACGGCGTGGTGGTGGATGCAGGGCGTCACAGCAGCAGGGCTTCGTCGTGCACTGCGAGAGGGAGAGATGTAGCAGGGAGAGAGGGAGGCGCCAGGGGCAAGGGTGTGGCTGCCCCTCCCTCCCCCCTTTATATAGGCCCCCTGGGGGGGCGCCGGCCCCTGGAGATCCCATCTCCAGAGGGGGCGGCGGCCAAGGGGGTGGAGTGCCCCCCAAGGCAAGTGGGCGCCCCCCCACCCTAGGGTTCCAACCCTAGGCGCAGGGGTGGGCCTTGGGGGCCGCACCAGCCCACTAAGGGCTGGTCCCCCTTCCCACTTCAGCCCATGGGGCCCTCCGGGATGGGTGGCCCCACTCGGTGGACCCCCGGGACCCATCTGGTGGTCCCGGTACAATACCGGTGACCCCTAGATCACTCCCGATGGCCGAAACTGTACTTCCTATATATAATTCTTCACCTCCAGACCAATCCAGAACTCCTCGTGACGTCGGGATCTCATCCGGGACTCCGAACAACATTCGGGTTACTGCATATACATATCTTCACAACCCTAGCGTCACCGAACCTTAAGTGTGTAGACCCTACGGGTTCGGGAGACATGCAGACATGACCGAGACGGCTCTCGGGCAATAACCAATAGCGGGATCTGGATACCCATGTTGGCTCCCACATGCTCCATGATGATCTCATCGGATGAACCATGATGTCGAGGATTCAATTAATCCCGTATACAAATCCCTTTGTCAATCGGTATTTTACTTGCCCGAGATTCGATCGTCGGTATCCCAATACCTCGTTCAATCTCGTTACCGGCAAGTCACTTTACTCGTACCGTAATGCATGATCCCGTGATCAACCACTTTGATCACATTGAGCTCATTATGATGATGCATTACCGAGTGGGCCCGGTGATACCTCTCCGTCATGCGGAGTGACAAATCCCAGTCTCGATCCGTGTCAACCCAACAGACACTTTCGGAGATACCCGTAGTATACCTTTATAGTCACCCAGCTACGTTGTGACGTTTGGCACACCCAAAGCACTCCTACGGTATCCGGGAGTTACACGATCTCATGGTCTAAGGAAAGGATACTTGACATTGGTAAACTCTAGCAAATGAACTATACGATCTTGTGCTATGTTTAGGATTGGGTCTTGTCCATCACATCATTCTCCTAATGATGTGATCTCGTTATCAATGATATCCAATGTCCATAGTCAGGAAACCATGACTATCTGTTGATCAACGAGCTAGTCAACTAGAGGCTTACTAGGGACATGTTGGTGTCTATTATTCACACATGTATTACGATTTCCGGATAACACAATTATAGCATGAATAAAGACAATTATCATGAACAAGGAAATATAATAATAATGCTTTTATTATTGCCTCTAGGGCATATTTCCAACAGTCTCCCACTTGCACTAGAGTCAATAATCTAGTTACATTGTGATGAATCGAACACCCATGGAATTCTGGTGTTGATCATGTTTTGCTCTAGGGAGAGGTTTAGTCAACGGATCTGCTACATTCAGGTCCGTATGCACTTTAAAAATATCTATGTCTCCATCTTGAACATTTTCACGAATGGAGTTGAAGCGACGCTTGATGTGCCTGGTCTTCTTGTGAAACCTGGGCTCCTTGCCAAGTGCAATAGCTCCAGTGTTGTCACAGAAGAGTTTGATTGGCCCCGACGCATTGGGTATGACTCCGAGGTCGGTGATGAACTCCTTCACCCAAATTGCTTCATGTGCTGCCTCCGAGGCTGCCATGTACTCCGCTTCACATGTAGATCCCGCCACGACACTCTGCTTGCAACTGCACCAGCTTACTACCCCACCATTCAAAATATACACGTATCCGGTTTGTGACTTAGAGTCATCCAGATCTGTGTCGAAGCTAGCGTCGACATAACCCTTTACGACGAGCTCTTCGTCACCTCCATAAACGAGAAACATTTCCTTAGTCCTTTTCAGGTACTTCAGGATATTCTTGACCGCTGTCCAGTGTTCCTTGCCGGGATTACTTTGGTACCTTCCTACCAAACTTACGGCAAGGTTTACATCAGGTCTGGTACATAGCATGGCATACATAATAGAACCTATGGCTGAGGCATAGGGGATGACACTCATCTCTTCTATATCTTCTGTCGTGGTCGGACATTGAGCTGAGCTCAATTTCACACCTTGTAACACAGGTAAGAACCCCTTCTTAGATTGATCCATATTGAACTTCTTCAATATCTTATCAAGGTATGTGCTTTGTGAAAGACCTATGAGGCGTCTTGATCTATCTCTATAGATCTTGATGCCTAATATATAAGCAGCTTCTCCAAGGTCCTTCATTGAAAAACTCTTATTCAAGTAGGCCTTAATGATGTCCAAGAGTTCTATATCATCTCCCATCAAAAGTATGTCATCTACATATAATATGAGAAATGCTACAGAGCTCCCACTCACTTTCTTGTAAACACAGGCTTCTCCATAAGTCTGCGTAAATCCAAACGCTTTGATCATCTCATCAAAGCGAATGTTCCAACTCCGAGATGCTTGCACCAGCCCATAAATCGAGCGTTGGAGCTTGCACACCTTGTCAGCATTCTTAGGATCGACAAAACCTTCCGGCTGCATCATATACAATTCTTCCTTAAGGAAACCATTAAGGAATGCCGTTTTGACGTCCATTTGCCATATTTCATAATCGTAGAATGCGGCAATTGCTAACATGATTCGGACGGACTTTAGCTTCGCTACCGGTGAGAAAGTCTCATCGTAGTCAACCCCTTGAACTTGTCGATAACCCTTAGCGACAAGCCGAGCTTTATAGATGGTCACATTACCATCCGCGTCTGTCTTCTTCTTAAAGATCCATTTACTTTCTATGGCTCGCCGCTCAACGGGCAATTCAGTCAAAGTCCATACTTCGTTTTCATACATGGATCCTATCTCGGATTTCATGGCTTCCAGCCATTTGTCAGAATCCGGGCCCGCCATCGCTTCTTCATAGTTCGAAGGTTCACCATTGTCTAACAACATGATTTCCAAGACAGGGTTGCCGTACCACTCTGGTGCGGAACGTGTCCTTGTGGACCTATGAATTTCAGTAGGAGCTTGATCAGAAGCATCTTGATCATCATTAATTTCCTCTCTAGTCGGTGCAGGCACCTCAGAAACGTTTTCTTGAGTTGCGCCATTTTCCGGTTCAAGAGGTAACACTTCATCAAGTTCTACTTTCCTCCCTTTTACTTCTTTCGAGAGAAACTCCTTCTCTAGAAAGGATCCATTCTTGGCAACAAAGATCTTGCCTTCGGATCTGAGGTAGAAGGTATACCCAATAGTTTCTTTAGGGTATCCTATGAAGACGCATTTTTCCGACTTGGGTTCGAGCTTTTCAGGTTGAAGTTTCTTGACATAAGCATCGCATCCCCAAACTTTTAGAAACGACAGCTTAGGCTTCTTCCCAAACCATAATTCATACGGTGTCGTCTCAACGGATTTCGACGGAGCCCTATTTAAAGTGAATGCGGCAGTCTCTAAAGCATAGCCCCAAAAAGATAGCGGTAAATCGGTAAGAGACATCATGGATCGCACCATATCTAATAGAGTGCGATTACGACGTTCGGACACACCATTACGCTGAGGTGTTCCAGGTGGCGTGAGTTGTGAAACTATTCCACATTTTCTTAAGTGTGTGCCAAATTCGTGACTCAAGTATTCTCCTCCACGATCTGATCGTAGAAACTTGATTTTTTTTGTCACGTTGATTTTCAACCTCACTCTGAAATTCCTTGAACTTTTCAAGGGTCTCAGACTTGTGTTTCATTAAGTAGATATACCCATATCTACTCAGGTCATCAGTGAGGGTGAGAACATAACGATAGCCACCGCGAGCCTCAACACTCATTGGACCGCACACATCAGTATGTATGATTTCCAATAAGTTGGTTGCTCGCTCCATTGTTCCTGGGAACAGAGTCTTGGTCATTTTACCAATGAGGCATGGTTCGCACGTGTCAAATGATTCATAATCAAGAGACTCTAAAAGTCCATCTGCATGGAGCTTCTTCATGCGTTTGACACCTATGTGACCAAGGCGGCAGTGCCACAAATATGTGGGACTATTGTTATCAAATTTAACTCTTTTGGTATTCACACTATGAATATGTGTATCATCACGTACGAGATTCATTAAGAATAAACCATTAACCATCGGAGCATGACCATAAGACATATCTCTCATATAAATAGAACAACCATTATTCTCGGATTTAAATGAGTAGCCATCTCGAATTAAACGAGATCCAGACACAATGTTCATGCTCAAACTTGGCACTAAATAACAATTATTGAGGTTTAAAACTAATCCCGTAGGTAAATGTAGAGGTAGCGTGCCGACAGCGATCACATCGACCTTGGAACCATTCCCGACGCGCATCGTCACCTCGTCCTTCGCCAGTCTCCGTTTATTCCGCAGCTCCTGCTTTGATTTACAAATGTGAGCAACTGCACCGGTATCAAATACCCAAGAGCTACTACGAGTACTGGTAAGGTACACACCAATTACATGTATATCACATATACCTTTTGTTTTGCCGGCCTTCTTGTCCGCTAAGTATTTGGGGCAGTTCCGCTTCCAGTGACCACTTCCCTTGCAATAAAAGCACTCAGTCTCGGGCTTGGGTCCATTCTTTGGCTTCTTCCCGGCAGCTTGCTTGCCGGGTGCGGCAACTTCTTTGCCATCCTTCTTGAAGTTCTTTTTACCCTTGCCCTTCTTAAACTTAGTGGTTTTATTCACCATCAACACTTGATGTTCCTTCTTGACTTCTATCTCTGCTGATTTCAGCATAGCAAATACCTCAGGAATGGTCTTTTCCATCCCCTGCATATTGAAGTTCATCACAAAGCTCTTGTAGCTTGGTGGAAGCGACTGGAGGATTCTGTCAATGACCGCGTCGTCCGGGAGATTAACTCCCAGCTGAGTTAAGCGGTTATGTAACGCAGACATAGTGAGTATGTGCTCACTGACAGAACTATTTTCCTCCATCTTACAGCTAAAGAATTTGTCGGAGACTTCATATCTCTCGACCCGGGCATGAGCTTGGAAAACCATTTTCAGCTCTTCGAACATCTCATATGCTCCGTGTCTCTCAAAACGCTTTTGGAGCCCCGGCTCTAAGCTGTAAAGCATGCCGCACTGAACGAGGGAGTAGTCATCGGAACGTGCCTGCCAAGCGTTCATAACGTCTTGTTCTGCAGGGTGAACAGGTGCGTCACCCAGCGGTGCTCGTAGGACATAATCTTTCTTGGCAGCTATGAGGATGATCCTCAGGTTCCGGACCCAGTCCGTATAGTTGCTGCCATCGTCTTTCAGCTTGGTTTTCTCTAGGAACGCGTTGAAGTTGAGGACTACGTTGGCCATTTGATCTACAAGACATATTGTAAATATTTTAGACTAAGTTCATGATAATAAAGTTCATCTAATCAAATTATTTAATGAACTCCCACTTAGATAGACATCCCTCTTCTAGTCATCTAAGTATAACATGATCCGAGTCAACTAGGCCGTGTCCGATCATCACGTGAGACGGACTAGTCAACATCGGTGAACATCTTCATGTTGATCGTATCTTCTATACGACTCATGCTCGACCTTTCGGTCTTCTGTGTTTCGAGGCCATGTCTGTACATGCTAGGCTCGTCAAGTCAACCTAAGTGTTTGCATGTGTAAATCTGTCTTACACCCGTTGTATGTGAACGTTAGAATCTATCACACCCGATCATCACGTGGTGCTTCGAAACAACGAACTATCGCAACGGTGCACAGTTAGGGGGAAAACTTCTTGAAATTATTATGAGGGATCACCTTATTTACTACCGTCATTCTAAGTAAACAAGATGCAAAACATGATAAACATCACATGCAATCAAATAATAAACGTGACATGATATGGCCAATATCACATAGCTCCTTTGATCTCCATCTTGGGGCTCCATGATCATCTTTGTCACCGGCTTGACACCATGATCTCCATCATCATGATCTCCATCATCATGATCTCCATCATCGTGTCTCCATGAAGTTGCTCGCCAACTATTACTTCTACTACTATGGCTAACGCGTTTAGCAATAAAGTAAAGTAATTTACATGGCGTTTCTCAATGACACGCAGGTCATACAATAATAAAGACAACTCATGGCTCCTGCCGGTTGTCATACTCATCGACATGCAAGTCGTGATTTCTATTACAATAGCATGAACATCTCATACATCACATATAGATCATTCATCATTCATCACAACTTTGGCCATATCATATCACAAAGCACTTGCTGCAAAAACAAGTTAGACGTCCTCTAATTGTTGTTGCAAGTTTTACGTGGCTTGATTAGGGTTCTAGCAAGAACGTTTTCTTACCTACATGAAAGCCACAACGTGATTTGTCAACTTCTATTTACCCTTCATAAGGACCCTTTTCATCGAATCCACTCCAACTAAAGTGGGAGAGACAGACACCCGCCAGCCACCTTATGCAACTAGTGCATGTTAGTCGGTGGAACCGGTCTCACGTAAGCATACGTGTAAGGTTGGTCCGGGCCGCTTCATCCCACAATAACGCTGAAGCAAGATAAGACTAGTAGCGGCAAGAAAAGTTGACAAATCTACGCCCACAACAAATTGTGTTCTACTCGCGCAAGAAGAACTACGCATAGACCTGGCTCATGATGCCACTGTTGGGGAACGTTGCAGAAAACAAAATTTTTCCTACGGTTTCACCAAGATCCATCTAGGAGTTCATCTAGCAACGAGTGATCGGATGCATCTACATACCTTTGCAGATCGCGAGCGGAAGCCTTCAAAAGAACGGGGATGAGGTAGTCGTACGCGACGTGATCCAAATCACCGGAGATTCTAGCACCGAACGGACGGCACCTCCGCGTTCAACACACGTACGGAGCGGATGACGTCTCCTCCTTCTTCTTGATCCAGCAAGGGGGAAGGAGAGGTTGACGAAGATCCAGCAGCACGACGGCGTGGTGGTGGATGCAGGGCGTCACAGCAGCAGGGCTTCGTCGTGCACTGCGAGAGGGAGAGATGTAGCAGGGAGAGAGGGAGGCGCCAGGGGCAAGGGTGTGGCTGCCCCTCCCTCCCCCCTTTATATAGGCCCCCTGGGGGGGCGCCGGCCCCTGGAGATCCCATCTCCAGAGGGGGCGGCGGCCAAGGGGGTGGAGTGCCCCCCAAGGCAAGTGGGCGCCCCCCCACCCTAGGGTTCCAACCCTAGGCGCAGGGGTGGGCCTTGGGGGCCGCACCAGCCCACTAAGGGCTGGTCCCCCTTCCCACTTCAGCCCATGGGGCCCTCCGGGATGGGTGGCCCCACTCGGTGGACCCCCGGGACCCATCTGGTGGTCCCGGTACAATACCGGTGACCCCTAGATCACTCCCGATGGCCGAAACTGTACTTCCTATATATAATTCTTCACCTCCAGACCAATCCAGAACTCCTCGTGACGTCGGGATCTCATCCGGGACTCCGAACAACATTCGGGTTACTGCATATACATATCTTCACAACCCTAGCGTCACCGAACCTTAAGTGTGTAGACCCTACGGGTTCGGGAGACATGCAGACATGACCGAGACGGCTCTCGGGCAATAACCAACAGCGGGATCTGGATACCCATGTTGGCTCCCACATGCTCCACGATGATCTCATCGGATGAACCACGATGTCGAGGATTCAATTAATCCCGTATACAAATCCCTTTGTCAATCGGTATTTTACTTGCCCGAGATTCGATCGTCGGTATCCCAATACCTCGTTCAATCTCGTTACCGGCAAGTCACTTTACTCGTACCGTAATGCATGATCCCGTGATCAACCACTTTGATCACATTGAGCTCATTATGATGATGCATTACCGAGTGGGCCCGGTGATACCTCTCCGTCATGCGGAGTGACAAATCCCAGTCTCGATCCGTGTCAACCCAACAGACACTTTCGGAGATACCCGTAGTATACCTTTATAGTCACCCAGTTACGTTGTGACGTTTGGCACACCCAAAGCACTCCTACGGTATCCGGGAGTTACACGATCTCATGGTCTAAGGAAAGGATACTTGACATTGGTAAACTCTAGCAAACGAACTATACGATCTTGTGCTATGTTTAGGATTGGGTCTTGTCCATCACATCATTCTCCTAATGATGTGATCTCGTTATCAATGATATCCAGTGTCCATAGTCAGGAAACCATGACTATCTGTTGGTCAACGAGCTAGTCAACTAGAGGCTTACTAGGGACATGTTGGTGTCTATTATTCACACATGTATTACGATTTCCGGATAACACAATTATATCATGAATAAAGACAATTATCATGAACAAGGAAATATAATAATAATGCTTTTATTATTGCCTCTAGGGCATATTTCCAACACTTCAGTGAGAGAATGTCCGTCCATACATATTATTTGTTTCCCTCCTAGCGTGCCTTTTCCATCCAGTCTGCCCTTATGCCGTGATTCAGGAACACCAATCGGCTTAAGGTCAGCAATAAAGTCAATACAAAACTCAATGACCTCCTCATTTTGACGGCCCTTGGAGATGCTTCCTTCTGGCCTAGCACGGTTATGAACATATTTCTTTAAGACTCCCATGAACCTCTCAAAGGGGAACATATTGTGTAGAAATACAGGACCCAAAACGTTAATCTCTTTGCATAGGTGAACAAGGACGTGTGTCATGATGTTGAACAAGGATGGTGGGAACACCAACTCGAAACTAACAAGACATTGCACCAAATCATTCTGTAACCTTGGTATGATTTCTGGATCGATTACCTTCTGAGAGATTGCATTGAGAAATGCACATAGCTTCACAATGGCTAATTGAACGTTTTCCGGTAGAAGCCCCCTCAATGCAACCGGAAGCAGTTGCGTCATAATCACGTGGCAGTCATGAGACTTTAGGTTCTGGAACTTTTTCTCTGCCATGTTTATTATTCCCTTTATATTCGACGAGAAGCCAGACGGTACCTTAATACTGAGCAGGCATTCAAAGAAGATTTCCTTCTCTTCTTTGGTAAGAGCGTAGCTTGCATGACCCTGATGTATGCCGTCTTTCCCGTGCATACGTTGCTGGTCCTCCCGTGCCTCAGGTGTATCTTTTGTCTTCCCATACACGCCCAAGAAGCCAAGCAGGGTCACACAAAGATTCTGCGTCATGTGCATCACATCGATTGCGGAGCAGACCTCTAAGTGTTTCCAATAGGGCAGGTCCCAAAATATAGATTTCTTCTTCCACATGGGTGCGCGTCCGTCAGCGTCATTCGGAACAGGTTGTCCACCAGGACCCTTTCCAAAGACCGCCTTCAAATCCTTGACCATATCATGTACATCAGCACCAGTACGGTGGCCAGGCTTCGTCCGGTGATCCGCCTCACCTTTGAAATGCTTGCCTTTCTTTCTTATGGGATGCCTGCTCGGAAGAAATCGACGATGTCCCAGGTACACATTCTTCTTACAATTAGCCAAATATATACTGTCGGTATCGTCCAAATAGTGCGTGCATGCGCGGTATCCCTTGTTTGTCTATACTGAAAGGTTACTGAGAGCAGGCCAATCATTGATGGTCACGAACAGCAACGCCTTTAGGTCAAATTCTTCCCCCATGTGCTCATCCCACGCACGTACACCTGTTCCATTCCACAGTTGTAGGAGTTCTTCAACTAATGGACTTAGGTACACATCAATGTCGTTGCCGGGTTGCTTAGGGCCTTGGATGAGCACTGGCATCATAATGAACTTCCGCTTCATGCACAACCAAGGAGGAAGGTTATACAAACATAGAGTCACAGGCCAGGTGCTATGGTTGCTGCTCTGCTCCCCAAAAGGATTAATGCCATCTGCGCTTAGACCAAACCATACGCTCCTTGCGTCATCTGCAAACTCCTTCCCGTACTTTCTTTCGATTTTTCTCCACTGCGACCCGTCAGCGGGTACTCTCAACTTTCCGTCTTTCTTACGGTCTTATTTGTGCCATCGCATCGCCTTGGCATGCTCTTTGTTTTGGAACAAACATTTCAACTATGGTATTATAGGAGCATACCACATCACCTTGGCAGGAATCTTCTTCCTGGGGCTCTCGCCCTCGACATCACCAGGGTCATTGCGGCTGATCTTATAGCGCAATGCACCACATACCGGGCAAGCGTTCAAATCCTCGTACTCACCGCGGTAGAGGATGCAATCATTAGGGCATGCATGTATCTTCTGCACCTCTAACCCTAGAGGGCAGACAACCTTCTTTGCTTCGTATGTACTCTCAGGCAATTCGTTGTCCTTTGGAAGCATATCCTTTATCATTACCAGCAACTTTCCAAATCCCTTGTCAGATACACCATTCTCTGCCTTCCATTGCAGCAATTCCAGTGTGGTGCCCAGCTTTTTCTTATCACCTATGCAATTCGGGTACAACAATTTTTTGTGATCCTCTAACATGCGCTGCAACTTCTTCTTCTCCAAATCACTTGCGCAGTTTCTCTTTGCATCGGCAATGGCCCGACCTAGATCATCAACGGGCTCATCTGATGCCTCTTCTTCAGCTTCTTCCCGCATTGCCGGCTCAGCTTCTTCCCGCATTACCGGCTCAGCTTCTTCCCCCATTGTTGTATCATCGTATTCAGGGAACCCATGGCCAGGATAGCTGTCGTCGTCCTCTTCATCTTCATTGTCTTCCATCATAACCCCTCTTTCTCCGTGCTTGGTCCAAACATTATAGTGGGGCATGAAACCAGACTCAAACAGGTGGACGTGAATGGTTCTTGACTTAGAGTAATTGTGACCATTCTTACAACCAGCACATGGACAAGGCATAAAACCATCCGCCCGCTTGTTTGCCTCAGCCGCAATCAGAAAAGTATGCACACCCTCAATGAACTAGGGAGAGCATCGGTCATCGTACATCCATTGCCGGCTCATCTTCATTACACAACACCGAATAGACCAAATTAATACAAGTTCATACATAAAGTTCATACAACACTTAAATGCAACAAACAAATAACTCTCTAGCTAAAGCATTTAAATGCAACAACAAATGCGATCAAGATCGCAACTAAGGTAACAATGGATCCAACAGCATAATGATACCAAGCCTCACTATCGATGGCATATTTTCTAATCTTTCTAATCTTCAAGCGCATTTTCTCCATCTTGATCTTGTGATCATCGACGACATCGGCAACATGCAACTCTAATTCCATCTTCTCCCCCTCAATTCTTTTCAATTTTTCTTTCAAGTACTCGTTTTCTCTTTCAACTAAATTTAACCTCTCGACAATAGGGTCGGTTGGAATTTCCGGTTCACATACCTTCTAGAAAAAATTTCTATGTCAACTTGATGGTCATAATTTGTCATAAACACGAAATGTAACTAGTTTTAAAAGAGAATATATATATATATATATATATATATATATATATATATATATATATATATATATATATATATATATATATATATATATATACCACATCCGAATCATAACAAGGACGAGGGCCGACGGGGACGGATATCAAAACCATGGCACTATATGTATAACAAACAATGTACGGATAAGATAATTATACGAGTAACTATATATCCAAATCACACAAACATCAATTTTTATATAAAATTTCATGAACAAAGAGGCTCACCACAAGGTGGTGCCGGCGACGGGACTGTGCGGGCGATCGACCGTGGTTACGACGGAGATTTAGAAGGCACTAAGTAAACCACACCTACATATGCAAACCAAGTGTTATTTTTGACCTCAAATTGCATATAAATCAAATACTAGCATATATATATATTTCCTCCCAAATTACTAAACTCACAAATTAATCACTATATAAAGCATTGCAAGAGGAAATCTAGCAATGAGAGATGAAAGGACAAAGTTGCTAACCTTTGTGATCATTTCAATGGATGGGGGCCTTCAAATCTTGACAAAATTTGGGCAAAATGTGTGATGAGCTCGAGAGGAAGAGGGGAAGAACAGAGAGGAGAGGGGAAAGGGGAAGAACAGAGCGAGCTCGGGTGGACGAATGGTTTTTGTAGGACGACCTTTAGTACCGGTTCGTGCCACGAACCGGTACTAAAGGTGCTGGAGGGGCCCCAGACTGACAACATCCTGCCACCACTCTCATTAGTACCGGTTCGTGCCACGAACCGGTACTAAAGGTTCGCCACGAACCGGTACTAATGAAAGCGGCCCGGCTAGCCGTTGGAACCGGCACTAATGTATACATTAGTGCCGGCTCAAATACAAACCGGCACCAATGTGCTTCACGTTTGACCCTTTTTCTACTAGTGCCAGTATAATAAGTGCACTTGTCATAACAAATAACCAAGTTGGCTAAACCGACCTCAAGCTGGCACATACGGCTGTGCAAATGACGGACAAATAGCCTCTCAGGCCAAGACAGGGTAATAGCGTTGCCAATCACCCAATAGGGCCAAGGGGGAAAGCATTTTGGCTTGCGAGCTCAAGCTATAGTTTGGGTGCATCCTATTATACTTTTTTGGTGCAAGTGATCTCTTTTTGTTCAAGGTGCATAAATCAACTGTACATATGTTTGTTTGTAGTTTTGTGTAATAGTCATCGTGGTATAAGATTCAACACCACACATGCACCAGCTCATGCGTTTTATGACAACAAGGTAATCCCTCGAGAACACTACATGCTCCTAACTTACAATTTTTATTTTAAACATGCGCAAAAGCTTTGTCTCTTCTCATCTATAATACCTAAATAGTTCATCCCCACTATGCTATTTCTCTAGACTTGCAGCCTATCCACCTCAGCAAACTGCCACATCAGCGATTATTTTCCATTTTAACCAATTTTTATTGACATTTTTATATGCCACATCGTTGCTCCGTTTCCAGACTTAAAGTGCATACCGAAGCCCAATGGTCTCCAAACGCAAATATAAGAAAGAAGCCCAACTGTCTGTCCCCACGCCCACGGCATACCCTTCGTTTCCACCTCCCGGGCGTAATGCCAAAACAAAAAACGCAGCAGTCGCACCCGCTGCCGCCCGTGATGGCGGAGGGGGCGGCGGCCTGCCCGGGCCGGCAGAGGCGCCGCGGCCGTACGAGCTGGTGTTCGCGGCGGCGGAGCTCCGCTCCATGGACTGCAACCTCTCGGCGCTCTACGACAACGTCCAGGCAGAGGGATTCGGCTACGGCGGCTTCTCCAATGTCGTTGTCAAGGCCATGGGCGTCACCTACCGTCTTCACCGTCTCCTCATCTCCCGCGGCACCTATTTCAGGTGGGCTTCCTTCTCGAATACAGATGCGGCGATCGAGTATTTAGGATTCCATATACTATCTATGCATCAGTACGTCTATTGGGCTGCGATGTGTGGATGTTTCAGTACGTCTCATCCCCTCCCTTCAGCAAGCAGCACAGTGTACATGAGGAGATTGACCCCAAAGTCCTAAGTTGGCTATGGTTATCACATCCTCAAATCCCTAAAAGTATGCAGTTTCCATTTTCCTTTGTCATGTGCATGTCAACAAAAAAGAGATTAGTGTTAGATTCTCATGTACCAGATTCAGTTGCTTGCCTTGAAGTTGTTTATATTTATCAGGAGGAAGAGGTCAGTCTTTCCCATCCAAACTTAATTGAGTACAATTTCGAATTTTAATCTTCCCAAGCCTGCACAGTGAATGATAATGGTTTTTGTGATACATGAGCCAGTACCATCGCTCATCTTGATCTGCTATTTGGATGACAACACTTTGGTAAAATTGTACTTCTCTCCATGTTGTTTGCAGGCAAGCCAATGTTAGAGATCCAGCCAGGATAACTTAACTTCGGTGGACATGTACTTCTCTATGTGTTGTTTGCAGGCAAGGCATTGTTACAGATCTAGCCAAATTAAATTAACATGTTTGTTCTCCTCATATTCCCTATCTAATGGCTGGTTGTACGTGGGATGTGGCTTGGGCAAAATATTATTTTCGTAATTGCTCAACCATTTGAATGTTTATGGCACATGTAATTGTTTGTACACAAGTATCAACTGTAGATACTGTTGATGAAAGTCTGAGGTATGTTATCCACATTTAAAAAAATAGATAAGTTCAATTGAGCTATCTGGATTGATGTCTTTCTTATATTTACAATATGTATATCACTGTATCATGACCCGTGTAGCTGTATGCCCATGAAATATTTGGTGATAACAGTATTGAGCATCCCTAAAGTGATCTTAGATATGCCTTTGCAGGTTGTGCTTTACGATATACCAAGTGAGAGATTCGACAAGAACTGGTATTTTCCAATCGGAGAGGTTTCTTCATCATTTTGTGGGAAGGACAACATTTAACATGTGTTTGTCTTATTTATGTTTCCAACCAGTGTATCATCGAGTAATTTCTATTCCAAAAGTGTCGTAGTTTTCCCTTAAAAAAGAACAATTCTACTTAATCGACAAAAGTGGTGATAGGCTAGCATTCAAAGATGTGCTTCCCTTTTAGCTTTTGTCAAATATCTTCAGAATTGTACCGTCACTCACCTGAATAATATTTTGATCTCCATAGATGCTATGTTTTTCACCATATTTAATCCCAGTCTACTACTCCCTCCTTCCCAAAATAAGTGACTCAACTTTGTATAGCCATTCATTGGCCCTTGCTTTGCTGATTGATTCAGATCAAGTCCATTGTTTGCTTGAATTTGTACTGTGAGAAGTTTCGAAAGAAGACAAGTTCTTCTTAACCAAATTCAGTTGAAAGGCAACTCCCATAATTCAAAGGGAAAATGAATAAGTCTTCATCAGTATCGACTATCGAGGCATCGTTCCATACGTCAATCCTCTGATGCACTATTATAGTGCAATTTAGATATATCAAATCATGTTGACACTCAAGAATTGTTAATACAATAAGATCGAAAATTGATATCTATACTCTGGTCGTGCATCCATTAAGACTCTGTCTACTACCAGTGAAGAACCTATTCTCTTTGCTATTAAATTGTAGAACTTGGAAATTGTAGTGCTGATTTGTGCTTCTATTTAGTTGCAATGCTACTTTTAATGACTACCAAGAGATCCCGCAGCAACGCGCGGGGTGTCATCTAGTTAATTAAGTTTACATGACATATCTGATGATGGGAATACGGGGAAAAGGGCTCCTCTCATGGTATGATCGACTTCAAATGCTTTGTGCCAGTCAAAAACCCATCCAGAAGCTTCCCCATTTATCTCGGCGACGATGACGGAGGACATTGAAGAAACGTTTTTGAAAACACCCACATTAATTGTGTTCCATATTTGCACGAGCTAACAAGCGTGTAGGGCTTTTTGCCGGGTTCGCTCTTGATTATCTTTATAAGCGAGGCCATCCCTTTTGATTTTTCAATCGTTTCTTTGGCAGTAATTAACTAGCTGATTTTTTTTCATTAAAATAATTTGCATGACAATTTTTACATTTCACTCAAATCCCTCCCGGGTCGAGCACTCTAGCTCACATGTCACTCGCGAGAATGTTGAACTTGTTCCAAAATAAGAATCGTCATGCTCGAGCAGTTAGCTTGGGTGCCTCCTAAAATTTATTCAAATGATAAGTGTCACACGTGTGGCACGAAACAATCCCGTCCTGACGTTTTTACAACTAAAGTTGTCATCCGAAAAGAAAAAAACAAACCTAAAAAAAACTGAAACTTGCCATCCGAAAGTTGCCATACTTGACAACTAAAGTTGTCATCCCACACCCCCTAAAAAAAAAGGTTGTCATCCCAAACCATACTACAAGATCCTCCAACCTCACCAGAGCTTGTGCATTTTTTTTTCCTTTGAGGGGATCAGAAGAGCTGATGCATGGTTTGCGCAGCAGTTTCAAAAGAAGTCTTAGATAGATAACCCCAGCATCTCACAAGACAAACGCACATACCATTACAATAAGCACACTTGTCCTAGCAAATAACCAAAGCTACCCCGAGCTGGCCTGGCGCAAACGGCCCGTGCAAACGACGAGCAAATAGCCCCTCAGGCCGGGACAAGGACAGCAACAAAGAAAGAAAGAAAATGGTTTCACGAGGCCAAGGGATAATTTTATACTGCTGCTACCTCCAACGCTGCCAATCAGACGAGGCAGGCAGGGGGCGGCGAGCGAGCGAGGTGGGAAGGATGGATAGATAGATACGCGGGAGACGTGCGGGCGTACAGGCAGAGGGAGTGGGAGAGAGAGAGAGGGAGTGAGTCCACCTCAGCTTCAGGTGAGCTGGCCGGTGGCCGCTGGGGCATTTTTCTATTTCTGCGGCCTGCCCGGTTTCCAATTCCGACGAGCCAAAACAGACGGAGGGGAAAAGGGCCGGGGGAGGGAGAGAGAGAGAGAGAAAACGGGGGAATAAAAAGGGAAAGAAATAAAGCGAGAGGCGAATCCCAATTCCCCAAGTAGTACCACGCACGAGAGCGGGGAGGGAGGGGAGGAGGAGGGCAGCGCGCACACACCAGGCGAGGGGAGGGGAGGGCGACTACAAGAGAGGAGGAGAGAGAGGCGGGGGGCGAGGGGCAGCGGCAGAGGGCTGCAGCAGGGCCAGAAGCATTAGAAGGGGCAGTTGTAACCAAGTGGCAGCAGTAGATAGAGCCATCTATCTATCTCTCTCTACAGGTATAAATCCTTCCTGGCTCGCTTGCTTGCTTGCTCGCTCGCTCGCACGCGCATCTGGTAGGACGGAGGGGGCAGAAGGGAGGAGTTGGTGGTGGTGGGGAGGGGATTTCTCGGGCGCCGCGGCGATGGGGGCGCGCTGATTGGGCCGCCGGCCGCGATCTTTCAGTCAGATTTCCCTGGGCGGGCCCGCGCGTGATCTTGCCATGGGTTCGATTTGTTCTTCTTAGGTGATTCTTTTCTTGCCCCTCCTGTGTGATGTTCTTCCTTTCTCTGTCGGATTGGATTGGATTGGATGGAGCTTCTCCGCCTGGATTCGCGTCGCCCGGCGGGGCCGCCGCGGAGGGCGGGGGCAAGATTTGGTTTGGTTCTCCGGGGGAGCGATTTGGGGGTGGGAGGGCGGCGGATCGGCTGGGTTCTCGCCGGAAGATTCGATTTTTACGCCTTGTTTTCTTCACGCGGTCCTCCCAGATCTCAAATGCCCCTGTTCCTGATCCGTTTCTTCTCGCCGATTTCCTCCGCGCTTACTTTCCTCCCTCCCCTGTTAATTCCATTATTGTTGCAGATCGCGGCTAGGAGATCAGCGAGCACGCCCAGATTTCCCGGATCAATCTCATCCGAGAGGATAATAAGCCGCCGAGCGGGAGCAGCAGGCAAGGGAGGGGGAGGAGAAGCCATGATGCTGGAGGGCAAATCCTGCCTCGTCTCGCGCTCCCTGCCCAGCTACTGCGACCCGGACTCCGACTGGGCGTTCCTCCTCAGCGGCAGCAAGCGCCCCGCGCCGGAGGACTTCGGCGCGGAGGACATGGAGGAGGTAGACGCCGGCGGCAGCAGCGGGAAGCGCAGCAAGTCGCCTTCCCCGCAGCCGCACACGCCGGACATCACCGAGAGCCACGGCTCCAGCCGCCATGCCTCCTCAGGCAGCGGCGGAGGGGACCAGCAAGGCTCTGGGGCCAATCTCATCGGCGAGATTGGCCGCGACCTCTCCATCAACTGCCTCCTCCGGCTCTCCAGGTCGGACTATGGCTCCGTCGCCTCCCTCAACAGGGACTTCAACTCCCTGGTGCGCAACGGGGAGATCTACCGCCTGCGGCGGCAGAATGGCATCGCCGAGCATTGGGTCTACTTCTCCTGCAATGTCCTCGAGTGGGACGCCTATGACCCCTACAGGGAGCGCTGGATCCAGGTGCCCAAGATGCCACCCGATGAATGCTTCATGTGCTCTGACAAGGAGTCCCTGGCTGTGGGCACCGAGCTGCTTGTGTTTGGGATGGCACACATTGTCTTCAGATATAGCATCCTGACCAATTCATGGACAAGGGCTGATCCCATGAACTCTCCTCGGTGCTTGTTTGGCTCAACAAGCGTCGGTGAGAAGGCCTATGTCGCTGGAGGCACCGATGCTTCTGGAAAGATACTGAGCTCTGCAGAGATGTATGACTCTGTGACACACACTTGGACACCCCTTCCCAGCATGAATAGGGCTAGGAAGATGTGTTCTGGTGTGTTCTTGGATGGCAAGTTCTATGTGATTGGTGGTGTTACCAACAACAACCAGGTACTGACATGTGGTGAGGAATATGACTTGAATCGGGGGTCGTGGAGGGTCATTGAGAACATGTCTGAGGGCCTCAATGGAGTGACGGGTGCTCCTCCACTCATTGCAGTTGTCAACAATCAGCTCTATGCAGCTGATTACAGTGAGAAGGATGTGAAGAAGTATGACAAGCTGAATAATAAGTGGATCGCTCTTGGGAAATTGCCTGAACGGTCTGTGTCCATGAATGGATGGGGCCTTGCTTTCCGAGCCTGTGGTGACCGGCTGATTGTCATTGGAGGCCCAAGGACTTCTATTGGTGGCATCATTGAGCTTAATTCATGGGTTCCCAATGAGCAACCGCCTGTGTGGAATTTGGTTGCCACACGGCAATCCGGGAACTTCGTGTATAACTGCGCCGTGATGGGTTGCTGAGTCCACTGAATAAAGATTGGATGCAGTGGATATTTATGAAGGATGATAGTATGCACAAAGGCAGCCTGTTCAATTGCTCCAGCCCTGATTCTTCGTAGGGATTTATGCCTTCTGCCCAGTTAACTGGACATCTGCTGAGCGGCAGCACTCATGTAACCCTTGAGTTCTAATACTTCTGTTTTCCTTGCTAATCCATTTCTACATTTGCAATTTGGATCAACAGCTCGTGATTTCAAAGATACGAGACTATGCAAAAACAGTGTTATATTAATAATCTAGAAACAACTTCCAGAATGCTCGCCTTTCACTGTTGATGATGAACAACCTGTTAAGCAATACTTGCTTTATCTTTGGCTGCAACTAGAGCATGCTTATCAATTCACTGCCATGTCTCTTATCCATCCAGTTTGCTTCATGATATGCTTTTCTGAATTGTGTTATCAGCTTGTAAGTTGGTAATGATATGTTGTTTTGCTGGTTGTGAATTTGTATGTGCTATTAGATGCTGGTATTGTTCTAGTTTTAGTTGTGCTGGTTCGCTTGTGGGTTTGTTTGGCTCGGTGTTTTAGTTCATGTTTCCATGTACTGATGTTTGAGTTAGTCAACCGAGTCGAGTTTGAGATGTTCTGTTTCTGATGGACTGTCAAAGCAAGAATAATTTTCAAAACTAGATCATTTCACAGGCCATTTAGTGACAAGTTTCCTGGGAGTTGCCGACCCTTCTGCCTGTAGTTGTTGGCTTGTTGCTAGCCTAGAAGTAAGTCTCCTCATGGTTTTACTGGATCATTGAATTATCCCCGAGAGCAAAAGGGCAAAAGGCACTCTAGCTGATTGATTGTGTGTTCTGTTATAGCTATTTCAGCGAATTGATGTCATCCTCTATTAGCAATGTTGCAATAAGGGAACATATATATCATTAGTAAGGTTAAAAGGAAGTGATGCATTTGCAACTGCTGTTTATTAGTCTTTTTGAGTGAGTTATCTAACTGGCCATTTGTTCGAACCGTATTTGTGATCCATAGGGCATACACATTCTTCTTCTGTTCTGGGCATTTAGATTTGCATACATGCTTCTTCCTGTGTGGTAGCATCCATCTTACATTGCCCCTGGATTTCTGGAATGAGAGCCGAATTGGTGGCGCGCTGAGTGCAGATGGCGGGCGCTTGCTATATGAAAGGAGCCTGTGTAATCTGTTGATGTCGACTTGCATACATATATATGTGGTAAAAAGAAACATTGTAGTTCCTGCCATTTGGAGCAAGAACATGGTTGTGAGCCGACCAGAGCACTGCCGCACTCTTTTATATGTCATCTTGCATAATGTGGCAACCCTTTGTTCTTCTTACATGAGTGAGAAATAGCATTGTGCACGACAGTAAACTCTGTTTGTAGAAATTTAGTCCTCGTGCGAGCTTCTTTCGGAGCAGCAAGACGTTTGTTTAGAATCGGCACGGGTCTCGTTCGCGTTATCGTGTTTGTACTGCAAGCCCAGATTTTTGTTGAAACAAAGCAAAGCTTCGAGGAGTGAATTCGCAGGCACTTGCTCCTGAGCTTTGCTTCCCGCCGTGAAAGGAGCACCCCTGCTGTCCCTTGCAAGGCAGAGAAGTAGTAGTACGTAGTAGAGGTAGAACCACACGTGCCGATCGGTGCGTGCTCGCCGAGCCGGTGTCTTCCCATGGACCGGTCGGTCTTTGCCGTCGGGTCGGGTCAGAGAAGCCTTTCGCTCCGTCCGGTCCAGTCCCGTAGCAGCAGTACGACCCGACGCTAGGCTACGCTACAATTTGTTCCCCTGGCAACTTGGTGGCGGAGGTGACCCAGCCCGACACAACTCTGCCGCCGATACTCGCTGACCATTCCGTGCGCCAATGGAAAAAGGGAAAAAAACACAGCGAGAAACGTTCCTCCTCTCCTCCAGAGCCACAGGCAGAGCACGCACGAGGACGCTTTTCTACCTGGAAGAAATCATCACCAGCAGCCTCCCTGCCGTGCTGTGTTGCGTTGCGTGAAGCCTCCTTCTTCTGACCCTGGACGGCTAGGAGGCTACCCAGGCTAGTACTACTCGTAGCAGTCTACCACGCCCATGGAAGGAAGGATGGATTCCCCTCGAGCGTGGTGGTGGAAGCGTACGCCGCTCGCGTTGCGTTGCGTTGCGTTGCGGCGGCACCACCTTTTCTTTCCTTCCTCCGTTCTTCTCCTCCGGCGGGCGGGGCGGGGCGGGGTCTAGAATAATTTCAGCCGTGGCCGTCGCTGTTGTGCCGTTCCGGGCATCCAGTTCTGTCGTGCGCGCCGCTGCAACCGGCACCTGCGTCGGCGTGCGAGGTCCATCCATCGACAGCTCGCACGCACGCACGCACGCACATGCGCCCCAGCGCTCCAGAGAGATGATAATCTCATCTGCCCCTGCTGCGCCCAACCACTGTCTTTAGTCCCCTGTCCCGCCCCGTTTGGCCGCCCCCTCTCTCTACGGGTGCCAGCCACAGCTGCCAAATCCGCCCGCCCCCATTACGCCCCTGATTGACCCCTGCCTGCACAGCTTGCAAACGTTCGTGTATGCATGTACGTGCCCGATTTGCTCTTGTGTTGCCCTCCTTGTGTCATCGACCAACCAGAAAATTAGGCGAGTTAATAATTACCCGCCGGCGTGGCGTCCTTCTGGAATCTGGATGGATGGAGGAACCTTTATCCTCCCCCCTCACCGAATAATCACCGCAATTTCGTCCGGTTTACACGCTCGCAGGTGTCATTTGCGGCCCGGGACGGGATTGGAGAACATTTTTGGGTGGGGAATATGTACATCTATCTGTCCATCTATCCATCTATCTACCCATCTCTCGTCTCCATCGAGCATATGAAACCATGCCCCCCTCACCTCACCTCATCCCCCCACTTTATTTATTCGCGGCCGGTTTAATGCGCTGCGTTAGGCGCCCCGAATTCTTTCACCAAATGGCCTCCACTGTTTTTTTGTCCCAAGAGTGATCGGCACGCCAGAGCGAGCGAGCGAGCGTACGTGCTGTCATTTTCCTTCCTTTCTCCCCTGCATGCCTCCTCCCTCCTTTGCATGGGCGGAGAATCATCCCGCGTGAACGGTGAGGTGAATGGTGGTGACGCGTCCACGCAAGTGGGGAGATGCTAGCTATGCTTTTCCGTTCCGTCTCTTTCCTTCTCCGATCGGAACAATGCACATCAGATCTTCCTACCGGCCAGTCGCCGTCGCGGCTCGGCCGTTCCCATGTGGCGACGAGGGCGACGGGCGGCAGCCGTCCGCGGCGCCGGCGACGGGCTCTTGGGTTCGCGCCTCGTGCCGTCAGACCCATTGACGGCGTCTCCGGGTCAAACTTTACGGCTCCGGTAAAACGCACGCAAAGCTTGCGTTTGACCTGTCCCTCTTTTTTCCCCGTCTGTGTGCTTGTTGGGCTGGAAGTGAAGTGTGGTCCGGTTTCGGCCTGCTGAATTTTTTTGCGGGTGGTTTGGGCCTGCTGATTAACGAATGGGCTTCTCGAGTGTCGACAAGGCCTCTGATTAGGCCTTTATCCAGGTCCATGTGGCCTCTCTCTTTGGAAAAAAGGCCCAGGTCTGTTGGCTTGTTTCGCTCTCTGTCTCTCGCACAGTTGAGACCTCGAGAAAGATTCAGGCAGGCAGATGGACAGGCTGCAGCTACCACGCACAGAGGGCAGGCTAGCTAGGCCGAGGTCTGGTCGTCCTTTGCTGGGGCTCCGTCTTGAATTCCGAGGAGGCCGGGCCGGCAGCAGCAGCAGCAGCGAGGCAGCAGCAGAGCAACAGGACCAAGGTGAGCGAGTAGCAGTAGCGATCTGCACATGTGAGCGCAGCAGAGCAGAGGAAATTCAGTGATGAAGCCCCAAGGCCCAAGCTAGCCGCTAGATAGTACTCCTACTGCTGCATCTCGTAGTACTACTGGAGTGCTTTCACCCACCCCTCATCCTCCATCCATTCCTTTGGCCGTTCGCTTTTGTCGTCGGCCCCTGCTTTCACCTCCTCCTGATCTCCTCTCGTGGCCTGTAAAAAACGCTTGGATTCAGGCTCTGTCGCTTCAGTTCACGTGTTGGCAAGGGCAGCGGCTTCTCGCTTTGTCTCGACGCACGCACGCAGTAGTAGATCGCCTCGCCTCGGAGATTCGTCGCTGCGCGTCGCGGTAGTAGTATCAGGCCGCGCGCGTGCGTCACGGTGGCCTGCCGGCGGGGAATCCGCGGGTGCCGCCGCACAATCAGCGGGGCATCATGCCGCAATCATCCACAGGTGACGAGCGAGCCCGGGTCTCCGCTCGGCCAGGCGGATCGGCGGTGAACCGTACCGCTGCGTCTGCATGTCCCGTCGCCTTTCGGCACTCTGCAGCGGCCGCACGGCGAGTAGGCCGGTGCATGTGGCCTTGTCAGGGCAAGTACTGACAATGTTGTAAGATGAGTACCCTCTCTGTCAAAGGGAGGAAATGAACGAGTCATCCCACTCGCCGCTTAAGGTCCCACTCGCCGCTTAAGGTCTTGTATAATGCGAGGCGCTTAGGAGAGGTGATTGAAAAAAATAAACCAAAATTTTTTAAGCACTGATGCTTATTTATAGAGGACAGACGCTTAATTAGGCATCTTTTCTGTAGAAATAAGCACTGATGCTTCAGAAAAAACCCAGTTTATTTTTTAAACACCTCCCTAAGCACCTGACATTGTATAAGGGCTAAGGCCAACTCCAACGCTCCACTCCAAAGAGACGGACGCATTGTACAAGGCCCAAGGCCAACTCCAACGCTCCATTCCAAAAAGACGGACGCGGTGTACAAGGCCTAAGGCCAACTCCAACGCTCCACTCTAAAGAGACGGACGTCCGTTTGGTCCGAATTTGGTCCGTTTGGGATGGAAAAACGGACGCCCATGTTCGGTTTCGGCCGGCCTCGTGTCGAGGCACCCAATGCGCGGCCTCGGCTCCAACTTGTCTGCGTGGGTCATAAAAAATACCCATAAAAATGCATGATTTTTTTTAAAAAAGCACTATAGAATAGCTTAAAACATAATTAAGCAGTCCGCCGTCGTCACGGCCCATGCAAAGATGAAGTTAAAAAAACTTAAGAAAGATAATGCGGCCGCCCCGCGCGCTGTAGAAGCCTTTGCCGTCGAAGCTACCGTCTTCAGGCGCCACCATCTTCGTCGTCGCTCGTCAGGTCGATGTACGGTGGGGTGGTCCAGAAGTGGGGCGGCATGCCCCAGTACGGGCCGGGCGCGGGCTGTGCAAGCGGAGGGGGCGACGGTGCGGCTGGTGGTGACCACGAAGCCCATGCACGGTCCTCCGTGGGTTCCTCCTTGACCTCCCGCTTGATGTCCAACTCCGACACATACACGTCGCAGAAGGCCGACAGCTCAAGCATCTCCTTCAGGCCCTCCCACTCCTCCTGTTGGCACCTGTACTCCCGCTCGAAGTCCTCCATGACAGCCTGCAAGAGCCGCTCCGCTCCCTCGCCGTCATGCCGGGAGGCTGTGGGGGTGGCGGCGACGGGGTGGGAGACGGTGTCGCCGTCAGGACGCGCACCCGCTTGCGGTCGCGGACTCTTGGCGGGCTCGGTGCGCGCGCACGAGCGGCACGGGCCGCACTCTGGGACACATGGGGCGGGCTACGACCACAACCGACAAAAAAGGTTTGCCGGCACATGTCGTGCTTGTTCTGGAACCATGTGTCCCAGAGGGACGAGTCGACGGCATACCTACGGTCGGAGGGGAGCTCGCGCGGAATCCGGGCGCGATAGAGGGCAATCTCCTGGAGGCGGGCACGACCAGTCACCGGGACGGGGGGAATGGTCACCCGATTCGGGCTCAGATGCCAACCATTGGGGAGGTGCGCATTTGACCGCGGCAGCGGTGCGCCGGTCTCTTAGTACCGGCGACACACTTGGGCCTTGACGTAGGGTCGGAAGCGTGGCACAGCCGCTGGCGGGGAGATAGAGAAGGAGTCCGGCGAGGTGGAGTGGCTAGCCGCGCTTCCGGGCGAGGCGGACGACGACCCTGCCTCGCAGTCCTTCTTGCACTTCTTGCGGGGTGCCACTTCCAGAACCCCATGGCCGGCGGGGAGCGAGGTGGATGGCGGCTAGGGTTTGTTGTCTCTGATGGAGGGGGCAATGGTGGGAAGTGGACGGAGACGGGTAAGTGGAAGTGGCAGTGGAATTCCATGCTTCGCCATAAAAAAGGATGGGGCCGAGGGCCGTCTCGGTGGCTGACTTGCGGGCCCGACTAGCCGTGCACATTGACTAGGGTCGGTGGGAGGTAGTTGGACGGCCGACACGCGGGCCCGAGACGGACGCCGAGACGCCGCGTTTGTCTGTTTTTGTCTGTTTGGCTCGGTCGTCCGCTCGTCGTCCGCACCTTTTGCATTTGGGTCGGCCATGCACCTAATGCAAGGACGCATTTTCCTCCTCATGGCCGGCCGACCGCAATTTTATCAAACATATGGAAATTGAAGGAAATATGCCCTAGAGGCAATAATAAAGATATTATTTATTTCCTCATATATCATGATAAATGTTTATTATTCATGCTAGATTTGTATTAGCCGGAAACATAATACATGTGTGAATATATAAACAAACAGAGTGTCACTAGTATGCCTCTACTTGACTAGCTCGTTAATCAAAGATGGTTATGTTTCCTAACCATGAACAAAGGGTTGTTGTTTGATTAACGAGGTCACATCATTAGTTGAATGATCTGATTGACATGACCCATTTCATTAGCTTAGCACCCGATCGTTTAGTATGTTGCTATTGCTTTCTTCATGACTTATATATGTTCCTATGACTATGAGATTATGCAACTCCCGTTTACCGAAGGAACACTTTGTGTGCTACCAAACGTCACAACGTAATTGGGTGATTATAAAGGTGCTCTACAGGTGTCTCCAAAGGTACTTGTTGGGTTGGCGTATTTCGAGATTAGGATTTGTCACTCCGATAGTCGGAGAGGTATCTCTGGGCCCTCTCGGTAATGCACATCACCTAAGCCTTGCAAGCATTACAACTAATATGTTAGTTGTGAGATGATGTATTACGGAACGAGTAAAGAGACTTGCCGGTAACGAGATTGAACTAGGTATTGGATACCGACGATCGAATCTCGGGCAAGTAACATACCGATGACAAAGGGAACAACGTATGTTGTTATGCGGTCTGACCGATAAAGATCTTCGTAGAATATGTAGGAACCAATATGGGCATCCAGGTCCCGCTATTGGTTATTGACTGGAAACGTGTCTCGGTCATGTCTACATTGTTCTCGAACCGTAGGGTCCGCACGCTTAACGTTACGATGACAGTTATTATGAGTTTATGCATTTTGATGTACCGAAGGTTGTTCGGAGTCCCGGATGTGATCACGAACATGACGAGGAGTCTCGAAATGGTCGAGACATAAAGATTGATATATTGGATGACTATATTCGGACACCGGAAGGGTTTCGGAAAGGTATCGGATAAAAACGGAGCACCGGGGGGTTACCGGAACCCCCCGGGGGGTTAATGGGCCTCATGGGCCTAATGTGGAGAAGAGGAAGGGGCTGCCAGGGCAGGCCGCGCGCCCCCTCTCCCCCTAGTCCGAATTGGACAAGGAGGGAGGGGCGGCGCCCCCCTTTCCTATTCTCCCTCCACCTCTCCTAGTTGGACAAGGAACGGGAGGGGAGTCCTACTCCCGGTAGGAGTAGGACTCCTCCTGCGCGCCACCATAGGGCCGGCCGCACCCCCCTTGGATCCTTTATATACGGGGGCAGGGGGGCACCCTAGGACACACAAGTTGATCATCGTGATCGTTCCTTAGCCGTGTGCGGTGCCCCCTCCACCATATTCCACCTCGGTCATATCGTTGCGGTGCTTAGGCGAAGCCCTGCGTCGGTAGAACATCATCATCATCATCACACCGTCGTGCTGACGTAACTCATCCCCGAAGCTTTGCTGGATCGGAGCCCGGGGAGCGTCATCGAGCTGAACGTGTGCTAAGAACTAGGAGGTTCCGGAGTAACGGTGCTTGGATCGGTTTGACCGGGAAGACGTACGACTACTTCCTCTACGTTGTGTCAACGCTTCCGCTTCAGTCTACGAGGGTACGTAGACATCACTCTCCCCTCTCGTTGCTATACATCACCATGATCTTGCGTGTGCGTAGGAATTTTTTTGAAATTACTACGTTCCCCAACAGTGGTATCAGAGCCTAGGTTTTTATGGTTTGATGTTATGCACGAGTAGAACACAAGTGAGTTGTGGGCGATATAAGTCATACTGCCTACCAGCATGTCATACTTTGGTTCGGCGGTATTGTTGGATGAAGCGGCCCGGATCGACATTACGCGTACGCTTACGCGAGACTGGTTCTACCGCCGTGCTTTGCACACAGGTGGCTGGCGGGTGTCAGTTTCTCCAACTTTAGTTGAACCGAGTGTGGGTACGCCCGGTCCTTGCGAAGGTTAAAACGGCATCAACTTGACAAACTATCGTTGTGGTTTTGATGCGTAGGTGAGATTGGTTCTTGCTTAAGCCCGTAGCAGCCACGTAAAACTTGCAACAAACAAAGTAGAGGACGTCTAACTTGTTTTTGCAGGGCATGTTGTGATGTGATATGGTTAAGACATGATGCTAAATTTTATTGTATGAGATGATCATGTTTTGTAACCGAGTTATCGGCAACCGGCAGGAGCCGTATGGTTGTCGCTTTATTGTATGCAATGCAATCGCCCTGTAATGCTTTACTTTATCACTAAGCGGTAGCGATAGTCGTAGAAGCATAAGATTGGCGAGACGACAACGATGCTACGATGGAGATCAAGGTGTCGCGCCGGTGACGATGGTGATCATGACGGTGCTTCGGAGATGGAGATCACAAGCACGAAGATGATGATGGCCATATCATATCACTTATATTGATTGCATGTGATGTTTATCTTTTTATGCATCTTATCTTGCTTTGATTGACGGTAGCATTATAAGATGATCTCTCACTTAATTATCAAGAAGTGTTCTCCCTGAGTATGCACCGTTGCCAAAGTTCGTCGTGCCCAGACACCACGTGATGATCGGGTGTGATAAGCTCTACGTCCATCTACAACGGGTGCAAGCCAGTTTTGCACACGCAGAATACTCGGGTTATACTTGACGAGCCTAGCATATGCAGATATGGCCTCGGAACACGGAGACCGAAAGGTCGAGCGTGAATCATATAGTAGATATGATCAACACAATGATGTTCACCATTGAGAACTAATCCATTGCACGTGATGATCGGTTATGGTTTCGTTTGATTTGGATCACGTGATCACTTAGAAGATTAGAGGGATGTCTATCTAAGTGGGAGTTCTTAAGTAATATGATTAATTGAACTTAAATTTATCATGAACTTAGTCCCTGATAGTATCTTGCTTGTTTATGTTGATTGTAGATAGATGGCCCGTGCTGTTGTTCCGTTGAATTTTAATGCGTTCCTTGAGAAAGCAAAGTTGAAAGATGATGGTAGCAATTACACGGACTGGGTCCGTAACTTGAGGATTATCCTCATTGCTGCACAGAAGAGTTACGTCCTGGAAGCACCGCTGGGTGCCAGGCCTGCTGCTGATGCAACTGACGATGTTAAGAACGTTTGACAGAGCAAAGCTGATGACTACTCGATAGTTCAATGTGCCATGCTTTACGGCTTAGAACCGGGACTTCAACGACGTTTTGAACATCATGGGGCATATGAGATGTTCCAAGAGTTGAAGTTAATATTCCAACAGAATGCCCGGATTGAGAGATATGAAGTCTCCAATAAGTTCTATAGCTGCAAGATGGAGGAGAATGGTTCTGTCAGTGAGCATATACTCAAAATGTCTGGGTATTATAATCACTTGATTCAACTGGGAGTTAATCTTCCGGATGATTGCATCATTGACAGAATTCTCCAATCACTTCCACCAAGCTACAAAGGCTTCGTGATGAACTATAATATGCAAGGGATGGATAAGACGATTCCCGAGCTCTTCGCAATGCTAAAGGCTGCGGAGGTAGAAATCAAGAAGGAGCATCAAGTGTTGATGGTCAATAAGACCACTAGTTTCAAGAAAAAGGGCAAAGGGAAAAAGAAAGGGAACTTCAAGAAGAACAGCAAGCAAGTTGCTGCTCAGGAGAAGAAACCCAAGTCTGGACCTAAGCCTGAAACTGAGTGCTTCTACTGCAAGCAGACTGGTCACTGGAAGCGGAACTGCCCCAAGTATTTGGCGGATAAGAAGGATGGCAAGGTGAACAAAGGTATATGTGATATACATGTTATTGATGTGTACCTTACTAGAGCTCGCAGTAGCACCTGGGTATTTGATACTGGTTCTGTTGCTAACATTTGCAACTCGAAACAGGGACTACGGATTAAGCGAACACTGGCAAAGGACGAGGTGACGATGCGCGTGGGAAATGGTTCCAAAGTCGATGTGATCGCGGTCAGCACGCTACCTCTACATCTACCTTCGGGATTAGTATTAGACCTAAATAATTGTTATTTGGTGCCAGCGTTGAGCATGAACATTATATCTGGATCTTGTTTGATGCGAGACGGTTATTCATTTAAATCAGAGAATAATGGTTGTTCTATTTATATGAGTAATATCTTTTATGGTCATGCACCCTTGAAGAGTGGTCTATTTTTGATGAATCTCGATAGTAGTGATACACATATTCATAATGTTGAAGCCAAAAGATGCAGAGTTGATAATGATAGTGCAACTTATTTGTGGCACTGCCGTTTAGGTCATATCGGTATAAAGCGCATGAAGAAACTCCATACTGATGGACTTTTGGAACCACTTGATTATGAATCACTTGGTACTTGCGAACCGTGCCTCATGGGCAAGATGACTAAAACACTGTTCTCCGGTACTATGGAGAGAGCAACCGATTTGTTGGAAATAATACATACAAATGTATGTGGTCCGATGAATATTGAAGCTCGTGGCGGATATCGTTATTTTCTCACCTTCACAGATGATTTGAGCAGATATGGGTATATCTACTTAATGAAACACAAGTCTGAAACATTTGAAAAGTTCAAGGAATTCCAGAGTGAAGTTGAAAATCATCGTAACAAGAAAATAAAGTTTCTACGATCCGATCGTGGAGGAGAATATTTGAGTTACGAGTTTGGTCTACATTTGAAACAATGCGGAATAGTTTCGCAACTCACGCCACCCGGAACACCACAACGTAATGGTGTGTCCGAACGTCGTAATCGTACTTTACTTGATATGGTGCGATCTATGATGTCTCTTACAGATTTACCGCTATCGTTTTGGGGTTATGCTTTAGAGACGGCCGCATTCACGTTAAATAGAGCACCATCAAAATCCGTTGAGACAACGCCTTATGAACTATGGTTTGGCAAGAAACCAAAGTTGTCGTTTCTTAAAGTTTGGGGCTGTGATGCTTATGTGAAAAAGCTTCAACCTGATAAGCTCGAACCCAAATCGGAGAAATGTGTCTTCATAGGATACCCAAAGGAGACTGTTGGGTACACCTTCTATCACAGATCCGAAGGCAAGATACTTGTTGCTAAGAATGGATCCTTTCTAGAGAAGGAGTTTCTCTCGAAAGAAGTGAGTGGGAGGAAAGTAGAACTTGATGAGGTAACTATACCTGCTCCCTTATTGAGAAATAGCACATCACAGGAACCAGTTTCTGTGACGTCTAAATCAATTGGTGAGGAAGTTAATGATGATGATCATGCAACTTCAGATCAAGTTACTACAGAACCTCGTAGATCAACCAGAGTAAGATCCGCACCAGAGTGGTACGGCAATCCTGTTCTGGAAATCATGCTACTAGATCATGGTGAACCTACGAACTATGAAGAAGCGATGGTGAGCCCAGATTCCGCAAAATGGCTTAAAGCCATGAAATCTGAGATGGGATCCATGTATGAGAACAAAGTGTGGACTTTGGTTGACTTGCTCGATGGTCGGCAAGCAATTGAGAACAAATGGATCTTCAAGAAGAAGAGTGACACTGACGGTAATGTTACTGTCTAGAAAGCTCGACTTGTCGCAAAAGGTTTTCGACAAGTTCAAGGGATTGACTACGATGAGACCTTCTCACCCGTAGTGATGCTTAAGTCTGTCCGAATCATGTTAGCAGTTGCCGCATTTTATGATTATGAAATTTGGCAAATGGATGTAAAAACTGCATTCTTGAATGGATTTCTAGAAGAAGAGTTGTATATGATGCAACCAGAAGGTTTTATCGATCCAAAGGGAGCTAACAAAGTGTGCAAGCTCCAGCGATCCATTTATGGACTGGTGCAAGCCTCTCGGAGTTGGAATAAACGCTTTGATAGTGTGATCAAAGCATTTGGGTTTGTACAGACTTTTGGAGAAGCCTGTATTTACAAGAAAGTGAGTGGGAGCTCTGTAGCATTTCTGATATTATATGTAGATGACATATTACTGATCGGAAATGATATAGAATTTCTGGATGGCATAAAGGGATACTTGAATAAGAGTTTTTCAATGAAAGACCTCGGTGAAGCTGCTTACATATTGGGCATTAAGATCTATAGAGATAGATCAAGACGCTTAATTGGACTGTCACAAAGCACATACCTTGATAAAGTTTTGAAGAAGTTCAAAATGGATCAAGCAAAGAAAGGGTTCTTGCCTGTGTTACAAGGTGTGAAGTTGAGTAAGACTCAATGCCCGACCACTGCAGAAGATAGAGAGAAAATGAAAGATATTCCCTATGCTTCAGCCATAGGCTCTATCATGTATGCAATGCTGTGTACCAGAACTGATGTGTGTCTTGCTATAAGTCTAGCAGGAAGGTACCAAAGTAATCCAGGAGTGGATCACTGGACAACGGTCAAGAACATCCTGAAGTACCTGAAAAGGACTAAGGATATGTTTCTCGTATATGGAGGTGACAAAGAGCTCATCGTAAACGGTTACGTTGATGCAAGCTTTGACACTGATCCGGACGATTCTAAATCACAAACCAGATACATGTTTACATTAAACGGTGGAGCTGTCAGTTGGTGCAGTTCTAAACAAAGCGTTGTGGCGGGATCTACATGTGAAGCGGAGTACATAGCTGCTTCGGAAGCAGCAAATGAAGGAGTCTGGATGAAGGAGTTCATATCCGATCTAGGTGTCATACCTAGTGCATCGGGTCCAATGAAAATCTTCTGTGACAATACTGGTGCAATTGCCTTGGCAAAGGAATCCAGATTTCACAAGAGGACCAAGCACATCAAGAGACGATTCAATTCCATCCGGGATCTAGTCCAGGTGGGAGACATAGAGATTTGCAAGATACATGCGGATCTGAATGTTGCAGACCCGTTGACTAAGCCTCTTCCACGAGCAAAACATGATCAGCACCAAAGTTCCATGGGTGTGAGAATCATTACTGTGTAATCTAGATTATTGACTCTAGTGCAAGTGGGAGACTGAAGGAAATATGCCCTAGAGGCAATAATAAAGTTATTATTTATTTCCTCATATATCATGATAAATGTTTATTATTCATGCTAGATTTGTATTAGCCGGAAACATAATACATGTGTGAATATATAAACAAACAGAGTGTCACTAGTATGCCTCTACTTGACTAGCTCGTTAATCAAAGATGGTTATGTTTCCTAACCATGAACAAAGAGTTGTTGTTTGATTAACGAGGTCACATCATTAGTTGAATGATCTGATTGACATGACCCATTTCATTAGCTTAGCACCCGATTGTTTAGTATGTTGCTATTGCTTTCTTCATGACTTATACATGTTCCTATGACTATGAGATTATGCAACTCCCGTTTACCAGAGGAACACTTTGTGTGCTACCAAACGTCACAACGTAACTGGGTGATTATAAAGGTGCTCTACAGGTGTCTCCAAAGGTACTTGTTGGGTTGTCGTATTTCGAGATTAGGATTTGTCACTCCGATAGTCGAAGAGGTATCTCTGGGCCCTCTCGGTAATGCACATCACCTAAGCCTTGCAAGTATTACAACTAATATGTTATTTGTGAGATGATGTATTACGGAACGAGTAAAGAGACTTGCCGGTAACGAGATTGAACTAGGTATTGGATACCGACGATCGAATCTCGGGCAAGTAACATACCGATGACAAAGGGAACAACGTATGCTGTTATGCGGTCTGACCGATAAAGATGTTCGTAGAATATGTAGGAACCAATATGGGCATCCAGGTCTCGCTATTGGTTATTGACCGGAAACGTGTCTCGGTCATGTCTACATTGTTCTCGAACCGTAGGGTCCGCACGCTTAACGTTACGATGACAGTTATTATGAGTTTATGCATTTTGATGTACCGAAGGTTGTTCGGAGTCCCGGATGTGATCACGGACTTGACGAGGAGTCTCGAAATGGTCGAGACATAAAGATTGATATATTGGATGACTATATTCGGACACCGGAAGGGTTTCGAAAAGGTATCGGATAAAAACGGAGCACCGGGGGGTTACCGGAACCCCCCGGGGGGTTAATGGGCCTCATGGGCCTAATGTGGAGAAGAGGAAGGGGCTGCCAGGGCAGGCCGCGCGCCCCCTCTCCCCCTAGTCCGAATTGGACAAGGAGGGAGGGGCGCGCCCCCCCTTTCCTATTCTCCCTCCACCTCTCCTAGTTGGACAAGGAACGGGAGGGGAGTCATACTCCCGGTAGGAGTAGGACTCCTCCTGCGCGCCACCATAGGGCCGGCCGCACCCCCCTTGGATCCTTTATATACGGGGGCAGGGGGGCACCCTAGGACACACAAGTTGATCATCGTGATCGTTCCTTAGCCATGTGCGGTGCCCCCCTCCACCATATTCCACCTCGGTCATATCGTTGCGGTGCTTAGGCGAAGCCCTGCGTCGGTAGAACATCATCATCGTCATCACGCCGTTGTGCTTATGAAACTCATCCACGAAGATTTGCTGGATCGGAGCCCGGGGAGCGTCATCGAGCTGAACGTGTGCTAAGAACTCGGAGGTGCCGGAGTAACGGTGCTTGGATCGGTTGGACCGGGAAGACGTATGACTACTTCCTCTACGTTGCGTCAACGCTTTCGCTTCGGTCTATGAGGGTACGTAGACAACACTCTCCCCTCTCGTTGCTATACGTCACCATGATCTTGCGTGTGCGTAGGATTTTTTTTTGAAATTACTACGTTCCCCAACAGAAATTTGACCCTACTTTACATAATTCAAACAAAATATAAATGTCTTATATAGTTTCACAAACCAAACAAATATATCATAGTTTGCAAGCCAAACAAAAATTAATTTGTCTCAAATACATTTTTAAAAAGATACATCTATTGGTTGCCAACATGAGCCCACATATGCTCAACCAAATCATTTTTGTAGCTGAATGTGAGTGGCGGTGTCAGACGAGCGAGGTCGTAGCGCTTTTGTCCGCTTTAGGCAGGGCCGGGCGCGGGGGTGAGGTGATGCTGGCGGCGACGTCAGGGAAGCTGCGGCGGCGGTGTGGCGAGGCGGTGGTGGCAACGACGTTGGAAGGTGGCGTGCTATGGGCGAGGAGGTATGCGGGTGCGGACGGCTGGCCTGGGCACCGGAATTGGGCGGCAGCGCCGGCGGGGTGGGACGATCGGGTGTGCTGGCTGTCGATGGGAGGAAGAGAATGGCCTATGTGCCACCGACTAACAGGCCAGGGGAGAAGTAGGCGGGCGTCATGTGCGTTTGCCTCGTGCCCGCGCCGACGCAAATGAGGCCCATATTTGGGCCTCCAGTGGACAAAAGCGGACGAGCGTCTATTTGGGTCGGTGCATTGGGCTGGCTTTTGTGTTCGTTATGACCCAAACGGACGCACAGCCGAAATGAATCGGTGCATTGGAGTTGCTCTAAGTGGTGACATTGTATAGTACATTTGACTTTCACACATCCGGGTAGTGTGAAATTTTGAAATTTTTATGCAGTTAGCCGCACTCCATAGTCGCAGAACAGCCGCATAATTGGAAATAAAAAAACATCCCAAATTAAAACATAAACTTTAATCTGTCGACAATATATCTAATTATTACATAATTCATCAAATTCATAACATCAAATGCAACACAAATACAACAGAGTTCTTGCAAAATACAACAAACAAATAATGAAACTAGTAGGTTTTTTCGTCATGCCATTTTCAGTACTCCTCCATAAATCTTTTTGAAGTTCATTGTCAGTATCGACATCTCTACTTTCATGGTGTACCCTCATGGAACGTCTGATTCGTTCCTCTTTTCTAATCGGCATAATGTGTACATCCATGAGAGCATAGAAGGTGTAATCCAAATGCCGCCCACGCTCATTCTCAATGATTATGTTATGGATGTTCATGCAAGCAGTCATGATGTAGCAAAGGTTTTTCTAATCCAAGGATCTAGACGGTCCTCTCATAATAGCAAATTGGGATTGCAAAATCTCAAATTCCCTCTCAAAATATTTCCTAGCCGCCGCTTAAGCTTGTGAAAATAGAGTTATCTGTTACTTTGGGAGCTTTGGATTGGCTTCACAAAAGTACTCCACTTCTTATAGATCTCATCTGCTAGGTAGTACCCATAGTTATAGGTGCAGCCATTTGTTAAGTTGGCAAAAAGAGGTGACCGATCAAGCACATTGATGTCGTTGCAAGATTCAGGCATCCCAAAATATGAATGCCAAAGTCTCTTGATAGGCATCGACCTCAAGAATGATGGTGACTGATGAGTGATATGTTTACACTCATTTGAACCTTGTTTAAACTAAGATACTTCACTAAAAGAGAGATATTCGTTCCGATATTGCCATTAATCACTAATGAATGCAAAGGATTCCACAAATCCTCAATTTAATATTTTTCACAGGAAATGGGCTAATAAGGGAAGATATCGTGTGGGAGAAAGGAAAGGAAGGAGAACGGAGAAGAAACAAATTACTAGGAGGCGTCAAAGGGACTCCAGAACAAAAGATGGCGTTCCATGCGACCACAAGCGACCGTATGAGTGGTCGTTTAGCATGGAAACCGAGGCAGCCCGTCCACCTGAACAACTTTTATTAATGGGACAAAGCAGAGGAGGAGCGCTAAGCACAACCACAACCCATTCATCTTCATCTTTATCCACAAACCCTAGCTACCACCATTTTCACCACCATAGCCCTCGTCACCACCATAGCCCTCTCTCATATAGTTCATACTTGTAATCGTGCATCGCACAAGGCATCTACTTTAATGCATATTGCACTCAATCAATCTCAAGATGTGTTCTTCAATGATTTCTTCTCGCGATCTGATCTCGATGTGTGAGTAGTCCGGTAAGGTATGGGTGACGCATGGGCCTTGCAAACCCTGGTATTTGGTGAAGGGATCAATGGAATCCTTTGACACAATGTCTTGTATGTGTAAAATGAAATTGCATCATGAAGTTTCTCTTCTCTTCTCTGCGATCTTCATCCCTGCAGGTACCCAGGATCATGGAGATCGGGCACTGGTGAGGCTAGGAGCAAGGGGACCATGAAGTGTTATACCGAACACCGGTGACATTAAGGTTTAGTAGGGTAACATGGGTCATATCCTTGGGGATACATGAGGTGTAGTCATTGAACCCCCAAAGCTTTTGTCTAGTATTATTATCTTAATTATCGGGGCAACTCCGTGAGATGGATAGGGCCTTCGGTAGGACAACTGATTCTTAATGCAGGACTCGCGCCACTCAGGATGTTATTTGTACACATCCCCCATCCCAAACGAAGCAAGCACCTCTTGATGGATGGCTTCCCAAGCACAAACTCATCCCCGTACCTTCTTTGTAGTATAAGTGTTTGAATCATTATTTGCTTGTTGATCCGATCAAAAGCTAGATTTGACACTTTAGCAAAAGCTTGCTACAGACCATCGCTTCAAGGGAATCTTCCTCTCGTGGGTTTGATAACCCAGGGTCACCTCTGGGAAATAGGTGCAGGATACTCGTTTTAGTTCCAATACCGGGTCAACAAAAAGGAGATATCAAGACCTTTTTCTGGCGCCGTTGCCGGGGAGGAGTTCAGCATTCCTAGTCTTTGTATCTAGAGTTTTTGTCAAAGTTATTTTTCAGTTTTTGTCTTCACTTTTTCAGTTTTAGTTTTATTTTTATTTTTTTGCAAGTCTTCTCGGTTATTTTTTTCCAAAAGTTACTACGGCTCATAATCTTGTGAGTTTTGCTACTCTTAGCAACAATTTAATGTGTGAACCTATAGCACAACCTGATGTTGCAGCTGCAGAATGTGAGATCAAATTGAACTTAGTTTCCATGGTTCAACAAGACCAATATGGAGACTCTGCTTTTGAAGATGCATGTATGCATTTACATAATTGTACTGAATTGTGCAACATGACACGCATAAAGGATTATGATCGAGATGCTCCAAAAATACGCTTATTTCCTTTGTCTTTGAGAGGAAAGGCTAAAGAATGGCTTTTAGCTTTGCCTAAAGGTTGTATTACTTATTAGGATGCCTGTTGCAACAATTTTTTTTATCTAAGTTTTGCCCACCTGCAAAAATTATGCAATTACGTTCTCATATTACAGGTTTCAAGCAGGAGGAATGTGAGCCACTAGCGGTTGCGTGGGATAGAATGAAAGAAGCAATAAGAAATTGCCCCAATCATGGAATGGAGGAGTGGTTAATTCTTCATATGTTTTATAATGGCTTGAATCATATGTTGAAAACTATGCTTGATACAGCTGTTGGAGGAACAATCATGGGAAAACCCATAGAAGATGTCAAGAAGATACTAGATGATATGCAAGAGAACCATGCCCAATGGCATGTTGAAAGAACCTCCACCAAGAAGGTGAATGCTATACAAGAAGATAGCTCAGAGTTGACTACCAAGCTAGAAGACCTTATATCTTTGATGAAAGGTAAAGAGGAGGTAAGTGTCAATGCCATCACTGGTGATGTGAATTTTATTGCTCGTAATAGCTATAATCCCAATTGGAAAAACAATAGTTATGCTCCTAAACTTCCTTATCGTAATAATGGAGGAGCATCAAATAATTTTGGTGGAGCTAATGGTAGCAATAGAAATACTCTTGAAGAAATCCTTAAAACTTTTTGCTAGCCGAACTGAGTAGAATAAAAACTTCAAGAATAGCTTGAAGAATCATGATAACTTACTCAGTCAATTCATCGGTAAAGTTGTTGGACAAACAAATGATGTGAAGATACTTGAAGCCAGATCCAAGAATATGGAGGCACAAGTGGAAAAGATAGCAGAAAGCCAAACCTAGATTTTCGCCAAAATAGTAAGAAATGAAGAGAAAGCTGAGGTACTTGACACAAGTCATGTGCCAGAGCACAATTATACCATTGCAGATTTTGTCAAGATGATATCCATGAAGTATCCACTAACAGAGGTAACTAACGATGAGGCATATAATGTCTTTTTTGAACACGTTGCAACCAAGGTACGTGAACTTGATGATGAAAGAAAACAGTTATTCAGTAAGTTACCAGCTAAGCAAGAGGATGCTTTTGAACCAACTATAGAGATTGAGATAGGACTTAATAAGTTCAGCGCTTTATGTGATCTAGGGGCAAGTTACACTATCCCCAAATCTGTTTATGATAGTCTCATTCTTGGTCCTTATACCAATACTAAAATCATCTCGAATATGGCTAATTCTACTTTTACTCAGGTAGTAGGCATTAAGCATGGAATTATAGTTCAAATTAGTAATTGCCCTGTCGTAATTGATTTAGTCATAGTAGATATGCATGAAGATCCAAGTGCTCCTATAAACATTGATATACCTTTTCTAAGGACTATCAAAGCTGTGATAAATGTGTTTGAGGGGAATGTTCGTTTTAATTTACCAGCTAAAGATCCTTTTATAAGGCATTTCCCCAGGAAAGGAAATTGAAGAGCTAGACATGAGGAGTGATAACCCACAAGTATAGGGGATCACAACAGTTTTCGAGGGTGGAGTATTCAACCCAAATTTATTGATTCGACACAAGGGGAGCCAAAGAATATTCTCAAGTATTAGCAGTTGAGTTGTCAATTCAACCACACCTGGATAATTTAATATCTGCAACAAAGTATTTAGTAGCAAAGTAATATGATAATAGTGGTAGTAGTGGCAAAAGTATTAGTAGCAGTTTTGGTTTTGTAGTGATTGTAACAGTAGCAACGGAAAAGTAAATATGCGAAGAACAATATGTGAAAAGCTTGTAGGCATTGGATCGGTGATGGAGAATTATGTTGGATGCGATTCCTCATGTAATAGTTATAACATAGGGTGACACAGAATTAGCTCCAATTCATCAATGTAATGTAGGCATGCATTCCGAATATAGTCATACGTGCTTATGGAAAAGAACTTGCATGACATCTTTTGTCCTACCCTCCCGTGGCAGCGGGGTCCTATTGGAAACTAAGGGATATTAAGGCCTCCTTTTAATAGAGTACCGGACCAAAACATTAACACTTAGTGAATACATGAACTCCTCAAACTACGGTCATCACCGGTAGTGGTCCCGATTATTGTCACTTCGGGGTTAACGGATCATAACACATAATAGGTGACTATAGACTTGCAAGATAGGATCAAGAACACACATATATTCATGAAAACATAATAGTTTCAGATCTGAAATCATGGCACTCGGGCCCTACTGACAAGCATTAAGCATAGCAAAGTCATAGCAACATCAATCTCAGAACATAGTGGATACTAGGGATGAAACCCTAACAAAACTAACTCGATTACATGGTAAATCTCATCCAACCGTCACCGTCCAGCAAGCCTACGATGGAATTACTCACACATGGCGGTGAGCATCATGAAATTGGTGATGGAGGAAGGTTGATGATGACGATGGCGACTATCGGATTTCGGGTTCCGGCAGACCCTTGAGGTTCGAACACTGGGGTGCGCGTGGAGATTTCGCCTTCTACCTACCTGCACCCCACCGCCTCGCTAAGATCTAAGCTATGGAAAGAACAGCACAAGAGACACAGGGTTTATACTAGTTTGGGCCACCATTGTGGTGTAATACCCTACTCTAGTTTGTGGTGTGGTGGATTGCCTCTTGGGCTGATGATGATGAGCAATACAAGGAAGAACAGCCTCGCGAGGGTCTGTTCTTGGCTGGGGCGATGAACGGCTAGGAGGATTTCAGTCACCCTTCTGTCTCTCTCTGTGTGATGCTACTCGATCCGATCCCTGCTTGTTTCTGGATTGGCCGATTGCCTCTACCCTGGGGGTGGCTAGTCCTATTTATAGGCAAAGGCCCTGGGCCTCTTCCCAAATATTGAGCGGGAAGGGCGCCAACAATTGGCCATTTTGAAGGGGAACATCCGGTACACTTATCCTGACTAAAGTTGGTCATCACCTGCCAAAGGCTCTGGTGGTGACGCTGGCTTGGGCTCCACAATGACTTCCTCCCTGCCGTTGGGCTGGTCTTGGTCTCGTTGCACCGAAACGGATGCCTTTGCTTGATGCTCTCAACTGCGCTTGCTCCCTTTGCACCAAAGAGGAAAGGAGGACACTGCGCGGGCTGGCGCCCGCCTGGCGCCCTTGGTCATCATGGCTTGCGTCACGGGCACCTCGTGAGGTACCCCGCCTTGATCTCTCTGCCTCCTCGTGAGCCAGCCTGATGAGGCCGTGCCTGAGGAAGCTCCGTGTCGTCCGCCCCGCGAGGCTTGGCCCCTCGCGAGGGTCTTGGGTTTGTGTTGATGAAGATGGGCCGTGCTGGGCCCCCCTTTGAGCCACGCCGCAGGCAGGCAAGTCTGGGGACCCCCATTCCCAGAACGCCGACAGTAGCCCCCGGGCCCAAGGCACGCCTGGACTTGGCCGTGCAGGGAGGCGAAAGGGCAAGAGCGAAGCGCCGCGGGCCCTAATAGCCTGCGGCCTTGGGCGCCGCGTGGCGGTTGATTGGACGTGGGCGTCTCCGCTTCCCCATGACGCCTCGGCAACTGCACGGATTGGACAAGTCCCTGCATGCAAAGCGGGTCATGAGTACCTGTGATCATGGAGGTCGGCGGTTGGCCTTCGCGGGCCATAAGTACGGAACGGCACGCGCCCTTCCAGTCCATCTATTCTTGCTTCTCCTTCTTCCCGGTCATTTCTCCGTCTTGCTGCGATGGCTCCGATCCGCCGGTTCTCGGCGGCAGAGAAGGGAAAGGCTCCCCGAGAGGAACCAGGCTCGCTCCCGCCGAAGAAGCGGCTCACCCTCTGCCGCCGGGACGAGGGGGCCCATCAGGTGGTGTCGAGGCCCTAGTGCGAGCGGCCACCGTCGGGGTTCCCGCTTCCCTTGTACGCCCACATCGAGGGCTCTGAAGGAGTCGATGCCGATCGCCACGGGCGGCGCTGCCGTCGGCGCCGATGGGTCACGAAGGTGTGGGTCGTCCCCCCTGGGGTCCACACCAAGGGCTCCTCCCGAGAGTTCATGCTCCACGCCGCCATGCCTCCTCAGTCTTGGATTCGCCTTCCTCCCTTCTTCGCCTCCATCATCCCGCAGCGAGAACTCCTGGAGCTTTGGCTACAGCACGCCGGCTGCAGCACCCTCGCGACCGAGGCAGAGGTCGCGGTCGTTTCCCCGGGCGAGGTCTTCATGACTCGAGGCTGGGGCGAAATCGCCCGGGTTTGCAGGACAAGAGGCGCCTTCGCGATCCACTTGGAGTACGACGGTGCTTCGGTGATGTTCTTCAAGGTCTTCGATGCGAACGGGCGCCGACTGGAGTGCTGCCCCGGGAGAGGTGGTCGGGACCCTACTACGGCAAGGACTGGGCCCGCCGACCGCTCCCTTGGCGGCTCCTCAGGCGGCGGAGGCGTCGGAGGATCCAGCGACTCCGGCGAGCTCTTCGCGACTCCGGAGACGAGCGACGACAGCTACGAGCCCCGAGCCGGTGCCGCTCCTGGAGCAGGGCGGGCTCGTCAGGCCGTCGCCGACTCTGATCTGGATGGGGTTGGCGCCGGTGCTTGACGGCCCACTGTTGATGATGGCGTCTTTTGAAGGGGCGCGTGTAGTTAGCGTCCTTTTAGGATCTGTTCCCTGCGAGTAATCAAAGACGCGTCCCGTGGGGGTTTGTAAGGTGCATGTGATCCTGTTTGTTAATATAACCCTTGTCGTAGAATTGTGCAAGTTGCTCATTCCGTCTTAGCTCAGTTCTCCCTTTCGAACCTCACGAGGGCTTGGTGCTGTGCGCCGACAGGTCCCAGTCCCAAGGCGGCTTCAGCCGTCGCTGGTATGCCAGGTCGCGATGCCGTGGTCAAGGCCAGGAGGTGAGCGACCCGGGGTCCGGTAAGAGCCCCTGAGTCGCGATGCTCAGGAGGTCCCCTTTGGCGCTCAAGCAGCCGTCGTTTGGTGAGAAAGGAGAGCGGTGTCTCTAACACGGGATTGCATTAGGTGCAGGGACGGTGCCACGGTAGCTGGTGCTTCCGGGTGGTGACTTATCTCGAGAATCAGGGACCGCTCCCTGGTGTGTCGCCGGGTCCGTGCATCGGTAGGCGTGAGGTTGCTCGGCGAGGTCCTTGCGTGTCCCTCCCCTCTCGCCTTTGCTCCCCTTTCTGCTCTACGTCCTCGGGTCCCGGCCCTCGAGCGAGTCTCAGCCGTCGCTGGTATGCCAGGTCCCGATGCCGTGGACAAGGCCAGAGGGTGAGGGCTGGAGAATCAGTAGGAGCCCTGAGTCGCGTTGCTCAGGCACCCCCCTTTAATGTGCAAGCGGTTCATGCGGATGAGAGTGAAGGAGGCACCGCAAGGGCCTCGCCTGACGCAGCTCCTTTAGGAGATCCTGTAGACCCATCATAGAAAGAACGAGGGGTTGCCATGACAATTGACAGTCAGCCGTTGGTTGCTTCCGAGGGGCGATGAGGCACTGAAGGCTTGACGAGGTGGCGCCATGCGGGGCTGCCGCGACCAGAGCTCAGCCATTCAGGTTTGTTGGTGTTGAAGCAACGGACCCATGCGCAAGCGTCGTGCCGTTTTGGGAGCAGCTCCGTCAGCTGGCGTCAGTTGAGTGGGCAACTAGGTCAAACACATTAGCCGCGAAGGAGTGGATTCATTAAAATAGATGCTGGGAAGGCGGACATCACTGGGTTAGGCCCGAGCGACTTGGGGATGATGCAGCCCGAGGGGCGCCCCAACAAAGTAAGCTAACAACATGAAATAAAAGGGATACATGCCGCAGGGACGGACCCACGCGGCCTGGGAATAATGCATCCCTGGGGGGCGCTCCCAGCTGGAAATGAAACTTGAAAGATGTCACCTGATGATGTTGAGGACGAATGAGTGTTGGTGTAGCAGACTCGATGGGCTTTGGAAGCCGATCCTCACGAGCCCCCAGGCCCAGGGGCCTCGGGAGGCTCCGGAGGCGCTGGTGGCTCCTCGCGGACCATCTCCATCTCCGCTAAGGCTGCGGAATGCCTAGACTCTTGAGCCTCCGTGATGCCCCTCATGAGGCGCTGGTATGTGGCAGCCGCGTTCGGCAAGCCGTAAGGCATGCGAATGTAGCTATGGGGTGGACCTTCGCAGCGCCCCACTCGCGAGGGCCAGAGGCGCTCCAGAGAGGCGACTCGATTGAGCCCTGGTATGTCGATGCAGACGCGCAGCCCACCATCCTTGCTTGGATGGGGAGCCACAGCTGGTAGGCGGCGGCCGCCTCTCACGAGTCTTGACTCCTGTAGCTCCTGAATGGCCTTGCTGACGAACTCCTGAGGGTCTGGCCCTCCTTGCCTTACTCCTTGAGGGAAACGTGCTTTGAAACACGCCTCCACGTTGTGCCCAAGCGCCTCCCTCGTGACCTTAGCCAGGTCGGTGGCCCTCCAGGGGAGAGCCCCCGAGCCCTGCCTGAGGAGGGCGCCGAGCGCGCTTTCCTATGCGATGGAAGGTGGTTCCCCCTGGGCAGGCGCGGGCCCTGACGGGCCTGCCTCCTGAGGGGCCGGGCCAGACAATGTCTTCTTCTTCTTGGGGGTGGTCTCGGGAAGCCTCATGCTTCCGCGATCCGGGTCTTCCAGTGATGCGGCCTGAAAGGCTCATTCCAGGGAACACACCGCGTCCTTCTCTTCACAGGGCACCGTGATGACTCCGCCACTTCCTGGCATCTTGAGGACGTTGTAGCCGTGGTGAGTTACGGCCATGAACTTGGCTAGCACTAGGTACCCAAGGATGGCGTTGTATGACAGGCGAATGTGAGCGACGTCGAAGTCGATGAGCTCGGTGCGGTAGTCGTCGCGTGCCCCGAAGGTGACAGGGAGGCGGACCTGCCCAATCGGGACCGTGGAGCCGTCGGTGACTCCGGAGAAAGGCTTGGTTGGCTGAAGCTGGTTGTAGGGCACTTGGAGATTGTTGAATGTTTCCACGGACAGGACGTTGAGCCCTGCCCCGCCATCGATGAGGGTCCTGGTGACCAGCACGTTGCTGATGATTGGGGAACAAAGCATCGGGAGGACTCCGGATGTGGCCGCACACTTGAGCTGATCCGCTGAGCTGAACATGATGGCGCACGCCGACCACCTGAGAGGGCGCGTGGCTTCGAGCTTGGGGAGGACTTCATTTACTTCACGGGTGAACTGCTTGAAGATGCGCTGAGAGGCTGGGGCTTGAGCCCCGCCCAGGATGCAGGCGATCGCGCGCGGCTCCTGGAAGCCCCCAGCCCCCTCGTCCTGATGGCGGTCCTCGTTTCTCCTTGGCTACGGCGGCGGCAGCAGAGGGAGGCCTGCGTTGCCTTGCGGGCGATCCTCGCGAGGCTGATCCCTCCAGTCTCCCTCGCGAGGTGGGTCTTGCCAGCGGTCCTCGCGAGGTCGATTGCGCCACCCTTGCCGCGGGCTGCGGTCTTCCCAGCGTCCTGCGGTCTTCCCAGCGTCCTGCGTTCCTTCCTCCTGCTCGACCGTAGCCCCGGTCACCGCGGTCGGGACGACGGCCGATCCTTCCTTCTCGCACGGCTCGGAGCTCTTGACATCCGTTGGTGTTGTGGGTCTGGAGGTCGTGGTACACACAGTACCGACTGCCCTTGGAAGACTTGGGCTGATCTCTGCCCCGCTTGGTGTCCGGTTCTGCCGCGAGCACGGCAGCCCCCTTGCGCTTCACATCCTTGGCCTTGGGCTTCTTCTCTTCTGGGTCTGCGGCAGGCAGCTCGAGGAGGGAGAGACGCCCTTCCTCAGCCCTGGCGCACTTGGTCGCCAAGTTGAACAGCTCCAAGGAAGTGCACAGGTCCTCATGCATCGCCAGCTCCTCCTTCATCTTGACGTCGCGCACGCTGTCGGAGAAGGCTGAGATGATGGCCTCCTCGGTCACCTTGGGAATCTTGAGGCGTGCGTTGTTGAAGCGCTGGATGTACTTCTGCAGGGTCTCTCCGGGTTGTTGCTTGATGCGGCGCATGTCGCTCACGGCGGGTGGCCGGTCGCGAGTACCTTGGAAGTTGGCGATGAAGCGAGTGCGCATCTCGTCGCAGGAAGAGATCATGCCTGGAGCCAGGTTCAAGAGCTAGGTGCGGGCCCCGTCCTTGAGCACCATGGGAAACCAGTTCGCCATGACCTTTTTGTATCCGTTGGCAGCTTCGATGCCCAGCTCATAGAGCTGGAGGAACTCCGCAGGGTCGGCCGTGCCGTCGTAACGAGGAGGCAGGTCTGGCTTCAACTTGCCGGGCCACGTGACACTGCGTAGCTCGGTGGTGAAGGCACGGCATCCTGCTGTGGCCACGGGAGGCCTTGGGTGACGGAGAGCTTGGTCTTGCAGGTCCCCATGCGCTGCAGCTGGGAGCAGCGCGGGGTCTTGACGTGCAGGAGGAGGAGCATGGTCGTGACGTGCTAGAGCAGGGAGCGCCCGGGCAGCTTCTTGCGGGTGAGGGACTTCTTGGCAGCTCTGCTCTTGCCGCGCTGGCACCTGACGGAGCGGGTTCCACCCAGGGGCCACGCGCCTTGGAGCCAGGGCGCCTTCTTGAGGAGGAGGCGGCTAGGGCGCCCTCGGAGCTTCGTCGCCCGCGCAGGGCGGGGTGCGGTGCATCGGAAAGGACGGCGCAGGAGAGCCCCCTGCGGCGCGGACGAGCTCGGCGACGCGGTCGAGCCATTCTTCATAGACGTCGTCGATGGGACGGTAGCGCAGGAGCTCGTTTGCCGCGATGAGCGCAGCTCGAGCCTCCATGGGTGCGCGGAGCGCGCGGGACGAAGAACCAGCTGGGGTGAGCGAGGGAGTAGCGGTGCGGCCGTCTTGCCGCACGGACGGATGCTGAGACGACGCTTGCTGCTCGTTTCCCGCCGGGCCGGTGGCGGCGTTGACGGCAGGTGACGGGGAACGGCGAGGACGCCCGCCGACAGGAGCCGTCTGGCCGACGCGGGAAGCGAGAGCAGCTTGGCGCTCGGCGCGGGCCCGACGAGCATCAGACATGGACGCGATGGTCGGAGGAGAACGGGGCGGTGGAAGACGAATTCTGGCGCACCCCTACCTGGCGCGCCAAATGTCGGATTTCGAGTTCCGGCAGACCCTTGAGGTTCGAACACTGGGGTGCGCGCGGAGATTTCGCCTTCTACCTACCTGCACCCCACCACCTGGCTAAGATCTAAGCTATGGAAAGAACATCACAAGAGACACAGGGTTTATACTAGTTCGGGCCACCATTGTGGTGTAATACCCTACTATAGTTTGTGGTGTGGTGGATTGCCTCTTGGGCTGATGATGATGAGCAATAGAAGGAAGAACAGCCTCGCAAGGGTCTGTTCTTGGCTGGGGCGATGAACTGCTAGGAGGAGTTCAGTCACCCTTCTCTCTCTCTGTGTGTGATGCTACTCGATCCGATCCCTGCTTGTTTCTGGATTGGCTGATTGCCTCTACCCTGGGGGTGGCTAGTCCTATTTATAGGAAAAGGCCCTGGGCCTCTTCCCAAATATTGAGCGGGAAGGGCGCCAACAACTGGCCATTTTAAGGGGAACATCTGGTACACTTATCCTGACTAAAGTTGGTCCTCGCCTGCCAAAGGCTCTGGTGGTGACGCTGGCTTGGGCTCCACAATGACTTCCTCCCTGCCGTTGGGATGGTCTTGGTCTTGTTGCACCGAAACGGGTGCCTTTGCTTGATGCTCTCGCCTGTGCTTGCTCCCTTTGCACCAAAGAGGAAAGGAGGACACTGCACGGGCTGGCGCCCGCCTGGCGCCCTTGGTCGTCATGGCTTGCGTCACGGGCACCTCGTGAGGTACCCCGCCTTGATCTCTCCGCCTCCTCGCGAGCCAGCCTGATGAGGCCGTGCCTGAGGAAGCTCCGTGTCGTCCGCCCCGCGAGGCTTGGCCCCTCGCGAGGGTCTTGGGTCTGTGTTGATGAAGATGGGCCGTGCTGGGCCCCCCTTTGAGCCACGCCGCAGGCCGCAGGCAGGCAAGTCTGGGACCCCCGTTCCCAGAACGCCGACAGCGACAGATTCCCCTCTCCGGAGCCCCGAACGGACTCCAAATTAGCCCTCCCGAGAGAGATTAGGGCTTGGCGACGCCTCCGTATCGTAAAACGCGATGAATCCTTCTGTCTGATTTTTTCTCCCCGAATGTGAATATATAGAGTTGGAGTTGAGGTCGGTGAGCACCAGGAGGCCCACGAGGCAAGGGCGCGCCCAGGGGGTAGGCGCGCCCCCACCCTCGTGGACAGGGTGTGGGCCCCCTGGCCTTGATTCTTTCTCCAGTATTTTTTATTAATTCCAAAAATATTCTCCGTGAAGTTTCAGGTCATTCCGAGAACTTTTATGTCTGCACAAAAATAACACCCTGGCAATTCTGCTGAAAACAGCGTCAGCCCGGGTTAGTTCCATTCAAATCATGCAAGTTAGAGTCCAAAACAAGGGCAAAAGTGTTTGGAAAAGTAGATACGATGGAGATGTATCAACTCCCCCAAGCTTAAACCTTTGCTTGTCCTCAAGCAATTCAGTTGATAAACTGAAAGTGATAAAGAAAAACTTTTACAAACTCTGTTTGCCCTTGTTGTTGTAAATATGTAAAGCCAACATTCAAGTTTTCAGCAAAGATTATGAACTAACCATTTTCACAATAACATTTAGGTCTCATGTTTACTCATCTCAATGGCATAATCAACTAGCGAGGAATAATAATAAATCTCGGATGACAACACTTTCTCAAAACAATCATAATATGATATGACAAGATGGTATCTCGCTAGCCCTTTCTGAGATCGCAAAACATAAATGCAGAGCACCTCTGAAGATCAAGGACTGACTAAACATAGTAATTCATAGTAAAAGAGATCTAGGCATAGCTATACTCAATATAAATTAATAGTAATGGATGCAAATGACAGCGGTGCTCTCCAACTGGTGCTTTTTAATAAGAGGATGATGACTCAACATAAAAGTAAATAGATATGCCCCTCGCAGAGGGAAGCTGGGATTTGTAGAGGTGCTAGAGCTTGGTTTTGAAATAGAGATAAATAATATTTTGAGCGGCATACTTTCATTGTCAACATAACAACCGAGAGATCTCGATATGTTCCATGCTACACACATTATAGGCGGTTCCCAAACAAAATGGTAAAGTTTATACTCCCCCTCCACCAACAAGCATCAATCCATGGCTTGCCCGAAACAACGGGTGCCTCCAACTAACAATAGTCTCGGTGGAGTTTTGTTGCAATTATTTTGATTTGATTTGCTTAGAGCATGGGACTAGGCATCCCGGTGACCAGTCATTTTCTCGTGAGCGAGGAGCGGAGTCCACTCCTCTTGAGAATAACCCACCTAGCATGGAAGATATCGACAACCCTAGTTGATACATGAGCTATTCGAGCATACAAAACAGAATTTCATTTAAAGTTTTAGAGTTTGGCACATACAAATTTACTTGGAACAACAGGTAGATACCGCATATAGGAAGGTATGGTGGACTCATATGGAATAACTTTGGGGTTTATGGAAGTGGATGCACAAGCAATATTCCCGCTTAGGACAAGTGAATGCTAGAAAAAGACTGGGAAGCGACCAACTAGAGAGCGACAATAGTCATGAACATGCATTAAAATTAATGAACATTGAGTGCAAGCATGAGTAGGATATAATCCACCATGAACATAAATATCGTGAAGGCTATGTTGATTTGTTTCTACTACATGTGTGAACATGTGCCAAGTCGAGTCGCTCGGATCGTTCAAAGGAGGATACCACCCTATCATACCACATCACAACCATTTTAATGGCATGCTGGCATGCAAGGTAAACTATTATAAACTCCTAGCTAATTAAGCATGGCATAAGCAACTATAATCTCTAATTGTCATCGCAAACATGTTTCATTCATAATAGGCTGAATCAGGAACGATGAACTAATCATATTTACAAAAAACAAGTGAGGTCGAGTTCATACCAGCTTCACTCATCTCAATCAGTCCATCATATATCGTCATTATTGCCTTTCACTTGCACGACCCAACGGTGTGGATAATAATAATAATAGTGCACGTGCATTGGACTAAGCTGGAATCTGCAAGCATCTGACATACATGAGAAGACAAGATAATATGGGCTCTTTGTTAAATCAACAATAATGCATATAAGAGCCACTTCAACATTTTCGTTATGGTCTTCTCCTCTCAACCCCCAAAGAAAAGAAAAGAAATAAAAATATTTACATGGGAAAGCTCCCAACAAGCAAAAGAAGAACATGAAATCTTTTTGAGTTTTTCTTTTAATTACTACTACACGCATGAAAAGTAAACTAGCTAAAAGCTACAATTATTTTTTTTCTTAAGGTTTTTCAAACACATAAGAAGAAAGCGAGAAAAAGAAAATAAACTACCATGGATATTACAGTGAAAGACTATGAGCACCAACAACTAGCATGAGTGTGTGAACATGAATGTAATGTCGGTGAGAGATATGTACTCCCCCAAGCTTAGGCTTTTGGCCTAAGTTGGTATATGGCCACGGCTGGCCTGGCGGATATCCAAAGTTGTAGTTGGGGTTGTATTGTGATGCAGCAACTATTGCCTCATGAGCTGCCGCTTGGAGGCGAGCTGCCTCTGTCCTCCTCTTATACTCGTTCGCCTCCTCCCTGGTTATAATATATCTCCCTTTTGTGTGAAAGTCAAAGAAAGTAGGAGCAGGGAGAGCAACATGGAAAATGCGGCACCTGTCAAACATTAGTCGGTACTGGAGAGGTTGTTCATTCCTCTCAATAAACTGATGGCGAACCATAGCCTCATAACCTAGATAAGTGGCAGGCAATTCCATATCATTTTCATGTATGGGTATCTCAAGAAAATTAGCCACACGGGTTGCATAAATTCCACCAAACAAGTCTCCACTTAAACCATTATTATGCAACCTTCGTGCAACAATGGGCCCCAAGTTATATTGTTTATCTCCTAAAACAACACTCTTGAGAACACTAAGGTCAGGAACACACATGTGGCATGCTTCATCCTTACCATTTATGCATCTACCTATAAATAGAGCAAAATAATGTATAGCAGGAAAATGAATGCTCCCAATGGTAGCTTGTGCTATCTCTCTAGATTCCCCCACAGTAATACTAGAAATAAAATCTTTAAACTCAGATTTGCGAGGTTCACTAGCACTACCCCATTGTGGAAGTTTGCAAGTAGTATTAAAATCCTCTAAGTCCATAGTATAATATTTACCATAGATATCAAATAGGACAGTGTGAGAATTACGTGAAGATGAAAATTTGAACCTTCTCACAAAGGAATCAGTTAGGTGATAATACTGAGGGTACTTATCTAGCACGAAGCCCTCGAGTTCAGCATTACGCACATATGCGTCAAATTCCCCCTTAATTCCTGCTTGGACCATGAAATCGTCTGGCGGCCATTCACAAGGCCGCACTTGAGCTTCTCTGGGTTGTCCATGGTCCGGCTCACGCATTGCGGGACTGGGTCCGCTTCCTTGAAGAACCACCTTGGTACAATTTCCTAAACATATTTCTTCCTCTGAAAAATTTATGAAAATTTTAGTAACTCAAAATAAAAGTGAACCAAACTCAACAAAATTGATAGCAACTACTCCCACAAGTGCCTAGAGACTATATCATGCATTAGAACTACTTGGGACCATATGAATTTGACATGCAAGCTCAAGAACAGGGTCACCTAGGCAGCAAAAAATTGCAATGAATAAAGCACTAGAACAAAAACTAATTGGACCACTGGAGGAGTTACATATCGAAGAACAATCCCCCAAAGCAGTTTTGTGTGTAGAGCTTAGAGCAAGGAGATTGAAAATGGCAGCAAGATGAGCTAGAACTCGTGCTTGAGCTGGTTGGTGATTTTTGTGGGAGCAAGAAAGAGTGTGTGGTGGATGGAATAAGTGGAGGGGGGCACTAGGGGCCCACGAGGCAGGGGGCGCGCCCAGGGGGGTGGGCGCGCCCTGGACCCTCGTGGCCAGGTGCTTGCTCCCCCTGATGTGTTCTCAGTGCCAAATATTCTCAAATATTCTAGAAAAAATCATATTTCATTTTCGGGGCATTTGGAGAACTTTTATTTTCGGGGTATTTTTTATTGCACGGGTAATTCAGAAAACTGACAGAAAAACTATTTTTGCTTTATTTAATCTAAATAACAGAAAGTAAAAGGAGGGTACAGAAGGTTGTGCTTTCTAACTTCATCCATCTCATGCTCATCAAAAGGAATCCACTAACAAGGTTGATCAAGTCTTGTTAACATACTCATTTCGAATAACATGGAACCCGAGAAATTTTGAATAACACTAGGTTACCTCAACGGGGATATGCACAACCACAACAATAAGAATATCATATTTCTTCTTGACAGTAGGAAGAGGAAATTCAAAACCTCCAGTAATAATCGATGGAATTTTTCCAATAGAATTGATACTATGGACTTGAGGTTGTTTCCTCGGAAAGTGTACCGTATGCTCATTTCCATTAACATGAAAAGTTACATTGCCTTTGTTGCAATGAATAACAGCCCCTGCAGTATTCAAAAAGGGTCTACCAAGGATAATCGACATACTATCGTCCTCAGGAATTTCAAGAATAACAAAGTCCATTAAAATAGTAATGGTTGCAACCACAACAGGCACATCCTCACAAATACCGACAGGTATAGCAGTTGATTTATCGGCCATTTGCAAAGATATTTCAGTAGGTGTCAACTTATTCAAATCAAGTGTACGATATAAAGAGAGAGGCATAACACTAACACCGGCCCCAAGATCACATAAAGCAGTTCCAACATAGTTCCTTTTAATGGAGCATGGTATAGTAGGTACTTCTGGATCTCCTAGTTTCTTAGGTATTCCACCCTTAAAAGTATAATTAGCAAGCATGGTGGAGATTTCAGCTTCCGGTATCTTTCTCTTATTTGTGACAATATCTTTCATGTACTTAGTATAAGGATTCATTTTAAGCATATCAGTAAAACGCATACGCAAAAAGATAGGTCTAATCATTTCAGCAAAGCGCTCAAAATCCTCACCATCCTTTTTCTTGGATGGTTTGGGAGGAAAGGGCATGGGTTTCTGAACCCATGGTTCTCTTTCTTTACCGTGCTTCCTAGCAACAAAGTCTCTCTTATCATAACATTGATTCTTTGATTGTGGGTTATCAAGATCAACAGCAGGTCAATCTCTACATCATTGTCATTGCTAGGTTGAGCATCAACATGAACATCATCATTAACATTATCACTAGGTTCATGTTCGTCACCAGATTGTGTTTTAGCATCAGAAATAGGAATATCATAGGGATTCTCAGGTGTGTCTACAACAGGTTCACTAGAAGCATGCAAAGTCCTATCATTTTTCTTTTTCTTCCTTTTAGAAGGACTAAGTGCATCAACATTATTTCTCTGAGAATGTTTCTCAATTCTCTTAGGGTGACCCTCAGGATACGAAGGTTCCTGAGTCATTTTACCCCCTCTAGTCATAACCCTAACAGCATAATCATTCTTCTTATTATTTAATTCATTGAGCAAATTATTTTGAGCTTTAAGTACTTGTTCTACTTGAGTGGTAACCATAGAAGCATGTTTACTAATGAGTTTAAGTTCACCTTTAACACTAGACATATAATCACTCAAGTGTTCAATCATATAAGAATTGTGTTTCAGTTGTCTACCAACATAAGCATTGAAGTTTTCTTGTTTGACAATAAAATTAACAAACTCATCTAAGCATTGGCTAGCAGACTTATAACGAGGAATATCACCTTCATCAAATCTATAGAGAGAATTTACCTTTACTACCTGTGTCGGGTTATTAAGACCATGTATTTCTTCAACATGCGGCAAATTAAGACCATGTATTTCTTCAATAGGAGGTAAATTCTTAACATCTTCAGCTTTAATACCTTTTTCTTTCATAGATTTCTTTGCCTCTTGCATATCTTCAGGACTGAGAAATAGAATACCCCTTTTCTTCCGTGTTGGCTTAGGAGTTGGTTCAGGAAGTGTCCAATTATTTTCATTAGTCAACATATTATTCAATAGCAATTCAGCTTGATCAACTGTTCTTTCCCTGAAAACACAACCAGCACAACTATCCAAGTGGTCTCTGGAAGCATCGGTAAGTCCATTATAAAAGATATCAAGTATTTCATTTTTCTTGAGAGGATTATCAGTCAAAGCATTAAGTAATGGGAGAATCCTCCCCCAAGCTTGTGGGAGACTCTCTTCTTCAATTTGCACAAAATTATATATTTCCCTTAAAGCAACTTGTTTCTTATGAGCAGGGAAATATTTAGCAGAGTAGTAATAAATCATATCCTGGGGACTACACACACAACCAGGATCAAGAGAATTAAACCATGTTTTAGCATCACCCTTTAATGAGAAGGGAAATAATTTAAGGATATAGTAGTAGCGAGTTTTCTCATCATTAGTGAACAGGGTGGCTATATCATTTAATTTAGTAAGATGTGCCACAACAGTTTCAGATTCAAAGCCATAAAAAGGATCAGATTCAACCAAAGTAATTATATTAGGATCAACAGAGAAATCATAATCCTTATTAGTAACACAGATAGGTGAAGTAGCAAAAGCAGGGTCATATTTCATTCTAGCATTCAGAGATTTTTCTTTCAGCTTAGCTAATAATTTCTTAAGATCATTCCTATCATTGCAAGCAAGAAAGTCTCTATGAGTTTCTTCATCCATAACATAACCCTCAGGCACAACAGGCAATTCATATGTAGGGGGAGAATCTTCATCATCACTTTCATCAATATTATCAGTTTCAATAATTTCGTTCTCTCTAGCCCTAGCAAGTTGTTCATCAAAAATTCACCTAATGGCACAGTAGTATCAAGCATAGAAGTAGTTTCATCATAAGTATCATGCATAGCAGAAGTGGCATCATCAATAACATGCGACATATCAGAATTAATAGCAGAGGCAGGTTTAGGCGTCGCAAGCTTACTCAAAACAGAAGGTGAATCAAGTGCAGAGCTAGATGGCAGTTCCTTACCTCCCCTCGTAGTTGAGGGAAAAATCTTAGTTCTTTTGTCTTTCTAGTCCCTCATAGTGACCAGCAGATATAAATCCCAAGTGACTCAAAGAATAGAGCTATGCACCTCGGCGACGGCGCCAGAAAATAGTCTTGATAACCCACAAGTATAGGGGATCTCAACAGTTTTCGAGGGTAGAGTATTCAACCCAAATTTATTGATTCGACACATGGGGAGCCAAAGAATATTCTCAAGTATTAGCAGTTGAGTTGTCAATTCAACCACACCTGGATAACTTAATATCTGCAGCAAAGTATTTTGTAGCAAAGTAATATGATAATAGTGGTAGCAGTGGCAAAAGTAACAGTAGCAGTTTTGGTTTTGTAGTGATTGTAACAGTAGCAACAGAAAAGTAAATAAGCAAAGAACAATATGTGAAAAGCTCGTAGGCATTGGATCGGTGATGGAGAATTATTCCGGATGCGATTCCTCATGTAATAGTTATAACATAGGGTGACACAGAACTAGCTCCAATTCATCAATGTAATGTAGGCATGTATTCCGAATATAGTCATGCGTGCTTATGGAAAAGAACTTGCATGACATCTTTTGTCCTACCCTCCCGTGGAAGCGGAGTCCTATTGGAAACTAAGGGATATTAATGCCTCCTTTTAATAGAGTACTGGACCAAAGCATTAACACTTAGTGAATACATGAACTCCTCAAACTACAGTCATCACCGGTAGTGTCCTGATTATTGTCACTTCGGGTTTAACGGATCATAACACATAATAGGTGACTGTAGACTTGCAACATAGGATCAAGAACTCACATATATTCATGAAAACCTAATAGGTTCAGATATGAAATCATGGCACTCGGGCCCTAGTGACAAGCATTAAGCATAGCAAAATCATAGCAACATCAGTCTCAGAACATAGTGGATACTAGGGATCAAACCCTAACAAAACTAACTCGATTACATGGTAAATCTCATCCAACCCATCACCGTATAGCAAGCCTATGATGGAATTACTCACACACAGCGGTGAGCATCATGAAATTGGTGATGGAGGAAGGTTGATGATGACGATGGCGACGGATTCCCCTCTCCGGAGCCCCGAACGGACTCCAGATCAGCCCTCCCAAGAGAGATTAGGGCTTGGCGGCGGCTCCGTATCGTAAAACGCGATGAATACTTCTCCCTGATTTTTCTCTCCCCGAATGTGAATATATAGAGTTGGAGTTGAGGTCGGTGGAGCACCAGGGGCCCGTGAGGCAGGGGCGCGCCAGGGGGGTAGGGGCGCCCCCACCCTCGTGGACAGGGTGTGGGCCCCCTGGCCTTGATTCTTTCACCAGTATTTTTTATTAATTCCACAAAAATTCTCCGTGAAGTTTCAGGTCATTCCGAGAACTTCTATTTCTTTACAAAAATAACACCATGGCAATTCTGCTGAAAACAACCTCAGTCCGGGTTAGTTCCATTCAAATCATGCAAGTTAGAGTCCAAAACAAGGGCAAAAGTGTTTGGAAAAGTAGATACGATGGAGACGTATCAATGAGGTATCATTTTCAACGCTAGAAGCTATGGTCTCTGTGTTCTAGGACCACCTTGATCACCAGTACGTCGAGCTATTTGACCGAAAACAAGTGCTTAGTGGGAGGCAGCCCATGTAAATAAAGTAGACAAGGTAGTTTCTGTTTTGTTTTAAATAAAAGAGTGATTGAAGTTCCATGTGAAGAAGTTAGTTTGGAAGAGTTGTTCTAATGAAGTCTTAGTATTGTGTAAGATGATTTATATGATAGTCGATGTTTGAATGTTTGGATATATGTCTATATATTTCTATGGAACTAACACCGCATGAAAACGAATAAAAATCCAAGTTTTGGAAGAAACACATGAGAAGACGACCCTTCTTGCAACCGCAACAGTTGTATGGGCTGTTGTTTGATCCACACGATGTTTTAGCACAAGACAACAGAGGAAACATAGTGAAGGACGATGTTTCAAAGGGGCGCAAATGCCGGCTTGAGCGGTCGTTTTGATTCTCTGCAGAAACCATTGCTAAGTCCAAAGCGTTCAACGGCGTTCCAAACAGGCACACACGCCCGTTCGAGCGGCCGTTTGACATCGTCGACCAGAAGCGCAAAAGGAATAAAACAAACGACGGTGTTCGAAATGGACGCCGACGCTCATTTCAACTGCACGCAGGCAAAGGTAAGTGATCAGGAAGAAGGACCGTGTTTCATGCGGGCATTTGCGCCCGTATGAGCGATCGTTTGAAACCCTGGCGGCTCTAATAAGCCCGAGGAAGGAGGTATTTCGCCCCCAACCCTCTCCTTTCTTCTTGTTCCTCCAAACCTCTCCAAGCCCTAGGAAAATTTTGCCTTATCTCTCTACTCATTGTTTTCAGTTCGAATCCTTCCGTGTGATCGATCTACGATATGTTTCTCCTTCGATCTCCAACTTATTCTTCATGAATCCGTGTTCTTCGTACCTAGTGCTACTTCTTGAGCTTGCGTTGGTTTTTCCCTTGAAGAGGAAAGGGAGATGCAGCAAAGTAGAGATAAGTATTCCCCTCAGTTTGAGAACCAAGGTATCAATCCAGTATGAGACAACACACGAATCACCAATACCTGCACAAACAATCAAACAACTTGCACCCAACACGATAAAGGGGTTGTCAATCCCTTCACGGTTACTTGCAAAAGTGAGATCTGATAGAGATAGATGAAAGTAAACAAAAAGTAAAGTAAATATTTTTGGTATTTTTGGTTTATAGATCGGAAAGTAAAAGATGGCAAAATAGTAGATCAGAAACTTATATGATGGAAAATAGACCCGGGGGCAATAGGTTTCACTAGAGGCTTCTCTCATGATAGCAAACAATATGGTGGGTGAACAAATTACTACCGAGCAATTGATAGAAAAGCGCAAAGTTATGATGATAGCTAGGCAATGATTATGAAATATAGGCATCACGTTCGTGTCAAGTAGACTGAAACGATTCTGCATCTACTACTATTACTCCACACATCAACTGACTCCTGCCTGCATCTAGTGTACTAAGTTCATGAAGAACAGAGTAACACATTAAGTAAGATGACATGATGTAGAGTAATTAACTCAAGCAATATGATGAAAAACCCATCTTTTTATCCTTGATGGCAATATTACAACACGCGCCTTGCTGTCCTACTATCACTGGGAAAGGACACCGCAAGATTGAACCCAAAGCTAAGCACTTCTCCCATTGCAAGAAAAAACAATCTAGTTGGCCAAACCAAACCGATAGTTTGAAGAGAATTACAAAGATACCAAATCATGCATAAAAGAATTCAGAGAAGATTCAAATAATATTCATAGATAAGCTAATCATAAATCCACAATTCATCGAATCTCGGCAAACACACCGCAAAAAGAGTATTACGTTGGATAGATCTCCAAGAACATGGAGGAGAACATGGTATTGAGAATCAAAGAGAGAGAAGAAGCCATCTAGCTACTAGCTATGGACCCGTAGGTCTGTGGTAAACTACTCACGCTTCATCGGAAGGGCAATAGAGTTGATCTACAAGCCCTCCGTGATCGAATCCCCCTCTGGCACGGTGCTGGAAAAGGTCCCCAGATGGGATCTCACGGGTATAGAAGGTTGCGGCGGTGGAAAAGTGTTTTCGTGGATGCCTCTAGTGGTTTGGAAATATATGTGAATATATAGGCAAAATAATTAGGTCAGGAGGGTCATGGGGGGCCCATGAGACAGGGGACGTGCCCTACCCCCTGGGCGCGGCCTCCACCCTTGTGGCCGCCTCGTGGCTCCTCCGACTTCATCTCCAAGTCTCCTGGGTGTCTTCTGGTCCAAAAAAATCAGCGCAAAGGTTTTATTCCGTTTGGACTCCGTTTGGTATTCCTTTTCTGCGAAACTCAAAAATAAGGAAAAAACAGAAACTGGCACTGGGCTCTAGGTTAATAGGTTAGTCCCAAAAATAATATAAAATAGCATATTAATGCATATAAAACATCCAAAATATAATAGCATGGAACAATAAAAAATTATAGATACGTTGGAGACGTATCACCTAGAATTTTTTTTGAAGGCGTATCACCTAGAATTGCCATGACTAGGAGATGCATATTTTGATTCAAACTTGAGTTTGGCATGGATTTGTTGATGTTTTTGAAGGAATATGATGTTATGAGTACCGTAGGATAATTATTGTTTTATTATGTTGGACAAAAAAATGTTTTGTAGAGGTTTACATGGAGGTTGTTTACACGGAGGTCTTCTCGCGTATGCGGTGATTCGAGTTCATCCACCGTGCAACCACACCAAGTTTTCACTCAGGGGATCGTCTTCACCAACCATGAAACAAGGAATAAGTTCCAAAATCTCACAACAAGGAAGATCAAAGCAACCAAATGGGCTTGTGCGAATACTTTCGCCAGGCTAGGTATCACTCATGATTTTAATTTGCTTTGTCATAATGCTGGGTTGCACCATTTTGTTTATCAAGCATGTGAGACTTATGAACGATTACTCTTGAGTTTCTTAGTACTCTCTCACAGAATGTTTGGTTAGGGCCAAATGTGTATGAAGAAGAGAGGATCACTTTCAGTCTCCTTGACCAGGACTTTAACATCAATTTTGTTGAGTGGTGTAATTATTTTTGCTTCCGCAACAATGATGTTGATATTAGACATGTTTATGATTTCATTGACCCCCACCCGATGCAATCCTTTCACAGGATGAGTTACCGTGGCTCTAAGCAATGAGCCAGTTGTCTGTGTCAAAACCGGCGGATCTCGGGTAGGGGGTCCCAAACTATGCGTCTAGGATCGATGGTAACAGGAGACGGGGGACATGATGTTTACCCAGGTTCGGGCCCTCTCTATGGAGGTAATACCCTACTTCCTACTCGATTGATCTTGATGAATATGAGTGTTACAAGAGTTGATCTACCACGAGATTGTAATGGCTAAACCCTAGGAGCCTAGCTTATATGAGTATGGTAATGAATGTCGCCTATCCGGACTATGCTCTCCGGTTTATATAGACACCTGAGAGATCTAGGGTTACATGGGGTCGGTTACATAAGAAGGAATCTTCATGGTTGGTCGCCTATCCGAACTCCAAGATAGTCTTCGGACGTGATGATTGTATCTGGACCTGTTATACACCATACACAACCGCAGAGAGAATATAATGTTTGCATGAATCTAATCTATTGACAGCTTCTTTACAACATGACATCGCGTCTATCCGGTCATAATTTCAGACCGTTTTTCATCTGCCATCCCACGTTTCGAGACGTGGTTGCTATTGGCACGTCTTGTCGAAGCAGAGATCGTGTCCCCTTATTGCGGGATTCTCATCAATGCGGGCATGGGTAACTCAACCGTGCCATTTATACAACCCTTGGGAATAGGCGAGTTTCTAGGACGAGTGGGGAGGCGCTTGATATTCGCGGCCTTTATAAGGGGATAAGGACACTCTCCCTTTACCCACACCCTTCTTCATCTTTATTCCTTCCGTCCTTGAGCTCTAGCGCCCAAGCTTTAGCCTTTCCTCATTCGAGAAATCACTCCAACCATGTCCGGATCCGGAGCTGGAGGCAAGTGGATGGCCTCTTCCCTTAAGAAGAAGGACATCACGGAGCTCCGGCAGGCCGGCTATTTAGCTAAGGAGGTTGCTCACCGACTCCCGGCGAAAGGGCAAATCGTCCCTACCCCTGAGCCCCATGAGAGGGTTGTGTTTCTCACACACGTTGTCCGCGGGCTGGGATTCCCCCTTCATCCATTTGTCCGTGGATTGATGTTTTACTATCGGTTGGGCTTCCATGATCTGGCCCCAACTTTATACTCAATATCTCAGCATTTATCATTGTGTGTGAAGCCTTTCTCCGCATCCCGCCTCACTTCGGCCTATGGCTGAAGACTGAAAGTGCAACTATCCCTGGGTGGTTTTGGTAATTCCTAACAACATATAGCTCATTGAGCTAACATTATTCCAAGATTAATATTTTAGGAAAAGCTCAATGAATAGCATGGCATGGATGAGGAAAGTGGATCCCTCAAAATTCTAAGGACAAAAAGTTTGGCTCAAGCTTGAAGCTCAAGACTCTACATTTCATATTTTAGTGATCCAAGATCACATTGAGTCCATAGGAGGGATGAGGTGTTGCTTAATGAGTTTCTTGCTCTTCAGTGCTTAGTGATATGCTCCAAAACCCTCAACTACCTTCCCACATCCACATATGACCTAAACCAAAAGTCAAACTCGGCGCCACCGATTCTTTCTCTCCGGCGCCACCGAGTTTCAAATGTCATAGCCACTGCCACAAACCCTAGGCAAATCGGTTTCACCGATAGGGATCTCGGTCTCACCAAGATGGAATTGCAATCTCTCTGTTTCCCTTCGTAACGTTTCGGTCTAACCGAAGTGAGCGACCGGTCCCACCGAGATTGCAATGTAAACTCTCTGTTTCCCTTTTGTAACATTTTGGTCTCACCGAGATGAGCGAATCAGTCCCACCGAGTTTACCTGACCAACTCTCTGGTTAGCTTATTACCAAAATCGGCCCCACTGAGTTTGTGTAATCGGTCACACTGAGATTACGTTATGCCCTAACCCTAACCATATTGGTCCTACCGAGTTGCATCTCAGTCCCACCGAAAATCCTAACGGTCACTAGGTTTGCTGAATCGGTCCGACCGAGTTTAACCATTCGGTCCCACCAAGTTTGGCAAATTGTGTATAACGGTTAGATTTTGTGTGGAGGCTATATATACCCCTCCACCCACTCTTCATTCATGGAGAGAGCCATCAGAACATACCTACACTTCCAATACACATTTTCTGAGAGAGAACCACCTACACTTGTGTTGAGGTCAAGATATTCCATTCCTACCATATGAATCTTGATCTCTAGCCTTCCCAAGTTGCTTTCCAATCAAATCTTATTTCCACCAAATCCAAATCCTGTGAGAGAGAGTTGAGTGTTGGGGAGACTATCATTTGAAGCACAAGAGCAAGGAGTTCATCATCAACACACCATTTGTTACTTCTTAGAGAGTGGCGCCTCCTAGATTGGCTAGGTGTCACTTGGGAGCCTCCAACAAGATTGTGGAGTTGAACCAAGGAGTTTGTAAGGGCAAGGAGATCGCCTACTTCGTGAAGATCTACTGCTAGTGAGGCAAGTCCTTCATGGGCGACGGCCGTGATGGAATAGACAAGGTTGCTTCTTCGTGGACCCTTCGTGGGTGGAGCCCTCCGTGGACTCGCGCAACCATTACCCTCCGTGGGTTGAAGTCTCCATCAACGTGGATGTACGATAGCACCACCTATCGGAACCACGACAAAAACATCCGTGTTTCCAATTGCGTTTGAATCCTCCAAACCCTTCCCTTTACATTCTTGCAAGTTGCATGCTTTACTTTCCGCTGCTCATATACTCTTTTGCATGCTTGCTTGAATTGTGTGGAGATTGCTTGACTTGTGCTAAGATAGCTAAAATCTGCCAAGAACTAAAATTGGGAAAAGGCTAGATTTTTATTTGGTCAAGTAGTCTAATCACCCCCTCTAGACATACTTTCGATCCTACAAGTGGTATCAGAGCTTTCGTCTCCATTAGCTTTGATTTCCATAGCTTTTGGTGGTCATAGCCTTGGTTTCACAACCTAGGAGAGTATGGCGTCTAGCGAGGGAAACTGTCACCGTAGAGCTCCTTACTTTGATTGTACTAATTTTGCTAGCTGGAAGCATAAGATGAAAATGCATATTCTTGGACATAACCTCGCCGTTTGGGCTATTGTGTGTATTGGCTTGCAAGGTGAATTCTTTGATGGGAAAGAACCGAACCGTGAAGCTACCGCGGAAGAGTTGAAGATGCTGCAATACGACGCTCAAGCTTGTGATATCCTTTTCAACGGATTGTGCCCCGAAGAATTCAACAAAATCAGCCGTCTTGAGAATGCAAAGGAAATTTGGGATACTTTGATTGATATGCATGAAGGTACCGACTCTGTCAAGGAATCCAAATTGGATGTGCTTCAAAGTCAACTTGACAAGTTCAAAATGAAGGATGGTGAAGGTGTTGCTGAAATGTACTCTAGGCTTGCTCTTATCACAAATGAGATTGCCGGCTTAGGGAGTGAAGAGATGATCGATAGATTCATCATCAAGAAGATCCTAAGAGCCTTGGATGGAAAATATGATACCGTATGCACATTGATCCAAATGATGCCCAATTACAAAGATCTCAAGCCAACGGAAGTCATCAGAAGAATTGTTGCTCATGAGATGTCACTCAAGGATAAAGAGGAACTTCACAACAAATCAAGTGGTGCTTACAAAGCCTCATGTGAAGCCCCCACATCATCGTGTGAGAAACAAACCTTCAATGAAGAATTGAGCTTAATGGTGAAGAACTTCAACAAGTTCTACAAGAGTAGAAGCAAAGAGAGAAGCTCCAAGTCAAGGTCCTACAATGACAAAAGATCTTCTAGTCGAGAGCAAAACTGCTACAATTGTGGAAGGCCCGGACACTATTCCAATGAGTGTACGGCCCCCTACAAGAGAAGAGAAGATTCTCCCAAGAGAAGAAGTAGAAGAGAAGAATCACCATCTAGACAAAGAAGGAGTAGAGATGATCGTTATGAACGAAGACCCTCACGGAGAAGCAAGGATTCGGAAAGAAAGGACAAGTCATCAAGGAGCTACACAAAATGAAGACATCAAGCTCATATTGGTGAATGGGTATCCGGATCCGACTCCGACAACCACTCCGAGAGAAGCTATCACTCCGACTCCGAATATACTCAAGATGAAGGTGTTGCCGGTCTAGCACTTGTGACAACCAACTCCTACGACATATTTGACTCACCAAATGAAGGAGTTGGAACATGCTTCATGGCTAAAGGCCCAAAGGTATCACACCCCGAGTATGTTGATTTCAGTAGTGATGAAGATGACTTGTTAGGTGATGATGATTTAGTTGTTGACAACTCTAGTGATGAATACTATGATGAAACGTCAATTAATCATGCTAATCAAGATAAAACGAATGACAATGATAAGGAGAAGATTGAGTCTCTAACTAAAGAACTAAACACTCTTAAGTTAGCTCATGAAACAATCTTAGGAGATCATCGAGAACTTTTAAGGACTCATGAGAAGTTACGCTTTGAAAAGCTCAACCTTGAGAAAGAGCATGAGTTCTTAAAAGCAATCAATGATGATCTTCGTAAGAAAAGTTCTTCTTACATTGCCAAGCGTTTACTCTTATCCACTTACATGCCTCAAGTCAAGTCTAGTAACAAGAACAAGAATGATTCTTCCTCTAGTAGTAACAATAATCATGCTAAATGCAATATTTTTGCTTCTAGTAGTTCTCGTGATTCCACTAATGATTCTCTTAGCCAAGTTACACTTGAGCAAGAAAATAGCTTATTGAAGGGAATTATAGAGAAAGGTGTTTACAAGAGCCTTGCCGGAAGTAAGCAATTCGAGGAAATTGTACGCAAGCAAGGAAGGCACCAGAAGAATCAAGGTGTTGGTTTTGAAAGAAAGTTCAATGCCAATGGAGTTGAGCGGGAAGAAGATCAATACCCCAATAAGAAATTTGTTCCTCAACAAGAGAAGTATGATCCTACTTCTTTCAAAGGGACACAAGCTCAAGATGATCTTCCACCACAAGACCACAAGCAAAAAGGCAAGGACAAGCTTCAAGAGGAAATTGATGCATTTGAAGAAGCTCCTAATGCCTTGGTCAAGTGGGTTCCCAAGACTACTTCAAGTTCCACTTCATAAAGTACAACTACAACTCCGAGGATTCCCATCAAGATGGTGTGGATCCCGAAGAAGAAGAACTAGAGATTTCTTGAGGGTGACTCCGCCAACATACTTCACTCTTATCATCTTGGCAAGAACAAGTGCAACAACTTCCACATCTTGCACTAGTTAAAGGAGTCACAAACCCTCTTGTTGGTAAGACAAGGGACAAGGTAACCTAAAAGCTTTCATAGACATCATCTTGTGTGTGCATCACTCTATGTCTATGGATACCCTAGTTTGTTCCTTGTGGGACTAACCCCTGTAGGTATTGAAAGTGCAACTCACTCCAATGGATAGCTCCACATGATCTACATCAACATTGAGCATCCACATCTTCAATATCTACATGAAGTCATCATCGACAAAACCCAAGGTTAGTTCAACCCTCTTAAGGGGGGATCTCACATCTAGGGGGAGCTTTACTCTAAGAATTGAGCTAAAGCAACTCTAATGGTGTGAACACAACAATGCTTTATGTAAAATTGGTTACCCCACTTGTGCTTAAACGATGAGTATGACCTATGATCAAATGTTCTCATTTGACTCCTAAGTCAATATACTCATATATAGATGACCTAGTCATCGCAAATTGCTTGATAGATGCTAGAATTGGTTGTGCATGGTTTGCCACATATTTCATTTGTTATTTTATCGTGTGAGCATGTTGGTTGCATATTTAACTCATTCGAGGACATCCACTTGTTGTTTTGATTGATTGGTTTCTTTTTCTTTGGCCAAGTGGATGGACAAGAATGCCTAAGAACCTTCTCTAGCTATCTATGCTTTTCTCGTCTCAAACTCTATTCATGCTACATCACAAAATTTGATCAAGTTAGATTAGAACCACTCTGTGTGAGGAGCACTCGGAGTCCCCGGTTCGTCATAGACTTAAACTTCCAAAACTTCTTTGTGTGTTTCGGTCTGACCGATTCCTCCATTTCGGTCATACCGAGATCACTAAGTCGATCTAGGTTTTCAATCTCGGTGCAACCGATTTGAACTTTTTGGTCACACCGAGTTACTGTAACTGTCAACAGTTATGCATCTCGGTGCCACCGAGTTGTTCCACTCGGTCACACCGATAGGGTCGGGCTATATATACCCACGGGCAAAATTTTGGAAATTTCTTCGAAACCTCTTCGCCCTCGCATAGCTCGCTCTGCCTCTTGGGTCTCCGGATCGTCCTCCTCGTTTCCAGCCGCCTCCTGTCGCTGGTCTCCACCGCTGTCAACGGAATTCATCCCCGCCGTTGCTGCCGTAGCGAGTTCATCGCCGAACTAGGGTATGGACTCGATCATAGTGGTATTCCCGTCCGATTCCTAGCACATTGTGTTAATGATGAATCTTGCCACGATTGAAAAGCTTCTATCCAGTCAAAACACTCCTTAGATTAGAGTTGAATCGAAAATTGAGGGTTAGGTTTCCGCCGAAACCATCTCGGACCCACCGTGTTGCAGAACTCGGTTCCACCGATTCGGCCAAGGCCATTGCACATGTGGTTCTCGGTCTGACCGAGAATTGCAAATCGGTGTGACCGAGTTCAGGACTTTGTGAAACCCTAGCAGTCTCGGTGCCACCGAACTATGACTCGGTCTGACCGAGTTCACTAGTTTAGGTTCCAACAGCTGCTTCGGTATCACCGAGTTTGCAAATCGGTTGATCCGAAATGCTTTCTGTGGAAAACTAAAACTAAGTTTTTGACTCATTCTTTTGCAAAGATCTTTGTATTTTGTGATGCTCATCCACTCTATCTCATCTACAATCTATTCACAGGGTCTGCAGTTAGTGTTTGCAACATGTCTGACCAGAGTGACAGCCAGAACAAGTCAGAGGAGCAGGTGCACATGAGTGAGGGCTCTAGTCCCTCTAGCAGCTCAGATGAGGGTAGTAAAAGCACCCCAAGCAATTTGCCAAAGGCTGCCACTGGAGCAAGCAAGAAAAGAACTTCAGAATCTGATGATGAAGATTATGTGGCAGAGGAAGAGGAAGCCACATCAAAGAAGAAGGTGCTCAAAAAGGAATATGGCTCAGCTGCAGCCACAAAGCCAGGCATGCAGAAGAAGGCACCTACAAGGAGAGTTCCCACTTCCAAACCTAGGAAGGTTGCCACTGGAGAAACCATAAAGTTTACCATGGAGTCAGAAGAGGAAGCTGTTGGCAAAGATAAGAAGAAAAAGAGAGTCAGAACCACTACTGCTAGAGTTCTTGGCAAACCCTCTATGAGGAGAGATTCTGAGGAAGAAGAAGAAGAGGAAGAGGTTGCTGCACCAGCACCTATGGCACAAAAGCTGATGGGTGATGCTATAAAGTCAGGGGCTGCAACATCAAAGCCCAAAGAAGCACCCAAAGCTGCTGCTAAGTCTACTGCTCCAGCTCCAAAGCCAAAACCAAAGAGGAATACAAGGAACATATCTGCTGCTGAGAAGAACAAGGCCCCAGTGTCTGAGACTGTTGAAGAAGAAGAAGATGAAGAGCATGTCCTGAGGAAGCTCAAACCAAAGATTCCAGACCGTAATGATGCTCATCCTGTGGCTGAGAACATGAAGCTCAGAAGAGACTCAGGACTGAGCAAATGGAGAGAGACAGATCCATATGCTACAAGGAGAAGGACTGCTGTTGATTACAGGTTCCATACAAAGGAACAACAAGATTTCTATGAGACAATGCTGCTGGACAAGAAACCCATAGTGTGTGATATGAGGTGGGTCGACTGGACCTACATGAAGGAAAATGAGGAACACTATCCTGGAGTGTATGACAGCTTCAGTGCTTGTGGAGTTGCAGACTTTGTTGGGCAGAAGCTCACAAAGTGGAATGAGGAGCTCATAATGCAATTCTACTCCACAGCACATTTCTATCCAGATGGCAGGATAGTTTGGATGTCTGAAGGTACGAGATACCAATCAACTATTGAGGAATGGGCTCAGTTGATCAATGCCCCAGAAGAGCAGGAAGATGACTTGGATGTTTATGCCAAGAAAAAGATGGATCACAATTCTATGTCAAACATGTACAAGGAGATCCCAGACAAAGCTCTTGAGACTTTCAAGTTTGGGTTAGTCCATTTTCTTCTGTCAGGACTGCCAACGATCAACTGGATCCTAAGGCACACTCTTTTGCCCAAGTCAGGTGACCACAACATGATCAGAGGGCATGCAATTAACTTGCTATACATAGTTGATGTGCCACAGAAATTTAAGGTCATGAGCCTCATGGTTGAGACTATCAAGAGGACTGCAGCTGACCAGAAGAGAAGTTATGGATATGACCCACAAATTCAGGAGTTGATTAACTCAAAGATGGGTACAGGCACATATTTGTTGGATAAGGAACACTTGCCTATCTATCCTGACTTTGAGGACAATCAAGTTGTGATGAATGAGAATGAACCCTCCTCAGTGCAAGCTCAAGCAAAGAAGGAGAAGTCAAAGATGGAGAAGGCTGCTAAGATGCCAACTCAAGAGGAGGCATCTGAGTACTTTTTGAAGAGCAAGCAGGACCAGCTTGGTTATTCGATAGCATCAACTCTGAGGATTGAGAAGGGGTTGCCACCCTAACTCGAAACAAGGAGAGCTTGGAAAGAATCATGGAAAAAAAATTCTATGATTTAGATGTCAAAGTAACTGAGATTCAGTCAGTTGTGGAGCAGCTACAGGATGACATGCAAGAAAGGAAGGGCAGGACAATTACTGATGCTTTTGCCAGAGTGCCTAGAGCTCAGAGATCATCTGCAGTGCCAGTTTCAGACACCAGAGCCACTACATCTGCACCAGCTACAACTTCAGTGCCACCAGCTCCAGCACCTACCCTAGCAGCTCCATCTACATCTACAGAATCCTTCGTCCTTGGCGTTATCCGGACTCCACCACCTGAAGATCAAGCCTGAGAGTCGTTTTAGTGCTATGCATTTTCTAGGAACTTCTTGGCAACTTGTTGCCAAAGGGGGAGAAAAATGTATAGATCATAGGCTTCGAGAGAGAGAGAGTTTGCTTTTGTTCTCTCTTGTCTTCTTGGTTGAACTTTGTTTGCTTTTGATTGCTCTAGATACTTTGTGCTTGTTTGTGAGACATTGATCATCATGTGTGTTTGATCATAAGCTACACTTATGCTTGTTAGATGATATTATCTTACTTATCCCTATTTGATCATTCACTTTGCTTGGTGATGAGTGCATGTATTTAATTCTTATCATTTTGAGCGCTCCACCAAGATGTATGTGACATGGAAGACTAACCCATGATCCTAACTCATTGTGCATTTGCAGTCCAAAGCAAATCTTAAGATATGCACAAATTTAGGGGGAGCTCTTGCTTTTCACATAATTCTCAAAGCGACAATATCTTTCACTCTTATTATCATTTGTCGAAGCTTTGATCTATATGTTGTCATCAATTACCAAAAAGGGGGAGATTGAAAGTGCAACTATCCCTGGGTGGTTTTGGTAATTCCTAACAACATATAGCTCATTGAGCTAACATTATTCCAAGATTAATATTTCAGGAAAAGCTCAATGAATGGCATGGCATGGATGAGGAAAGTGGATCCCTCAAAATTCTAAGGACAAAAAGTTTGGCTCAAGCTTGAAGCTCAAGACTCTACATTTCATATTTTAGTGATCCAAGATCACATTGAGTCCATAGGAAAAGCCAATACTATCAAGGAGAGATGAGGTGTTGCTTAATGAGTTGCTTTCTCTTCAGTGCTTAGTGATATGCTCCAAAACCCTCAACTACCTTCCCACATCCACATATGACCTAAAACAAAAGTCAAACTCGGCCCCACCGATTCTTTCTATCCGGCGCCACCGAGTTTCAAATGTCATAGCCACTGCCACAAACCCTAGGCAAATCGGTTTCACCGATAGGGATCTCGGTCTCACCAAGATGGGATTGCAATCTCTCTGTTTCCCTTCGTAACGTTTCGGTCTAACCAAAGTGAGCGATCGGTCCCACCGAGATTGCAATGTAAACTCTCTGTTTCCCTTTTGTAACATTTCGGTCTCACCAAGATGAGTGAAGCGGTCCCACCGAGTTTACCTGACCAACTCTCTGGTTAGCTTATTACCAAAATTGGTCCCATCGAGTTTGTGTTATCAGTCACACCGAGATTACGTTATGGCCTAACCCTAGCCATATTGGTCCTACCGAGTTGCATGTCAGTCCCACCGAAAATCCTAACGGTCACTAGGTTTGCTGAATCGGTCCGACCGAGTTTGGCAAATTGTGTGTAACGGTTAGATTTTGTGTGGAGGCTATATATACCCCTCCACCCACTCTTCATTCGTGGAGAGAGCCATCAGAACATACCTACACTTCCAATACACATTTTCTGAGAGAGAACCACCTACACTTGTGTTGAGGTCAAGATATTCCATTCCTACCATATGAATCTTGATCTCTAGCCTTCCCAAGTTGCTTTCCACTCAAATCTTCTTTCCACCAAATCCAAATCCTGTGAGAGAGAGTTGAGTGTTGGGGAGACTATCATTCAAAGCACAAGAGCAAGGAGTTCATCATCAACACACCATTTGTTACTTCTTGGAGAGTGGTGTCTCCTAGATTGGCTAGGTGTCACTTGGGAGCCTCCGACAAGATTGTGGAGTTGAACCAAGGAGTTTGTAAGGGCAAGGAGATTGCCTACTTCGTGAAGATCTACCGCTAGTGAGGCAAGTCCTTCGTGGGAGACGGCCGTGATGGAATAGACAAGGTTGCTTCTTCGTGGACCCTTCATGGGTGGAGCCCTCCGTGGACTCGCGCAACTGTTACCCTCCGTGGGTTGAAGTCTCCATCAACGTGGATGTACGATAGCACCACCTATCGGAACCACGACAAAAACATCCGTGTCTCCAATTGCGTTTGAATCCTCCAAACCCTTCCCTTTACATTCTTGCAAGTTGCATGCTTTACTTTCCGCTGCTCATATACTCTTTTGCATGCTTGCTTGAATTGTGTGGAGATTGCTTGACTTGTGCTAAGATAGCTAAAATTTGCCAAGAACTAAAATTGGGAAAAGGCTAGATTTTTATTTGGTCAAGTAGTCTAATCACCCCCCTCTAGACATACTTTCGATCCTACAAAGACCTTCAACGTGAAACCAAAGGTGGTGAGCGATCAACAAGCAGAGTGTGGAGGCGTTATGGTGGACAAAATGCCCAATGTCACCTGGCTCGAAGGCTCCTTCGCGGAGACGGTGAAGGGGTGGCAGTCGGGGTGGTTTTACATCACCGAGCCACGTGATGCCAATTGGATAGCAGCCCCCGAATTCCGATCCGGAGTTCCGATGCGGCTCACTTCCTGGCAAGAGAAGGTCCTGACCTGGGGGTCCTTGGACGAGATAACTGGGCTCCAGACTTGCGTCCAGAACATGATAACCAAGAAGATCAAGCTTGTGAATGTGATCCAGGTTATGCTCATTCGCCGAATCCTTCTGTGCCAACGCCGAGCTTGCTATTTGTGGGAGTACGACCCCGCCGAGCACCAGACGCTGCGAGGGTTCTTCGGCACAACACACGAAGGCATCTAGAAAGCGCTCTTCAAGGCTGTTGAGACGCCCCCGCCCACGACTGAAAATAACAGGCTTAGCTCAAAGCGTCAGGCCAATCCGGTAAGTCTTTTAATGTTTTCAAGGTACACCCTTCACCGACATATTTTGAGGATGTATACTGAGCTCCTTCACCTACCTTACTAGGCCTGGATTGATGCGGCGGAGCAGATTAACTATCCGGCTCCGCTTCCTGAGGAGGAAGAATTCCCACTTCTGACGAAGATGTTGTTTCCGTCGCCGTATGACGTGCCAAAGAAGACGGCCAGGAAAGTGGCCAAAGGGGCCCAGAAGGGCCCCTTCCAAAAAGGCGCTCCGGACATGTCGTCCGATGACGATACTTCCTCTTCATCCGATGAAGACGACGAAGAGGAGGAAGAAGAAAACGATTCCCCACCTGAGGTGGGTAGGAAGAAGAGGGCGCCCCCCCCGGATCCGGAGATGAAAGCGCCTAAGAGGGTTAAAGGCTCCCAAGAGGATAACTCCATGTGGGATATTGATAGCAGTCCGGAATGACCTCGCCGGACCAAGCCTCGGGCCGCTTCGTAAGTACCAGAATCCGCAAACGTATGGCCTTCCTGGTTTGTAGTATTGACATATTGTAAGCCTTGTTCCTGCAGTCCGGCACTTGATGGCTCCCCGCAATCCTCGACTGAGGATTCGCTGGACTCGAAGGAAATGGCTAGCATATCTCCGCCACCTACTCATTCCATCTCACCCAAGGGTGATGACGAGGTAGTGTCCAAAAAGACTTTCCCAGGCCGGGGGAGATTCCGGAGATCATCGGGGTGACGCCCCAGGAGGACTTTTCGGCCGCCAGACATGCGGGGAAAAAAGTCCCCATGGGAACTGGTGACGGGGCCCGAGTTCCCTTTGGGCCTCAGCCGGATACCATTCCGGAGATCTACACGGCTCCAGGGTCCAGCGAACGACATTCCCTTCAAGGAGGGAATGTGCCTGTTCCACCGGTGACCTCTGTTCAACCAGAGGCGCCGGATAATCTGCTGGAGGCGCTACGAGGTGCCTCTATTGTGGATGAACATCGTGTCCTTATGGACACGGTGATAGAGGAGGTTCAGTTCATCAAAAGCGGACTGACCGAAGCCTACACTAGCCTTCTAACGGGCTTTGAGGTAAGTAATGTGATTGTAAAAAATATCATAGTATAGACAGTAGCCCCTGATGCTCTGTTTGGTGTTCAGGAAGAAAAACCGAACATAGGATCAAGTTTTAATATCACAGGAGTCTAACATGAGTTGTCTATGTGAATCGCTTTCAGGCTACCACTGCTCATGCTGCGGAGGTCTCCGGACTGAAGCAGAAACTGGAGCGGGCTGAGGAGGTGCTCGGCCTCGTGAAGAAGCAACTGGAGGATAACCAAGGTATGCGGTAGCCTGTAGGTACATTTCAAAAAAATGAATAGTCCATCCGGACTAAAGTATCATAAACTTTATTAGGGGCCATGACCGAGGTGGCAGCCCTAAACAAGGTGCTAGCCGAGGCCGAGGACAGGGCGGCCAAGGAACGCGCCTCGCACGAGAAGCACGAGGCCCGGGTTGGCGAGGCGCAACAAGAGCTCCAGGGTGCGATAGAGAGAGACTTGAGTCCTTGGTGCGTAATTATAAGGCGCAAGAGTCTAAACTGGCCAAGGCCCTCCAGAGCACGCAGGATGCACGAGCCGAAGCCCAAAACGCCCTCCAGGAAATTCAGGCGGCCAAGAAGGTTACGGCAGGTAAGCCTGTCACCATGCGTAGCAAGTATGTAAAAGAAACGTTTCCTTGTACTTATCCTGAATTTGGATTTTCCAGGGATGTTTACGGATCTGCCGCACAATGTCTCAGATGCTGCCGAGCATTATAGAGCCGAAGAAGGGAGGTCTACGGAGAAGCTATTCTGGTCCCAACATCTGGGATTCGAACATCCGGTGGCCTTCAGCGACCAACTAAAGCAGTTCGTCGAGCTGCACAGGTTGGCAGAGCTAGCCATGAAGGACCTGATAGTCTGGCTGTGGCCTGCCAATCCTATACCTACCAGTTACTTCGGACTTGTGCAGCGGCTTGTGAGTGCCTATCCGTGGCTTGAAGCCGTGAAGCGGTCGGTTTGTATTGAAGGTGCACGTATGGCCTTTGCCCGCGTCAAGACGCATTGGGCGAAGCTGGATGCCAAGAAGCTGATGACCGAGGGACCGCTGGAAGGCAAGGAGCATCGTCGACCCGAGCACTATTTTGATGGTGTTCTGGAGGGGTCCCGCCTTGTGGTGGAGCAATGTTCGAAGGATATTATATTCCCATGAGAACATTTATATTACCTTGCCCTGTAATGTGGAACAAGGATGTTATGTAGCATAATGCTTATGATTTAGATTTTACCTCTTGTGCGGCCGTTTATTAAATCTGAGGGTTGACCAGTCGTCGGCTTCTGCCCCCACGTAGATAGAACGGATGTGTTCGGGATGAATCTAAACACTCTTTACTCCACATTCTGGTCCTTAAAGGAGGTGTTTAGTGCAACAAACAAGGCAATTAGACTATGCGGCCTTTACCTCCCTCACTTAGCCATAGGAGTTTGACAATTAAGAAAGTTGGCGAAGCCCCTGGTGTTCAGAAGGCCGAATTAGGGGCACTATACATGCCTAATCGGGAGAACCGATTCTTCACAAGAAGCGGAAAAAATCTCCAACGATTTGGAACCTCTCGAACAGCTGACCGGCTCTCGCCGCATCATGACAGTCAGTTTTCGGCTTTCTCTACTAAGGCGCTCATCCGAAAGAACCGGGACACAATCGCAGTAGTTCTCCCTTTACTACCCTAGCCGATGTAGCGGATCGTAAGGTACTAAGCACAGGAGCCGGGCAACCCAACTATTGACCAAAGACATGATTCAGAGCCAATGCATATAATGCTATAAGTTCGGGGTGCCGAACTATACTGTAAAAGTGTTCGGACTTTTATTACCGTGATGTGGGGTGTAATGAAGCCCCTGGCATAGTGATACGTACCATGGTGTACATGTGCAATGAGTAATTAATACCGAGGTGAGGAAACGGGAAAATTAAGTAATAAGCTAACGCTACCGTGTACTCACCACTGTGGTGTAGCTAGTACGTTAAGGCGTACTTTGTACAAGTAATGCGATAAGCAAGTAGGGCTATTTGACATGCCGTAACCAAGGGCGAGCTGCATGCGGGTATGAAAAGCAAGTATGGCAATCGTTGAGTAGAGACCACCCGGGGATTCCCTCGTGGGCCAAAGCTCCTTGCCTCCTTGGTGTGTTCTGCAAGCGGGATGTCCGTATAAACCTCGAAAAGAGAAGAAAACCCATAAAAAAGAAAAAGTAAAAGCATGCAGATCCCAGGGTCGGTCGAGCCGTACAGTGGATCGCAAACAAGTTATGCCTCCGTCAATTCCCACGGGGTTTTGAGTGCGTAGTTTATGTACACGCGATATTAGTACCCACTACAAAAAAAAGACACATCCATGACATTTTGGGCCGAACGAATTTTTTCTGTCATACATATGACACTTCTATGACGATAATTGTGACAAAACCCGGTATCATCATAGATGTGGTGGGCTCCTACTTCTATGACAAAAAATCATGACAGAAAATGGGCTTTTCATCCTGGGCGGGCTGGAGACGCCGCTGCATGACATTCTTTGGGCCGTCCATGACGGAAAAAACCGTGGTAGAAGCAAGGGGGAGGAAAATTTCGGGGAGTTCCCGGTTACGGTGGGAGGTCGGGGTCCGAGCGATGCGCGTTTCTCTCATGCACGTACGCGCGTGTGTGCAAGGCGTTGGCTCTAACTGAACCCGAGCGAGGCGAGGCGTTGGGCTCTAACTAAACCCGAGCGATTGCACTGCAGGCTACGTGTTACTGAACCCAAGCGATCGACCGATGGCTGTTAACTGAACCTGATCGAGCGATTCCTTGGCTACTGCCGCTAACTGAAGTCGATCGATGCTGCCTCTGGATGAACAGTGAGTGTTGCGGGGGGGGGGGGGCATGTCGGATTCTGGGTTCCGGCAGACCCTTAAGGTTCGAACTCTGGGGTGCGCGCGGAGATCGAGCCCTCTACCTCTCGGTCTCACAAGGATCTAAACTACTGCAAGAACAACACATGAGACACAGGGTTTATACTGGTTCGGGCCACCATTGTGGTGTAATACCCTACTCCAGTGTGGTGGGTGGATTGCCTCTTGGGCCGATGAGGAAGAACAGTACAAGGAAGAACGACCTCGCGAGGGTCTGTTCTTGGCTAGGGGATGAACTACTAGGGGGAGTTCGATCGCCCTTCTCTCTCTCTCACTACTTGTCCTAGATGCTGAATCCGATCCTAGCTCTGTCCAATCTAGATGCTCAATCCGATCCCCCCTGTGGGTGGCTAGTCCTATTTATAGGCACATGCCCTGGGCCTCTTCCCAAATATTGAGCGGGAAGGGTGCCAACAATTGGCCAATTTGAAGGGGAACATCTAGTACACTTATCCTGACTAAAGTTGGTCTTCGCCTGCCAAAGGCCCTGTGGTGACGCCGTCCTGGGCTCCATGGTGACCTCCTTCCCACTGTTGGACTGGTCTTGGTCTCGTTGCACCGAAATGGGTGCCTTTGCTTGATCCTCTCGCCTGCGCTTGCCCCCTTTGCACCAAAGAGGAAAGGGGGACGCTGCGCGGGCTGGCGCCCGCCTGGCATCCTTGATCGTCATGGCTTGCGTCATGAGCACCTCGTGAGGTACCCCACCTTGATCTCTCCACCTCCTCGCGAGCCAGCCTAAGGAGGCCGTGCTTGAGGAAGCGCCGTGTCGTCCGCCTCGCGAGGCTTGGCCCCTCGCGAGGGTCTTGAGCCTTGTGTTGATGAAGATGGGCCACGTTGGGCCCCCACTCGAGCCACGCCGCAGGCCGCAGGCAGGCAAGTCTGGGGACCCCCGTTCCCAGAACGCCGACAGTAGCCCCCGGGCCCAAGCCGCGCGCGGACTTGGCCGAACCGAGAGGCGAAAGGGCAAGGGCGAAGCGCCGCGGGCCCTAACAGCCTGCGGCCTTGGGCGCCGTGTGGTGGTTGATTGGACATGGGTGCTTTTGCAACTGCGCAGGATACTAAAGGCGTGTCATCTGCTCGGGTTTTGTCCTTCTCCTTCTTCATCCGCTGCCCAGATCCCCTTCCTTGCGCTTCTTCTCCCTTCCTCCAAGCTTCCAGATCTGCTCCACCCGCTCGACCCAGGTAGCCATGGCGCCTCGCCGGACCCCGGCCGAAGCTTGGTTCTCGCCTGCTTTGGATTCGCCCAACGTGTCGAAGGCGAGCCTCGCCCTACTGCACTGGATGGCTGTGGCGCAGGGTATTGATGGGGCGCAGATGTTCAAGGTCGGCTCCGATGCCCCTGAAGGCCAAGGGAGCACCTTCTATCCTTTCTTCGTGAGCTCCATTGCAGCAGGCCTGGTGCCTCCTTTTTCTGAGTTCTTCCTCGCCGTCCTCCGCCATTACAACTTGCAAGCTTTGCATCTCCACCCCAACTCCGTCCTTCTCCTAGCGATCTTCGCCTACTACTGCGAGGCGCATGTGGGGGTGCAGCCTTCACTGGCCTTGCTGCACCACTACTTCTACCTCCGGACCTCCAAGGGTTCTCCTTCTGCGTGCGCGGGCTTCGTCGCGTGCGGCAACTCCATGGCCATCTCGAATCCAGGGAAGAGGATCGAGGGCTTCCGGAGCAAGTGGGTATTGGTTGACACCGGGCGCGTCGACCCTCGGTTGGCCCTTCCCACGGAGCCGGCCGTGAGCTCGGAAGACTGGTGCCGGGTGGAGCTCATGGATCCCCGCGCGAAGTCGATGCTGGCGAAGATGGACGCCGATCTGAAGCCGGCCAACCTGGCGACGGCGAAGCTGACCGGGGCGTCGTTGCTGAGGGAGTTCCTGGAGCACCAGCTGGCTCCGCTTCAGCAGTACTCTCCCCCGATGTGGAGGCCTCACCCGAGCCCCGCAGCCGTGGGCGAAGAGGACGTGACCGCGGTTCTCCAGTCCCTGGTCGGGGGCGAGGTAGCAAGGCCGGAGGGCGCGCCTTCGCCCCTGTTCCTGCGCGACGATTGGGAGCAAGCGGTGGAGTCCATGCCCGTCTTCAACGGGGACGGGCTCGTGCCTGCGGTGGCTCCCGAGGATCTGGTGAATGTGTCTTCCGGCGACTCCAGCGGAGACGGGGGCGAGGAGGAGCAGGAGGCAGGCCCCGACTCCGAGGCGACTGACGGAGAGTCCAGGGCTCCCCCGCTCCAGCGCAAGCCCCGTGCTTTCCGCCTTTCTCTGAGCGATGATGATGATGATGACGACGTGCTGGGAAGCAGGAGCTCGCCCCCGGTCCCGAAGATGGGTAGGACCGGGTTGATTCCCCGCGGGTCCGCCCTGACTCCGGGGCGAGCTGCTGACGCACCTTCTGCTTCTAAGGTCGACCCCACCAGCCGGCTCTCCGGCTTCAAGTTTGGCAGGAGACCACTGGAGCTTTCTGCCAATGACCTGTAAGTGCTTGATCCTTGATTCCTGGTTTCTTGTTCCGCTGACGAGGCTTGACGATTACTTCTCCTGAGCAGGCTGGCGCCTGCGGCAAAGAAGCTGAAGGGGGCTCCTGAGACCCCAGCCGCGACGACACCTCCACCTGCAGGGGCGGGCGACCGCGACACACAGGCTTCTCCTGCCCACTCGCCCTTGCGGGGCTTGGCTGATCTGGCTGGGGCCGCAGCCCCCATGGCTTAGTCGACCCCAGAGGTGCCCTTGCTTGGTGCTGCTGCTACGGCTGGGGAGGCGCAGCAGACTCCGTCTCAGGGTACTGCAGCCTCGCAGCCACTACCTTCTCCTCCCGTTCCGCCGGCTGCTGGTTCCGGGACTCCTCCTACTGCCCCGAAGCGCACTGATGCTTCCCCGCCTTCTTCTTCCATCCTGGAGCGAGCTGTTGCTGGACTGGACCGGCTGCGGCAGGATCTTCCAGGCGCCGACCCTTGCCTGGTGGCCGGGCGCCTGGAGCTGGCCTCGGGGTGGATTCGCTCTGACGCCTCAATCCGGGTAGCGCTGGTTCAGGCCTCGACGGCCTATGACGAGGAGAAGGAGGCTACCCTCGAGGCGAAGGCTGCCCGTGACGCGGCCCTGGGAGAGGCGGTTGGCATCCGCGGCCGCTGCAAGGAGCTGGAGGACGAGTTGCAAGGCCTGCATGGTCAGCTTGCAGAGGAGACCCGCCTTCGCCAAGAGCAGGAGAAGGGGGTGAAGGCTCGCGAGACGGCGCTCGAGGACCGGGAGGCGAAGCTCAAGAAGCGCCGCAACCACCTAGGTGCGTTGAAGAAGGAGCTGGAGACGACGAAGGCCGAGCTGGACGCCAAGGCCTGGGTCCTTGCCGAGGATCGCGTGGCCTTCGCGGACATGGAGAAGGATGACCGCGCTTCACTGAAGACGCTCTACGAGAGTGACCTGGATTGCCCGCTGGCTGGCGACGGGAACGGCCCCGCCAAAATGCTTCCCTTCTTGGTGAAGGCTCTTGGAGATGTCGCCCTCGGACTCGTCCCCACGGTCGAAGCCGAGGCGCGTGTCCTGTCTTCCGCCACGCTGACGCGGGTCTTCGCCCATGTCTACCTCCGCGACCCCAGCGCCGACCTCGACAGCCAGCTGGAGCCGGTGAGCGGCGAGGGCGCTGCTGCTGCTATCAAGGCCGTAAAGGGGCGTGCAGAGGCGCTGCTAGGGAAGTTCCGAGCCTTCAGCACCAAGCCGAAGCGAGGCGCTGCCAGCCCCACTACCCCACAAGGCGAAGCTACTCCACGCGACTCCGCTGCCGACAAGTGACTCCGCTATGGCTCCTGTTCTTCTTTTGATTCCTGCACATGCACGACGCCTCGAGGAGGCATTTAAATTTGCGTTTGGTACCAAGGCGACATTATGGGTTGTAATATTCACTTTTAAGTTCCTTGAATTTTATGTTCCTCTTCCCTACTTGCTTATGTTCTACGCCGGCAGAGCCCTGCCCCGCGCATGCCTCACCCAGCATCAGCCCCGACCGGAAACCAGGACGGGACCAAAGGAATGAGGGGCCACGTGACAAGTTAGGCTCCTGAGTCGCGATGCTCAGGAGTCCCCCTTGGTGCACGAGCAACAAGTAGGTAAGCGCAATGTAGGTGCGTTTCCGTTCTACGTCTGCAGAGCCCGACCCCGCGCGTACCTCACCCAGCATAGCCTTTCGGAACTAAGGAGTGAGGGGCTACAGAGCCAGTTAGGCTCCTGAGTCGCGATGCTCAGGAGTCCCCCTTGACGCGCGAACAGCAGGCGACGATATGAAATGCAGGCGGGGCTACCGTTCTACGTCTGCAGAGCCCGACTCTGCGCGTACCTCACCCAGCATAGCCTTTCGGAACTAAGGAGTGAGGGGCTACGGAGCCAGTTAGGCTCCTGAGTCGCGATGCTCAGGAGTCCCCCTTGACGCGCAAACGGCCTTCATACCTTGGCTCCGCTCGGGGAGAGACGCGTGATGAACCAGGCCCGAGGGGCCTGGCTGGGGCGTACGGCTGGGCGTGACCCAGTCGTAGCCCCCATGCCCAGCCCCCTCGCGCGGCGCTCCCGAGGGGAGGCGTTGCGATGAGGCCGGCCACTGAGCTCGGGGCTCCCTGAGGTTAATGCGGCCCGCAGGCCACCCTCAGTTGTTTATCACCAGCGCGGAGCATAGCGCTTCCGTATGTGTACGGGCATAGCCACTCCTCGGCAGTGTCGTCAGCCAGCGCGGAGCATGGTGCTTCCACTGGTACGTGGGAGGGGGCTCCCCTCCGGGAGGAGCCCCCGGGGCGTGTACAGCCCCGCCCTGACACGTGGCTGGCACGGTAGAGCTAGGTGAGGTGTATCTGGGCACCCGTGAGCCAGCGCGGGACTCACGAGGCCCTACCTCTAGGCGGGTTGCGCCTGGCACTGGGCCGTATCTTGAGATGTGTTCCTGCAAAATCTGGTTAGATGCCGGCACTCTACGTCCTCGGGTCCTGGCCCCCGAGCTTGTCTCAGCTGTCGCTGGTATGCCAGGTCGCGATGCCGTGTACAAGGCCAGAGGGTGAGGGCTGGAGAGCCAGTAAGAGCCCTGAGTCGCGATGCTCAGGCACCCCCCTTTAACGTGCAAGTGGTCGACATGAAGAAGAAGAGGTGTCGCAGACGGCATCGAGTAATGATGCATAATTGGAAATAAACGCGGAAGGGATACATGCCACTGGGCCTAGCCCGAGTGGCCTGGGGATGATGCAGCCCGAGGGGCGCCCCCAGCAAAGCAAGCTAGCGACTAAAAAGATAAAAAGGGATACATGCCACGGGGACGGACCCACGCGGCCTGGGAATGACGCAACCCTGGGAGGGCGCTCCCAGCTGAGAATGAAACTTGAAAGATGTCACCTGAAGATGTCGTCGGTGCAGTGGCGTTGGTGCAGCAGACTCGGTGGGCTGCGGAAGCCGATCCTCACGAGCCCCCAGGCCCAGGGGCCTCGGGAGGCTCCGGAGGCACTGGTGGCTCCTCGTGAGCAGCCTCCATCTCCGCCAGGGCCGTGGAACGCCTGTCTTCTTGCACCTCCAAGATGCTCCTCATGATGCGCTGGTACGCCGCAGACACGCTCGGCAGGCCATAAGGCATGCGAACATAGCTGTGGGGTGGTCCTCCGCAGCGCCCCACTTGTGAGGGCCAGAGGCGCTCCACTGTGGCGATCTGATTAAGCCCTGGTACGTCGACGCAGACGCGCAGCCCACCATCCTCGCCTGGATGGGGAGCCACAGCTGGTGGGCGACGGCAACCTCTCATGATCCTTGACTCCTGTAGTTCTTGAATGGCCTTGCTAACAAACTCCTGCTAGTCTGTCCTTCTTTCCCTGGCTTCCTTTCGAGGGAAGCGTGCTTCGAAACACGCCTCCACATGGTGCCCCAGCGCCTCCCTCATGACCTTGGCGAGGTCGGTGGCCCTCCAGGTGAGAGCCCCCGAGCCTTGCCTGAGGAGTGCGCCGGGCGTGCTTTCCTATGCGATTGAAGGAGGGTCCCCCTGGGCAAACGCGGGCCTTGAAGGGCCTGCCTCCTGAGGGTCTGAGCCTGACGTTGTCTTCTTCTTCTTGGGGGTGGTCTCAGGAAGCCTCCTGCTTCCGCGATCTGGGTCTTCTAGTGACGCGGCCAGAAAGGCTTGCTCCAGGGCACACACTGCGTCCTTCTCTTGACATGGCACCGTGATGACGCCGCCGCTTCCTGGCATCTTGAGGACGTTGTAGCCATGGTGAGTCACGGCCATGAACTTAGTCAGTGCCGGGTACCTGAGGATGGCGTTGTATGGCAGGCGGATGTGGGCGATGTCAAAGTCGATGAGCTCGGTGCGGTAGTTGTCGTAGGTGCCGAAGGTGACTGGGAGTCGGACCTGCCCGATCGGGACCGTGGAACCGTCGGTGACTCCAGAGAAGGGCTTGGTTGGCTGAAGCTGGTCATAGGGCACTTGGAGGCTGTTGAACGTTTCCACGGACAAGACACTAAGCCCTGCCCCTCCGTCGACGAGGGTCCTGGTGACCAGAACGTTGCTGATGACTGGGGAACAAAGCATTGGGAGGACTCCGGCTGTGGCCGCGCACTTGAGCTGGTCTGCTGAGCTGAACGTGATGGTGCAAGCTGACCATCTGAGGGGACGCGTTGCTTCGAGCTTGGGTAGAACTGCGTTCACTTCGCGAGCAAACTGCTTGAAGATACGTTGAGAGGCTGGGACTTGAGCTCCGCCCAGGATGCAGGCGATCGCGCGAGGCTCCTGGAAGCCCCCAGCCCCCTCGTCTTGGTGGCGGTCTTCATTCCTTCTTGGCTGAGGCGGCAACGGCGGCAGGCCTGGGTTGTCATGAGGGCGATCCTCACGAGGCTGGTCTCTCCAGTCCCCCTCGCGAGGCGGGTTACGCCAGCAGTCCTTGCGAGGCTGGTCACGCCAGTGGTCCTCGCGAGGTTGGTCACGCCAGCCTGGACGTGGGCCACGGTCTTTCCAGCGTCCCGGGTTCCTTACTCCTCCTCGGCCGTAGCCCCGGTCAGCACGGTCAGGGCGTCGGCCGACTCTTCCTTCTCGCACAACGCGGAGTTCTTGGCATTCATTGGTGTTGTGGGTGTGGAGGTCATGGTACACACAGTACCGGCTGCCCCTGGAGGATTCAGGCAGATCCTTGCCCTGCTTGGTGTCCGGCTCTGCCGCGAGCACAACAACCCCCTTGCGCTTCACGTCCTTGGCCTTGGGCTTCTTCTCTTCTGGGTCTGCGGCAGGCAGCTCGAGGAGGGAGCGGCGTCCCTCCTCAGCTCTGGCGCACATGGTTGCCAGGTTGAACAGTTCCAGGGAGGTGCAGAGGTCTTCGTGCATCGCCAACTCCTCCTTCATCTTGACGTCGCGCACGCCAACGGAGAAGGCCACAATGATGGCTTCTTCGGACACCCTGGGGATCTTGAGGCACGCACTGTTGAAGCGCTGGATGTACTTTTGCAGGGTCTCCCCAGGTTGCTGCTTGATGCGGTGCATGTCGCTCACGGCGGGAGGCCGGTCGCTGGTACCTTGGAAGTTGGCGATGAAGCGGGTACGCATCTGGTCCCAGGAGGAGATCGTGCCTGGGGCCAGGTTCAGGAACCAAGTGCGAGCACCTTCCTTCAGCGCCATGGGGAACCAGTTCGCCATGACCTTCTCGTCCCCGCTGGCAGCTTCGATTCCCAGCTCGTAGAGCTGGAGGAACTCCGTGGGATCAGTTGTGCCGTCGTAGCAAGGAGGCAGGTCAGGCTTGAACTTGCCGGGCCACGCGACGCTACGCAGCTCGGGGGTGTAGGCGTGGCAGCCTGCGGTGGCCGCGGGAGGTTTTGGTTGAGGGAGAGCTTGGCCTTGTGGGTCCCCTTGCGCCGCAGCTGGAACAGCGCGGGGTCTTGACGTGCCGGAGCTGGAGCAGGGTCTCGGTGAGCCGGGGCTGGGAGCGCCCGGGCGGCCTCTTGCGGTCTCGGGACTTCTTGGCAGCTCCGTTCCTGTTGGGTCGGTGCATGACAGAGCGGGTTCTGCCCAGGAGCTGCGCGCCTTGGGGCCATGGCATCTTCTTGGAAAGGTGGCGGCTGGAATGCCCCCGAGGCTTCATTGCCCGCGCGGGGCGGAGTGCGGCGCAGTGGTGCGGAAGGCGCGGGAGAGGCCCCTGCGGCGCGGACGTGCTCGGCGACGCGGTCGAGCCACTCCTCGTAGACGTCGTCGACAGGGCGGTAGCGCAGGAGCACGTTCGCCGCGAGGAGCGCAGCCCGAGCCTCCAAGGGCGAGTGAAGCGCGTGCGACAAAGAAACGGCTGGGGTGAGTGACGGAGTGGCGGTGCGGCCATCCCGCCGTACGGAAGGGTGCTGAGAGGATGCTTGCTGCTCGTTCCCCGCCGGGCCGGTGGCGGCGTTGACGGCGGGCGACGGGGAACAACGAGGACGCCCACCGACGGGGGCCGTCTGGACGGCGCGGGAAGCGATGGCGGCCCGGCACTCGGCGCGGGCCCGACGAGCGTCAGACATGGATGCGGTGGTCGGAGGAGAGCGGAGCGGTGGAAGACTGATTCCGGCGCACCCCTACCTGGCGCGCCAAATGTCGGATTCTGGGTTCCAACAGACCCTTAAGGTTCGAACTCTGGGGTGCGCGCGGAGATCGAGCCCTCTACCTCTCTGTCTCACAAGGATCTAAACTACTGCAAGAACAACACATGAGACACAGGGTTTATACTGGTTCGGGCCACCATTGTGGTGTAATACCCTACTCCAGTGTGGTGGGTGGATTGCCTCTTGGGCCGATGAGGAAGAACAGTACAAGGAAGAACGACCTCGCGAGGGTCTGTTCTTGGCTAGGGGATGAACTGCTAGGGGGAGTTCGATCGCCCTTCTCTCTCTCTCTCACTACTTGTCCTAGATGCTGAATCCGATCCTAGCTCTGTCCAATCTAGATGCTCAATCCGATCCCCCCTGTGGGTGGCTAGTCCTATTTATAGGCACAGGCCCTGGGCCTCTTCCCAAATATTGAGCTGGAAGGGCGCCAACAATTGGCCAATTTGAAGGGGAACATCTGGTACACTTATCCTGACTAAAGTTGGTCTTCGCCTGCCAAAGGCCCTGTGGTGACGCCGTCCTGGGCTCCATGGTGACCTCCTTCCCACCGTTGGACTGGTCTTGGTCTTGTTGCACTGAAATGGGTGCCTTTGCTTGATCCTCTCGCCTGCGCTTGCCCCCTTTGCACCAAAGAGGAAAGGGGGACGCTGCGCGGGCTGGCGCCCGCCTGGCATCCTTGATCGTCATGGCTTGCGTCATGAGCACCTCATGAGGTACCCCACCTTGATCTCTCTGCCTCCTCGCGAGCCAGCCTAAGGAGGCCATGCTTGAGGAAGCGCCGTGTCGTCCGCCTCGCGAGGTTTGGCCCCTCGCGAGGGTCTTGAGCCTTGTGTTGATGAAGATGGGCCACGTTGGTCCCCCACTCGAGCCACGCCGCAGGCCGCAGGCAGGCAAGTCTGGGGACCCCCGTTCCCAGAACGCCGACAGGGGGGTTTGGATGAACAGTTCCCGGTGGGGGTGGATGAACAGGACCCTGTGGTGTTGCCTCTGGATGAACAGGACCCCTATCGATCGAGCCGGTTGGGGCTGGATGAACAGGACCCCGTGGACGGGTGGATGAACAGGACCACCCCGTGGAGGGCAGGATGAACAGTAGACGGTGGATAGGTCCCCGTGGAGGGATGGTTGAACAGGACCCCGTGGTGTGGAGGGCTGGATGAACAGTTGACAGTGGTGGGGTGGTTGAACAATAGCCGGTGGAGTAGCGTGTAGTGGAGGCTGGATGAACAGGAGCCCGTGGAGGCTGGAGGAGGTCGACGGTGGATGAATAGTAGGTCGTGGAGGTTGGAGGGGGTCGACGGTGGAGATGAACAGTATCCCGTGGAGTCCCATTTTGCGGTACGCCACACCCCTCCCGATGAACAGGACCCCCGTTTCGACCGTAGCGCTCCAACACAAGTCCGTTTCCTCCGTTTTGCGGTACACCACACCCCTCCCGATCAATAGGACCCCCGTTTCGAACGTAGGAGGTCCGTTTCCTCCGTTTTGTGGTACACCACACCCCTCCCGATCAACAGGACCCCCGTTTCGACCATAGGAGGTCTGTTTCCTCCGTTTTGCGGTACGCCACACCCCTCCCGATCAACAGGACCCCCGTTTCGACCATAGGAGGTCCGTTTCCTCCGTTGTGCGGTACGCCAGGCCTCGTTTCCATCGCCTCTTCCGTCCAAGCCCTCCCGATGAACATGACCACGCATTCCGTTCCGACCCAGTCGCGTTGCCTCCTGATGAACACGACGCATTCCGTTGCCTCCCCATGAACATGACGACGACGCTGTTTCTCCATTCCGACCCAGCCATGTACACAGCCCTCGCCGTACGTATGCGCGAGTAGGCGTTCGAGACCCCGCCTGTATGTACACATACGTGGCCGTATTTTCTTTCTTGCACCCTGGCCGCCTCTACTACGACACGTGCGCGCCTCTGCATCCACCAGTATATATGTACGTACACGTTTGCGACCAGAATGACAACGCTATGTACGCTTCGACCAGGTGGGTCCCGACTGTCAGGCACTTCCTTGGCTGCGAAGATGTAGCTGGTGGGTCCCAGCAGTCAGGGGGGCGAAATACGGTGGCCCGTCCGATGGGTCCCCGCTGTCAGGTGGAGGAATAATTATTTTGCACGTAATAAGGAGGCACTTCCTTGCTGCGGCCGTGGACCCAGCTGTCAGCCTCTCCACGTACAGTCCACGTCCAATGGAAGTCGTTCCTTAACCACGTTGACCACGCCGCCCCGAGAGCACCAGGGCGGTGGACGACGGCGAGGCCTAGGAAGGGGACGACACGGAGCCGGGGAAGACGCGACAGTGGATGCCCATGCGTAGAGGAGTACAAGGGTTCACTGGTTCGCTGCGGTGTGAGGCTGCCATCACCGCAGAATAACAAGGGGTGTGGGTGAGTAGAGGGATGGCCTGGCCAGCAGTGGCAGTAGTAGGGGGCGGTGAGGCCTCCGCCGCATCACAGCCGGCTACGGGAGGCAGGAGCACGAGGCACGATCGGCGCTGGTTTGGGCGGCTGGAGCAAGAAGACCAGAGGCTGAAGAAGCACTACGGCCGTTGGATGGACATCGTACGGTCACTGGAGCTAGAATCGTGCATATTGACTAAGTTGACAAAGCCCTCCGTCCCCGTCAACTTAGTAGGCCCACAAGTCAGCCTCCCAGCAAGGTGGCTCCTAGCTAGCCGGGGGAGTATTTATTTTTTTGTGCGTAATAAGGAGGCACTTCCGGTGGGTTCGAGCTGACAGCGGGGGGAACGTTTTTTTCGCGAAATACGGTGGCCCGCCCGGTGGGTCCCAGCAGTCAGGGGGAAACAATTTTTTCGCAAAATACTGGTGGCCCGTCCGGTGGGTCCCTGATGTCAGGTGGAGGAATAATTATTTTCTGCGTAATAAGGAGGCACTTCCTTGCGGCTGTCGTGGACCCAGCTGTCAGCCTCTCCACGTACAGTATTCTTCCAATGGAATTCGGTCGTTGACCACATTGACCACGGCGCGCCGACAGCACCATGGCAGTGGACGACGGCGAGGCCTAGGAAGGGGACGACGCGGAGCCGGGGAAGACGCGACAGTGGATGCCCACGCGAAGAGGAGTACGAGGGTTCACTGGTTCGGCTGCGCTACTGTCACCACAGAATAACAGGGGGTGTGGGTGAGTGGAGTGGAGGGATGTCCTGGCCAGCGGTGGGAGTAGTATGGGGGCGGTGAGGCCTCCGCGGCAGCACAGCCGGCCACGAGAGGCAGGAGCTGGCGGCACGACCGGCGCTGGTTTGGGCGCTGGAGCAAGAAGACTAGAGGTTGAAGAAGCACTACGCCGTTGGATGGACATCGTACGGTCAGTCGAGCTAGAATCGTGCATATTGACTAAGTTGACAAAGCCCTTCGTCCCTGTCAACTTAGTAGGCCCACTATACTGGGTCCCAGCTAGCAGGGGGAGTATTCATTTTTTGTGCGTAATAAGGAGGCACTTCCTTGCGGGCGAAGATATAGCTGGTGGGTCCGAGCTGTCAGCGGCAGTAACATTTTTTTCGCAAAATACAGAGGCCGTTTCAGTGGGTCCTAGATGTCAGGTGGAGGAAATCATTATTTTGCGTGTAATAAGGAGGCATTTCCTTGCGTGCGGCCGTGGACCCAGCTGTCAGCCTATCAACGTACAGTCCACTTCAGATGCATGTCGATCGTTGCCACGTTGACCATGCCACGCCGAGAGCACCAGGGCGGTGGACGACGGCGAGGCCTAGGAAGGGAACGACACGGAGGCAGGGAAAAGTCAGCCATTGTTTTTGTTTCCCACACGGAGGGGAGTACGACTGTACGAGGGTTTACTGGTTCGTCTGCCGTCGCCGGAGAATAACATCAGGTGTGGGTGAGTAGGGGATGGCTAGGCCAGCGATGGGAGTACGGTGGGGCCGTGAGGCCTGCACGGCAGCACAGCCGGCCGCGAGGAGGAGGGAGCAGGCAGTCCCGCCGACGCTTGTTTGAGCGGCTGGAGCAGGAAGAGCAGAGATTGAAGAAGCACGACGGCTGTTGGATGGACATCCAACAGTATACATGCCATCTGTGGAAAGCCTCAAATCTGTGGAAAACAGCATACAACCCATCTGCCATTATTTCAAATAATTTACAACCCATTTGCTAATTCTTATGAGTTTTTTGGAGCCCATATTCTTTATGTTAGCATTACAGCCCATATTGTGGCCACGGTTAAAAAATTATACGAAATTTTGCATATGTCGGTGCGGTCTGAACTATTTTTAATCCCGAAATTTTGAGTCACATTCAGACTGATTTTAAAAATAAATGTATATCAATATAAAATCCAATAAATTGTCCACGCATAAAAATCAATGCAATTTAAAATCTCGAAATGAAAGAAAGATATTTGAAAATAATTGCCGGTTTGATGTGTTTTAAAAATGTACATCCCATTTCTCATTACTGATAGGCCATTTTCTCGGCCAGCCGAATGAAGCTCTCCTCGTCTTGAAAGATTTGCAGCCCAACAGGCATGATAAAGCGACTTACTTGACAAATCACAAAAAAACTAGGCTAGCCATTTTCAGAAAGAAAAAAAAACTACTGGGCTGGTCTGTGGTAAACATAAAAGAAAAGGCTGTCTAGACAGGCCAGAGTGTCCCGCACAGCCCAGTTGACACCCTGCTTCCGTCTCAAAAAAATTTAGATAAATGCCACTCCAATTATGGCGATTCATAAAAAACCCACTGCAATTTCCAAACTTTGAAAAATGCCGCTGCAATTTTTGCAAACTTTGAAAAATGCCACTGCAGTTTGCAAACTTTGAAAAGCGCCACTCCGGACTTCGAAAAATGCCACTAGAAATGGCATGAAATGGCATTTTTCAAAGTTCGGAAATTGCAGTGGCATTTCTCGGATACACCAGATTTGGAGTGGCATTTATCAAATTAACCCAAAACAAAAATAACTGGGCGAGCTGCTGGGTGCCTTGTGTCAGCCGCTCGTTGTGCAATTCTCTCGTTTAATAACTACGTTGACAATGGCATGGGACCCAGATGTCAGAAATCCACTAGGAGGAGCCATTTTTTATTGGCTTGAAATAAGGAGGCACTTGCTTGTGTACTGCCATGACCTTGGCGGGTCCCTGCTGTCATCCTCTCCACGTACAATCATCTCCTGGTTGTGTACACATCAACTTGCTAGGCCCACAAGTCAGCCTCTAAACCGTGGAGGACAAATACAACCCATTTAAAAAAATAACAGCCCATTCCATACGTTCAAACGGAAAGTTCAACATTCAGAGCAAAGTAACAGGTCTGATCCACATATACAGTACTGAACTTCCATGTTGACAACCATCATAGCCAAGTGAACTATCTACTCCCACTAACACTCTAGTAGCGTACATGTACTAACTTACTCTTAGCTAACTAGATGATGCCGGCCGCCATCTATTGTCCATGCTAAACGCCGGCACCAGCGTCCTTCGCCTCGCCTAGGACTTGCCAGAGGTGCGATAGGACGCGTTGCTCGCGCGCGTTGGCCCTTTCCATGCCTGCGTGGTCCACCGAAGCTTCGGCTTCCAAGCGGGAAACCCACTTGACGAGATGGTAGTAAAAATCGGCGTCGCGAACGCGTGCGTGCCCGACAGCCTCCAGGGCTATTTGCCGGGCGCCGGCCTCCATGTAGTCGGCCCAGTTGCGGGCGCTCTACACGCGACTCAGAGCGTCGGTGCACTGCTGCTCCATGTCCCGCTGGCGGCGCAGATCGGCGAGACGCTGCTCCTCCGCTAGGCGGTCGCGCTCCAACAACTCCTGCTCCTCCACCATGCGGTCGCGCTCCAACAACTCCTCGATCTCTGCATTGCCATCTAAAGACAGATAGAATGCCTCCTCCCTCCGTCTGCCTTCCGGTGAAAACCCGAACACTAGTTCCGGCGGTGACCGCCTCCGGCGTCGCCTACCGCGGACGGGCGGGGTCACGTGGCGAGCAACATCGGGCCGGTGGGGGCTTATGAGGATATGGCGAGTTGGGTCACAGTGGCACCTAAGAAGGCCGGGAAACAGTACTTATAGGCGGAAGGTAGCGCGGCGGCCATCGGAATTCAATGCATAATGGCTTAGCGCGCCAGTTTGCCGTGGAAACCTAGAGAAACTGAAATTATGATTGTGCCGTCCTGTCCCGTCTGGGTCGCACGCCGACATGGCGGTCAAACGAGTGCACTCGAATCATCTCCCTCCTTGTCAATAATGATTCCACGGATTTAAAGCGTATCTTTTTTCGCCTCAGTTAGTTGCCTTAATTACGGCCGGCTGCATGCAGACACTCAGAATCGCTCGCAGGCAGCATGCGAAGCAGCATGCAGCCACTTAAATCGCTGGAATTAACTAGGCTTAAACTTCTGCATGCCGAGGGCATGCATGCAGCCACTTAAATCGCTGGAATTTATTAGGCTTAAACTTCTGCATGCCGTTAATTGTTGCCATGCCTTGGTCTTGCTGCTTTGCTCACGGGACTAATAATCCCGGACGGAGGGAGTACCTTGGTTGGTGAGAGGTTTGAATTAAGCGCTGCAAACCGGAAAGGAGGTACTAGTACGTGCGTAATCTGCTATTTATTCGTGTAGGATCGAGTAGGTCGTTTCTTGAATTGAGCCCTGCAAACCGGAAAGGAGGTAGTACGTGCGTGATCCGCTATTTTTCCGTGTAGGATCGATAGTGTAGCTTGTTAGTTTCTTCAGAGGTAGGCATTTTTATCCGTGTAGGATCGATAGTGTAGCTTGTCAGTTTCTTCATAGGTAGGCATTTTTATTCAAAAAACTTCCACTTCGCATCTTGCGTCGCAAATAAAACTACCAGGAGCGCATTTGTAAGCTAGCTAGTGATTGATCAGTAACTTGTAAACACTGAGCAAACAGAAATAAGTAACTGTTAATGCATCTCAATGATTCACAGATCATATACAAATATGTAGCTCCAAAAGCAAAGATCAGCCACTTAGGATCTTGCGCCACAACTAAAACTAACTAGTACGATTCCCATACATAAGATCAACATGTTAATGCATCTCAATGACTCACAGATCATATACAATTATGTAGCTCCAAAAGCAAAGATCTAGAAAAAACATCTGTTCTTCCTACTAACATGGATGCTTCTCTTGGCCAACATTCAGTACAGACTGAAATACAAATTTGTTTGTGAAGTCCACAATTCCTTTTGCAAACGTAAGTGGTTTCACCAACAGCTGGAACCATGAGAATGAACCAGACATGATGGAGGAACATCCACTGCAATATGATTTGGTCTTCTTTCGATCACACGGCAAGACTATTTTCGGAATACAAACTTTAACTTAGGCAAAATGATGCCCATTGTATAATCAGACCAAAGCAATGAAGCACCTAGTGTTGGCCAATAAATAGTACAGTACTACTTTTCTGTAGTCCATGAAGTGACTATCCAATCTTGCTGTATCTATTTTCAAATGGCACTGCATGCAGTGACTATACTATTCTCTTGTGCAGTTCAACCAAAATTGCGGGCACTTTGTTAGTTTGCCAAATAGCAACGGGCAGACATCTCTGTCTGCACAAATATCAAGCAATTAGTAAAAATATACCACACCTTGTATTTTCGGTTTAAACATGTCTCTTCCGCTTAGCATCTGTCATCTTCTGCACTGGACAATCTGATACAATTAGGTTTTGCCCTGGACAATTTCATACTGAATTGATTTGCTAGTTCAGAGCAGAAGTATAGCGCCTATTCTTCATTAGACCAAGGATATCCATGTTCGCAGTGATGGAAGAGGTGAAATCGAGACAACCGAAATTGATCCAATCATTGAATCCTGTCCTGCACCTCCAATGTAGGTCCACCCTGCCAATAAATTCACATGCAAACCACTAGTATTACTATCTAATGACAGTACAAAAAGAGTAGCAAGATAGTAGCAAACCATGTACCTTCGTAATGAACAGCTCATAGTGCCACCAATTGGATATAAAGGTTGGGAAAAAACATGCTCCTAATGTTGAACCAGTTGGACTTTTTGTGCAGTTCCACTAAAATTGAGCATCCCTCTTTGCATAGATACTGAAAGTGTGATTACTCTAAAAGTGGCACTAGTTGAAGCATAGACTCAAAAATATAAGCATTCCAATTTCATAATGGGAAAAGGTAGCAAGACTGTTTCTAACCACCTTTTTGAAGGAATAAATAAAGCAACAACGGCTGATGTGAGGAAGGCATACATATTTTTTTTCTGGAAAAGTGAGCCATTCCTGACCTTTCCTCTTCTTTTAAGCAATTTTTGTGTAGTTCTACTAAAATAAAATACCATCACCGCCTTGACAATTCAGTGACACTGTACAAAGGGAAATGACTTAACATTACATCATGATGTCAGGTATGTAGTCGACAGGCATTAGAGACAAACATACAGACCTACTCAAGAGAATAGCCGGAGGAGGAGGTGCCCACTCTTGACCTTTCTTCTTGTCTTCATAATTGTCTGTGCAGTTTAACCAAAATAAAATGACATCAGCGCCTTGGCATTTTGGTGACACTGTACAAAAAAATTAACTTATCTCATGAAAGTGAGGTATGTAATCTATAAGCATTAAAAGTGCAAAAATCTGACGGGAGTAACAAATTTCATCATTGGTATACTGGCTGTGCAATAGCATTAGAATGCCTTATAGCTGAAAAATCTTTAATACATCCACAATCAACAGCTAACCCTGAAATAATCCAGTGACATTAAATGGCATTGCTTAAATTTATGGGTGGCATTAGACTGAGAGCGGCATTAGTTAAATGTGGCAGCACTTTAGCAGTAGCATTGCTTGACTTGACTGCTGGCGTTATACTGACAGCAAAAAAAGTGGCAATAAGAGCATGGGAGGCACCAGTACGATGTACCTCCACGGACGTAGTGGTGAGGGAGGTATGGTTGCCCAGAGCAACAAATATCCAGGCAGCATTTGTGGATTACGGTCCCATTTTTGTTCTCTTTAGCCACCTTTTTCCTATGCGAGGACAACAAAACAATCGACCTGGTCATTCTCTATTGCGTTGTCATGCCTTTCTACCCTTCTTCAACCAAGAGACACGAGACTCGTTCCTTAGCTACTGATTTTCCCCTTTTCAACCTAGATGCGGGTTCGATGCTTACTCTCTTGGACAGTACAGTCTCCCTTCCTTTCCTTATTCAACCCAGACATGGATTAGTCTGCATGAAGTAGGGTTTCCTTTAATAGTGCAAATTATGGTTTTCGTCTGTGTGGCCAGCAGAGTGGAGGATAGCAAATTGGGAAGATGGTGGAGTGGAAAAAGATCCACATGCAACGACGTAACAGATGGGGCAATAGAACAAGGTTATGGCTCGAAAAGAGGTAGCATACCTGAGGGTCGGCGGGAAGTGGCTTCGCTCGTGGTCGTCGTCCTCCGCACACACTATGGCAGCAAGCTCGGGGACGGAGACCATCCCGCGCGGGCGCTAGGTCTGAGAGGACGGCCCTGTCGTCAGTGCGCGACCTCGCTCGCCGACGACGAGTGCGTCAACGCTGCACGTCATTTTCTTCCCCGGTGGATCTGTGACCACCGGTGAGGAGGGAGAGAGGGGCCATCTTTTTTAGATCTGGAGAGAGGGTGGTAGTGTGAGAAGCAAGTGGGCAGCCCTTAGCAAGAAAGCGCTGAAGCTCCAGCCTATATATATCTTTTTTATACTACTAGTACTGGAGGTGGGGTAGTGGTAGTGTAGTATATAATTTCTCTGCATACAGTACCAGTTAGTCGTGCTTCAAAACTGATCGGCACGCCATTAAAAAATAAAGGTCGATAACTAATGCGGCACCTCGGGCCAACGCGGCCAGATCGCATTTTGCATGAGAAATTACACACCATGTTTCGTTGACATGTGGTCCCGTTCCAACGTATCAGTGAGACGACGGCGAGTAGTAGGAGTATTTCCGAACGGACGTGTAGGCCAAGGCGCCTCTTCGTGAACCGTGGCAAACTCGCAACCGTCCACCGACTCTTCGCCTTTCCCTCTCGATTTGGAACTGCTGTTGCACGCTCTTCCTCTCCCTCCTCCATTTTCCTTCAGCCCTTCACCCTTTCTTCTTCCATTGTTCGGTCGTCTTCTCCATGGAGGGAACAGGCCGGAAATGACCCCGTTATTCTTGCCCCGATCTGAAAGATGACGTGGTGGAGGAACTCATTGATCGGTGCGACGTCATCACCTCGGCTAGCATGGCAGGTTTGTTCAAGCCCATTCTCGACTCAACTAATAACACCATTGCAAGGAACCCAAGGGTCAAGGAGAGGTTTGATCTCCCCTATCTTCTTTGCCGTGACCCTGCTCGCTGGCGAGCGGACGACGGAGACCTCGCCTTGTGCAAGTTGATGCCGCTTGATAATGATACGTGTGATGTCAAGATGCCATCGCTTAAGGGTAAGTCCTGGGCTGGTGCAAATGGAGATTGGGTTGTTTATATTGGGTAAAATTGCGAGTGGGAACTTGGGAATGTGTACACTCGTCAGCGGATTCCACTTCCAAAAATCTCCGAGTGCCCTGAGGTTGAGCACACAGATGATCTACGTACATTCAAATACAATCATGGTGACTGTCGTGTACTGAAGATAGCAATTTGTCGAGTTCCCAACCGCTCTTGGAATTACAAGAACTATCAAGTTGTTGCTATCTTCGACAAGCTAGTTGCCATCCTTCGTGGTTCGAATGGATGGATATTACTCAACAATCAGTTTCTATACACGGATGTGTACTGTGATGCAATTGAATACAAGGATCTTGTGTTTGCTGCCACCTCTCGTGGCACTGTTTTTGCATGGGATCCTCATTTTTTCGGTACGTTTGTCTTCCACCGTAATTATAATTGTTTCATCCACATGCATGCGAGTTAGCAACTTTCCCTTTACTAATTAACCTTCTTCTTGTGTTTCCAAGGTCCTGTGGACATCCCACCACATATACTTGAAGATTTTTATAACCAAGGGGGAAATGACGATGGTGATGATCACGAGCATGAGGACGAGCAGCGCTGATATATTCTGTGGCGCCTCTCATCTAATTCCGATGGATCACCTCTTCTTGTGTGTATACAACCCACTGATGATGTTACTGCTAAGGAAGCAGGTGTAGTCTCCCATGGTCGCACTCTCCGGACCTATTCCAACACCCGTTGCATGGTATTCGGGATGGATACTAGTGTGCTAGCGCCAACTCCTTCTCCCTGGCACAGAATTGATAGTCTTGGAGAAAACTCGCTCTTCCTTGGACGAAACTATTCGATGATGGTAAAAGGCGATCCAACCGCTGTTGACACATTTATGAGAAGCAACTGTGTCTATACCTCGGACATTTGCGTGGTTCCCTACCCTGTTTCTGATATAGTAGGCCGCTTCAGCATGGATGATCAGTCCTGCGTTGGTCCCCAGATCGACAATGCATGGCCCGTCCCAGAGAATCACTTGTGGTTCAAAGCAAGCATTTCCAACGCCGAGGAATGGTTGAGTTGAAGTTCATTTCATTGCTTGTTATTTGTTGTGTGGTGAAAACTTTAGTATTTATAATGTAACCTCGTTGTCGATGTGGGTTGATGATCTGTTGTTCTATGTAATAAAATGATATGCCTGTGATAAACTTACTAAATTTATGAATGGCTTTCGAGTTGCTTCTCTGAGTGAGTGGTGCGACGAGGCAAAAAAATATTTTCTGAATACATAATTGTACGTGCATTGCAACAGGTTATCGGATGAGGCCAATCAACAATAGTAGTACACTATTTGTACTAGCTTCACATGCTTCGCGCGTCAGGCGGGTGTTTTTACTGTAGCCATATGTTAATGTGTTCGTTGTACGTAACCAGCACCTCGAATCCTCGATACTACTAGTATACTATATAGTAGGAGTAAGTAGTAGGAGTAGTAGGGTGGCATGGGCCATAACAAGCATTCACGTCCAGGAGTACGGCACATGCCACCACCACGACATCCATCTGACACCATATTGTTTCTTGGAGTCCGTGCGAGAGCAATCTCTTCAACCTCGTCGTTTCTCTAACTTCAGCCATCGCGCACCGGGCGAGGTGGGGGTTTGCCGATAGTCGGTTTCCTTAACTGCGGTCCCACTTGTAAGGCCAACTCCAACGCACAACCCCAAATGGACCTCCGTTTTGCACGAACTCCAACGATAATTTTGACTACTCCTGTAGTAAGTTGGATTAGTGAATTCTCGATGCATTCATTGTTGATCTGCGGTGGCTCGACCTTGCGTGCTTCTTTCTTCTTCGAGTGTAAAGAAGTAGACGTTGCTTGCTCGCATCTAGCCTCATGTCTGGCCTCTATTCTATACTAGCTAAAAGTGATAGAACATCCACTAAATTGCGCTCTATCAATATATGGATGTACTCTTCCTCCCAATACAAAAACTTGCATCCATTCTACTCCCTCCGTTGCACAATACTACATGCCTTCTATTTGTCAAAGTATATATGTATCTAGACATGTCTTAGTATATAAGTACATCCATTTTTGGACAAATGGAAGTCAAGTATTTTGGAACGATGGGTGTCAGTGTCAAAACCGGCGGATCTCAGGTAGGGGGTCCCGAACTGTGCGTCAAGGTCGGATGGTAACAGGAGACAAGGGACACGAAGTTTACCCAGGTTCAGGCCCTCTCGATGGAGGTAAAACCCTACTCCTGCTTGATTAATATTGATGATATGGGTAGTACAAGAGTAGATCTACCACGAGATCAAGGAGGCTAAACCCTAGAAGCTAGGATATGGTATGATTGTATATGATGATGATTCTGTCCTACGGACTACAACCCTCCGGTTTATATAGACACCAGATAGGGTTAGGGTTACACAGAGTTGGTTACAATGGTAGGAGATCTTGAGTATCCGCATCGCCTAGCTTGCCTTCCACGCCAAGGAAACTCCCATCCGGACACGGGACGAAGTCTTCAATCTTGTATCTTCATAGTCCAGGAGTCCGGCGAAGGTATAGTCCGGCTACCCGAACACCCCCTAATCCAGGACTCCCTCAGTAGCCCCTGAACCAGGCTTCAATGACGACGAGTCCGGCGCGTAGATTGCCTTCGGCATTGCAAGGCGGGTTCCTCCTCCAAGTCCTTCATAGAAGATTGTTAACACCAAAAATAGTGTCCGGCTCTGCAAAATAAGTTTCCACATATTGCCATAGAGAGAATAATATTAACACAAATCAAATCTGCTGACATATTCCGCAGTGCGTCATCACACTGCGGCCAAGCTCTTTATACAAATCGTTTTTACTTTTCCACCTCAACGCGTTTAGCGAGGCGGTTTCCTTGGCATGTCTTGTCAAAGCAGAGATCATGTGCCCCTTTTAACGGGATCCTCATCAATACGGACGTGGGTAAACCAATCGTGCCTGTTAGCACGTTCCCTCGATTAAAAGCGAGTCCAAAACAGTTACGGGGAGGGCTCTTGGTATTCAGCCTCTTATAAAGAGACTAAGGCCTCGCTCCTATTCTTAATCTCAAACGAGTTCGCCTGTCGCCTCGAGTTCCAACACCCCAAGCTCCAGATTCCAGGCGCTTCAGACCTTCAACAATGTCCGGTTCTGACCTTCAAGGTCGATGGACGCCTTCCTCCATCACGGAGGAGGACGTATTAAGGTTGAGGGAGGCTAAGTTCCTGACCGGCGAGATTTCGCATAGGTTGCCTGTTCAAGGACAGGTTATTCCCAGTCCCCAGCCCGGCGAGAGCGTGGTGTTAACGTCTCACTTCCTCCGAGGGTTAGGCTTCCCCATGGATCCCTTTGTGAGGGGACTGTTGTTTTACTACGGGCTGGATTTTCATGATTTAGCTCCGGAGTCCATCCTCCATATCTCCTCATTTATCGTCGTGTGTGAAGCGTTCCTCCATGTTACCCCTCACTTCGGATTATGGCTCAAGACCTTCAAAGTGGAGCCGAAGATGATCGAGGGGCGACACGCAGAGTGCGGAGGCGCTGTCATAAGAAAAAATGCTGATGCTCCATGGCCCGAGGGCTCTTTTCAAGAGGAGCTGGCTTGTGTCAACGAGAATGGTTTTATATCACTGCTCCCCGGGGCACCACATGGGTGGCGCCTCCTGCCTTTCGCTCGGGTCCTCCACCACGGCTAGCGTCGTGGATCGACATAGGGTTAGATTGGGGCTTGCCCAAAGACGTACCCTTGCTGCAGGGCCGCATTAAGGATCTCTTGGAAGGAGACCTCAACCTGGTCAAGGTGACACAGGTCATGCTGATTCGCTGGACACTGCACGGCAAACGTCGCCCCCTTCGCCTGTGGGAGTTCAATCCAGAGGGACCACGAGCTCTCCGGGATTTTATGAGCGCGACGCCCGCGGAGATGTATAAACTGTTCTTCGGATCACAAGAAGTGTGTCCGGCTTTGACCGAGGACGCAGGCCTAAGCCGCAATCGCCCGGATACTCAAGTAAGTAACCTTGTGCCCGGACCTTCTATCTGTATAATTATCTTGCCCTTAAAAGAGCTCCCCTTTTAAACAGGAGTGGATAGTGAAGGCGAAGCTGATCAGGTGTCTGGCTCCCCTTCCCGAAACCAGGCCGGATCCCGTGGTAGTCAGGATGCTGGAGGTAGTGCCTTTGGAGGGAAGCAAGGGGGAGGACAAGGAAACTACGGCCTCCTCGAAGGAGGCTGCTCCGAAGGGAGGAATCGACGATTCCTCTCCTAGGGGAAAGAAGAGAGCCGCCTCTGACGATCCGAAGACTGTGGTCTCGAGGTGGGGGAAAAGATCCTCGTCAGAGGGTTCGGCGCCGGGGAGTTCCTTGGCCGGACTACGTACTCAGGGAGATCAGCCCTCTAGCGAGCCGTAAGTAGAGAAAGATTTTCCTTTCGAGGGATGAAAGAAATCCATGATTTATATCTGAGAAATTTAACTAAATTTTTACCTTGTAGTTCGGACCTCAGCCCTTCTCAGCAGAGCTCGTCTTTGGGGGATCTTCTTCCGGAGATGATGGAGAGCGGGACGCCTCCTTCTGCTGGGCCGCCTAACGAGGCGGGCGACCCTGAGGAGTCGTCACGGAGGGTTTCTCCGAGTCCGGCAGGGGCGGAAGATAGCGATGGGCCCCCCCGAAGTTCTCCACGTCCGGCCTTCGAAATAGGTCATGGGACGAGTCCGGCACCTTCTGGTGTTCGGCCGGAGGAGCTAAAGGTTCTGCTAGGGCGAGCTTCTATTTCAGAGGAGCACCATGCATTAATAGGCATGGTAATTGAAAAGATTTCGTCCACAGAGAGCGGATTGCGTGTGGCCGTCAAAAGTTTATTGACGGGTTTTGAGGTACATTAGATAATGTGTACTTTTGTCAGTTGCGCGTAAATAAGATGCGCCCTATGTAGATACTAGCCCCTGAGACTCTGCATGTCGTCAAGAAATGACGGCACGCGGAGGATCATAATCCCAGGTCTAAAATGTCGCCTTTTAATGTAGGCTACAGGGTGTCCGGGATCAAGCCGAACTGCTGGTTTTGCCGAACTAAAGCGGCAACTGGACATGGCAGATGCCGACATCGCGCTTGTCAACAAGCAGTTGGATGAGGCTCAAGGTATGTGATTCCTCGGGCAGCATTAGGTAAGAAGAGTTTTATGCCAGCGTCTTACGATATGTGTGCTTGACACAGATGGTGCGGCCGCCGTGGAGAGTCTTAGGGCGGAACTTGCCCGAGCTAAAGATGAAGCCAGGAGAAGTGATGCGGCTGCCAAGAAGGCCCTTGAAGAGCTGAGAGCCGAACAGGCTGCTCATTGCCGAAGCAAGGAAGAGATGGCCACTATGGCCGAAAAGTTAAAGAGCACTGCAGACCGTTGCAGACTTCTTGAGAAAGAAGACCAGGCAAGACAGGCGGTCCTAGAAAAGGCTGTTGCTAATGCCAAGGACGCGCGCTCTGCAATCAGAGCTGTGAAGGAGGAGCTGCGTCAGGCCGAACAGATTGCGGCTGGAAAGACCTTCATGCCGTGGAGAAAATTTTGTGATCCGAAGTTTGCTCCGTTGGACCGGATGTGGAGTGTGGAGGACACCTATCTGGATTTGGCAGTGAGTGCTACTGATGCGACCAAACACTTCTGAGATCTGGAAGATCGTGAAGTGGAAAAACTGTTCTGGTCGTAATTTCACAACCCGGAGCGTCCACTAGCAGTGGACGATCGTTTGGCTCAATGGGCCGAACTTAATAGGCTGTCTGGACTCGCCATGAAGTATGTCATGACTCATCTGTGGCCGGGGAGGTCGGAGCCGAAGAGTTATTTTAGCTTGTGCAACAATTCCTTGACGCAGTGCCGCGCATTAATACAATGAAGAGGTCAGCGTGTATAGAGGGTGCAAGGATGGCTCTTGCCCGTGTCAAGACATACTGGGCAGAGATGGAGACCACCGTTATTGCGTCCCGAGATTCGGAGAAAAGCCGAGTATCCTCCGAGCACTATTTTCAGGAAGTCCTTGAAGGCGCTCGTGTAATAGAGTCGCAGTGCTCGAAGGATGCTATGTTATTATAGCATATGTAATGATGAAGTAATATTTTTATAAACTATAGTGGCCTTTTTGTACTTGTGCCTTCGAGTATTGTGAACACCTCCTGTGCGGCCGTTTAAAATATATGTATAAAATCTGAAATATTGCAGTCGTTAGCTTCAACCCCCACGCACATAGTACGGGGGTGCTCGCAGAAGACGCATTTTCACACTTAACCCAATGTCTTGGTCCTACAAAGGAGGTGATAGCGCAGCGGGCCAGGCAACCGGACTATAATGCTTTAACACTTTCACTTAGCCATAGGAGCTTGACAGTGGGACTATTTAGGTAGCCCATTGGTGGCGACTGCGCTCGCCCGAGTTCGGGGCGCGTATGTGCCTGACCGGGAAGCCGCCCTTCGTTAACGCGGGGGAATCCGATAGATTCCAATAGGTAATCGAGTGGCTGACCAGTCTCACGATACATCATGACAGTCAGTTTTCGGCTTTCTCTACTGAGGTGCTCTCCCGACAGAACCGGGGCACAATCGCAGTAGTTCTCCTTGTGCTACCTTAGCCGATAAAGCGGAACGTAAGGTAGCTGAACTCAGGAGCCGGGCAACCCAACATTTGACCAAAGACATGATTCGGAGCTTATGCATATAATGCCAAAACTCGCGACGCCGAACACTCCCTAAGGTGTTCGGTCTTTATGAGTGCGGGCTAAACAACACTCTTTGCTAAAAAAGCCCCTAGTGTCCAGGTACGTGCAAAAAATTCTGACGTGGCCACATGCCAAGACGCCAGCCTCCTCCTTGGTTATATCGGAAAGAACCAGGGGATGTATTGCAACAAGAGATAGTAACAAAGGTTTACGTAGGGTCTTAATCTGAAAAGAATCCTTTAGGACGGGTCCCTACTGCACGTCTGCGCCTGTGTCTCCATTGTGCCGCATCCTGGACGGGCGTCGCACGATGTTCATTTGTAAAAGAGAGGAACTAAATTGAAAACGGGTCGTGCCGAACAAAAGGTTTTAAAATAAATGAAGTATAAAGTAAAATGTATAATTGAGCTTTATTGTCTCTGCGTATAGCCCCTAGTACGGGGGGATATGGCCTCTAAGCCTGCGTTGATGATGGACTTGTGCCGAACTCGTCTATTCCGGGTCCGTGGCCTTTAATGACCTATGTCGAAAAGTTTTTTGGCTGGTGAGGCCATTTTATTGTGCGGCTGTCTAAGCGGCCACATAGTCCTCCGCTTGGGGGAGGCGCACTCTAGTGCGTCCCCTTCAAAGAGATGATGCCTCGTGGACCGGGCATCTTAAGCGTGAGAGATGCATAGTGCGGTATTGCATTAAAGCGAGCAAAAGCTTCGCGTCCCAGTAGTGCTTGATAGCGACTTGAAAACGGGACGACATGGAAGGTCAGCTTTTCGCGACGGAAGTTATCGGCAGAGCCGAATATAACTTCGAGCCGGAGAAAACCCATACAATGGGTGTCCGGACCAGGTGCTACCCCTTGAAAGGAGGTTTCGCTGCAGCGGATTCTTGCTGGTTTATCCCCATGTGATGGATTGTATCCTGATATATCAGGTTTAGTCCACTGCTGCCGTCCATAAGGACATTTGTAAACTGGAATCCGCCAATTATTGGGTCGAGTATCAGGGCAGTCCAGCCTGCGTTTTTGATATTTCTAGAATAGTCTAGCTGATCGAAAGTGATTGGTTTTAATAACCAGTGGCGGGACCCCTTGAGGATAGGTCGTATTGTGCGTACCTTTATGGGTGCCACACGTTTTGTTACGTGAAGTAAGTTCATTGTTCTTACTTCTTGTGGGAAGTTCTTTTGTTTCCTGGTGCTCTACTTCTGGGGTTCGTCCTCGTCTTTGCTTGGTGTGTCGAGCCCCTTGTGTTCGGCATTGAGTCTTCCGGATTGTTTAAAAACCCAACAATCTCTATGGGTATGGTTAGCAGGTTTCCCAGGAGTACTGTGTATCTGACATATCCTGTCCAGGATTCTGTTTAAGTTGGATGGATCATCCCTATTATCCTGGAGGGGTGGTTTTGTCTGATTTTGTCACGAGCCTTCGGATCCGGCATTGACTGCCGTGCTCTTCGGATTTTTTTCTTTAGTTCGGTGATGATCCTTGTTGCGTCGCGGTTTTCCGTTTACATCCCTGATTTCGGATGTACTTGGGTCGCTGGGGCTGCATCGTGCCAACCAGCTGTCCTCTCCTGCGCAAAAGCGGGTCATGAGGCTTGTGAGTGCGGCCATTGTTCTTGACTTTTCCTGGCCGAGGTGTCTGGCGAGCCATTCGTCTCGGACATTATGCCTGAAAGCTGCTAAGGCTTCGGCGTCCAGATAGTCGACTATGTGATTCTTTTTAGTAAGGAATCTATTCCAGAACTGTCGAGCTGATTCTCCGGGCTATTGAGTTATGTGACTGAGATCGTCTGCATCCGGAGGGCGGACATAGGTCCCTTGAAAATTTTCTCAGAAAGCATCCTCGAGCTCTTCCCAACTTCCAATTGTGTTTTCGGGAAGGCTTTTAAGCCAGTGCCGGGCTGGCCCTTTAAGCTTAAGGGGTAAATATTTGATGGCGAGAAGATCATCTCCTCTAGACATATGTATGTGGAGGATATAATCCTCGATCCAGACTCCGGGGTCTGTTGTTCCATCATATGCCTCTATGTTGACGGGTTTGAATCCCTCTGGAAATTCATAGTCCGGAGCCTCATCGGTGAAGCATAGGGGGTGTGCGGCGCCCCTGTATTTGGGTGTGCCGGATTCTGATGATGGCTTTTTTGCATTGCTTGCAAGAGCTTGCTTTCTTGGCCCATAAATGGACCTGGCTGGGCCATGATGCGACTCCTTAGGTGGGTCGCATACCGATTTGAGTGCGATGCCACTTTCCGCCTTATTGGGTCGTCTATCCGACCGTATCGCTTTTTTATTTTTTGAGTGCGAGGGCTCTAGGGCCTCTTCGTCGAATTCGGGCAGTAGCTTTCTCTTTGGATAGCTTTTAGTACGGCGACCGTCGCCGTATCTGTCTGCGGTGTTGATTACTTTGTTCCATTTAATATTGATTGCATCTTCCGCTGTCTTTAGCTTCCGCTTCTGCTTTTTCAGGCTTCGTGCAGTTGCAACGAGCCTCTTGTGGAGACTTTTCTGCTCCATGGATTTATCCGGTGTAAGGTTGTCCGGAATGCCGTTTTCGCCGGGGGAGGGAGTTTCAGTTTCTCTATCCGTGTTGCCCTGTTCGGACGGCTGCTCTAATGCTTGCTCGTCGTCTACCGGCTTGTCCTGCTCTATGGCTAGGTTTTTATCGAGGCGGGGCTTGGGTCGGCGTTTATGCCGACGCTTTGATTGCTTTCCGGGGGGTCTATCTCCCGTTCCATCCCCTTTTTCCTCATTATCGTTTCCCTTAGGGGTATCCACCATGTACACATCGTGAGATGGGTTGGATTTCTAGTGCCCTATGAGCATTGGTTCATCGGTATCTCCTGCATCGTCATCCATGCTGTCGATGTCTGCAGAGTCAAAGTTGAGCGCGTCATTTAGGCTGTCGACGGTGGCTACAAAGTGGGTGGTGGGTGGGATTTGAATTTCTTCATCGTCCGTATCCCATCCTTGCTGACCGTAATTCGGCCAGGGCTCTCCTGATAGAGAGAGATTGAGAGAGTTCAAGATGTCGCCAAGAGGCGAGTGCAGAAAGATGTCCGCGGCGGTGAACTCCGTTATGGGTGCCCAATCGGATTCGGTTGGCAGGGGGGTTCGGAGTCCGGATAGGAGTCCGGAACCTCGGAGTCACGGGCCGTGCGGAGTGCGGGGCTGGCGTTCGGCTCAATTGCCTATGAGATCGTAGACCCTGAGGTGACGTTCAACCGCTCATCCTTGATAGGTGTAATAGGCTCCGAGTCTAAGGTCGGAACCGGTGCATGTGCGGCCTCCAGGACACTGTTCGGAGGCAGAGCTAGATCATGCCCCTCGAGATAGTGCGGCGCGCTTGGCTGTGGCTCGAACCCGTCGAAGATCAAGTCTCCACGGATATCAGCCGTGTAGTTTAAGCTTCCAAACCTGACTTGATGGCCAGGGGCGTAGCTTTCGATCTGCTCCAGATGACCAAGCGAATTGGCCCGCAGAGCGAAGCCGCCGAAGATGAAGATCTGTCCGGGGAGAAAAGTCTCACCCTGGACCTCATCGTTGTTGATGATCAGAGGAGCCATCGGGCCTAAAGGCGACGACACAGAGGAACTCTCAATGAAAGCACCAATGTCGGTGTCAAAACCGGCGGATCTCGGGTAGGGGGTCCCGAACTGTGCGCCAAGGTCGGATGGTAACAGGAGACAAGGGACACGAAGTTTACCCAGGTTCGGACCCTCTCGATGGAGGTAAAACCCTACTCCTGCTTGATTAATATTGATGATATGGGTATTACAAGAGTAGATCTACCACGAGATCAAGGAGGCTAAACCCTAGAAGCTAGCCTATGGTATGATTGTGTATGATGATGATTCTGTCCTACGGACTACAACCCTCCGGTTTATATAGACACCGGATAGGGTTAGGGTTATACAGAGTCGGTTACAATGGTAGGAGATCTTGAGTATCCGCATCGCCTAGCTTGCCTTCCACGCCAAGTAAAGTCCCATCCGGACACGGGATGAAGTCTTCAATCTTGTATCTTCATAGTCCAGGAGTCCGGCGAAGGTATAGTCCGGCTACCCGAACACCCCCTAATCCAGGACTCCCTCAGTGGGAGTACACAATAAATTTTTTAAGTTAGCACAACTAGTCTAATCCGAGAGCAGAACCGAAGATTTGGTCGGGTTCCTCCTCCTTTTGCCGACATGTGGGACATCCAGCATCCAGGTCGTGTCATGAAAGAAAACAGAGTGGTAGTTGAAGCCACGAGATGTGCATCTTGGGTTAAACTGTAAATAGAATCTTACTACTCTTGAGTAACTCCAAAAGCGGCCACCGAAGATCTTTATTAGATTTGTTTTTCCATCACCAGCACGTCGAGGTGAAAGATGTGCAAGTTCAGTGGGACCTCTTGCGTTTTCACTGACATGTGGGGCCGCATGTGAGCAAACAGATGATGGGCTCCACGCGTCCGGTAGCTAGCTGAGAAGAGAGATAGAGGAGGGCTGAGCACGGATTGCAGGAAATTTGTTCTACGTACCTTGATATAGGCTCGATATAGTGGGGTGGCATGGGCCATAACTAGCATTCACGTCTAGCAGTACGACACACGCCACCCATACGAGTCCCATCCGACACCAATTTTCTTGGAGTCTGTGCTACAACCATCTCTTCTCCCTCCTGTCCTCTTTTCTCAGCTATCGTGCGGTGGGCGGGGTGGGGGTTTGCTGATAGTCGGTTTGCTCAACTACGTTCCCACTTGTAAGTGAAAATGCAACACCGCACGCATTCCCGCTTGAGCGGTGTGCCGGACCAACCGTGTGGGGGTGCGACGCGAACACGGCAGGCTTTTCCATTTGAACTCGTAACTTGTAAAATTTGGTTCTACTCCATGGCACGACCGATAGATAGAAAAATAACGATTTTGCCTAGAGTAATGAGAAGTTTGCTTCTGGCGCCGTTCATGCATGGAGTACATACGAAAATTTTGAAGTTGATGCGAAAGGTAAGATAATTACTGTAGTATCATATACTACAACATGGATTTGACGGAAGGATAAAAATACATACGGATCCATCAACATTCAACGACATCCTCACGCCCTAGTGCGCCGGGTCACCAACCGACGTGTGAGGAGCAGCGGCGTTGGCGGCGAGCACAACGTGCTTCTGAACAGTGCTGTCCAAGGTTGCCCTGCGCTCCAAGAAGGCCAGCGTCCTATTGTCCTCCTCTTGCTTGTACTAGTCCTTGTGGATGATTTACGTGTAGACATGGGTGATTATGTCGATGGTGTCTTGCTGCGCCAGGCACTGCGCGGTGAGCGCGACCTCGAGGTGGACATTCTCCAGCGTGACGGCAAGCAGTCGCAGGGCCACTAGTGCGTCGAAGAGGTTGTTACCATAGTGGCCGTTGAGGGTGGCAGACATCACAGAGCCTGGGCGCGTCGGCTGGAGGCTTACGTCAAAGTCGTTCGCAAGCTTCTTGATGACGGTGAACTTGTCGAGGAAACCGACGAGGACCTCGTCAAACAAGGATGCGAAGCTGTCGTCCAAGCGGCCTCTCGCCCTGGCGGCCTCAAGCAATACTAGATGTCGGGCCGCAGGCCGGCGTCGTGGACCATCTGGCACAGCCGGCTGATGCTCGCGCTCATCGCCTCCATGGGTCTAGCGTAGCTTCTAGTCAACTGATCTTGCGATTTGAGTGATCACTCAGCCCTTGGTTAGCGTGCGTAGGTGCGTAGGATTTCGTACTACTCCTCGGCCCTCTACTGCACCTGCCTTTGGTTGTATGATAGGTGGGCCAGCCACCCCCTGGGGCCACGTGTCATTCACCCAAAGGCAGTTGCCGTAAGTCAATGAAGCTGCGTCCCCCTCCGTGCCGGTGCAGTATAGTCATCTCACCGGACCTCTAGTTGGGGCCAAACGAGAGAAGTTTGATGTTTACTAGTTTATTGGTCCCCTTTGCATTTTGCGCCAAGTTTTGACCTTTGATTTAACTAATAAAATGTTAATGCATGTAAACAAAAATGTTGTGTAAGTCACCTTACGAAAACCAAATAATCCCAAAATACTTAGGCACGGTGCATTAACTCCCTCCTTGTTTCTTATTTCGTGACATATCAACCAATGAGAGATGTGGGACGTGCATGCTTTAAATGACTTGAGACTAGTACCAAACATGACATGCAGTGTTTAGTTCATTGCATGTAATCCTATTACAATACTCTAGTTAGCAAAAAAACATTAAGTTCTCTCGCTGATAGGAATAAAACACCATGTATTTATTTACAGAGGGAGCATTACATTTTTGGTGACATGCATTACCAGATATTGCTAGTCAAATACTAAAATCCAGATGGACGTGTTAGTACTCCTAAATCTAGACGGTGGTGCTACTAGTACTAGTAGTAGTACTACCAATGTAGTAGTAGGAGTACTAGCACTGTACTACCCATTGGTCAAATTATTACGTGTTGCTCCTCACAGTGAAGTGACAGGACCCTGCGCCGGAGATGACACCTAAGTATAGGCGTCGTGTTCGGCATACCATAGTCAGCCTCACCGTCTGCAGTCACTATCATCATGGCTGTAGAGCTAGCCTGCTTAGAACTACCCCTGTTCGACATAATTTCCCGTGCGTAGATGCCCGTGCATTGCACGGAACACCAAGATTGGGGGTGGACGGCTCCGGCAGCGGCCATCGCGCCAGATTTTTCCACGGCCTTCTATTCCTAGATGTGGTGGGCAGGAGATGAGGCTGATTGTGAGAGACAAGGAGTTGTTTGTAAATAGGGAACAAGTGCGGGCATCTTTTTGCAAAAATGGAGAAGCTTGGTTTGTATGCGCCAGATCTAGATCCGACAGCTATTGGTGAAAGATGGGAGGCACACCATCATCAGCAACTCAGGACCTGTTTGATTCGCAGGATTTTGAAAATGCAGGAATAGGACACGACAATATTACAAGTTTCAAACTGATATTACAAATGTTAGGAGTAATGCTGCACCTACGAAGAGGGAGTTACTAGGAAGTTTACGTAAGAACTTTCGTTACTTTAGGTGGATGCAGCATTATCGTACAAACTAAAATCCACCGCCCTGACAAGTCACTAATGGGTGAATAAGTTTTCGAGTCTGTGGCCACTTGATGTTTCAAAAACAAATCCAGCTTCTGCGGAGACTTTGTCATTTAGGCTTAGACGCTTGCGGTGATTACCACACCATTCATTGTTGCGCCAGAGAACGCCAAACCTCATTACCTTGAGCATATTTGCCTCCAGAACAAAGAACTTGGCCAATTTAATCTCAGATGTGCTGCCTCGGTAGTCGATCAAATCAATTTCTGTAAGATGGAGATTAAGGCATTCGATGAGATTGTTATAGTGCAACACATTTTTCACTTTCGGGTGTTTTTTTATCTGCAAAAGAAGAGAACATATTAGAGCAGCTGGCTGCACAAGATTGCCGTGTCATCAAGAGGTACCAATATCATTCGCTCATACGATAGGGTTGGCTGGCTAGTTGAAAGTGCGTTATATCGACTAGAGGGGGGGGGGTGAACAGGCAATTTTTATGAAATTCTTCACTGAGTAATTTACTAGTGAGGAAATTCCTTAGCGAAGAACTACTAGCAGCGGAATAAGTACTCAGAAGTAAACATAACAGAATACACGCATGGTCATCATGATGAAATGAAGACAAACACAGAGTACAGAAAGCGTAAACACAGGATAGCACAAGATGAAGACAAACAGACTGAAGAAACTGAACTGAGGAAATTGAGAAAGTCTTTAGTCAAAGTCTTCAAACACAGATATGAACAAACACACAACACAGTAATGAGGAAATGAAAGTGTTGAGGAAATAGAACCAGTAAGCTTGGTGAAGACAATGATTTGGTAGACCAGTTCCAATTGCTGTCTCAGTTGTACATCTGGTTGGAGCGGCTGAGTATTTAAACTCGAGGACACCTAGTCCCGAACACACAGTTCTCACCGTATTCTGCTTGAGCTAAGGACACACAGTCCTCGCCCAATCACTCATGGCAAGTCTTCAGGTGACTTCCAAACCTTCACAGACTTGGTCACTCGGTGATCCACAATTCCTCTTGGATGCTCTAGACCTTGACGCCTAACCGTCTGGAAGAAGCACAGTCTTCAAAGGTAACAAGCGTCGGATCCACGCAGGATCAATCTCTTCAGTGATGCTCAATCACTTTGGGTTTGTAGGTGTTTGGGTTTGGGTTTTGGATTTTCCTCACTTGATGATTTTCGCTCAAAGTCCTCGGAGGATGGGTTGCTCTCAAATGACAAGTGTCAGTTTCTCTCGGAGCAGCCAACCAGCTAGTGGTTGTAGGGGCGGCTACTTATAGCCTAGGGAGCAGCCCGACATGATAAGACATAAATGCCCTTCAATGATATGACCGTTAGGTGGACAAGATATTTTGGGACAGCTGGCGCGTAGCACAACAACGGTCGGAAATTTGAGGTAAAAATTCCTCAGGGCTATCATGTTCCTCACAGTGTAGGCAATTCGCACTAGCGAACTCCTTACTCCTCAGTCAGAGCAAAGTCCTCAGTGACCAGAAGAACTGCGTCTTTGTCACTGAGGAAATTGACTGAACTGTATGAGATTTCCAATGGCTTCACTCGAAGGGATTGGTAGGTGTAGGATTTGAGTTGAGCATCACATGGAAATTTTCTCCTTAGTATTTCCTCGACCCCCTTTAACAATACGGTGTTTCCTAAGACTCAAGAAAGATAAAATGAAACTACGAAAACAAAAGTCTTCACGCTTCATGTTCCTCGAATGAATACCAAGTCTTCAAGGTCACACCAATTTCTTCACTTTCAAAGTCTTCAGAAAGTCTTCAGAATATCAAAGTCTTCAGTCGAAGAACTTCATTTTTAGGGGTCGACTTTCTCTGTAAATATCAAACTCCTCATAGACTTATAGACCTGTGTACACTCAAAAAAACATTAGATACTTAACCTATAAGTCTTCAATACACCAAAATCACTAAGGGGCACTAGATGCACTTACAATCTCCCCCTTTTTGGTGATTGATGACAAACTAGGTTAAGTTTTCAACGGGGATAAATATATGAAGTGTAAATACTGATATTGAGGAATTTGATTGCAAGATATAGAAGAACTCCCCCTGAAGTTGTGCATAGTGAGGAATTTGCTTTTGAAGCAATGCACACTTGAAGAGATGAATCATGGAGATCTCCCCCTATATCCTGTAATTCATACACGCATTTGATATATAATATGAAGAATTTGAAATGCATGATGAAATATGGTGCCTGATGTAATTCAGCATGCGTGCAATAATATTAGTGAGGAATAAGCATGCAGAATAGTGTATCAAATCAGAGCATAGTGCATCAAAAGTATCAGAGCACCATCGGGTTTAAGATTACAACTCGATCCAATAAAAGTTTCGGAAGAACGAGAGGTGTAACTTAGCAGAGAAAATGCCCTTTAGTATAGACCCGCGTGAAGACTAACTCAGATTTCTCCCCCTTTGTCATCGAATGACCAAAAGGATCGAAACTGAGGACTAACGCCCCTGAAGATAATCGAGTTGATGAAGGAGCGCCAGCGTTGTTGGGGTCGGTCGTTGAAGTAGGGCCTGCCGTAGTGTCGTCCAAGTCTTCATGTTCATCAGTGTCGCGCGATGAAGAATAGGAGCTGGCCACCAAAGAAGGAACTGGGACCTTCTTGTATTTCTTCAGAGGAGGTGCAGACCAGGCAAATTCTTCATTGAGACCCATTTTCTTCAGATCATCAACGCTGTAGACTTGAGAGAGAACAATCCAGGTGTGGTTGAGGGTTTCATGAAGGTAGCAGTGGTTTTTCTTCACTGCATTGTGTGTTGAAATCATGTTGTGAAGAATTGTACCAAACTGACGCTTGACCCATTTGTGATTGCGATCAACCTTCTGATGAAGACTGAGGAGTAACTCACGATCAGTCATCACCCTAGGTGCTGTGGCTTGAGGATTTTGCTTGGCTTTGTTAGCGGCAGTGTCATGGGTGGCAGAGTCATCATTGGTGGAATAAGATGTAGCCTTGCGAATTTGACCATCCAATGGACGAATGCCTTCATCTATCACATCAGTAGCCTTGCCCTTTTCTTCAGCTGAGGAAAATGTCCTTTTGAGGACTTCAATAGGGGCAGGTAGCTGCAGTGGTTCAGAGTTTCAGCTTTCTAATTGAGTGAAGACCGTGTCCTGATGAATCTCATAATCCATGGCGCATAAGGCTTCAGCTCAAATGGCGACATAGCAATGTTGGCCAGAGTCCTCATGAAGAAATCATGGAAGTTGACGGGAACGCCATGAATGATATTGAAAAGCATGCTCAGAGTCGTGGTCTTTGATAGGACTCATTGTCTTCGTCAGAATGCGATAGACAGTTCGAGGCACATACAACAATTCCTTGACGAGGAATTTGGTTTGAGAAGCCTGCCCTAGCTTCAAAGACTTCATCAGCACTTGCATATAGTGATTTGAAAGCTCAGGTTCGTTGTAAACACAACGTGCATCTTCAAGGGGTGGACTCAGAGGAAGGGCACGAAGCAATTCAGATGCTGGTGCCTTGTAATGTGTGTTCTTAGTCATCCAGTCCAGAACCCATGGGTTCACATCTTCAGAGTTGCCAGTGATGTGCAGCGTTGCGTAGAACTGAAGAATGAGTTCTTCATTCCAATCGCATATGTCAGTGTAGAAATTGAGCAGCCCAGCATCGTGAAGAACACTGAGGATTGGCGTGAAGCACGGCATGGACTCCATATCCACGTGAGGAATATGTGCGTGGTCGAAGACTTTGTCTTTGTTGAAAAGTACTGAGGAATAGAAGTTGGCTTGACTTGCATCCAGAAACGCATCTTCCTTATGCGAGCAGAGTCATATGGATTATACTCGGTGAAGAACACGTGCTCGCCAAAGAAATCTTCAGCCTTGAACTTTTGCTTCCGTGAGAACGGGTCCTTTGGCTTGGGCAGAGGAGTGTCAGTGAGTTGCATCACTACCTCAGGAATCGTGATCTCAGGTTCTTCAGGCTGAGGAATTTCAGGTTCTTCCTCAGGTGCAGTCACCTTTTCATCAGCAGCAACAGTTTCTTCAGCACTAATGGATGGAATTTCTTCATGCACAGATGTAGTGGGATGAGTTTCTTCAGAGCCCAATTGAACTGTTGGTGCAGGAGAGTGAGGGATTTGCTGCAGTGGGGCGAAGAGTGGAGAATTGGGATGCTGACTTTCCCAAAAGTCGTCATTCATCACTAGAGTTGTGCTTCCAATGTCCACATCTTCATCATCAATTTCTTCAACACCAGCCTCTTCAGCAGTAAACTAAGGCATTGGTGATGAGACAACTGGAGTTGAAGGGATTGCATCCACTTCAATTTCTTCATCAATCTGCTCTGACGAAGCAGTAGATTGAGTTTCATCATCAGATCCGCTTGGGCACATATTCTTCATCAAAAGGAACAAGGTCCTTTGATGGCATGGTTGAGAACGGAACAACATCAATAGGATTTTCAAATGAGCTGGTCATGGGCTTCATCTTCTTTGGAAGTGAAGATTCTGAAGCTTTTGATGCTTTCCTTTTCTTCACTACAGCACGCTCTGCAGCCTTGGTCTTTGTCGGTGTCAAAACCGGCGGATCTCGGGTAGGGGGTCCCGATCTGTGCGTCAAGGTCGGATGGTAACAGGAGACAAGGGACACTTTATTTTACCCAGGTTCGGGCCCTCTCGATGGAGGTAAAACCCTACTCCTGCTAGATTAATATTGATGATATGGGTAGTACAAGAGTAGATCCATCACAAGATCAAGGAGGCTAAACCCTAGAAGCTAGCCTATGGGCATGATGATGGTTATGATGTGTTCGTCCTACGGACTACAACCCTCCGGTTTATATAGGCACCGGATAGGGTTAGGGTTACACAGAGTCGGTTACATTGGTAGGAGACCTTGAATATCCGCATGCCTAGCTTGCCTTCCACGCCAAGGAAAGAACCTTTCAGACACGGGACGAAGTCTTCAATCTTGTATCTTCATAGTCCTGGAGTCCGGCTGAAGATATAGTTCGGCTATCCGAACACCCCCTAATCCAGGACTCCCTCAGTAGCCCCTGAACCAGGCTTCAATGACGACGAGTCCGGCGCGCAAATTGTCTTCGGCATTGCAAGGCGGGTTCCTCCTCTAAATTCTTCAAGAAGATAATAAACACCAAAAAATAGTGTCCGGCTCTGCAAAACAAGTTTCCACGTATTGCCATATAGAGAATAATACAAACACAAATCAAATCTGCTGACGTATTCCGCAGTGCGTCATAACACTGCGACCAAGCCTTCTGTATGGATTATTTTTTGTTGTTCCACCGCAGCATGTTCAACGAGGCGGTTTCCTTGGCACGTCTTGTCGAAGCAGAGATCGTGTGCCCCTTTTAACGGTATTCTCATTAATGCGGACGTGGGTAACCCAACCGCGCCATTTACCACGGCGTGTGAGCGGCAAGCGAGTTTTATTAGGTAGGTGGGGACGCATAACGGCATCAGCCTATATAAGGGGATAAAGATCCACCTCTTTCACCCACGCCTTCCTCCTCCTTTGCCCATCCATCTCCTGCGCACTCAAGCTCCAACGCCCAAGTTCGCTCTTTCTTCCCCAACCTGCTCCAGCGATGTCCGGAGCGGGTGGCAAGTGGATGGATTCTCCTTTACGGAGGGTCAAATCAAAAAGCTTAGGAAGGCCGGATATCTGTCCAAGGACATCCCGCACCGGCTTCCCGAGGCGGGGCAGCTTCTTCCACCCCAAGGCCCTATGAGAGGGTAGTTTTTCTCCCCCATTTCCTCCACGGACTGGGTTTTCCACTTCACCCTTTTGTCCAGGGGCTCTTGTTCTACTATGGCCTGGACTTCCACGATCTGGCCCCGAACTTTATCCTCAATATCTCGGCGTTTATCATCGTGTGTGAGGCCTTTCTCCGCGTCCGCCCCCACTTCGGCCTCTGGCTCCAGACCTTCAACGTCAAGCCCAAGGTGGTGTCCGGCACCCAGGCGGAGTGCGGAGGTGCTATGGCCGGCAAAATGGCCAACGCACTCTGGTTCAATGGCTCCTTTGTGGAGTCCTTAAAGGGGTGGCAGGCAGGGTGGTTTTACATCACCGAGCCACGCGACTCGAAATGGGTCGCGGCCCCTGAGTTCCGATCCGGACCCCCCACGCGGCTCATGTCCTGGAAAGAGACGGGCCTATCGTGGGGCAACGAAGAAGAAGTGACCGGACTGCAAACTTGCATCCGGTCCCTGATGAACAAGCCCATCCGGCATGTCAACATCATCCAGGTAATGTTCGTTCACCGGATCCTCCCGTGCCAAGAACGGGAGTTCACTTTGTGGGAATTTGACCCGGCGCAGCACCAAACCCTCAATAGGCTCTTCGACACGACGTATGAAGACGTCTGGAAGGTGCTAACCAAAGGCGCCGAGTGCCCCACATCCGCTTCCGAGGACCGCGGATACAGCTCGCAGTGCAACGCTGGCGAGGTAGGCTATTTATACCTTTCACAGGTTCGTTAAGCTTTTCTACATAGATTAACTCTATGTGGGATCTAAAGACTCCCTTTGCCTTTGATAGGCGTGGCTGAAGATAGCCGGACCAATCAACTGTCCGGCTCCTCTGCCCGAAGACCCAGCCCCAGCTCTCTTAGAGAAGCTGCTGGCTCCGGCGCCCTATGTGGTGCCGGAGAAGTAGGTCAAGAAGAAGAAGACCACCGGGACTTGAAAGAGTGCCCGCAATGTGGTGGTGTCGAGCTCGTCATCTGGCGAGTCTGCGACGCCCTCCTCTCATGAAAATGAGGAGGAGGAACAAGGAAGCTCTCCCCCTCCAGCGAGGGGAGCGAAAAAGAAGAAGGCCGCCCCAACAGGGGAGGCCGAGGGGTCGAGGAAAAGGAAGACCCCTCCGCCGGACTGCTCCCCCAACGCCAAAGAGGGCGGAAAGGAGTGGCCGGACAGAACCAAGCGTCCGGCGACATCGTAAGTATTCACATACCAGAATGACTCATAGTATCTTCAAGTGCGCAGCTTACTCTAATGTCGAATGCTATTTGCGCAGCCCGCCCCGAGCGGCACTTGATGATTCATCGGGCGGCTCCCTGGATTCGTCGGACATGAACTCTGTCCTGCCCGCAGTCTCCCCCAGCGGGGCGGACGACACCGAAGCGGCGTCCCGCCGAACAAGGCAGGAGGAGGTGGTCCTGGAGGAGCCGCAAGGCAATCCTCTGGACCCCAGGAGTAAAGGGGATGAAACTCCCCAGGGCTCCCAGTTCGGCTTTGTGCCGGACACCGCGCCGGACTCAACCATCCTGGCTCGCGGTGGGCGAACTCCTTCCAAGAGGAGTAAGCCGTCGGAGCCGGCGACCTCTGTCCAACCAGAGGCGCCGGATAGTCTGTTGGAGGCGCTTGAAGGCGCCACCATCGATGAGGAGCACCGTACTGTTATGAGTGCGGTGGTCCAAAGGGTTCAGTCCGCCAAGAGCGGACTGAATGAAGCTTGCGCTAGCCTTCTAACAGGCTTCCAGGTAAGCAAAAAATATGCTAAATTCATTACCGCATAGACAGTAGCCCCTGATGCTCTATTCGGTGTTCGGAAAGAAAAGCCGAATAGAGGATCCAACAATTTTCGCAGGAGTCTAATAAAAAGTCTAATATGCGTATGCAGGCTTCCCTGCTGTCCACCGCCGCACTGACTGCGCAGGTGGAAGTCCTGAAAAAGGACCTCGAGCGGTCCGAGCAAGAGCTCGGCCTTGCCAAAAGGCAGCTCGTGGAAAAGGAAGGTAAGAAATACCCCTTAGAAGAAAAAAAAAAGGTGCCTATAGAGAGGCTTGATTGCAAAAAGAAATAACAGGATTGTACTGCTTATTGTAGGGGCCACAACCGAGGTGGCAACCCTGAAGCAGGCACTGGCTGAGGCCGAGAAGAAAGTGGCCGAGGAGCGCTCCGAGCGAGAAAAGCTTGGGGTCCAAGTCGGCGAGGTGCAGCAAGAGCTGCAAGCTCTCATGAAAAAACATGAGGGTTTGGAGCTTGAGGCAAAAACGCAAGCATCCGAGCTCGCGTCGGCTGTTGAGACCACCAAGAGTGCCAAGGCCGAAGCCCAAAAGGCCCTCCAAGAGTTGGAGGATGTGAAAAAGATAGCAGCGGGTAAGGCATTCTTAATGCAAAGTAGGAATATAAAGGTGAAATACCTATTACTTACCCGAATCCGGAGTTCTCCAGGGGCGTTCTTCGATCTTCCCCGCAGTGCATCCGCCGCCGCCGCATTCTACCGAGCTGAAGAGGACAGCTCGACGGAGAGTGTGTTCTGGTCTCAGTATTCTGAGGCCGGACACCCTGTGCCCTTAAGCGATTAGCTGAAGCAGCTGGCCGAGCTCCACAAGGCGACCGAACAGGCCATGAAGGGCTTACTAGTTCGGCTGTGGCCTGGAGAGGCCCTGCCTGGGAGCTACTTCGGGCTGGTGCGGCGGCTGGTGGAGGCCTGTCCACGGCTTGAGGTCATCAAGCGCTCCGTCTGCATAGAAGGTTCCCGGAGGGCCCTTGCCCGTGTAAGGGTACACTGGGGCAAGCTAGACGGAGAGAAGCTGGTGAAGGACGGGCCGCCGCAGGGGAAGGATCATCGCAAGCCCGAGAACTACTACAAGGAAGTTCTTGCTGGAGCTCGCCTTGTCGCGGATGAGTGTGCCAAAGATGTAATATTTCAATGAACTCGCTCGTTTGTATCCTGTGCGCTGAAAACTTGTTCATATGCGCTTAAGCAATGCTTTCTGAATTTAAAATATTATTTTTTGTGCGGCCGTTTATCAATAACTGAGAGATGGCGAGTCGTCGGCTTCTGCCCCCATGCAACTAGTGCTGGGGTGTTCGGGATAAACCTGAGGGCTCTTGTTCCCATAGTTGGGTCCTTCGAGGGAGGCGCTCAGCACAGCGAACCAGGCAATCAGACTATAATGCTTGAACACTCTCACTTAGCCATAGAACGTTATAATTTTAAATTTCGGCGAAGACCCTAGTTCGGAAGGCCGAACTCGGGGCACTATCCACGCCTTTAGCCGGACTTAACCAGCTCTCCGCTCGAAGCGGCATAAGCCTTTAGGGACTCGAAAAACCTCTCGAACAGCGACCGGTCTCGCGCCTTATCATGACAGTCTGTTTTAGCTTTCTCCACTGAGGTGCTCACCCTCCTGATCTGGGGCACAATCGCAGTGGTTCTCCTAGTGCTACCTTAGCCGATAGAGCGGAACGTAAGGCACCAAAACATAGGAGCCGGGCAAACCCAACATATGACCAAAATCATGACTCGGAGCCGATGCATATAATGCTATAAGTTCGGGGTGCCGCACTTGTGAAAGTGGACGGACTTCTCACACCAGATAGAAGGGTAATAAAGCCCCTGGCGAGGTTTGCCGTACCATGGTGTACGGGTGCGATCATGTTATTTGAGTAAACATATGTATATTAAAAGAAGATAATGCAAAAAATAGACGAAAAGCTATGCATTATTTATGAGGAGGCTGTTTATTCAAGCCGAACGATACAAGTAGTGCGAAAAAAATTTAGACTATTTAACATGTCCTAACCAGGCGCAGGCCGCGGAATTTAGAAACAGATATATTGCTCGAAATAGAGACCACCTCAGAGTTCCATGATGCGGCGTTGTTTTGTCTGCTTTCTTGGGTCCTGTATCATCTGTGCGGCAGCGAGGCCGAACACTGTATCCAGAGTATGGAGTCCTGAAAGAAAAGAAGAACCCGACAGCCCCTAGTACGTTTGACGCCGTATTGTTGGCATGCCGTTTTATCTGCCCCTTCCCCTATGCCCATGGAATTGTAAGGGCGTAATTGTGTACTCGAGGTACTAGCTCCGCTATGTAGCGATGGCTGGGGTTGGGGCCGTATTTCTACGCGTGCTCTGAACGCGCCAGTCGGTCTTGCTGCGGGTTACTCCGGGCGCGTTTTGTTTTGTAGCGGCCGGACTCGAGAGCTGCCTTAACAGGCTGCTTTGTACCTCTGCTGCGAGGGCCGCCATGTGTTCTCTGTACGGATGGAGCGTTCGGTGTTTCCGCTGACCGTGATTACACCTCGAGGGCCTGGCATCTTGAGCTTGAGATATGCGTAGTGCGGCACCGCATTGAATTTAGCGAATGCGGTTCGTCCAAGCAGAGCATGATAGCCACTGTGGAACGGAACTATGTCGAAGATTAACTCTTTGCTTCGGAAGTTGTCCGGAGATCCAAAGACCACATCAAGTGTTATGGAGCCTATGCAATTGGCCTCTACACCTGGGATGACGCCTTTAAAGGTCGTCCTTGTGGGCTTGATCCTTGATGGATCAATGCCCATTTTCCGCACTATATCCTGGTAGAGTAGGTTCAGGCTACTGCCGCCGTCCATGAGGACTCTTGTAAGGTGAAATCCGTCAACGATTGGGTCAGGAACCAATGCGGCGAAACCGCCGTGACGGATGCTAGTGGGGTGGTCCCTTCGATCGAAGGTGATCGGGCAAGAGGACCATGGGTTGAACTTTGGGGCGACTGGCTCCATCGCGTATACGTCCCGTAGCGCACGCTTCCTCTCCCGCTTGGGAATATGAGTCGCGTATATCATGTTCACCATCCACACTTGTGGGGGAAACCCCTTCTGTCCGTTGTTGTTCGGCGGCCTGGGCTCCTCTTCGTCATCGCTGTCTAGCCCCTTGTTTTTGTTTTCGGCTCTTAACTTGCCTGCCTGCTTGAACACCCAACTATCCCTGTTGGTGTGATTGGCTGGCCTTTCGGGGGTGCCGTGAATCTGGCACGAGCGGTCGAGTATTCGGTCCAAACTGGACGGGCCCTGGGTATTCTTTTTGAATGCCTTTTTTCGCTGACCGGATTTATGGCCTCTGAATCCGGCGTTTACTGCCGTATCTTCATTGCTGTCGCTGCTGACGCGGCGTTTTTGTTTATTCCGTCGCGACCTGCCACTTTTGTCCTTGGTATCTGAATTACCTTGCTTCTTCGATAAGTTGTTGCTGCGAGCTAGCCAGCTATATTCGCCCGCGCAAAAGCGGGTCATGAGTGTCGTGAGGGCTGCCATGGATTTCGGCTTTTCCTGTCCCAGGTGCCGGGCAAGCCACTCGTCACGTATGTTATGCTCGAAGGCTGCTAAGCCTCTGCATCCGGACAATCGACTATCTGATTTTTCTTTGTTAGGAACCGTGTCCGGAATTGCCTGGCCGATTCTTCTGGCTGCTGGATTATGTGGCTTAGGTCATCGGCGTCCGGTGGCCGTACGTAGGTCCCCTGGAAGTTGTCGAGGAATGCGGCCTCCAGGTCCTCCCAAGAGCCGATCGAATCTGCAGGGAGGCTGTTAAGCCAGTGCCGGGCTGGTCCCTTAAGCTTAAGGGGTATCGCCACGTGCCATGTGGATGTGTTGGAGATAGTCCTCAATCCATACTACCGGATCTGTCGTACCATCGTACGACTCGATGTTGACGGGTTTAAAATCCTCTGGGATTCTATGATCCATTACTTCGTCTGTGAAGCATAGTGGGTGTGCGGCGCCCCTGTGCTGGGCTATGTCTCGACGCACTTCGGAGGAGCTGTGCCTGTTGTGTTCGGCCCGGCCGGATTTATTGTGTCCGGAGTGAAAACTATCACGTGCCGTCGGGCGTCCGCGCGATCCATAGATCGATCTTGTTTGCCTTGCTTTGTCCTCCAGGACGTCTCGCAGGTCTGGTTCGTGTTCCCGTGCCTTGGTAAAGCGGCTGCGGGGCATGGCTTGTTTGGATGTTCGACAGGCTTCTCTGTCGTGGCCGCGAGGTGGCCGATCTGCCATGTCTTGGGCTTCCTCCTCTGATTGGGGTAGTGGCCTGCGCTTAGGATAGTTTTTGGAGGGGCGTCCGAGCTCGTGCTCTTCGGCCGCGAGGACTTCAGTCCATCTGTCAGCTAGCAAATCTTGATCAGCTCTAAGGTGTTGCTGCTTTTTCTTTAGGCTGTTCGCCGTGGCTAAAAGCCTGCGTTGAAAGCGCTCTTGTTCGGCGGGGTCTGATGGTACGACGAATTCATCGTCGCCGAGGCTTGCCTCGTCTTCGGAGGGAGGCATGTAGTTATCGTCCTCGACCTCTCGCTCTGCCGCTCTCTCATGAGGGCGGTCTTCTCCATCTTCCTGTGCCGAATCCTGCTGGTTTTGGTGTTCTTCGGCGCTGTCCGGGGTAGTATTATCTCCCATGCCGGAATCACCGTTTCTGCTGTGGCGGGATTTGGAGCGGCGCCGCTGACGTCGGCGTTTTGGAGGCTTTTTCGAAGTGCCATCCTCCGCTGTTCCATCGCCATCTCCATCTTTTGGAGCATCCACCATGTATATGTCGTATGACGAGGTGGCGGTCCAGCGCCCTACAGGTGCTGATTTTTGCTCGTCTCCTCCTTCGTCGTCCATACCGTCGAAGTCTTCGGAGCCGAAGTCGAGCATGTCGGATATATCGTCGACAGTGGCTATTAAGTGGGCGGTGGGTGGGCTTTGAATTTCTTCGTCGTCCGAATCCCAACCTCGCAGGCCATAGTTCGGCCCTGGCTCTCCTGACAAAGAGAGAGACTTGAGAGAATTCAGAATATCACCAAAAGGTGAATACTGAAAGATGTCCGCGGCAGTGAACTCCATTACAGGTGCCCAATCTGATTCGATCGGCGGGGGCACGGACGACCCGAAGTTCGGAGAAGTGTCCGGCTCCTTGGAGTCACAGGCCATGCGGAGTGCGGGGCTCGCGTTCAGCTCAATGGCCTTTAAGATCGCAGCCCCCGAGGTGACGTCCAACCGTTCATCTTCAAAGAACGCAGCGGGCTCCGAATCGAGGATCGGGGCCGGAGCGTATGCGGCCTCCAGGACACTGTTCGGAGGCAGAGCTATATCATGCCCCTCGAGATAGTGCGGCGCGCTTGGCTGTGGCTCGAATCCGTCGAAGATCAAGTCTCCGCGGATATCTGCCATGTAGTTTAGGCTTCCAAACCTGACTTGATGGCCAGGGGCGTAGCTCTCGATCTGCTCCAGATGACCAAGCAAGTTGGCCCGCAGAGCGAAGCCGCCGAAGACGAAGATCTGTCCGGGGAGAAAAGTCTCACCATGGACCTCATCGTTGTTGATGATCAAAGGAGCCATCGGGCCTAAAGGCGACGGCACAGAGGAACTCTCAATGAAAGCACCAATGTCGGTGTCAAAACCGGCGGATCTCGGGTAGGGGGTCCCGATCTGTGCGTCAAGGTCGGATGGTAACAGGAGACAAGGGACACTTTATTTTACCCAGGTTCGGGCCCTCTCGATGGAGGTAAAACCCTACTCCTGCTAGATTAATATTGATGATATGGGTAGTACAAGAGTAGATCTACCACGAGATCAAGGAGGCTAAACCCTAGAAGCTAGCCTATGGGTATGATGACGGTTATGATGTGTTCGTCCTACGGACTACAACCCTCCGGTTTATATAGGCACCGGATAGGGTTAGGGTTACACAGAGTCGGTTACATTGGTAGGAGATCTTGAATATCCGCACGCCTAGCTTGCCTTCCACGCCAAGGAAAGAACCTTCCGGACACGGGACGAAGTCTTCAATCTTGTATCTTCATAGTCCTGGAGTCCGGCTGAAGATATAGTTCGGCTATCCGAACACCCCCTAATCCAGGACTCCCTCAGTCTTCTTCACATCTGATGCAGATGGAAGGATAGGAGTTGGTGTAGGCGCAGGTGGAGCTGAGGAATCTGGTTGAATTTCCTCAGGCACAACTGATGCAGTTGCCCTGGCTTTGTCAGTTTCTTCAGGCGCACCACTAGTGGATGCCCTGGCAATTTCTTCAGTAGCTGGAATTGAGTCATCAGCCCTAGAACTAGCATTTCCTTCAGTAGCCGGAAGGTCATCAACAGTGCTGGCGTGTTCTTCAGTGGGCTGTGCTGAAGGTTCTGCTTGAGGAGTTTCTTGTTGCGATGGGGCTGCAACATTGGTGAAATTTTCAGTCAGTTTCACAAATCTGACTTTGGCTCCCTTCGAATCAGCATAGTAGGAGTCAAATTTGTCGTTGAGGGCTTTGATTTCAGCCTGCATCTTGATAAGTTCTTCAGTTGTCATCTTGACAACGTTTTTCTTCAGCAGTTTCTCTTTTCTGTACTGCGATTTCTTGATCTCTCTGGCCCTATCATATTTCCACTTCTCCTCTTGGATGAAGTGAGTCAGCATGTGACTTTGGCCAGGTGTCAGCTTGAAATCAGGCATAGGTGTGTTGGGATCCTTATGCCAGAGATCAATGTAATCGAGGATCGCCCTTGGATCCAATAGCAGCGGCACAGGTGTGCCTTTGGCTCTAGCGGCCCTTTCTTGTCGGTCCCTGATGATTTCTGCAAGTTCTTCTTCATCAGCTTCATCTTCATCAGATGGTACATTGAAGACTACCTGCTTCTTCTGAGGACTTGGGCGAGAACCGCGTCCAGCAGTAGCCTTTTTCTTCAGCAGAGAGGGTCCAGCTGAGGAACTTGCTGAGACACCAGAGGCAATAGAGACGCCTACAGTCCTTTGACACATGGCAAGATGCGTTGGTGCTGAGGACTTTGGCGGAACTGCTGAGGACTTTGGAGGAGGTGCTGAGGATTTTGGAGGAGCAGGGGCAGCTTGAGGAATTTGCCTTGAAGATTTTGAAGTTTCAGGCCGTGAGGGCGCATCTGAGGAACTTGGCCGTGAGGGCATTGCTGGTGAAGCACTTGGCTTGCGAGCGGGCTTCTTGAGCATTGATTTCCTCGGCTTGACAAAGGCCTCAGTGGCAGCAGCAGCAGCAGAATCTTCATTGAATTTCCTCACTGCTTCTTTGGCTTGTCTTGCCAATTTGGCTTGGCGCTTGGCCCATTCTTCGGGAAAATCCTCACCGCGTTTGACGCTAGTGGGATCAGCCACTTGGCCACGTGCCAATGGGGCTCTTGGGCATGGAGGATTTAGTGCGAATTTCTTCATGTACTTTGGAGTGACGTATCTGTACTCCCTCCATTCTCGTGCCCATCTCCGTTCAATCCTCTGAATGCGCACCTTGCGCTGATTTTTATCTTCTTTGCCAAACTTGGCTTCATCAGGCGTGCAGTAATCTTTATAGATGTCCTCAGGGATTTCAAAAGCAGTCATGACCTCAGGCTTCTTTCCTCCTTTCTACGGCCTTTTACCGTCAAACATTTTCTTCAGTTGAGGAATTTGAACAATTGAATTCTCTGAAAAAGTATGCAGTTTTTCTTCAAGGAACGCTGCAAACGAGTTCAGTTGATGAGAACCTAATGATTCAGCAGTGGACATGTGTACCTGTGAACAAAGTATAGTTGCGAGGAATTTGGAGAGGTCATATGCGTTCTCAGAGGGTTTTTCAAAAAGAACAAGTTTGAGGAATTTGACCAGATGTGTCTTGAAGAATTTCACTAAGCGCGCTATATCTTAGGTTCCAGAGTTGTATAGATCGAAGATCCACACAATTGAGGAATCTTGAAGAAAATGATGCTTAGGGAAATGAATCAAGAACAGATAACATGTGAGGTGTTTTGTGTGTGAGGATTTGAAGAATAAAGCACCTTTGAAGATTTTGTAGAAAAATTTCGAATCAAAGAGGGTAGTAAAAGTAACTTTTAATTACCCTGAACGAAGAACACGACGAACAGTGAGATGAAACAGTGAGGTTCGTCGATGTAGATCTTCCACGCCCTAACTTGGTGGAGGAAGACGTCTACGGCGGCGGCGGAGGTGAAGATTTCCGCGGTTGGCGCGAGTACGACGACGATGAGGTCGAGGCAGTGAAGCTCTTCCTCACCGGCGACGATGGAGTAGCGGCGGTGCTAGGGTTTGAGAAGCTCGAGCGGGAGAGAGAGATCGAGCGGAGTAAAAGAAGTGAGGAAGGGGAGAGGGGTATTTATAGAGGCAGTGAAAAACTGTTCGCCCGAAGATTTAGGACAAACGTGCCCCTGACCATTCTCCTTCTCACGACATGTGTCACCCACGTACTGTGTAGTGGAGATCGTGTAAGATCGTCGGTGAGTAAAATAATGCATCGTGGGATGCGGAACGGTTTGAGCGGCAAAACCGAAAGTTTGGATAAGATCTGTTTTAACATTCCGTTCGCAATTTCTTCAGCTGACAAGGACACAGTGAAGATTTTGAATGAGTTTCAAATAGAACGCACATGAAGAATTTGTGAACAGATTAGGTTGAGTATAGCATAGAGGGGGAAGGGTCCGATCAGATTGACTTAGCAGAAAAAACAACTTGAACAAATAGCTATAAGTGAATGTTGTAGAGGACATAAACTCATATATATATATATATATATATATATATATATATATATATATATATATATATATATATATATATATAGCTAATGAAGAAAAACGACGGCACAAGTGAAGATTTTGCAAGTTCAAGAATTTGAACAACTGAGGAATTTCAAAAGTTGAGGAAAAACTCAAATTGAAGATTTTCAACTTTTGTGGTGGCGTGACCCACCGTATTAGAATGATGATTTCAGACACCGCGTACAATTGTCGTAGGGTTATGAGAATCAAATTATTCATTAATTTCTTCACACTTAGAGTGCTATTCTTCATTGATTGAAGAAAAACGTTTCTTCATGTGTTGCACATCTAAGTCATCAGTTTTGCATAAGTGTTAGGATGAGTGCCTTTTCATAGTACATTCGAAGACTCTAAGATATTTAGCTCACACCGCAACTTGCTAAATCTCTTCTCATCCAAGGGCTTAGTGAAGATATCAGCTAGCTGTTCTTCAGTCTTCACATGCTCAATAGAAATGTCGCCCTTCAACACATGATCACGAAGAAAATGATGACGAATCTGAATGTGTTTTGTCTTCGAGTGCTGAACTGGGTTGTGAGCAATATTGATGGCACTCTCATTGTCACAGAGGAGAGGCACATTTTTCACGTTGATGCCATAGTCCTTGAGTGCTTGCTTCATCCATAGCAGTTGAGCACAGCAAGAACCAGCATCAATGTACTCAGCTTCAGCAGTAGACAGTGATACGCAGTTCTGTTTCTTCGAGGACCAACAGACCAAGGATCGTCCGAGGAAATGACAGGTACCAGATGTTGACTTGTGGTCCACACAGTCACCAGCATAGTCAGAGTCAGAATATCCAATGAGATCAAAATCCGAGCCCTTGGGATACCATAATCCTAGTGTTGGTGTGTGAGCTAGATATCGAAGAATATGCTTCACAGCGTTATGGTGTGATTCCTTCGGTGCAGCTTGAAATCGTGCACACATGCAAACACTAAGCATTATATCTGGCCTTGATGCACATAAGTACAATAAAGAGCCAATCATGGAGCGGTATACCTTATGATCGAAGTCAGTACCATTTTCATCACTGCACAGATGACCATTTGTGGGCATAGGAATTTTGATGCCTTTGCAATCTTGCATGCCGAATTTCTTCAGGACATCCTTGAGGTATTTCTCCTGAGATATGAATATGCCATTGCTCTGTTGACGAATTTAAAGACCTAAGAAGAATTTCAACTCTCCCATCATAGACATTTGATATTCTTCACTCATCATATAGGCAAATTCATCATTGTAACGTTGGTCAGAACAGCCAAAGATGATATCATCAACATATATTTGGCACGCAAACAGTTCACCATCATAAGATTTAGTAAAGAGAGTGGGATCGAGTGAACCGGGTGTGAAGCCTTTCTTCATGAAGAATTCCTTCAATGTATCATACCATGCCCGTGGGGCCTGCTTGAGGCCATAGAGGGCCTTATTAAGTCTGAAGACTTTGTCAGGATGTTTTGGATCTTCAAAACCTAGGGGTTGAGCAACATATACTTCTTCCTCAAGCTTACCACTGAGGAATGCACTTTTTACATCCATTTGATATAAGATGATATCATGATGGTTAGCATAAGCAAGCAATATGCGAATAGCCTCAAGTCTAGCAACAGGTGCAAAAGTTTCATCGAAATCAACTCCTTCAACCTGTGTGTAGCCTTGAGCTACTAGTCGTGCCTTATCCCTCACCACAACACCATTTTCATCTTGCTTGTTGCGGTAGATCTACTTTGTGCCAATGATGTTATGCTTGAGAGGATCGAGACGATTGAGTAGTTCCCAGACGTTGTTGAGCTTGAACTGATGTAATTCTTCTTGCATGGCCTGAATCCACTCAGGTTCCAGAAATGCTTCATCTACCTTAGCAGGCTCTGTGATAGAGACAAAAGCAAAGTGCCCACAAAAGTTAGATAGATGTGAAGCTTTTGAGCGTGTGAGAGGACCTGGTGCTCTAATGTCATCGATGATCTTCTCCACTTGCACTTATTTTGCAACGCGAGGATGAGCTGGTTGTCGTTGAGGAATTTGATCAGCATTTTCTTCAGTATCAATTTCCTCAGCATTTTCTTCAGGTGCATCAGCTTGACGTTCTTCACGTTCTGGAATGAATTCTTCAGCAGATTCTTCAGTAGGAATGACATCTTGAGTAGCCTTGTGCTTGATAGAGTCCTCAGGTGCTAGTTCATCTAACACAGAAGGTAGGTGCTCTCTTTGCGAGCCATTAGTCTCATCGAACCGCACATCTACAGTTTCAACAATCTTGTGAAGAACATTGTTGAAGACTCTGTAGGTGTGCGAGTCCTTTCCGTAACCAAGCATAAAACCTTCATGTGCTTTCGGTGCAAATTTAGAGTTGTGATGAGGATCTCTAATCCAGCATTTAGCACTGAAGACTTTGAAATAACTCACATTGGGCTTCTTGTCAGTGAGGAGTTCATAGGCAGTCTTTTTGAAGAATTTGTGAAGATATACTCTGTTGATGATGTGGCACGCAGTATCGATTGCGTCAACCTAGAAACAACGAGGGGTTTTGTACTCATCGAGCATAGTGTGAGCCATCTCAGCAAGACTCCTGTTCTTGCGCTCCACGACGCCATTCTGTTGAGGAGTATAAGGAGCAGATAACTCATGAGTAATACCAAGTTCATCAAGATATTCATTTAGACCTGATTTCTTGAACTCAGTGCTATTGTCACTTCTGATGTGCTTGATCTTCACACCAAAGTTGGTTGAAGCCCTCGAGGAAAATCGTTTGAAGACTTCCTGCACTTCATGTTTGTAAGAGACAAGGTGTACCCATGTGTAACGAGAGTAATCATCAACAATAACAAAGCCATATTGAGATGCTTCATTTGAAACAGAAGAATAATGATTAGGACCGAAGAGATCCATGTGAAGCAATTCAAACAGACGAGTGGTGGTCATGATGGTCTTTGCTGGATGCTTGGCCTTTGTCATCTTTCCAGCTTCATAGGCACCGCATAAGTGATCCTTGAGGAATTTGACATTCTCAATGCCAATGACATGCTTCTTCTTCGCAAGCGTGTGCAAATTCCTCATGCCTGCATGACCAAGTCATCGATGCCATAGCCATCCTTCTGAAGCTTTTGCAAGTAGGCACACGGCTGGTTGTGAATCTGCAGAGAAATCAACAGTATACAAGTCTCCTCTCCTAAAGCCTTCGAAGAGTTTGGAATTGTCAGCTTCCATAATCACAACACAACGATACTTGCCAAAGACAACAACCATATCAAGATCACAAAGCATTGAGACAGACATAATGTTGTATCCTAAGGACTCAACAAGCATGACTTTGTCCATGTGTCGATCCTTTGTGATAGCAACTTTACCTAGACCCAATACCTGACTTTTGCTTTTATCAGTGAAGATGATATGATTCATATGTGACGACGATAAGGGAGCATCCATCAAAAGATTCTTGTCACCAGTCATGTGATTTGTACTCCACTATCAAGCACCCACTCAGTGGCTTTGGGTTGATCATCCTGCAGATGAATTAGTGCAACTTACGACCTCATATACTTCAGTAGTGAAGAATATGATATCACAATTCATTAGATCAATTTCATCAATCAGTAGGACAGATAAAACAGAGGGAGGACATGTGAAATGAAAGTTCATTTCATCATGGTTAGCCTGCGTCCTTTCAGGCAATTTGTCAGGTCCCCAGCAAATTCTTCAGACGTTACAGTACGTCTGGAGACCTGACCCTACATAAGAGATTAGTTCTTTTTCTTCACCACCCACATCTGAAGGGGTGGCAAAGAGTTCATCACTCTACGAGCTCCATATGAGAATGGTGGCATAGCGGCCAAACCATTACGTTTCACATAAGAGGGGTTAGGGTAAGCATATGAATAAGTAGAGAAATTCTTCGAGGACTTATGAACATAATAATTTGAAGAATAATGCTCATATTCATAGTCCTTGGCTCTTCCCTGTGAAACAAAGTTGTTAGCACGATGATGTTCATATGAGGACTTTGATCCATGTGAGGAATCTGATCCCCTTGAGGAATATGGTCCATATGAGGACTTGGATCCATATGAAGAATTTGGTCCATATGAAGAATTTGATCTGGGGTTCCTATTCTTCACAGGTGGTGTCATGAGGACATTCACCTGAAGACTTTCAAGGCACTTTTTGGGAACCCAGATTTTCTTCATAGGGGAACCGTTCCTGCAGTTAGTGCCAACATATCTAGCAAATACTTAACCATTCTGATTTTTGAACAGTTTGTAGTTGGAGTCAAATGACTCATCAGAAGAATGAGAAGATTCACATGTATAGCCAGATAAATTAGATGGGTCAACTGGAGGTCCCTTTGCAGCAGCCCATGAGGATTTGGGGTACTTCTCAGGCTTCCAATATGTACCATCAACATTGAGTTTCCTCTTAAAGGCAATACCCTCTTTCCAAAGTACTCATCTAAAGTACTCATCCAAAGTAACCGGGTAGAGAGATGGGGAAAAGGGGAAACAAGGCAACCATGAGTACTCATCCAAAGTACTCGCAAGCAAGGAGCTACACTACATATGCATGGATATATGTGTAAAGGGGCATATCGGTGGACTGAACTGCAGAATGCCAGAATAAGAGGGGGATAGCTAGTCTTATCGAAGACTACGCTTCTGGTCGCCTCCGTCTTGCAGCAAGTAGAAGAGAGTAGACTAAAGTCCTCCAAGTAGCATCGCATAGCATAATCCTAACCGGCGATCCCCTCCTCGTCGCCCTGTTAGAGAGCGATCACCGGGTTGTATCTGGCACTTGGAAGGGTGTGTTTTATTAAGTATCAGGTTCTAGTTGTCATAAGGTCAAGGTAAAACTTCGGTCGTCCTTTTACCGAGGGACACGACTATTCTAATAGATTTACTTCCCTGCAGTGGTGCACCACATAGCCCAACACGCTTGATCCCATTTGGCCGGACACACTTTCCTGGGTCATGCCCGGCCTCGGAAGATCAACACATCGCAGCCCCACCTAGGCCCAACAGAGAGGTCAGCACGCCTGTCTAAATCCTATGCGCGCAGGGGTCTGGGCCCATCTCCCATTGCACACCTGCACGTTGCGTACGCGGCCGGAGAGCAGACCTAGCAACCTCCATTACAAAGGAAGTCACGTTACGCGGTCCAACCCGGCGCGCGCCGCTCAGTCGCTGACGTCACGAAGTGCTTTGGCTGATACCACGACGCCGAGTGCCCATATCTTTCCCCCGTAGTTGGTTAGTGCGTATAGGCCAGTAGCCAGACTCAGATCAAATACCAAGATCTCGTTAAGCGTGTTAAGTATCCGCGAACGCCGATAGGGCCAGGCCCACCTCTCACCTGGGTGGTCGCAACCTGCCCTGTCGCTACGCCTCAAAGATCCACACAGAGGGCCGTTGGGACAAAGGTCCTTTCAGCCCCCAATCGATGAATCACTCGCGGGTACTCCTCGAGCTGACCCGACTTTAGTCACCACATGTATCATGTATAAAGTATAGTATATACCCGTGATCACCTCCCGAGTGATCACGACCCGATAGTATAGCACAGCAGACGGACAAGAATGTAGGGCCACTGATGGAAAACTAGCATCCTATACTAAGCATGTAGGATTGCAGGTAAAGGTAACAACAGTAGTAGCAAGGACAGGCTATGCATCAGGGTAGGATAACGAAAAGCAGTAACATGTTACACTACTCTAATGCAAGCAGTAGAGAGTAGAGTAGGCGATATCTGGTGATCAAGGGGGGCGGCTTGCCTGGTTGCTCTGGCAATAGAGAGGGGTCGTCCGTGATGTAGTCGACCACAGGGGCATCAACATTGTCACGGGGTCTACCGAAGAGAAGAGGGGGCAGAAACAGGAAATACATAGCAAGCAAGTGCATTACAAGACAACAGGCAAAGCTAGACGTGTTCTAACGCGGTATGAGGTGATACCGGTGAATGGGGGGGGGGAACATCCGGGAAGGTATCCCTGGTGTTTCGCGTTTTAAGGCAAAGGAGCCGGAGGGGGAAAGTTGCGAGTTCGATAGGTTAGAGATGCGTGGGGGACGAACGGGCTGTGTATCCGGGTTTGTCTCGTCGTTCTGAGCAACTTTCATGTAGAAAGTTTATTAATCCGAGCTACGGTTTATTTTATATTATTTTCTAAAGTTTTAAATCATTTTTAGAATTTATTTAATTAATTTAATTCAACATTATCCAGAAGAGTGCATGCTGACGTCATCATGACGTCAGCAGTCAACAGGACGTTGACTGGGTCAACTGACGTATGGGTCCGGCATGTCATTCACTGTTAGTTAATTAACCATGGTTAATTAAGGGAACTAGTTAATTAGGCTAATCTAATTAGGATTAATTAAGTTAATTAATTAAAAAATTAACTAATCAATGTATTTATTTTTATTATTATTTAGTTTTTTTAAATCCTTTTCTTTTATTAAACATTCTGGGGGTGGGCCCCCATTGCCATAGGCCCATAGGCCAAAACTGGTGCGGGCGCGTGGGCGCCAGCCCGTTAAGCCACTTGCCCAGGCCAGGGGCGGAACTAGCGGTGCACCGGCGATCACCGCAACGAGCGGCCGCAACCGCCGGGGAAGAGGGCGGCCACGGCGCGGCCCTAGTAAGGCCAGGTGCGGCCGACAAGCGGCGCAAGCAGGGGCGACGGGGTACAGGCGGCGAGCGACGGGTCGAGCAGATGTGGGGTAGGCGAGGGCCGCGGTAGCAGGGGAGCAGGGTGGCGACGTGCGCGCGCGCACGGCTGGAGCAGCAGCGAGGCAAGCCGGCGCGGTGGTGGTGTGGTGGAGCAGGGGAGGCAGTGGCGCGGCCAGCAGGAAGCCGCACGGCGAGGGCGAGATGACATTATGGGGCGCGCAGGCGAGCAGGGAGGAGGGGCGCCGAGCGCCTGAGCGCGGCGGCTGGTGGTGGTGGTGGTGAGGGGACGCAGGGTAGTGGCGGGGCGCCTGGATCCAAAGGCAGCAGCGTCGAACGACGGGTGTGCGACGTACGTAGGAGAAGGGTGCGGCTGCGATGCGGGGCGAGGCTTGCAGGGGTCGGGCGCGGACGGCGCGGGCCGGTGCGGTTACGCGCGTGGGACGAGCGGAGCAGCAGGACGGCGCGGCGACGAGCATGTATGGGGCACACGCGTGCGGTGGCCGCGGTGACGCGCGCGCAGGGAGGAGGAGGAGGAGAGGTTGATGCCTCACCGCGGATTGCAGGGTATGGGGCAACGAGGGGGCGAGGAGGAGGACGGAGACGACGGGGACGAAGAGGAAGCAGTTCGGCGGGGAGGCCTTCGGGCGACTACGAGGTCCAGTGGCGTCGGGGGCGTCGGGTCCTTGCCCCCGATCTCGATCTAGATCGAGGGAAGAGAGGAGCGGCGATGTGGGGGGGAGGAGTGGGGAAGTGGGGTGGGTCGCGGTTAGGGTTCGGTCCGCGTGGTGAGGCCATATGGCCAGGGAGAATGGGGTGATGGGCCGGCCTAGTGAGCGGCCGGTTGGGCTGTGGCCCAGGGAAGAGAGGGGGGTTTATTTTGTTTTGTCTTTTGTTCATTTTCCCCTCTGTTTTATTTATTTTAGTTAGCAAACCATTTTACAAAAATATAACCCCAGCTTTTAACTTATCATAATAACATAGGCCACCTCCTCAAGAAACTTGGTGACTAAATGAATTAGTTTAAAATTTGTTTAGTATTTGCATTTAAATAATTGTTTTGCCACTGTTTTATCTACTATCGTGCATTAAATACCTTATTTAAATATGGGTTCTTCAACGGATCTACCTATACAATAATTGTCACAACCCGAACATTTTAGTTTTAATATTTGAAAACTTTTATCGTTTGACTTAATTTCAAATTTGAATTTGAATCGGCATTTGAACTAATGCAAGATTACCAACAGTAACCGCGGTGATGTGCCATCATTAACGTGGGATTGCTCTAGCTAATTATCCGGGCGTCACAATTCTCCTCCACTACAAGAAATCTCGTCCCGATATTTAGGACCGGGAGTAAGGGGGAAAGGGTCTGGTTAGGTAATTCTAACGAATCTCCTCGGTCTTGGTTGCTTTTCTCGAAGAGGTCAATCCATTACATTGATGTCTTCATTCCACTGCTTCAGGTAATCATTATGAAGTCTTCATCCTTTCTTCGGGGCTTCCATCGTTCTTATGAATAGGTAATGGGGCAGATTGGCAACGACAGAATGCTATAAGGGTAATAATCTGGGATTAACCCATGAATGATCATACGAGTGCCTCTCGAGTTGAACAATTAAAACACATCGAGAGTAAAGTTTGAAGGTACAATAAGAAGTTTCAAGCAGATAGATAGTTGCTCGAAGTCTGAACCTGAGTGAGAAAGGGGTTCAGAGTAGCGAGAGTAAGTATTGCGTCTGATACCAGAATAGAGCACTAGGAAGGTGGCCCATGAATTAACTATGAAGCCATGCGTGGGGAATAACCATTAGAAACAGGGTTGTACAGGAGAGTCAGGTTTCGATCCTGTGGAACTGTGGGTTATGGGCCCACCATGTGGGTTAAAAGTAGGAAGGGCGATGACGTCTTGCGTGATCATGCAAGAAAGGCATGTCAGAGGGTAGCCTGTCGATTATGTCGGCAACAACGTCGATACCAAGGGCGAGGGACGAAGAGAACCATTTTCCTGCTCGTTGAATGAGGCGGGCCAAGAGGCAAAGTTCTCATCCATCGGCGGTTACCGTAAGGTCATCAACAGTAGAAATAAGGTCTCACTGGCAGAGTTGTACGCCGAGGTGTTTACATAAGCACTGAATTATTGCTGCTTAGATTATATAGATCACAAGAAAGGTCAAACAAACCAATGGAAGGGAAAATGTGATCATCAGGTTAAACAGAACAATGGAAAGGAAAAATGTGTTTAAACACATATTTCAGGGGTATATCCTTCCCAAGGACAAGCAGAGCATGATATCCATGACAGGATATAATGTAGAAAACCCTTTAGGAAAGGGGAGAGAAATTTCATGACATTACCCATGCAACAGTGTTTGGATAATTGAGCAAGAAGCATTTAGCATTGGGCTTCAAATGTTCCTGTTGAAAATCGGAGTACCATTGACATGCTTCGAGATAGCATTGACATGGTATTCAAGCAAAGGTCAGACTTTGGGATACACAAAGGATCCATCAGGAACAACTCATAGAATAAGTCTTACAGTTTCCTCATGGAAAAATGGATAACCTTGCTAAAAAGGAAACTATAACAGTAGGTCCTCTGGCCAGGTGTGCTGGGCATGACATCACCTTACCGAGTCATAAAAGAACATTGTTACTACCCTTGGAAATATATTCCAACCATCATATCTGACAGGGATTCAGATCTGGTCGGTGTTAGGATACATCAGACTTAGGATGCCTGAGAAGAAAAGGTGTAACACACATTGACGAGATGATAATGTAAGATTCTTGGAAATGAACGATGGAAGCGAGTCCCAAAACAAGACTTCATCATTTAACCAAGGAGAGGACGAGGAGGTGGCTGATGGACTCAGCGTCAATTCCTCGAGATTACCAAAAGGATAGATTTCCACAACTATGTGAATAAGGAGATAACATTTGTCAGATTAGAGGATATAATGAGGTATGCTCGAGGAAAACATACGCAATTAAACATTGGTTGAAAGGTGCACCCGAATTATGGGGTTAGTAGCATGATCAATGTTAGAATGGTGGTTCAGCAACCGATAGGCTAAGAATGAATTATCGATCATTAACTTCAAAGCAATAGGGTTGCTAGAAGTGCAGAATCAAACAACACCGTTCACTTGTGGGTACCCCGGTTGGAATCAACACGAGGACCAAGAAAGAATGGTGATGGTGAGAAGTATCATTATAGCAAGAATTCTTAAGAGGTGGAGCAATCCTCACAACATTCTTAACATCAAAGATGGTAATACTCCGCGGTAGAACATATCATAAGTCGGATAGCAAGGAACTCAAGGTACAACACAAAACAGGAACATGTTTTGTGTTGGAGGGTATGCAATAATGTTGTCGATGATAACCCAAATCATCGAGGGCAAATGATGCTATTTCTCATCAAGAATTCGATTGATATTCTGGAAACACTCAGAATGTTGATGATGATCATGACACATTTGTCGAGAGGTTTCATAAAGATGTAATCGGCCGGCGATGACATCAAATCAAAGGAATGATGAAGCGCAAGGTTATTGGAACCACATGTATGACAGAAACTCGAAATCAAGCTTGCTGTTCAAGGCGAAATGATATGACGAGGAAGATCGACGTAAGCTTAGCTCATCGTCGAAAGTGGTGCTCCGGAAATAAGGACCAGGTAGCACAGTTAAAATTTAGCACATTAATGATATAGCCGATCAGGCTAGGAATGACTTGAAGGATTAATAAACTCATAAGCAACGGTGATTACTTAGAGCTATTGAATCAGAGTGCAAAATTGATTCACTTATCAGTGTCCTTGAGTGTCTAACAACTCAGAAGCCGGGGAAAATTGGAAACGGTGAGAAATAATACTTGAAGAACTCATAAGAAGTAATATGGTTCTATGCTATTATCGAGATACCACGGGGTAATACTCGAATGTAGATCATAATAGAGGCTGGACGGGTGCATTGATCTGCAGAGGACAAGTGGTTCAACTTGTCCGAGAAAAGGATCAAAGATGATCAATCATGGTCGGAACCACGGTCGCAAAGGACCAACATAGATACAAGATGAACTTATAACAAGGGGACCATTATCAATACAAGAAGCTTTCATGATAGATTCCACATCGGGTCCATGGGCATGAACACAAAGTTCAAGGTCGACTCCCACTTCTCCAAAGCAGAACCTTACATTCACTTCTCGTTTTGATAATGGCATTAGTGTTGAAAGTTTTACCTGGTGAAATACCAGATGAGTATGGCTCGTGAAATCTTTCGGGCTCACATAGATTAGTTAAGGCATTGGTTCAACCCATACATGCCTCTTAGGAACATATACCACAAATTTTTAGAAGTACTTAACACAAGCTCAAAAGTAGAGCACGGTTCACAAAGCAGAGGATACAATTTACCAAAGGCATTACGTATCAGGGAAAGAACTTCCAAAGTGATTGAATATGAAGGACGTTGTCGTATAAAATCCAACAAGGTTCTGATGGTCCATAAAGGATTTCATGTGAGTATCGGCTCACAACCAAAGGAAGAATCAATGCAAAGACATTGGATTATAGAAACAACTGAGTAACTTAGAGCTCAATTGCAAAGGAATTATGATTTACAAAGCAAAGGATCAGAAGCAGACGCTCCAATCAAGGATGGATAAGTTCAATATACTTAGGGGCACAATCAATGACAATTTGATTGGCGAGAACCAGCTCATGTTTAAAATGATGTCTGAGCCGGAAGGATAAATCCTGAGGATTGCAAGCATCCGCAACATATCGAATCAATAGACTCTAAATGATAATGACAAAGGATGCCAATAAGATTACCAGACTTACTGGATTAATCACAATGCTAGCAAGCAAGAATTTCAAGAGCATTAGGTTGTTGAGGATTTTCAAAAGAACGAACGGTATTATGAAGACTTTCGTGAAATACCTGAATCAACTAGAGATGAGCGGATATTCGGTAAGTGCGAGAATTATCCGTAGGGGTATTCAGGTGACAAAGTACAGCAAGGCACTAAGCTCAAAGGATTCTCGGAACAATAGAGAGTATTTTGGGACATCTTGTAATAACAAGATCAACAGGGAATGATTGTATGAATGGCAAGTGTGTGCAGTTTTCATAGGGGTTGACGGTGGAAGGAAATCGAAATGCGATGTCACAAAGACTCGAGAGAACATCGTAGAGTAACTTCGGAATCTTCTAGTGCATCAGGCGATCATCTGAAGTGAGGGCTCTCCGGGAGAAAGTATTATCGAGAACCTAAAGTTAGTTTTGTTTTAAGCAAAATCTTTTAACCCGAATAGAAGAGAGATCATAGTCCCAGAGTATAGACAAGGAATAAAAGATCATACTACCACCCAATGGCGACGTGGGCTTGTAAGCCACACAGTCATGTTAGTAAAACAGTTTTCAGCGAGTAGACTCAACTTCGGCCAAGGAGTTGGAAAGGGGGATTCCTACAGGCAGTCGGCTCTGATACCAACTTGTGACGCCCCCGATTCAATCGTACACTAATCATGCACGCAAATGTGTACGATCAAGATCAGGGACTCACGGGAAGATATCACAACACAACTCTACAAATAAAATAAGTCATACAAGCATCATAATACAAGCCAGGGGCCTCGAGGGCTCGAATACAAGTGCTCGATCATAGACGAGTTAGCGGAAGCAATAATATCTGAGTACAGACGTAAGTTAAACAAGTTCGCCATAAGATGGCTAGCACAAACGGGGATACAGATCGAACGAGGCGCATGCCTCCTGCCTGGGATCCTCCTAACTACTCCTGGTCGTCGTCAGCGGGCTGCACTTAGTAGTAGGCACCTCCAGTGTAGTAGGAGTCGTCATCGATGGTGGCGTCAGGATCCTGGGCTCCATCGTCTGGTTGCAGCAATCGGGTAGAGAGATGGGGAAAAGGGGAAACAAGGCAACCATGAGTACTCATCCAAAGTACTCGCAAGCAAGGAGCTACACTACATATGCATGGATATATGTGTAAAGGGGCATATCGGTGGACTGAACTGTAGAATGCCAGAATAAGAGGGGGATAGCTAGTCTTATCAAAGACTACGCTTCTGGTCGCCTCCGTCTTGCAGCAAGTAGAAGAGAGTAGACTGAAGTCCTCCAAGTAGCATCGCATAGCATAATCCTACCCGGCGATCCCCTCATCGTCGCCCTGTTAGAGAGCGATCACCGGGTTGTATCTGGCACTTGGAAGGGTGTGTTTTATTAAGTATCCGGTTCTAGTTGTCATAAGGTCAAGGTACAACTCCGGGTCGTCCTTTTACCGAGGGACACGGCTATTCGAATAGATTTACTTCCCTGCAGGGGTGCACCACATAGCCCAACATGCTTGATCCCATTTGTCCGGACACACTTTCCTGGGTCATGCCCGGCCTCGGAAGATCAACACGTCGCAGCCCCACCTAGGCCCAACAGAGAGGTCAGCACGCCGGTCTAAATCCTATGCGCGCAGGGGTCTGGGCCCATCGCCCATTGCACACCTGCATGTTGGGTACGCGGCCGGAGAGCAGACCTAGCAACCTCCATTACAAAGGAAGTCACGTTACGCGGTCCAACCCGGTGCGCGCCGCTCAGTCGCTGACGTCACAAAGTGCTTCGGCTGATACCACGACGCCGAGTGCCCATATCTTTCCCGCGTAATTGGTTAGTGTGTATAGGCCAGTAGCCAGACTCAGATCAAATACCAAGATCTCGTTAAGCGTGTTAAGTATTCGTGAACGCCGACAGGGCCAGGCCCACCTCTCACCTGGGTGGTCGCAACCTGCCCTGTCGCTCCGCCTCAAAGATCCACACAGAGGGCCGTTGGGACAAAGGTCCTTTCAGCCCCCAATCCGTGAATCACTCGCGGGTACTCCTCGAGCCGACCCGACTTTAGTCACCACATGTATCATGTATAAAGTATAGTATATACCCGTGATCACCTCCCGAGTGATCACGACCCGATAGTATAGCAAAACAGACGGACAAGAATGTAGGGCCACTGATGGAAAACTAGCATCCTATACTAAGCATGTAGGATTGCAGGTAAAGGTAACAACAGTAGTAGCAAGGACACGCTATGCATTAGGGTAGGATAACGAAAAGCAGTAACATGTTACACTACTCTAATGCAAGCAGTAGAGAGTAGAGTAGGCGATATCTGGTGAACAAGGGGGGGGCTTGCCTGGTTGCTCTGGCAATAGAGAGGGGTCGTTGGTGACGTAGTCGACCATAGGGGCATCAGCATCGTCACGGGGTCTACCGAAGAGAAGAGGGGGGGGACAGTAAATACATAGCAAGCAAGTGCATAACAAGACAACAAGCAAAGTAGACGTGTTCTAACGCGGTATGAGGTGATACCGGTGAATGGGGGGAACATCCGAGAAGGTATCCCCGGTGTTTCGCGTTTTCGGATAGAGGAGCCGGAGGGGGAAAGTTGCGAGTTAGATAGGTTAGAGATGCGTGGCGGACAAACGGGCTGCGTATCCGGGTTCGTCTCGTCGTTCCGAGCAACTTTCATGTACAAAGCTTTTTAATCCGAGCTACAGTTTATTTTATATTATTTTCTAAAGTTTTTCATTTTTAGAATTTATTTAATTAATTTAATTCAACATTATCCAGAACAGTGCATGCTGACGTCATCATGACGTCAACAGTCAACAGGACGTTGACTGGGTCAACTGACGTATGGGTCCCGCATGTCATTCACTGTTAGTTAATTAACCACAGTTAATTAAGTGAACTAGTTAATTAGGCTAATCTAATTAGGATTAATTAAGTTAATTAATTAAATAATTAACTAATTAATGTATTTATTTTTATTATTATTTAGTTTTCTTAAATCCTTTTCTTTTATTAAACATTCTGGGGGGTGGGCCTCGGTTGCCATAGGCCCATAGGCCAAAACGGGTGCGAGCGCGTGGGCGCCAGCCCGTTAAGCCACTTGCCCAGGCCAGGGGCGGGACTAGCGGTGCGCCGGCGATCACCGCAACGAGCGGCCGCAACCGCCGGGGAAGAGGGCGGCCACAGCGCGGCCCTGGTAAGGCCAGGCGCGGCCGGCAAGCGGCGCAGGCAGGGGCAACGGGGTACAGGCGGCGAGCAACGGTTCGAGCAGATGCGGGGGAGGCGGGGGCCGCGGTAGCAGGGGAGCAGGGAGGCGACGTGCGCGCGCGCGCACGGCTAGAGCAGCAGCGAGGCAAGCCGGCGCGGTGGTGGTGTGGTGGAGCAGGGGAGGCAGTGGCGCGGCCAACAGGAAGCCGCACGGCGAGGGCGAGACGACATCATGGGGCGCGCGGGCGAGCGGGGAGGAGGGGCGCCGAGCGCCTGAGCGCGGCGGCTGGTGGTGGTGGTGGTGGTGAGGGGACGTAGGGTAGTGGCGGGGCACTGGGATCCGAAGGCAGCGGCATCGAACGGCGGGCGTGCGGCGTACGTAGCAGCAGGGTGCGGCTGCGATGCGGGGCGAGGCTTGCAGGGGTCGGGCGCGCCCGGCGCGGGCCGGTGCGGTTACGCGCGTGGGACGAGCGGAGCAGCAGGACGGCGCGGCGACGAGCGTGTATGGGGCACACGCGTGCGGTGGCTGCGGTGACGCGCGCGCAGGGAGGAGGAGAGGTCGGTGCCTCACCGCGGATTGCAGGGAACGGGGCAACGAGGGGGCGAGGAGGAGGACGGAGACGACGGGGACGAAGAGGAGGCAGTCTGGCGGGGAGGCCTTCGGGCGACGACGAGGTCCAGTGGCGTCGGGGGCGTCGGGTCCTTGCCCCAGATCGGAGGAAGAGAGGAGCGGCGATGTGGGGGGGAGGAGTGGGGAAGTGGGGTGGGTTGCGGTTAGGGTTCGGTCCGCGTGGGGAGGCCATATGGCCAAGGAGAGTGGGGTGGTGGGCCGGCCTAGTGAGCGGCCGGTTGGGCTGTGGCCCAGGGAAGAGAGGGGGGTTTATTTTGTTTTGTCTTTTGTTCATTTTCCCCTCTATTTTATTTATTTTAGTTAGCAAACCATTTTACAAAAATATAACCCCAGCTTTTAATTTACCATAATAACATAGGCCACCTCCTCAACAAACTTGGTGACTAAATGAATTAGTTTAAAATTTGTTTAGTATTTGCATTTAAATAATTGTTTTGCCATGGTTTTATCTACTATCGTGCATTTAAATACCTTATTTAAATATGGGTTCTTCAACGGATCTACCTATGCAATAATTGTCACGACCCGGACATTTTTGTTTTAATATTTGAAAACTTTTGTCGTTTGACTTAATTTCAAATTTGAATTTGAATCGGCATTTGAACTAATGCGAGATTACCAACAGTGACCGCGGTGATGTGGCATCATTAACGTGGGATTGCTCTAGCTAATTAACCGGGCGTCACACATGGGGAGGAGAGAGTGTATGTTTCTCATAGAGAGATCCCCTGGAGATTGTGATGGGACTACATGGGTGGGAGATCGAGTGACAAGGTGTGTGCGCGATAGAAGATGCCCCGAGAGATATCGAGATAGACGTATGGATGGAAGGAGACAATACGTGCGTTCCTAATGGCTAGTAAGAGATAATCATACTTAGGATCGAGGGGGGGGGGGGAGTGCTTGCGCCTATGATGGATTGAGGGATTATGGTACTTAGGGGGGTGCGTGTCGCATGGACAGAGAACAAGGGCGGAGAGTGTAGGATGGGTCTATATGTATAGCGCGGGCTAGATATGTGTATGTGTGAACCAGGGAGATATAAGGCCAGTTTGGCTTGCGTCCTGAGCATCTTCTGCCTGGCCTGGGGTTGTGGCGGGATTTCATGCACGCTTGTTTGGTTGCTACCCTGTGAAAAAGAATGCCTACCTGGCCTGGGTTCCCTTGCACTTTAATTAGGCTAGCTGAACTCCAGACACTGCAAGTAGCCTGGCCCAGGTGACCGATTTCGAACGCCTGGCCGTGCCTGGTCGTGTGGCTACGGCTAACAACAACATGGATGGATATTAGCATTAAATAGTTGATGCATGAATTGATTGATGGGACGTTGATGCTTTGCCTGGCCCAGGCATGAACCAAACGCTTCAGCACCACACAAGCCTGGCCAGGCAGAAATATTTTACATCTCACGTCCATACCAGGTAGTGCCGGCCATCAAGGCATGAGGGTCAGGTCATGAACCAAACTGACCAATAAAGTTTGAGAGAGATCGTGGAGCCCCGATAAGGCTGAGTGGTGCGTCAGATAGCTGAGAGGGGGAAAGAGATATTCCATTCGCTCGATAATGCAGTGCATGTCAATTTTTTAGAAGTCAAACTTTGGAAACTTTGATCAGGTTTACGCAAATGTTATTTATATCTACAATACCAAAGATACATCATACAAAACTACATGTCATGGTGAATCTAATGGTATATGTTTGCCGTACTAGATGTAATTCTTATTCTCCACGTACATTGTCAAACTTTGTGATGTTTGACTTTTCAATAAATCTGTATGCTATGGACCGAGGAGAGTGCCTCAGTCGGGACAGATCAAGTGCGTGTGAAGGAGAACGAGTAAGTGTAGAAAAAGAGTATGCGTGTGAAAGAGAAAGTGACAACAAACGATAAATTAGAAAGAGAGAGTGTTTTTTTCGTTTCTTATGCGAACATATCACGCATGCATCTCCAACATGGAAAAGCAAGGTGAGGAGATACACGAAGATAGCTAGTGTGTGATTGTTTGCAACGGAGAGAGACACCCCTGTAGCACATGTCCAATAGAGGTGTGGCCAACAAGGAACAAAGGTCGAGAGGGACACATGGATGGCATGGACGCATGGGGAGGGAGAGAGGGTGTGTTTGTGATAGGGAGATCCCGTCGAGATCGGGAGGGGACTATATGGGTGGGAGATCGAGGGAGTGCATGCGCGATAGAAAGATGCCCCAAGAGAAATCGAGATAGACCATGCACATGTTTGTGATGGAGACTAAGATTAGCTAGTCATATACATATAGGGGGGACTGCGTGCGCCTACATTTGAGTGAGAGACCATCATACTTGGCTAGCTGGGCATGAGATTGTGTGTGTGCGCATGTGAGATGGAGAGATAGAGTTTTAGATGGGCCTATCGAGTGCGAGTGAGATACGCATGTGTATGTGTGACCCAGGTGGATGGAGAGTTTGAGAGAGGGGGGAAGAGCTCCGAGACGACATAGTGGTGCCTGAGAGAGTTACAGGCAAAGAGCCAAGGAATCTGTGTGCGTACGATGAGTGCACTGTAGGATCGGAAGTATGTCTAGAGGGGGGGTGATTAGACTACTTGATAAAATAAAAATCTAGACTTTTTCCAATTTTAGTTCTTGGCAGATTTTAGCTATCTTAGCGCAAGTCAAGCAATCTCAACACAATTCAAGCAAGCGTGCAAAAGAGTATATGAGCAGCGGAAAGTAAAGCATGCAACTTGCAAGAATGTAAAGGGAAGGGTTTGGAGGATTCAAACGCAATTGGAGACACGGATGTTTTTGACGTGGTTCCGATAGGTGGTGCTATCGTACATCCACGTTGATGGAGACTTCAACCCACGGAGGGTAACGGTTGCGCGAGTCCACGAAGGGCTCCACCCACGAAGGGTCCACGAAGAAACAACCTTGTCTATTCCATCATGGCCATCGCCCACAAAGGACTTGCCTCACTAGCGGTAGATCTTCACGAAGTAGGCGATATCCTTTCCCTTACAAACTCCTTGGTTCAACTCCACAATCTTGTCGGAGGCTCCCAAGTGACACCTAGCCAATCTAGGAGACACCACTCTCCAAGAAGTAACAAATGGTGTGTTGATGATGAACTCCTTGCTCTTGTGCTTCAAATGATAGTCTCCCCAACACTCAACTCTCTCTCACAGGATTTGAATTTGGTAGAAAGAAGATTTGAGTGGAAAGCAACTTGGGGAAGGCTAGAGATCAAGATTCATATGGTAGGAATGGATTATCTTGAGCTCAACACAAGTGTAGGTGGTTCTCTCTCAGAACATGTGTATTGGAAGTGTAGATGTGTTCTGATGGCTCTCTCCATGAATGAAGAATGGGTGGAGGGATATATATAGAATCCACACAAAATCTAACCATTACACACAATTTGCCAAACTCGGTGCGACCGAATGGTTAAACTCGGTCAGACCGATTCAGCAAACCTAGTGACCGTTAGGATTTTCAGTGGGACTGAGATGCAACTCGGTAGGACCAATATGGTTAGGGTTAGGGCATAACGTAATCTCGTTGTGACCGATTACACAAACTCGGTGAGACTGATTTTGGTAATAAGCTAACCAGAGAGTTGGTCAGGTAAACTCGGTGGGACCAATTCGCTCATCTCGGTGAGACCGAAATGTTACAAAAGGGAAACAGAGAGTTTACATTGCAATCTCGGTAGGACCGATCGCTCACTTCGGTTAGACCAAAATGTTATGAAGGGAAACAGAGAGATTGCAATCCCATCTCGGTGAGACCGAGATCCCTATCAGTGAAACCGATTTGGCTAGGGTATGTGGCATTGGCTATGCACTACTGGAATCTGGCAATTTGCCATCTGCCATGGCAGATGGCAAAGGCATGGTCGGCGGATGGCAAAGGCTTTGCCATCAGTCAGCAGATGGCAAACAGTTTGTCTAAGATCCTATCGGCAAAGGCTTCTTTGCCATTTGCTGGCTGATGGCAAAGAGCCTGTGGCTTTGCCATCAGCTGGCAGATGGCAAAGCCTCTTAACGGGGTTAGCCCCGTTAGAAGACTAACGACATACTTTGCCGTCAGCCAGCAGATGGCAAAGCCACAGGCTCTTTGCCATCAGCCAGCAGATGGCAAAGTATGCAGGCTCTTTGCCATGTGACAGCAGATGGCAAAGGCTGCATGCTTTGCCATCCGCCAGCAGATGGCAAAGGCTGCATACTTTGCCGTCTGCCAGCAGATGGCAAAGAAGTTTGCCATCTGCTGGCAGATGGCAAAGAGCCCAAATAGGCCAGACCAAAGTTTGCGTGTAGATGACACGTGGCCTCTTTGCCGTCTGCCAGCTGATGGCAAAGCTCTTTGCCATCTGCCAGCAGATGGCAAAGTGACTATATTGCCCCATTTAATTTTGTTTTTTCTTATATCAATTCATTTTCACAGAATATCAAACACAAATATATTTATATGACCAATATAGCATATTCAACACATATTACCAATAGTCATGAACACATATATCCAATACATGTTACCAATAGTAGCAAGTTTCATCCGTACATATACATAGTTTCATCAATATTACACAGTTTCATCCATAGGTAACAAGTTTCACAAGGTCAAAACAAAAACTAAATACAAGCACTCCATCAACCCAAGCTTCCATGATCTTAAGCAAATCTGTAAAATGGGAAAAAAGAAAGTTAGAAGAAGAAGATTATTATGATGCAACTAAAATGTGAAGATTATTATGATGCAACTTATATCTATACTAGTAAGATGCCCGTGCTACGCTACGGGATGGTCAGGGGCTCATACATAAAAAAGAATACATGCCCAGACTATAGATGGTAATAAAGAAGTATACTCCCTCTTTCCCGGTTTATAGCGCATTAATTGAGTGCTTTTTGAATTGAGTCCTAAAAACCGGAAAGGAGGTAGTATATCCAGCTAGCCAAATGAAAATAGAGGATACAATCTCAATAGATAACAGCCAAAATTTATAAGAAGTTACTTTGTAACTTTCTTCAGAAAAAGGAACACTGAAAGTCTGAAGAAAACTAACACTGGAACAAGCCTGAACATTACTGAATTTCAACAACTACTGCATACAAATCGTCTGTGTTATATTCAGACAAAGGAAAATAAGCTGAGTCTGTAGAGGGTATGTAGTATATTTAAACGAAGCAAAAGAGAACATCCCTTGCAATATATTTTGTACCAAGCAAAGAAACAGAATGTACATACACACACATAAAAATTGTACTGGACCGCTTGTCACTTTCTTACATCAACCAGATTTCTGCCAGACAAAGATTGTATAACAGAGATGAAGCATGGGGTTCATGAGAAGTAGAGAGGATTCTACTATTCTTCCACACCCAAACCATGGTCCTTGAAAATGTAGATTAGATGGTCTTCGCAACAAAAAAAAAGATTAGATGGAGAATGACAGTGACTCACGTCTCCTCACACTCCGTTCGAGCTAAAGATTATGTGGCTTCTTGGGGATGGAGATTGAGGGAAAGCGTGAGTCCCATATTCGGCTACATGACATGAGTGGATTCTAGACAGTTCGAGATAGGTGTGTGGATTTGAACTTTTGGGTGACAAAAATGCCAAGTATAGGTCATTTTAGAGCTATCCTAGGTTAAATATGTCGCTAGTATCCATATGGCAGAGAACCCAGGCCGACATGACTAGTCATAGAACCAAGGTGGCACAAACGTACAGGGACAGGCATACATGACCCAGCAATGCACGTGTCGGTCATCAGCGAGTGCAACCAAGTCGTAGCAAGCTACAAGGACTTCGGTGATACACCGCGTGACATTTCCCCGTAGGGACAGACACAGGAGCAAAGAAGGACACATGCCGGTCAATCCATGTGTTCCGGAGCAGTAGCGAACTACCATGGCTCGGTGGAAGCACTAGGAGGCATTTCCCTGTATGGAAGGCTACCAAAGGCACACGACTAGGTGTCGAATCCCACACATACAATGCATTTCAAACATACACACATTATGCACGATATGTGTAGATACAACATGGCATCACAACAAAACCCTATTAAGCAAAACACTTGGGAAACTTACCGTCATCACGGAGGTGTAGGTGTAGGTGTAGGTGTAGGTGTAGGACCGGTCGCGCCAGTGGCAGACGGAGAAGGATCGGTCGATGCTTGTCGGGAGTTACGCTGCACCAAAGATTATTTCCAATGTATCGTTAGCCGGATTTATCATGAGGCTAATAGCAACAATCATGCATAATAAAGGCTGTCAAGTTCATCATTCACTGCTGTTCTATTTTTGTTTGGTCAAACAGCATTATATCACAATTGAGGCCTCCCCAGGCAACTGGGCTTCACACAGGATCACCAGGTTTCTGCTATGACACATACATCCTACCATTACCCCCTGCTCTAGTCCAGAATGCACCAACTATTCACAAGATATGTACATGATCATAACTATGCATCTCATTCAAGTGGATGAAACCATGCCTGGCCCACCCTAATTAAGTGCAGACTACAACACAAACCATGAACATGTGACACGATTTCCATATGATAGCAGCATAGTACCCAACCAATGAGGTGCTTATTGCTATGCATACACGCCAACCAGAATAGTCAAGACTCAACACCAGTGCACGAATGCACAAGGTTGGAGCTAAGGCGATTCCATGAACGCCTTGGCTGGTCAACGAATCCAACTGCTGACAACTAATGCCCTTGATTTCTTAAGTGCTAACAAGAGCTGTGGCATGATTACGCAAGAACTAGTTCGCCTGTAAGGCTGTAACAAAGCGACTACTCGGGCCGAGATCTCGCGCATCAACTCATTTTGCAGCGAAGATCTAAGGGAATCGCCACAACATCCTAAACGAAGCAGCAACAAGTCGACAACCATTAGCAATTGCATCAAGACCACATCATCCTAGATCATCAGACATCCCCTATCAAAGGTAATCGCCGTAACATCATAAGCCACGCAGCATCAACCACTAGCAATTGCATCAACAACACATCAGCCTAGATCAGCAGGCCGAACCTCAAACAAACTACAGGATCCAACCAAATCTCACCGGCCGCCGAGCACAGGATAGATAAACAATTCCAGCAAAGGCTAGGCACTCACCGGCCCTCTCCGATCCGGCACGCGCCGATTCCATGGAGGGTCCGCACGCGCGCGGGAAGAAGAAACAGAGGGCGACCAATCACCACCACCGGCCTCCTCCCCGGCTCGGATCCCTCGGCTGCGGACCCCGATCCGGTGGGCGCGGCGCTCCCACGGTCGGATCGAGCTCGCTCGCCCGCCCGCGGCTGCTCGGCGGGGTCCGGTCCGATCGGGGGCGCGCGGGATCGATCTCACGCCCTCCCTCGCTCCATCCGGTGGCGGGGAGCCCGAGGCGATACGGGGGGCGATGCGGGTGACGGATGCGAGGCCGCTGCTCCGGCGGATCTGGCGCGGCTTGCCGAGGACTTCCCGTGGCGGGCGGTGGAGGGGAGGGGAGGGGGGTGGGAGGAGGACACGAGGGAGGGGAGACGCGAGCGCAAGCAAGAATAGCGCAGGCGGAGGAGGGCTTCCGTGGCGGGGAAGGGCGGGCCGGCGGCGGTGCTGGGCAATGACGGGGAGGGGCGAGCTGGAGACGGTGCTGGGCGGTGGCGGGGAGGGGCGGGCGCAGGGGCGGGCTGCGGTGGCGGGAAGGGTCGGGGAGGGCTGCAGTGGCGGGGAGGGGCGGGCCGGCGGCGGTGCTGGGCGGTGGCGGGGAGGGGCGGCGTCGGGAACACGGGGCTGGGGGCGCGGTTCGGGTGGCTGGGAGAGGTGGGGAGGAGAGAGAGGCGTGGGGCCGGGCTGGGGGAGAGAGAGGGGTGGGGGAGAGAGAGGGGTGGGGGCGGGCCGTTACACCGCCGTTAGCCTTCAGCTGGCAGATGGCAAAGAGGTTGGGCTAGCGGGCCGTTACACCGCCGTTACCCAATGGGCCCACCCACTTCTTTGCCATCTGCCAGCGGATGGCAAAGAATCTTTTCCGTCTGCTGGCAGATGGCAAAGAACTGGCTGATGGCAGCCAGGTTCTTTGCCATCTGTTATTTCTTTGCCATCTGTTTTTTGTAAGCAGATGGCAAAGATGTTCTTTGCCATCTGCTGGCAGATGGCAAAGAACTGACTGATGGCAAATTCTCTCTTTCCAGTAGTGATGACATTTGAAACTCGGTGGCGCTAGATAGGAAGAATCGGTGGGGCCGAGATTGACTTTTGGAATAGGTCATATGTGGATGTGGGAAGGTAGTTGAGGGTTTTGGAGCATATCACTAAGCACTTGAAGCAACAGGCTCATTAAACAACACCTCATCCCTCCTTGATAGTATTGGCTTTTCCTATGGACTCAATGTGATCTTGGACCAATAAAAATGTAAAATATAGAGTCTTGATCTTGAAGCTTGAGCCAATCCTTTGTCCTTAGAATTTTGAGGGATCCACTTTCCTCATCCATGCCATGCCATTCATTGAGCTTTTCCTGAAACATTAATCTTGGAATAATGTTAGCTCAATGAGCTATATGTTGTTAGGAATTACCAAAACCACCCAGGGATAGTTGCACTTTCATGCACCCAAGATATCTAGCTTGGACTAGCTAGAGTATCATACATAGTGTGCGAGAGAGACCTATAGATGGTGTATATATGCATGCGAACTAGAAAGACCCCCCCTACACACAACAAAGAGAGAGAGAGAAGGAGAGAAAGGGAGAGGGACCAACAAGGTTTTTGTGTCGGATGCGTGCGACAGAATTGAAGATTGTCGGAGAGAGAGAGAGAGAGAGAGAGAGAGAGAGAGAGAGAGAGAGAGAGAGAGAGAGAGAGAGAGAGAGAGAGAGAGAGAGAGAGAGAGAGAGAGAGAGAACAGGAGTCCGGGAGAGGGAGAGGTCGCGTTTTATGCATCAAAGACTGATATAAACCATGTTTCGATATAAACTTGCATTCAAATATTTAAATTGGAGAACATGTTGTCTGCAATCCACACATGAACGGATATATGCGTATATCAAACAAGTTCATTAATTTGACTTTCAACATGTTCATGGAGTACTATACTACTGTACAACATGCTACTCGATTGAGGTATTCAATTTTGGATGTAGTTCACTATTTTGACCTACTGAATGAGCTATTTCATTAAATCGAGATATTTCATTTTCGGTTTGATTTGCGTTTTTGAGTGGGTCAACTATTTGTCATATAGTAAATCACTAGCAACGAGCATGTAAAAACACATTACTCCCGAGCATCATCTCTCCATCTAAAAAAGAAGTGGCAAGCTAATATTTCAAAATTTGATCCGAATCGACTTGGTAAGGTAGACGTGGATGCTTGTTCTCCCAAAATTTGAACGAACCGTTAAACATCCTCACTGCTCGGTGGAATTCGCCCAAGCAAATAAATGGGAGACGCGAAATTACCGTCCTATATGGGACACACATCAATTGGCCCATTGTACATCGAGGGTAGGTTCATAACTTCATCCAAGCGCGCCTTCTCCTCAGCCGAAATGACATGTGCCGAATAATTCATAAACCGTGGTCGGCAAAACACGCTCTCCTCGCCCGAAATAGCTCGCGCCCACTATTTCAAAACACGCTCTCCTTGCCTGAAATCGCTCGCGCCCACTATAGTTGAAAACACGCCCTCCTCGCCCGAAATCGCTCCCGTCCACTATTTGGGGAGAAGCAAAGTTACTCTACTATCCCTGACCCTCAGTACATAGACCCAAGCTGAGAAGCCTATAGGCAAGGGTAGAACTGTAACTCCCCCTCACATTTCAAACAAATGCGTCCGTAAGACATGGTTCCACTCCCCTCCCAATCCCCTCCCCCCCGCCCGCACCCATTCATACCTCGTGGGCGCCTAATCACCTTCTCCCTGGGAAGCTCCCTTCTCCCGAGCCGTGAAACCTCAGCCCCACCTCCATGGCGCCCCCACCGCACTAATTTCACAGCTGCCCTCCTCCCTAATGTCGGAGACGCTATCCATTTGCCGTCGTGCACTAGGCCGTGTGCCTCTTACTCCGTGCTGCTGGTGCTGCCTCGACGACGGCCGCGTGAACCGTACCGGAGCCGATTCACCCCCGCCGTTGTTCACGATGCTGGAGCGGCTCCAACTTCGGATCCGTCCAGAGTCCTGGCGCTGCTTCGGCATAGCCGTCGACCGTTGTGACATCGCTCTTTCCCTACCGCCGGTCGCCACCGCAACCGCGCTGGCCTCACCGACTCGGCAGTCGGACCTGCCTACTTCACCATGCCGCCAGATAGGTCGCACCCTCATCTCAAATCACTTTATTTAGGCGTTAGTTGTCTGAATTTTTATTCTGGGCCAATCGATTTGCAATGGGAAGCAGCACCCCTCGAGGCGGCGGAGCTCCTAGGCTGCCGGTTGGCTGGTGTCTAACGTAAGGGTGTGGTGCCGTAAGTTCGATGTGGAAGCAACGCTTAGATGGCTATCTTTTAGAGTTGCATGGGTTGAAGGTACTGCCGCCGCCGGATCTGGATGACGGGGAGTCTTTGTGGATTGGCCCGGGGGCGGCGCAACCATGGCAGTGCAGTGGGGCGGGGAGCGGGGTTTTGGCCGGGGCCACGGATGGCGGAGGCAGGCTGCTCTGCCGTTGGTCGCTGGCTCTTCGGGGAAGATTCCGAACAGTGTCAGCCGGGAGGCACAAGACGGCCAGCCATCCGGCGTAGATCGGACAGTACCAAAATAAAATAAAATCGTGTGACCCCAATTTAGTCTTCAGTCAACAGATGTGTGACCACTCTTATACCTTGATGTTGATCTCTTAGTATATTTCTTCAGATCAAAGAGATATGTCGTTCTTAACATTATGCGTTATCTGCATCTTCAGACACACCGTCTTCCGACTCACCGCAGCTGCTCCAACAAGGGAAGCATACACCAGAAGGGAGCTATAGTCCCCACTCAACAGTTCCCTGCATCGAATGCGCATGCCCGACATGCACAGCCACAACAACTGCAGGGCCATCGACAAGTCAACACATGATGCTCACTCCTATGGATGGCAGCCTGATAGGTTGTACCCTCATCTTACTTGTGTGCAACATTTATGGCTTTGTTATTCCTCTAAGCACGGAAAATATATCATCACATTTCACTATATATTCATGCTGATCTCTTACGGGTCTTGTTCAGGAGTTAACGTTGTTCCATAGTTCAGCTAAGATACTTGTTCTTTAGGTAACACTGTTCCCTAGTTATCATCCATCAGCCAATGCTATCCCACAGGCTGGTGATTACAGTATTATACCGCTTCTAGTATTTCCTATGTTGTTCTTTAATACTTTTGTGTGCCATCTAGTTAATCTCGAGTACAAACGATACATATTCTGTAGCTTTCATCTGTGTTCTCCCTTTAGTTTATGAGACCTGTTGCTGCTAGTTAACCCCAGTCCTACTATTTATGTCGTCTCCTACAGGCACTCATTACATAAATCTAACTACTAGTTGTCTTCCATGCATGTCAGATATAATTGCACACATAGATATATCCACAAGAACCTCACGGAGCAATATAAAGGCCAATAAACTTGATGTCAATGATACCCAATATGATGGAACATGTAAAGGCAGTTCTTCAGAAGACTTGCAGAAAGATGATGAATCCTCTTCACCCCACAAGGTCCTTGCTCTAACTTGGCCTGTGATATGGGTACAACATGCATATAATGTCCTGGAGTGTATCTACTCTGTTGCAATGCCATGTGCTTAGCATGCTGATCATGCATGTAAATATGTCATGCCTTCCTGTTTTTCAGTACCTACTCCATTCATGATAACATGTTTTCAAATTCAAGTAATGTCATTCTACTCTACCGCAATGCCATCTGCTTAATTTGGACATCATGCTTCTGAATATCTTATGCATTGTTATTCATCAGTATGTACTTCATCTGTCTACCATACCATGTGTTTTTACATTGAAGTGTTGTTCTAGTGCTTTGTTGCAATGCCATCTTATTTTCCCAATCATACATGTGTATGTTGCCTTAGTTATTTCTGTACGTATTCCGCTAGCATACAGTTTTACATCCAACTAGTGTTTTTTTGCTTGTCCTGTCGTATCCCTAGCTCTTACACCATACTCCCTCCGTCCGGATTACATGTTGCCCAAATGGATAAAAAAGGATGTATCTAGAACTGAAATACACCTAGACCCATCCATTTTTTTCCAGATGGAGGGAATACATGTCAATATGTCATGCCTTTCTATTTTTCAGTACCTATTACATCTCTCTGCTGCTGCATGTTTTATAATTAAAGCACCATTCTTCTATACAAGGCATGCAAGGGGAAGACGACTATGTTAGAATCTGAAGGGTTACAAACAAGGCCTTTGAAAAAGATCCAAACGCCAGGAGATAATAAACCAACTCCAGTTTTTATAGATACTGCTCCAGCACAGAGAAACCCAACTCCTACTGACAATAAGCAGATTCCAGTGGCCAAAGAACTAGTCCGCTCCAGTCCAGCAAAAATATGTCAACTCAATTCTAAGAAGCGTGTGCGTATCCTTGCATCATGAAATTTTATAGCATGCTGATCATATTTTCTACATGTTTCTTACCTATCTCTCTTTTAGAAAATAAGCTTAACAGATAGAAGATTTTCTGCAATGGTATCGTTTATGAGGAAAGATTCTTGCAGGAATTCTCTGTGCTCCAATGTAGATGTAAGTACCTGTTGTATATCACTATATTTTTACATCAGCATGTATTTTGTTAATCGGCGTGAATCCAAGCTTTATCCGATCTAAATTTAGTTGTAGCAAAATGTATGATTAAAGGCCACAATGTTGATTTTTGCAAGGAAAACTGCCTGGTAGTTTTGCATCCTGAGCTGCATGAGTGTACTATCTCATATCAGTGGGTTTGAATACTTTGGTTCTGAAGTGTTTTTTTTAGTGTTTTTGTACTGTGTTGTCCTGTTGTATCCCTAGCTCTTACATCATACTCCCTCCGTCGGGATTAAATGTCAGAGAAATGGATAAAACTGGATGTATCTAGAACTGAAATACGCCTAGACCCATCCCATTTATTTGCGGATGGAGTGAATACATGTCAATATGTCATGCCTTTCTATTCTTCAGTACCTATTCCATCTCTGTTGTAGCATGTTTTATAGCTGAATCACCATTCTTCTATATAAGGCATGCAAGGGGAAGAGGGCTATGTTAGAATCTGAAGGGTTACAAACCAGGTCTTTGCAAAAGATCCAAACGCCAGGAGATAATAAACCAACTCCATTTTTCATAGATACTACTCCAGCACAGAGAAACCCAACTCCCACTGATAATAAGCAGATTCCAGTGGCCAAAGAACTAGTCCGCTCTAGTCCAGCAAAAGAATGTCAACTCCATTCTAAGAAGCGTGTGCGTATCCTCGCATCATGAAATTTTCTAGCATTCTGATCATATTGTCTACATGTTTCTTACCCGTCTCTCTTTTAGAAAATAAGGTTAAACGATACAAGACTTCCTCCATTGGGATCGTATTCGAGGAAAATATCTTGCGGGAATTCTCTGTGCTCCAGTGCTGATGTAAGTACCTGTTGTATATCACTATATTTTTACATCAGCATGTATTTTGTTAATCGGCGTGAATCTAACCTTTATCTGATCTAAAATTAGTCGGAGCAAAATGTTAAAGGTGCCAATGTTGATTTTTGTAAGGAAAACTGCCTGGTAGTTTTGCATACTGAGCTGCATAAATGTGCTATCTCATATCACACACATTACTGAATTGTAGTGCTTCTCTGGTTGCCCATTCATTCATTGTGTCAATGTTGCTTTCGTATTACCTTACCTGGCTGATGATAGCTTTGCCATATTGTGTTAATTTGGTGTAGGCTAGTTGCCCAAACGTTCATTGTGTCAATGTTGCTTTCCTATTATCTGACTTGGCCAATGATAGCAATGCTAGTGTGTTAATTTTGTGCAGGCTGCTGAAGATAAGAAGACAAACTCTGAAAATAGCAAGGCAACCCCATTGTTTCTTTCCAGTCAATCTAGGCCAGGTAATATGGCAATAACTCATGATTAATTTGTTTGGTTCCCGTCCTAATTTACGTTATGATGCAGTGGTCAAGACACTCTCCACTATCAATAATACAAGCCTGCCAAAATCGCCATCTGAATTTGTTCAGTATCCTCTGTCTCGAATGCAACGGAATAAATGTATGTTTGTGAACCAATTAATGGCTGAAGCAATGATGGAAATGGTGGATGAATCAGAGGTGCAGAGTTGTGCGACACAACAACTGATCAATGTTTTCAGAGACAGTGTGGCAAAGCAGCAAGAACTTGCCCACATGCTTATGGGCGTCATCTGTGCTGAGGTTGCAGATTGTGACGTTGTAGATGGTTAGGTTCTGCTCATTTATTTGCACTGGCATCAATATTTGATTGCCTAGTGGATGTAATTTCCTGTAATATATTCTGGATGTGCAACGTTATTCCCTGTATGCCGTACCTTTGCTCGTCATAATGGGCTCAAATTATCTAATTTGGCCTAAAGACATGAACGAACTTTAGTGGGCCCATTGAGTTAATGGGCCGTTACTAGGCCGAAAGTTAATGGTCGACCCTCTTACCTCCCGGGTCGTTAACAGGTCGACATCAAAGCGGGCAACAGGTGGCCCCAATTTATTTCATGGGCCGTTAACAGGCTGTTACTAAGTTTGGGCTACATATGGCCCAACTATACTGTAGGCCTTTAGCAGGCCGAAAGAGACAACGGGCTTGTATTGGACCATGAAGAGCATGGGCCGCTAAGAGGCCGAAAGTCAGGTCGTATTTTAAACGGCCCAACTGTGTTGTGGGCCTTTAGCAGGCCAAAAGAGAAACCGGGCTGGTATTAGACCATGAAGGGCATGGGCCGTTAAGAGGGCAAAACTAAGGTCCGACTACAAATGGCCCAACTCATTTATGGTCCGTTAACAGGCCGAAAGGCACACAAGGCCCGGAATTGGCCCAACACTTAAATGGGTTGCTAAAAGGCCAAAACTCAGGTCCGACTACAATCGGCCCAACTGATTTATGGGCCGTCAACAAGCTGAAAGTGACACCGGGCCAGAAATTGGCCCAACACTTAAATGGGCCACTAAAAGGCCGAAACTCAGGTCCAGCTACAAATGGCCCATCAGATTTATGGGCCGTCAACAGGCTGAAAGACACACTGGGCCAGAAATTAGCTCAACATTTAAATGGGTCGCTAAAAGGCCGAAAGATGTACATCCTGAAAATTGGCCCATCTATTAAATGGGCCGTTAACAGGCCGAAATCTCATCGGGCCGATATTGAGCCCAAGTATATAGCGGGCTGTTAACGGGCTCGAACTGACGATGGGCTGCAATGGTGTCAAATCTTTAACGGGCTGAATTGGCACATCTCGTATGGGCCGTGGGCTTAAATGGACCTAACACAAGTAGGCCTTATATGGGTCGGCCTGCTAATTTTTACTGGGCCAGCCTTTTTCACTGGAATGGGCCACTGTTGGGCCGTGCCACGTGTCAACATATCATAGGCGCCTATCTGACCCACTGACGAGCTGACACGTGTTTCGTCCGGCCAATAAGAATTTTACACGTGTAAATTTCACATTGGTCGGGGCTGTTAACGGGTTATCGGATCGAAAACCCGACCCGATAGCTTAACGGCATTCCGTTACGGTGGATTTCACGTGTCGGTCACCCTTGACGAAAGCACTTCTATGACGCGGGATTTATCGTCATGGAAGTGGAGACTTCCGTGATGATAATTTTGGTAATGTCATGGAACACTTCTACGATAGCACAGTTATGACTATCTTGATTCTGTCATAAATTTGTCATGGATGTACATGCATGACAAAAAAGTGACCTACTGTGACAAACACGTATCATCACGGAAGTGTATTTTTTTTGTAGTGACCATTGCCTCGTCGGGGCTGGGACGGAGGTCAAGTTGCTAATTCGGCTCTTGACGAGCCGAGCTGTCCGCTGGAGTGTGGTACGGGCCCTGTTAATCATGTCCAGGGGCTCGGCAACTGGATTATAATGTTGCTTGAGAAGGCCGCTCTGTACTTCTGCTGCTAGGGCGGCGGTGTGCTCCTTTGTTCGGAGGGAGCATTCCGTATTGCCATTGACTGTTATGGCGCCATGTGGACCGGGCATCTTGAGCTTGAGATAAGCGTAGTGTGGCACTGCGTTAAATCTAGCAAATGTGGTTCGTCCGAGCAGTGCGTGGTAGTCGCTGCAGAAGGGGACGATATCGACAATTAACTCTTTGCTTCGGAAGTTGTTCGGAGAACCGAAGACCACCTCCAACGCGATTGAGCCCGTACAGCGGGCCTCTACGCCTGGTATGACTCCTCGAAAAGTATTCTTCGTGGGCTTGACTCGTGAGGGGTTGATGCTCATTTTACGTGTTGTATCCTGATAGAGCAGGTTGAGCCTGCTACCGCCATCCATTAGGACTCGTGTCAGGTGAAATTCGTCAATGATTGGGTCGAGGACCAGTGCGGCTGAACCGCCATGGCGAATGCTGGTTGGATGATCTCGGCGGTCGAAGGTGATCAGGAATGACGACCATGGATTGAATTTCGGGGCGACTGGCTCTAACGCATAGACGTCCCTAAGTGCGCGCTTGCGCTCTCTTTTGGGGATGTGTGTAGCGTATATCATGTTTACCGTTTTGACTTGAGGGGAAAATTTGTTTTGCCCCCAAGTGTTCGGCTGCCGGGGATCCTCGTCATCGTCCTCGCTCGGCGATTCCCCTTCCTTGTTTCTGTTGTTTACCTTGCTAGCTCGTTTAAAGACCCGGCAAACTCTATTAGTATGATTGGCCGAGTTGTCTGGGGTGCCGTGTATCTGGCAAGGACGATCGAGTATGCGGTCCAAGCTGTATGGTCCTCCACTGCTCCTTTTATAGGGCTTCTTTCGCTGGTCGGACTTGGAGCAACTGAATCCGGCGTGAACTGTAGTGTCATCAACATTATTGCCATTACTTCGGCGCTTGTGTCTGTTGCGCCGGGGCTTGCCGGTGCTGTTGTTGGCCTCAGAGGGGCCTGTTTCGTTGGCTCTGTTTGTACTGCGAGCCAGCCAACTATCTTCACCCGCGCAGAAGCGGGTCATGAGTGCCATGAGGGCTGCCATAGACTTCGGCTTTTCTTGACCGAGGTGGCGTGCTAACCATTCGTCACGGATGCTATGTTTCAAGCCTGCTAGGGCCTCGGCATCCGGGCAGTCAACGATCTGGTTCTTTTTGGTTAGGAACCTAGCCCAGAATTTTCTGGCTGATTCTCCAGGTTGTTGAACTATGTGGCTTAAGTCATCGGCGTTCGGTGGCCGGACATAAGTTCCTTGGAAGTTATCAAGGAAAGCCTCTTCCAAGTTCTCCCAACTGCCGATGGAATTCTCGGGCAGGCTATTTAACTAGTGTCGAGCTGGTCCTTTGAGCTTTAATGGGAGGTATTTGATGGCGTGGAGGTCATCTCCTCGAGCCATATGGATATGGAGAATGAAATCCTCGATCCATAATGCGGGACCGTTGTGCCGTCGTATGATTCAATGTTGACAGGCTTGAACCCCTCAGGGAATTCGTGATCCAGTACTTCGTCTGTGAAGCAGAGAGGGTGTGCGGCACCTCTATATTGGGCTGCGTCGTGGCGTAGCTCTGATGGAGTCCTTCTGCGGCATTCGGCCCAGGCGTGGTTAGGTTTATCATGTCCGAATAGGTGGCCATTATCGTGCCTCGAGGCACGCTCTCGCGACCCGTAGATCGATCTTGTGTGTCCTGCTCTATCGTCCAGGATCTGCCGGAGGTCGTACGTGTGATTCCGAACTCTTCCGTCTCTATTTTTACGAGGCGGTGGCGCAGGCTGCTATTCGGCCTAAGTTGCCGCTTTATCCCGGCTGCGGGGTGGACGGTCGGCCGCCCTGTCTCGACCACGTGGTGGTCGTTCCGCATTACGCGATGGAGACGTGTGCTCCGGTGCTTCCTCATCAAATTGAGGTGGCAATCTGCGTTTTGGGTAGCTCTTGGCTGGGCGCCTGAGGCCGTATTCTTTGACTGTCAGGACATAGTCCATCTGTCGACAAGCAGATCTTGTTCGGCTTGAAGCTGCTGCTGTTTCTTTTTCAGGCCCCTTGCAGGGGCTATGAGCTGAAGCTTAAAGCGCTCCTGCCCCAGAGGATCTTCCGGCACGATGAAGTATTCGTTGCCGAGGCTTGTCTCCTCCTCGGAGGGTGGACGGTAACTATCGTCCTCCGAGTCATCTTCTATGGCCTGTTCTTCAGGGTTGTCTTGCCTGTTATCATGTTATTCCTGTTCGGATGTAGCTCCGACAGGGTCTTCGGCATCGCCCGCAGTACTATTTTCTCCGGTGCCAGTGTTGCTATCTTTTGAGCGGCGGGGCTTAGAACGGCGCTTGGGGCGTCGGCGCTGGGACTGTGTCTCAGAGGTTTTATTCGCATCTGGCTCTTCGTTGTCGTTGCCAAATCCTCTAGGTGTATCAACCATGTACACGTCGTACGAAGAGGTAGCCGTCCAACGTCCGGTGAATGGCGGGTCTTGGCCTTGCTCCATATCGGCATCGTCGTCCATACGGTCGAAGTCTTCGGAACCATAGTCAAGCACGCCGGTTAAGTCATCGACAGGGGCTATGAAGTGAGTGGCGGGTGGGAAGCAAAATTCCTCGTCATCCGTATCTAGCTCGAACCGGACATAGTTCGGCCGTGAGTCCTTCTCCAAGGACAAATTCTTTAAATATTTTAGCACATCACCCAAAGGCAAGTGCTGGAAAACGTCAACAGCACTGAACTCGAAGATCGATAACCAATCTAGCTCGGTGTCCGCGAGCGTACACAGTCCGGAACTTATAACCGGAGACAAGTCCGAAGTTCCGTTAAAGAGAATATTGCAGGGCGTTGAGTCCGTGTGCAGTTCCAACGCCGCGGACTCTACGGCCTCGGATGGCACGATCTGCTTTGACTCTAAGGCCGTTGCAGTAGCAGGAACCATCTCCTGGGTGTGATCCAATGACAGATTTAAGTCACGTTCATCGGGGTGAGGGGGAGCGATTGCCGCAGGCTCAAATCCCTTGAAGATCAAGTCTCCACGGATATCCGCAACGTAGTTCAAGCTTACGAATCTGACCTCGCATAGCTGTCGATCTCCTCTAGATGGCCAAGTGAGTTGGCCCGCAGTATGAAGCCGCCGAATACGAAGGTCTGTCCGGGGAGGAAGGTTTCTTCCTGGACAAGGTCAATACTGACGATCAAAGGGGCCATCGAGTCCTTTGCCGACGGCACAGTAGAACTCTCAATGAAAGCATCAATGTCGGTGTCAAAACCGGCGGATCTCGGGTAGGGGGTCCCGAACTGTGCGTCTAGGATCGATGGTAACAGGAGACGGGGGACACGATGTTTACACGAGGTAATACCCTACTTCCTGCTCGATTGATCTTGATGAATATGAGTGTTACAAGAGTTGATCTACCACGAGATCATAATGGCTAAACCCTAGGAGCCTAGCTTATATGAGTATGGTAATGAATGTCGCCTAGCTTATATAGACACCAGATGGATCTAGGGTTACATGGGGCCGGTCACATAAGAAGGAATCTTCATAGTTGGTCGCCTAGCTTGGCTTCCATGCCAAGGAAAGTCCAATCCGGTCACGAGTATAGTCTTCGGCCTTCGTACCGTCACAGCCCATCAGTCCGGCCCAATGAATAATAGGTCGGACGCCCGAGGACCCCTTAGTCCAGGACTCCCTCACCAGTTGCATTGGAAGTACTGATATACATTATTTCTACTATGTTATCACTAACTCGTTGCAGGCACGAGGAGAAGTTTCTGAGGTGAATGATGAGAACATGCTAGTTCTTGGGAAAGCAGCAGACGTTGGTTATTCACCCAACTTAGGGGCAATACTTTTGCTACACCTCGCACGTCAAGCCAATCATGCACAAGTAGATATTGTGTGTGGAGGAGTGAGCACCATGTTGGCCAACTCCTTTGGCCTTGAACATAGTAACCTCTGCCCCATTGCCAGTAACACCCTCGTTAACACTCGTGTTCTTACTAGAGCTCATATCGTAGTAGTTCGTAATGGCCGTCATTGTATCAAAATTCCCGGAGTGGCATACTTGTTACCCACACCTATGCCTAACCATTTCTACATCAAGAATGGACAATTGCATTATGTTGCATAGGAAGGAGATGCGGCTTTTGACCAAGAAGGGTCAGAACCTAAAAAGGTAGTTGAAGAAGAACTCGCCACTAGTGAGGAGGAAGAGCTGCACCAGCAAGACTACACCACCTACGCGGACCTCAACAACCTTCAGGCATCTATTGATGATATGAGCAACCTTGCATTGGCCCTGAGGATCATGTCCGCCTACATGAACATGGGCTTCTCCAACTTGAGCCAAGAGTGGGCTCTTGACCAACCACCGCAATAATATCGCCGGTTTGGGCTTGCAAGAGCCTAAGCTTGGGGGAGGTTATCACCACTTCTACATCAAGATGTGGTGGTATTTGAATAAATTGTAATGAGGTTGTACTTAAGCTCAATGAGCTTCAAAACACTCGTGTTGGTCTGTTCCAACACTTTGCTTTTTATTTGCTTGTGATTTTTATTTGTTTTTGCCTTTGCGGTTTTTTGGTTGCAAGTTAGTTTTCAAAAATAAAAAAAATAAAAAAATAGAATAAGATTTGCTTTTCTCTTGTTCTTATTTATCCCCTTGGTGTTCATTTGCATTTTGTTTTCAGAGGAGTTAATCTATGCCAGGACAACCAGGAATGCAAGAGTAAGGAAGAGAAGTGTGTAAATTCGCAATCGTGAAGGTATGTGCTAATGTTGGGGAACGCAGTATTTCAAAAAATTTACCTATGATCACGCAAGATCTATCTAGGAGATGCATAGCAACGAGATGTGAGAGTGTGTCCACGTACCCTCGTAGACCGAAAGCGAAAGCGTTTAGTAACGCAATTGATGTAGTCGAACATCTTCATGATCCAACCGATCCAAGTACCGAACGTACGACACCTTCGTGTTCAGCACACGTTCAGCACGATGACGTCCCTTGAGCTCTTAATCCAGTTGAGGACGAGAGAGAGTTCTGTTAGCACGACGGTGTGGCGACAGTGATGATGAAGTTACCAGTGCAGGGCTTCGCCTAAGCACTAGGACGATATGACCGAGGTGTGTAACTGTGGAGGGGGGCACCACACACGGCTAAGAGAAGACTTGGTGTGCCCCCTACCCCCGTATATAAAGGAGGGAGGAGGAGGCCGGCATCCAGGGAGGAGGCCGGCATCCAGGGAGGAGGCGCGCCATAGGGGAGTCCAACTAGGATTCCCAATCCTAGTTGGAGTCCCCTTCCTTTCCAAGAGAGGGAGAGAGGGAAGGAGGAGGAAGGGAGAAGGAAAGAGGGGACTGATACATCCATTTTGCATCATGCTTTTATATCGATATTTATTGCATTATGGGCTATTATTACACATTATGTCACAATACCGATGCCTATTCTGTCTTATTTTACAAGGTTTACATAAAGAGGGAGAATGCCGACAGCTGGAATTCTGGGCTGGAAAAGGAGCAAATATTAGAGACCTATCCCGCGCAATTCCAAAAGTCCTGAAACTCCACAGAAGTTATTTTTGGAAATAATAAAAAAACTGAGCGAAGAAAATACCTGAGGGGGCCCACACCCTGGCCACGAGGGTGGGGGGCGCGCCCCCTGCCTCATGCCCCCCTGGTGGCCCTCCGTTGTCCATCTTCTGCTATATGAAGTCTTTCGTCCGAGAAAAAAATGAGAAGCAAGCTTTCGGGACGAGACTCCACCGCCACGAGGCGGAACCTTAGCGGAACCAATCTAGGGCTCTGGCGGAGCTGTTCTGCCGGGGACACTTCCCTCCGGGAGGGGGAAATCATCGCCATCGTCACCACCAACGCTCCTCTCATCGGGAGGGGGCCAATCTCCACCAACATCTTCACCAGCACCATCTACTCTGAAACCCTAGTTCATCTCTTGTATGCAATTCTTGTCTCTAAGTCTGAGATTGGTACCTGTAGGTTGCTAGTAATGTTGATTACTCCTTGTAGTTGATGCTGGTTGGTTTATTTGGTCGAATGTCATATGTTCAGATCCTATATGCATATTAATACTCCTCTGATTATGAACACGAATATGCTTTGTGAGTAGTTATGTTTGTTCCCGAGGACATGGGAGAAGTCTTGCTATTAGTAGTCATGTGAATTTGGTATTCGTTCGATATTTTGATGAGATGTATGTTGTCTTTCCTCTAGTGGTGTTATGTGAACGTCTATCGGATCACGGGTTCCGACAGACCCTTAAGGTTCAAACTGTGGGGTGCGCGCGGAGATCAAGCCCTCTACCTCTCCGTCTCGTAAGGATCTAACTACTGCAAGAACAACACAAGAGACACAAGATTTATACTGGTTCGGGACACCATGGTGGTGGAATACCCTACTCAAGTGTGGTGGGTGGATTGCCTCTGGGGCTGATGAGGAAGAACAGTACAGGCGAACGGCCTCGCGAGGGCCTGTTCTTGGCTAGGGGATGAACTGCTAAGGAGAGTTCAATCACCCTTCTCTCTCCCTCTCTGTGCGGGATTCTACCTTAAGTTCACAATGCCTAGATCTCTAGATGTCTAGCCAATTGCCTCTACCCTGGGGGTGGCTGGCCCTATTTATAGGCAAAGGCCCTGGGCCTCTTCCCAAATATTGAGCGGGAAGGGCGCCAACAATTGGCCAATTTGAAGGGGAACATCGGGTACACTTATCCTGACTAAAGTTGATCTTCGCCTGCCAAAGGCTCTGGTGATGACACCGGCTTGCGCTCCACAGTGACTTCCTCCTTGTCGTGGAGCTGGTCTTGGTCTCGTTGCACCGAAATGGGTGCCTTTGCTTGATCCTCTCGCCTGCGCTTGCCCCTTTGCACCAAAGAGGAAAGGGAGGACGCTGCGCGGGCTGGCGCCCGCCTGGCACCTTTGATCGTCATGGCTTACGTCATGGGCACCTCGTGAGGTACCCCACCTTGATCTCTCCGCCTCCTCGTGAGACAGCCTAAGGAGGCCGTGCCGGAGGAAGTGCCTTGTTGTCCGCTTCGCGAGGCTTGGCCCCTCGCGAGGGTCTTGAGCCTTGTGTTGATGAAGATGGGCTACGTTGGGCCCCCACTCGAGCCACGCCGCAGGCCGCAGGCAGGCAAGTCTGGGGACCTCCGTTCCCAGAACGCCGACAGTAGCCCCCGGGCCCAAGGTGCGCATGGACTTGGCCGTGCCGAGAGGCGAAAGGGCAAGGGCGAAGCGCCGCGAGCCCTAACAGCCTGCGGCCTTGGGCGCCGCGTGGCGGTTGATTGGACGTGGGCGTCTCCACTTCCCCACGATGCCTCGACGACCGCGCAAATTGGCCAAGTCCCTACATGCAAACCATGTCATGATTACCTGTGATCGTGGAGGCCGGCGGTTGGCCTCCGCCGGCTATAAGTACGGCACCGCGCGTGCCCTTCGAGTCCATCTCTTCTTGCTTCCTCCCCCGCCTCGGTTCTTGCTCCGTCTTGGTGAGATGGCTCCGATTCGCCGGTTCTCCCCGGCGGAGAAGGGAAAGGCTCCTCAAGAGGTACCTGACCCGCTCCCGCCGAAGAAACGGCCTGCCTTGCGCGGCCGAGACGAGGAGAATCGCCTGGTGGCGCCGAGGCCTTAGTACGAGCGGCCTCCGCCGGGGTTCCCGCTCCCCTTGTATGCCCACGCCGAGGGCTCCAGAAGAGGAGACACAGATCCCCTCAGCCAGCTTTGTTGGCGGCGCGGGAGGGTTACAAAGGTGTTGGTTGTTCCTCCTGGAGTCCACACCGAGGGATCCTCACGCGAGCTCGTGCTCCACGCCGCCATGCCTCCGCGGACTTGGATCCGCCTTCCTCCCTTCTTCGCCTTCCGCCTTCCAGTAAGTGAGACTCCTGGAGCTGTGGCTGCAGCACACCGACTGCAGCACTCCCGTGACCGGGGCAGAGGTAGCGATCACCGCCCCGGGCGAGGTCTTCATGACTCGCGGCTGGGGTGAAATCGCTCGGTGCTGCAGAACGAAGGGCGTCCTCACGATCCACCTGGAGTAAGACGACGCTTCGATGATGTTCTTCAAGGTCTTCGACGCGAACGGTCGCCGGCTGGAGTGTTGCCCCGGGGGAGGCGGCCAGGACCTTGCCACCGCGATGGCTGGGCCCGCCAATCGCCCCCAGGACATCTCCGCAAGCGACGGGAGCGCCGGAGGATCCAACGACAGCTACGAGCCCGCGAGTCGATGCCGCTCCCGGAGCAGGGCAGGCTCGCTTGGTCGTCGTCGATCCTGATTTGGATGGGGTTGGCGCCGGTGCCTGCCGGCCCACTGTTGATGATGGCATTTTTTGCGAAGGCGCGTGTAGTTAGCACCCTTCAGGATCCGTTCCCTGCGAGGAATCACATGGTGCCCCACAGGGGCTTGTAAGGTGGCAGCGATCCTTGTTGTTAATATGTAACCCTTGCTATGGATTTGTGCGAATCGCGAATTCCGTCATAGTTTGGTTCTCCCTTTCGCACCTAGCGAGGCCTTTGTGCTCTGCGTCGACAGGTCCCAGTCCCAAGGCGGCGTCAGCCGTCGCTAGTATGCCAGGTCGCGATGTCGTGGTCAAGGCCAGGAGGTGAGCGACCCGGGGTCCGATAAAAGCCCCTGAGTCGCGATGCTCAGGAGGTCCCCTTTGGCGCTCAAGCAGCCGTCGCTTCGTGAGAAAGAGAAGGAACGTCGCCAGTACGGAGTCGCCTTAGGTGCGGGGGTAGTGCCACGATAGCCAACGCTTTGGATGGTGACTTATCTTTGGGATCGGAGATTGCCCTCAGCGTGCCGCCGGGTCTGGGGGGTAGCTGAAAGGAGTTGCTTGATGAGGTCCTCGCGTGCCCCTTCTCCCTCGCCTCTGCTCCCCTTTCTGCTCTACGTCCTCAGGTCCCGGCCCTTGAGCTGGTCTCCGCCGTCGCTGGTATGCCAGGTCGCGATGCCATGGACAAGGCCAGAGGGTGAGGGCTGGAGAGCCAGTAAGATCCCTGAGTCGCGATGCTCAGGCACCCCCCCTTTAACGTGCAAGTGTTTGACATGAAGAATAAGGGCGTCGTAGACGGCATTGAGTAATGATGCATAACTGGAAATAAACGCGGAAGGGATACATGCCGCTGGGTCTAACCCGAGCGACCTGGGGATGATGCAGCCCGAGGGGCGCAACCAGCAAAGCAAGCTAGTGACTGAAAAGCTAAAAAGGGATACATGCCACAGGGACGGACCCACGCGGCCGGGGAATGATGCAACCCTTGGAGGGCGCTCCCGGCTGAGAATGAAACTTAAAAGATGTCACCTGAAGATGTCGTTGATGCAGTGGCGCTGGTGCAGCAGACTCGGTGGGCTGCGGAAGCTGGTCCTCAAGAGCCCCCAGGCCCGGGGGCCTCTGGAGGCTCCGGAGGCACTGGCGGCTCCTCGTGAGCGGCCTCCATCTCCGCCAGGGCTGCAGACTGCCTGCCTTCTTGCGCCTCCAAGATGCCCCTCATGATGCGCTGGTACACCGCAGCCATGCTCGGCAGGCCATAAGGCATGCGAACATAGCTGTGGGGTGGTCCTCCGCAGCGCCCCACTTGTGAGGGCCAGAGGCGCTCCGTCGTGGCGATCTGATTGAGCCCTGGTATGTCGACGCAGACGCACAGCCCACCATCCTCGCCTGGATGGGGAGCCACAGCTGGTGGCCGACGGCAAACCCTCATGATCCTTGACTCATGTAGTTCTTGTATGGCCTTGCTAACAAACTCCTGCTGGTCTGACCTTCCTTCCCTGGCTTCATTCCGAGGGAAGCGTGTTTCGAAACACGCCTCCACATGGTGCCCCAGCGCCTCCCTCGTGACCTTGGCGAGGTCGGTGGCTCTCCAGGTGAGAGCCCCCGAGCCCTGCCTGAGGAGGGCGCCGGGCGCGCTTCCCCATGTGATTGAAGGAGGGTCCCCCTGGGCAACCGCGGGCCTCGAAGGGCCTGCCTCCAGAGGGTCTGAGCCTGACGTTGTCTTCTTCTTCTTGGGGGTGATCTCAGGAAGCCTCCTGCTTCCGCGATCTGGGTCTTCTAGTGACGCGGCTTGAAAGGCTCGCTCCAAGGCACACACTGCATCCTTCTCTTGACATGGCACCGTGATGACGCTGCCGCTTCCTGGCATCTTGAGGACGTTGTAGCCATGGTGTGTCACAGCCATGAACTTGGCCAGCGCCGGGTACCCGAGGATGGCGTTGTACGGCAGGCAGATGTGGGCGACGTCAAAGTCGATGAGCTCGGTGCGGTAGTTGTCGTAGGTGCCGAAGGTGACTGGGAGGCGGACCTGCCCGATCAGGATCGTGGAACCGTCGGTGACTCCGGAGAAGGGCTTGGTTGGCTGAAGCTTGTCATAGGGCACTTGGAGCCTATTGAACGTTTCCACGGACAAGACATTAAGCCCTGCCCCTCCGTCGATGAGGGTCCTGGTGACCAAAACGTTGCGGATGACTGGGGAACAAAGCATCGGGAGGACTCCGGCTGTGGCTGCGCATTTGAGCTGGTCTGTTGAGCTGAACGTGATGGTGCAGGCCGACCACCTAAGGGGACGCGTTGCTTCAAGCTTGGGGAGGACTGCATTCACTTCGTGAGCAAACTGCTTGAAGATGCGTTGGGAGGTTGGGGCTTGAGCTCCGCCCAGGATGCGGGCGATCGCACGAGGCTCCTGGAAGCCCCCAGCCCCCTCGTCTTGGTGGCGGTCTTCATTCCTTCTCGGCAGAGGCGGCAGCGGCGGCAGGCCTGGGTTGCCGTGGGGGCGATCCTCACGAGGCTGATCCCTCCAGTCCCCCTCACGAGGCGGGTCGCGCCAGCCTGGACGTGGGCCGCGGTCTTCCCAGCGTCCCGGGTTCCTTCCTCCTCCTCGGTCGTAGCCCCGGTCAGCATGGTCAGGGCGTCGGCCGACTCTTCCTTCTCGCACGGCGCGGAGTTCTTGGCATTCATTGGTGTTGTGGGTGTGGAGGTCGTGGTACACACAGTACCGGCTGCCCCTGGAGGATTCAGGCAGATCCTTGCCCTGCTTGGTGTCCGGTTCTGCCGCGAGCACGGCAGCCCCCTTGCGCTTCACGTCCTTGGCCTTGGGCTTCTTCTCTTCTGGGTCTGCGCCAGGCAGCTCGAGGAGGGAGAGGCGTCCCTCCTCAGCTCTGGCGCACTTGGTCGCTAGGTTGAACAGCTCCAGGGAGGTGCAGAGGTCTTCATGCATCCCCAGTTCCTCCTTCATCTTGACGTCACGCACGCCACCAGAGAAGGCCGAAATGATGGCTTCTTCAGACACCCTGGGGATCTTGAGGCGCATGCTGTTGAAGCGTTGGATGTACTTCTGAAGGGTCTCTCCAGGTTGCTGCTTGATGCGGCGCATGTCGCTCACGGCGGGAGGCCGGTCGCGGGTACCTTGGAAGTTGGCGATGAAGCGGGTACGCATCTGGTCCCAGGAGGAGATCGTGCCTGGGTCCAGGTTCAGGAGCCAAGTGCGAGCACCTTCCTTCAGTGCCATGGGGAACCAGTTCGCCATGACCTTCTCGTCCCCGCTGGCAGCTTCGATTCCCAGCTCGTAGAGCTGGAGGAACTCTGTGGGATCAGTTGTGTCGTCGTAGCGAGGAGGCAGGTCCGGCTTGAACTTGCCGGGCCACGCGACGCTACGCAGCTCGAGGGTGTAGGCGTGGCAGCCAGCGGTGGCCGCGGGAGGTTTTGGTTGAGGGAGAGCTTGGCCTTGTGGGTCCCCTTGCGCCGCACCTGGGAGCAGCGCGGGGTCTTGACATGCCGGAGCTGGAGCAGGGTCTCGGCGAGCCGGGGCCAGGAGCGCCCGGGCGGCCTCTTGCGGTTGCGGGACTTCTTGGCAGCTCCGTTCGTGCTGGGCCGGCACATGGCGGAGCGGGTTCCGCCCAGGAGCTGCGCGCCTTGGGGCCATGGCATCTTCTTGGAAAGGTGGTGGCTGGAACGCCCCCGGGGCTTCATTGCCCATGCGGGGCGGAGTGCGGCGTAGTGGTGCGGAAGGCGCGGGAGAGCCCCTGCGGCGCGGACAAGCTCGGCGACGCGGTCGAGCCACTCCTCGTAGACGTCGTCGATGGGGCGGTAGCGCAGGAGCTCGTTCGCCGCGATGAGCGCAGCTCAAGCCATCCCGCCGCACAGACGGGTGTTGAGAGGACGCTTGCTGCTTGTTCCCCGTTGGGCCGGTGGCGGCGTTGACGGCGGGCGACCGGGAACGACGAGGACGCCCTTCGACAGGGGCCGTCTGGACGGCGCGGGAGGCGATGGCGGCCCGGTGCTCGGCGCGGGCCCGACGAGCGTCATACATGGATGCGGTGGACGGATGAGAGCGAAGCGGTGGAAGACTGATTCCGGCGCACCCCTACCTGGCGCGCCAAATGTCGGATCACGGGTTCCGCAGACCCTTAAGGTTCGAACTCTGGGGTGCGCGCGGAGATCAAGCCCTCTACCTCTCCGTCTCGTAAGGATCTAACTACTGCAAGAACAACACAAGAGACACAAGATTTATACTGGTTCGGACCACCATGGTGGTGTAATACCCTACTCCAGTGTGGTGGGTGGATTGCCTCTGGGGCTGATGAGGAAGAACAGTACAGGCGAACGGCCTCGCGAGGGACTGTTCTTGGCTAGGGGATGAACTGCTAAGGAGAGTTCAATCACCCTTCTCTCTCTCTGTGCGAGATTCTACCTTAAGTTCACAATGCCTAGATCTCTGGATGTCTAGCCAATTGCCTCTACCCTAGGGGTGGCTGGCCCTATTTATAGGCAAAGGCTCTAGGCCTCTTCCCAAATATTGAGCGGGAAGGGTGCCAACAATTGGCCAATTTGAAGGGGAACATCGGGTACACTTATCCTGACTAAAGTTGGTCTTCGCCTGCCAAAGGCTCTGGTGATGACACCGGCTTGGGCTCCATAGTGACTTCCTCCTTGTCCTTGAGCTGGTCTTGGTCTCGTTGCACCGAAATGGGTGCCTTTGCTTGATCCTCTCGCCTGCGCTTGCCCCCTTTGCACCAAAGAGGAAAGGGAGGACGCTGCGCGGGCTGGCGCCCGCCTGGCACCTTTGATCGTCATGGCTTGCGTCATGGGCACCTCGTGAGGTACCCCACCTTGATCTCTCCGCCTCCTCATGAGCCAGCCTAAGGATGCCGTGCCGGAGGAAGCGCCGTGTCGTCCGCCTTGCGAGGCTTGGCCCCTCGCGAGGGTCTTGAGCCTTGTGTTGATGAAGATGGGCTACGTTGGGCCCCCACTCGAGCCACGCCGCAGGCCGCAGGCAGGCAAGTCTGGGGACCCCCATTCCCAGAACGCCGGCAACGTCGACTACATGACACTTCACCATTGTTTGGGCCTAGAGGAAGGCATTGGGAAGTAATAAGTAGATGATGGGTTGCTAGAGTGACAGAAGCTTAGACCCTAGTTTATGCGTTGCTTCGTAAGGGGCTGATTTGGATCCATATGTTTCATGATATGGTTAGGTTTACTTTAATACTTCTTTTGTAGTTGCGGATGCTTGCAATAGGAGTTAATCATAAGTGGGATGCTTGTCCAAGTAAGGACATCACCCAAGCACCGGTCCACCCACATATCAAATTATCAAAGTACCGAACGTGAATCATATGAACGTGATGAAAACTAGCTTGACGATAATTCCCATGTGTCCTCGGGAGCGCTTTCCTTCATATAAGAAATTGTCCAGGCTTGTCCTTTGCTACAAAAGGATTGGGCCATCTTGCTGCACTTTATTTACACTTGTTACTTGTTACCCGTTACAAATTACCTTATCACAAAACTATCTGTTACCTATAATTTCAGTGCTTGATGAGAATACCTTGCTGAAACCCGCTTATCATTTCCTTCTGCTCCTCGTTGGGTTCGACACTCTTACTTATCGAAAGGACTACGATAGATCCCCTATACTTGTGGGTCATCAGGGGCGCCGCACCCTCCCTAGTCCAATTCGGACTGGCCATGGGGGGCGCACGGCCTCCATTGCGGCCCTCCTCTGCTTTCCACTAAAGCCCATTAAGGCCCAATACTTCCCCAGGGGGGGTTCCGGTAACCCCCGCTACTCCGAAACACATCTGAAACATCCTGAACCATTCCGGTGTCCGAATGTAACCTTCCAATATATGAATCTTTACCTCTCGACCATTTTGAGAATCCTCGTCATGTCCATGATCTCATCCGGGACTCCGAACAAACTTCGGTTCATCAAATTACTTAACTCATAATACTAATCGTCATCGAACATTAAGCGTGCGGACCCTACGGATTCGAGAACTATGTAGACATGACCGAGACACTTCTCCGGTCAATAACAAATAGCGGAACCTGGATGCTCATATTGGCTCCTACATATTCTACGAAGATCTTTGTCGATCAAACTGCATAACAACATACGTTATTCCCTTTGTCATCGGTATGTTACTTGCCCGAGATTCGATCATCGGTATCCTTATACCTAGTTCAATCTTGTCACCGGCAAGTCTCTTTACACATTCCGTAATGCATCATCCCGCAACTAAATCATTAGTCACATTGCTTGCAAGGCTTATAGTGATGTGCATTACCGAGAGGGCCCAGAGATACCTCTCCGATACTCGGAGTGAAAAATCCTAATCTCAATCTATGCTAACCCAACAAACACCTTCGGAGACACCTGTAGAGCATCTTTATAATCACCCAGTTACATAGTGACATTTGATCGCACACAAGGTGTTCCTCCAGTATTCGGGAGTTGCATAATCTCATAGTCAAAGGAATATGTATAAGTCATGAAGAAAGCAATAGCAATAAAACTAAATGATCATTATGCTAAGCTAACTGATGGGCCTTGTCCATTACATCATTCTCTAATGATGTGAGCCCGTTCATCAAATGAAAACACATGTCTATGGTCAGGAAACTTAACCATCTTTGATTAACGAGCTAGTCAAGTAGAGGCATACTAGGGACACTCTGTTTGTCTATGTATTCACACATGTACTAAGTTTCCGGTTAATACAATTCTAGCATGAATAATAAACATTTATCATGATATAAGGAAATATAAATAACAACTTTATTATTGCCTCTAGGGCATATTTCCTTCACCTAGGACCCCGGTCTTCTACACTTGGACACTTAGAGTAGATGTAGTAGTAGTATGTGTAATATGTGTGGATGGGAGTGACTCTTGATAGTTGATACAAAGGTTTTGCTCTATTAGCTAAAATATTTTTGTAGCCTTTGTTTTCTTTAGTTTAGACAACTAAGACTTGTCGTGGGACATTTTTGAAAATGAAATGAAACTAACCAAGTGTAACTTTGAACAAAAGGAAGTCTTCCAAGCCTTTGGAGTTGAGAAATCGTAGGGAAGTGATGATTAAACAAACTCAACCCCGTGTTGTTAATTTTAATGGACTTGATAGCACTTGTGGATTAAATTTCTAGAGGAAATTAGTTGAAAGGTGGGTGAGATTATGCCAAAAATTTGTGTTGTATATCTCAACATGGTGTTACAGCCTCCAGCTGGTACCATGGCCTTTCCTACTATATACACGTTTACATGTGTAAATGTGGCTTCGTCACCCTTCCTGATGTTATGCTGAGGACTCCGTTGGCCAATGAATGATCCACTAAGAGCGTTAGCTTGGATTTCGGCTATGAGTTTGTTAATGTACGTAGTGGCAACACTATAAACAAATATTATTTGGCTGTGTATGTGGTAAATAAAGGAGACTGATCAAAAGAGATCGAAATAGACATTATTGATAAAGGTCCATAGTTCCCAAACATTAATCCACAACGAAAACCTATGCATGATCACTTAATTGGCATAATCACCTTCACGTGAGGATCAAAGTTCCAGCAAACAATGATTGAAACAACATGTTTAAGAGCCTAGAGGAAGAAACAATTGTGGGTGTGTTCAATAGCACTTGAGCATCATGTTTCACTACATGCTTTATACTTCCTGACTTATGTTTTCATGGCTCTATCTTAAGAAACTCTTCTGTGCATTTCCGACAAGCAAGTGTTGTCTAGATTAAATAAAATGAAGTGTTGCAAAGTTGTTTTATCTTGTAGATCAGAAACATTGTGTTGATGATCTTTACTTCACTAACATTTACACTATAACCATGCCATTCCTATATCTATGATAAGTTTTCAGGCCTAGAAGGGAGGGTTATCTAGGCATACCAATCGTAAGTGAACCAAAACCTTCTCGTTATTTCGGTTTAAACAACTGAGTTCCTTATGATTTGGATTTCTCCTTATTTTTACACTCATTTCAACCTTATTTAAACGAAGATATTTCACTAATAGAGATATATTCCCTCCGATATTGCCACGAATGACTAATGAGTGCAAAGAATTCTACAAATCCTCTCTTTGATATTTTTCCATAGGGAATGGGCTAATAAGGGAAGATATCACGCTGGAGAAAGGAAAGGAAGGAAAATGGAGAAGAAATAAATCATCAGGAGGTGTTAGAGGGAATCCATATTAAAAGACAGTGTTCCATGTATGCTGTGGAAACCAAGCCAGCTAGTCCACCTGTCGGCGCGGAAGCACGATCACCTATGGGGCAGGGGCGCCTTCGGCATGGGGACGGCCGCATTGCACAAAGAGTAGAGGAAGTGGTGGACAACACGATGATGGGCTCCCTCTCTTTTATGCAGGTTCGGGCCGCTTTGAAGCGTAAAACCCCACTCCTGCTTTGGTGGATTGATCTGGAGGTGGAAGAAGGCTCAACGTGCTTTTCCCGGCAAGGATGCCTCGGGGAAAGCAACGTGAGCTTACAAATTTTGTGGGTCGACGTGTTCGAACCCTTTGCTAGATAGTGTGAGCTAGCTATTTAATTCGGAAGGCCCTGATAACAAGTTCAAAATAAGAATCACGTGGCACGGAGAATTTCTGGATGTGTATATCACATTCCTTCCATCTTCTCCATGGTCGGAATTAAACCATATATTAGTTAATGGGGTGCTAACCTGCCAATCTTTCCTTCTAAATGTCTAAGAAGTACAAGATCAACTAGATCAAACTTAAAACCACCAGTGAGTCATCGGCATCTTGACAAAACCGGCAAAATAAAGCATGAAGTGCAACCAAAATATGCCCAAAAATCATGACGTTTTACACCCAAAAGATAAGATCATGATATAACTATTCAGGAACATATGGTCACATATTCTTATTGTATGGTGTGTGTTATTATAAAATGGCATCAGAAATCGGGAGGGGGATGGGTATACAATGGAAAAAGGTGGTGCATAGTTGACCCGGATCATATATTGGCATGTATTGGTAAAAAATTGGGAAAATAGAATAGATATATTAAAGAATAGAGGGAGTACAAGATGTACCATGTTTTAATTGGGGGAGGGGGACTAAAATGAGATGTACACATGTCAAATAGTTAATTGTACTTACATCACTGCTATGAATGCGGTATTTGTAGTTTGGGACTCAATCTGATAAGGTGGGTGATAATTTTTTTGGCTTACCGCCGCATCAATTTTCTTGCTCAAATACATGATGCATCTATCAAATATATCTATTTTAGGAATCATATCTAGAAGTCTGGAAAATAAAAAATTGAATTAATGATACATGACTGAGATTCAAAAATAGGGTTAGGTTGAGCTAATATTCGGTAAGGTCAAAACAACGATATTTGCCTCAAAAGTAGGAAAAAAATAATACACTCCATTGTTTGCGTAAATGGTATGAAAGTTCATTGTGCTTTCACATGACATATGCAAACAACGTCAAAATTTGAAAACATTTGCCACTATTAGTTTCATTGTCACGTGGAACATGTGTATCCTACATTTTCATAGTAGCTTGGCCTCATGTAAGTGGATCATAAATTTTTATAGACGTTTCCTGAAAAAAAAACATGGAGACTTTGATAGGTGAAGAACAATTCACTGCTGATATAGTTTTATGCTAGGTAAAGAACTAACGGTTCCTTTTATATTTTGTGGAAAAAATCACTAGTGCTCCCGCTTATCTCTATACCTAGAGGGGTATATGAACAAACTAGCATCACCTACACTAGATACTATGAGCTAGCTATTCAACTCAAAAGGCACCAATAACTAGTCCAAAATAAGAATCATGTATGGGGGAGATTTCCCGGATGTGTATTGTAAATTCCTTCCACCTTTTATGTGGTTGGAATAAGACCATCTATTAGTACGTGGGACACTGCCCTACCAATCTATTAGTACGTGGGACACTGCCCTACCGATCTTTGCCTCAAATGTCCAACTAGTACAAGATAAGTTGGGTCAAACTTAACACCGGCAGGTCCTGGCCATCGTTATGAATCCTACAATATAAAACATGAAGTGAAACCAAAAGATACCCATAAATCATGATGTTTTAGACCTTTAACCAAGACGCAAACAAAAGATCACGATACCACTATATAGGAATAGATTACCGTGTATTATTCTTGGATGATGTGTCTTGGTATTAAATGGCATCGGAAATCGGGTAGTTGAGGCTTTTAAAACATAAAAAAGGTGGTGCATAGTTCACTCGAATCGTAGAATGACATCTATTTGTAACAAATTTTGAAAAGTAGAATGAGATGTATTTAGAAACAAAGGATGCACAAGATGTACCATATTTTACTTGGGGTGGGGGCTAGAATGCGATGTATTCATGTTAAATTGTTAATGGTACTTACATCACCGTTATGAATGCGGTATTTGAAGTTTGGAAACTCAAACAGGTAAGGCGGGTGATGAGTTCTCTGTCTTGTCATCGCATCAACTATCTTAATCAATGACCTAATTAATATGTGATAGAAAGCTAGCTTAGGAATCATATTTTGGTGCCTGACAAATAACACATTCAGTTAATGATATATGATAGAGATCTCACTTGGCAAAGATTCAAAATTAAGTTAGTTTGAGCTTAGCAACTATTTTTGCCTCAAAAGAGGGAAACAAATAACTCATTCCACTGTGTGCTTAAATTGTGTCATGCTACATTTTTCTTTCACACGACGCATCCACACGATGCCAAATTCTAAAGAAAATTGAGACTATTATTTTCAGTGTCACGTGGAATATGTGTATCCTACATTTTCATTGCAGCTTGGCCTTGTGTAAGTGGCTCATACATTTTCATAGATGTTTCTAGGAAAAAGAACATAGAGATAATGTGAGGTAAATAACAATTCTATTGATAGAGTTTTATGCCGAGCAAAGAACAACCTGTTCATTTTATATTTTGTGGAAGAAATGACTAGTGCTCCCATCCGTCTTGATACCTACATGGGTACATTAATCAATTAGCAAGGACTTACTGTAGATAGCATGAGCAAGCAATTTAATTCAGAAGGCTTTGATAACAAGTAGAAAATAAGAATCATGTATGAGGGATATTTTCTGAATGTGTATAGTAGATTCATTCCACCTTCTCTAAACTAAAACCATCTATTTTTTCATAGAATGTTGCCCTGCCAATCTTTCCTTCTAAATGTCCAAGCAATACAAGATCACTTGGATCATAGTTACCACAAACAAGGAGTCCTAGTCATCATTATGAAGCCTGCAACAAGAAAAAGAATGAAGTGCAACCAAAAGATGCCCAGAAATTAAGATGTACTACACATTTAACCAAGGCATAAAGAAAAGATCACAATACCACTATTCAGGAAAAGATGACCGTGTATTATTCTTGGATTGTGTGTGTTAGTATTAAATGGTATCATAAATATGGAGGGGGTTATGCAACAGAAAAATTTGGTGTAGAGTTCACTCAAATCATAGAATGGCATGTATTTGTAACAAATTTTGTAAACTAGAATGAGATGTATTCAGGTACAGAGGATGCATAAGATGTATGAGATTTTAATTAGAGGGGGGCTAGAATGGGATGTATTCATGTTAAATAGTGAATGGTACTTGCACCCCCGGTATCAATTTGGTATTTGCATTTTGGTAACTCTATCTGGTTTGCTAGTGACGAGACATGTTTCTTATCATCACATCCAATGTATTGCTCACTGACCTAATGAATGTGTGAGATAAAGCTTTAGGAATCATATTTTTAGCCTCACAGATAACAAATTCAGTTAATGACACATTAGAGATACCACTTGACGAAGATTCGAAAATAGTGTTAGGTTCAGCTAATCTTTGGTAAGCTCAAAGAACATATTTTCCTCAAAAGAGGGATATAAGCAACTCATTCTATTGACAACTTAAATTACATCACAATAAATTTTTCTCTCACATGACACATCAAAACAATGTCAAATTCTGGCCTTTTTTGCCATTTTAGTTTCAATGTCACGTGTAATATGTGTATCCTACATATTTCATAATAGCTTGGCGTTGTGTAAGTGGCTCATACATTCTTGTAGATGTTTCCAGGAGAAAGAACTTGAGATAGTGGCAGGTAAAAAAATTATCTATTGATATAGTTTTATGTCAGGAAAGACATGGTCACTTTATATTTTGTGGAAGACATGACTAGTGCTCCCGTCCATCTTGACACCAATAGGGGTACATGGATGAACTAGACATGACTTAACGTAGATAGTATGAGCTTTCTATTTAAGTCAGAAGGCCGTGATAACAAATTGGAAATAAGAATCATGTATGCGGGAGATTTTCTGAATGTTTATTGTAGATTCTTTCCACCTTCTCTATGGTTGTAATAAATCCATCGATTAGTTCATGGGACGCTGCCTGCCAATCTTTCCTTCTAAATGTCCAAGTAGTACATGATCACTTGGATCAAACTAAACACCAATAAGGAATCCTGGCCATCATGATGAAACCTGCAATATAAAGAATGAAGTACAACCAAAATAGCCTAGAAATCATAACGTTTTACACATTTCACCAAGACAAAAAGAAAAGATCACGATACCACTACTCAGGAAAGATGTTCGTGTATTCTTGTAGGATTGTGTGTGTTAGTATTAACTGACATCAAAACAGGGAGGGGGTATATAACAGAAAAAGATGGTGCAGAGTTCACTCAAAGCATAAAATGACATGTATTTGTAACAAAAAAATTAAATGGAATGAGATGTATTCATGAACAGAGGCTGAACAAGATGTATGAGATTTTAATTGGGGGGGGGGGGGGCTAGAATGAGATATATTCATGATAAATAGCTAATGGTAGTTACATCACTTCTATTAATGTGGCATTTGCATTTTGGGAACTCAATCTGGTTAGCCTGTGATGAGACTTGTTTCTTGTCATCACAACAAATGTCTTGCTAAATGACCTAATGAATGTCTGAGATAAAGCACTTTTTGGAACCATAGTTAGAAGTCTGGAAAATAAAAAAAATCAATTAATTATGCATGAACGAGATTCATAAATAGGGTTAGTTTGAGCTAAAATCCGGTAAGGTCAAAACAATGATTTTTGCCTCTAAAGTAGGATTCAAATAGCACATCACATTGTGTGCTTAAATGGTGTCATGGTACATTTTGCTTTCACGTGATACATACAAACGATGTCAAATTTTGATATTTTTTACCACTGTTAGTTTCAGTGTCTCGTGGAATATGTGTATCTCTACATTTTCATAGTGTTTTGGCCTCGTATAAGTGGCTCATAAATTTTCATAGACATTTCCTGAAAACAAAGGCGAAGACTTAGAGACAGTGGTAGGTAAATAACAATTCTCTACTGATATAGTTTTATGCCAGGTAAATAATTAGTGGGTCCTTCTATATTCTGTGGAAGAAAAGACTAGTTCTCACGTCCATCTTGATACCTACAAGGGTATATGAACGAACTAGCAAAACTTACACTAGATACTATGAGCTAGCTATTTAATTCAAAAGGCACTCATAACTAGTCAAAAATAAGAATCACGTACAAGGGAGATTTCCCAGATGTGTATAGTAGATTCCTTCCACCTTCTCTCTGGTTAGATTAAGACCATCTATTAGTACGTGGGACACCACCCTGCTAATCTTTCCTTCTAAATGTCCAATTAGTACAAGATCATTTGGACTAACTTAACACCTGCAGGGAGTCCTAGGCATCATTATTAACCAGAAATATAAATCATGAAGTGCGAAATCATAATGTTTTACATCTTTAACTAAGACACAAAGAAAATATTATGATACCACTACTCACAAATAGATGGTCGCATATAATTATTAGATGGTGTGTCTTAGTATTAAATGGCATCATAAATCGGGAGGTGGGGGCTTATAAAACGTAAAAAAGGTGGCGCGGAGTTCAGTCGAATCATAGAATAACATCTATTTGTAAGAAATTTTGAAAACTATAATGAGATGTATTAAGGAACAGAGGATGCACAAGATGTACCAGATTTTAATTATGGTGGGGGGCTAGAATGAGATGTCTTTATGTTAAAATTTTAATGGTACTTATATCACTATTATGAATGTGGTATTTGCAGTTTGGGAACTCGGTCAAGTAAGGCGGGTGATGAGTTCGGTTTCTTGTCATTGCATCAATTGTTTTGATCAATGACGTAATGAGTATGTGAGATGAAGCTAGCTTAGGAACCATATTTTCATGCTTGACTGATAACAAATTCAATTAATGATATATGATAGGGATCCCACTTGACAGAGGTTCGAAATTAAGTTAGTTTGAGATTAACAATGATTTTTGTCTCAGAAGAGGAAAATAATTACTCATCCAACTGTCTGCTTAAATTGTGTCATGGTACATTTTTCTTTCACATGACGCATCCACAAAGTGTCAGTATTTGAATTTTTTTACTATTCATTTTAGTGACAAGTGGAATATGTGTATCCTACATTTTCTTTGCATCTTGGCCTTGTGTAAGTGGCTCATGCATTTTCATAGATACTTCCAGGAACAATTCTCTATTGATGCAGTTTTATGTTGAGTAAAGAACAACCTGGTCATTTTGTATTTTGTGGAACAAATGACTAGTGCTCCCATCCATCTTGATACCTACAGGAGTACATGAATGAATTAACCAGGACTTACTCCAGATAGCATGAGCTAGCTATTTAATTCAGAAGCCCCTGACATCAAGTAGAAAATAAGAATCATCTATGAGTGATATTTACTAAATGTGTATAGTAGATTCCTTCCACGTTCTCTATGTATAACGCTGGCCTGCCAATCTTCCCTTCTAAATGTCCAAGCAATACAAGATCACTTGGATGAAATTTACCACCATCAAGGAGTCCTAGACATCAAGCTTAAACCTGCAATAAAAGAATGAAGTGCAACCAAAAGATGCGTAGAAATCATGGCATTTACACATTTAACCAAGACATAAATAAAAGATCACGATACCATGATTCATAAAAATATGGCCATGTATTCTTCTAGGATTGAGTGTGTGAGTATAAAATGGCAACATAAATATGGAGGGGGAGGGGTACACAATAGAAAAGGTGGTGTAGAGTTCAATTGAATCGCAGAATAAAATGTATTTGTAATAAACTTTATAAACTAGAATGAGATGTATTCAGGAACATAGCATGCATAAGATGTATGAGATTTTAATTGGAGGGGGGATAGAATGAGATTTATTCATGTTAAGTAGTGAATGGTACTTGCATCACTGTTATCACTGTGGTACTTGCATTTTGGGAACTCAATCTATTTAGCCGGTGACGAGACCTGTTTCTTATCATCACATCAAATGTCTTGCTCATTGACCTAAGGAATGTGTGACATAAAGTTATTTTAGGAATCATATTTTCAGCCTGATGGATAACATATTCAATTAATGACACATGAAAGATATCCCACTTGATAGAAATTCTAAATAGGGTTATGTTCAGCTAATCTTCGATCACCTCAAAGAAGTGTTTTTTACCTCAAATGAGGGAAATAATCAAATCATCCTATTGACTACTAAAATTTTATCACAATAAATTTTTCTTTGACATGACACATCCGATGTCAAATTCTATTTTTTTTCCATTGTTAGTTTCAAAATTATGCGGAATATGTGTACCTACATTTTCATAGTAGCTTGGCCTTGTGTAAGTGGATCAACCATTTTTATAGATGTTTGTAGGAAAATGAAGGTGGAGATAGTGGCATGTAAAGAACAATTCTCTGTCAATATAGTTTTATGCCAGATAAAAGAACAACATGGTCATTTTGTATTTTGTGGAAGAAATGACTAGTGCACTCGTCCATATTGATACCTATGGGGGTACATGAATGAATTAGCCCAGACTTACTCTGGATAGTATGAGCTTGCTATTTAAGTCAGAAGGCCCCGATGACAAGTCGGAAGTATGAATCTGATGACCCACAAGTATAGAGGATCAATTGTAGTCCTTTCGATAAGTAAGAGTGTCGAACCCAACGAGGAGCAGAAGGAAATGACAGACGGTTTTCAGCAAAGTATTCTCTACAAGTACTGCAAGTTGTGGTTACACGTAGTTTTGTAGCACGATGATTTGTAACAAGTATCAAGTACCACAATAGTAAAAAAAAGGTGCAGCAAGGTGGCTCTATCCATTTTATAGCAACGTCCAAGCCGGGAATCTCTCTTATATTAAGCAAAGAATTCTCAAGGAGATGTGGGAATTCTCATCTAGTCACGTTCATCATGTTTAGTTGATTCGCATTCACTTACTTTGATAATTTGATATGTGGATGGACCGGTGCTAGGGTGTTGTTCTTACTTGAACAAGCAACCCTCTTATGATTACCCCCCTCTCGCAAGCATCCACAACTACGAAAGAAGAATTAAGATAAATGTATCCATAGCATGCAACCTATGGATCCAAATCAGCCCCTTACGGGTAACGCATAAACTAGGGTTTAAGCTTGTGGCTCACTCGTGGGGCCCCTCGTGGTGATTCTTTTTCCAGTATTTTTTATTAATTCCAAAATAATTCTCTGTGATGTTTTAGTTCATTTCGAGCTATGGGGAATATCAATCTCTGTTGTAGATGTTTCAGGTCCAGAACTCCAACTGCTGGCAATTTCCCTCTTCATGTAAATCTTGAAAATTAAGAGATAAAAGGCATGAGAATAGCATCATAAAGTGAAATAATGACCCAAAACATAATAAATGACAGTAGGAAAACATGATGCAAAATGGACGTATCAAAATCATGCGCGAGGAAGATTTTCTGAATGTGCATTGTAAATTTCTTCCAGTTTCTCTATGTTTGGAACAAACTATCTACGAGTTCATGGGATGGTGCGTGGCAATGTTTCCTTCTAAACGTCCAAGCAGTACAAGATCACTTTGATCAAACTAAACACCATCAAGGAGTCATGGTCATCATGATGAAACCTTCAATATAAAGAATGAAGTGCAATCAAAATATGTCAAGAAATCATAACGTCTTACCCATTTAACCAAGACATAAGAAAAGATCATGATACCACTATTTAGGAAAGATGGTTGTGTATTTTTCTAGGCCTGTGTCTGTTATTTTTAAATGACATGAAAAATAGGGAGGGGATGGGTATATGATAGAAAAAACTGGTGCAGAGTTCACTTGAATCGTAGAATGCCATGTATTTGTAACAAGAAAATTAAACTAGAATGAGATGTATTCAGGAACAGAGGATGCACAAGATGTATGAAAATTTTATGGGGGGGGGCTAGAATGAGATTTATTGATGTTAAATAGTTAATGTTACTTGCATCAATGTTATCAATGCAGTATTTGCATTTTGGTAACCTAATCGGGTTGATCGATGATGAGACTTGTTTCTTATCATCCCATAAAAGGTCTGCCCCAATCACGTGATCAATGTGTGAGATAAAGTTATTTTAGGAATCATATTTTGAGCCCGAGAGATATTTTTTCTGACTAATGACAAATGAAAGAGATCCCTATTGACAAAGAACCGAAAATAGGGTTAGGTTCACCTAATCTTCGGTAAGCTCAAACAAGTTATTTTTCCTCAAGGGAGGGAACTATGCAACTCATCCTATTGACTACTTAAATTTTGTCACAATATATTTTGCTTTCACATGACACGTCCAAACGATGTCAAATTCTGATATATTTTTTGCCGCCATTGTTAGTGTCAATGTCACATGGAATATGTGTATCCTACATTTTCACAGTAGCTTGGCCTTGTGTAAGTGGCTCATAAATTTTCATAGATGTTTCGAGGAAAAATAACGTGGAGACACTGCCAGGTAAAGAACAATTCTCTATTGATATAGTTTTATGCTAGGTAAGGAATAACATGGTCATTTTATATTTCGTGGAAGAAATGACTAGTTCTCCCCTCCATCTTGATACCAACAGGGGTACATGAATGAACTAGCGAGGACTTACTCTACATAGTATGAGCTAGCTATTTAATTTAGTAGGCCTTGATAACAATTCAAAAATAAGAATCATGTATGAGGGAGATTTTCTGAATGTGTATGGTAGATTCCTTCCACCTTCCTTATGTTTGGAATAAAACCATCTATTAATTCATGGGACGCTGCCCTCCCAATTTTGTCTTCTAAATGTCCAATTAGTACAAGATCACTTGGATCAAACCTAATAGTAGCCAGGAGTCCTGGCCATCATGATGAAACCTGCAATATAAAGAATGAAGTGCAACCAAAATACGCCTACACCTTTCACCAAGTGATAAAGAAAAGATCATGATACAACTATTCAGGAAAAGATGGTCGTATATTCTTCTAGGATGGTGTGTGTTATTATTAAATGGCATCAAGAATAGGGAGGGGAGGGGTATACAACGGGAAAAGATGGTGTAGAGTTCACTCAAATCATAGAATGACATGTATTTGTAACAAATTTTGTAAACTAGAACTAGATGTATTCAGGAACAGAGGATGCACGATATTTACGAGATTTTAGTTTGGGGGGGGGGCTATAATGAGATGTATTTAGGAACAGATATGCATGAATTATACGAGATTTTAATTTGCGGAGGGGGGCAAGAACAAGATGTATTCATGTTAAATATTTAATGGTACTTCCATCATTGTTATCAATTTTGTATTTGTAGTTTGGAACTCAATCTGGCTGGCTAGTGATGAGACATGTTGCTAGAATTATTTTAGGAATTGTATTTTCAAGTGTGATAGATAACATATTCAATTAATGACACATGAAAGAGATGCCACTTGAAAGAGATTCTAATGATTAGGTTGAGCTTATCTTTAGTAAGGTGAAAGAAGTGATTTTCCTCAAAGGAGGGAAATAATTAACTCATCCCATTGTCTATTTAAATGGTGTCTCAGTTCATTTTGCTTACACATGACACATCCAAATGATGTAATTTTTTTTTGCCATTGTTAGTTTTAATGTGACGTGGAATATGTGTATCCTACATTTTCATAGTATCTTGGCATTATGAAGTGGCTCATACATGTTAATAGATGTTGCCAGGGAAAGAACATGGAAATAGTGCCATGTAAAGAACAATTCTCTATCATCATAGTTTTATGCCATATAAATAACAAAATGGTCATTTTATATTTTGTGGAAGAAATGACTAGTGGTTCCGTCCATGTTGATACCTCAATGGTATACGAGTGAGCTAGCCATGGTTTCCTCTACATACTTATGTGCTAGCTATTTAATTCGGAAGGCCCTAATAACAAGTACAAAATAAGAATCATGTACCCGAGAGATTTTTTGGATGTGGATAGCAGATTTCTTCCATCCTCCCTTTCGTTGGAATAAAACTATCTATTACTTAGGAAGTTGTCCTAACAATCTTTCCTTCTAAATGTCCAAGCACTAAAAGATTAGGTTCATCAAACTTAACATGAGAAGGGAGTCCTAGCCATCACGATCAAACCTGCAATATAAAGCATGAATTGCCACCAAAAGATGCAAAAAAATCATCAATTTTAACACTTTAGCCAAGATAAGAAGAAAATATCATGGTACCGCAATTCAGGAATAGATGGTCGTGTATTCTTCTTGGATGGTGTGTGTTATTATTCAATTGCATCAGAAATTAGTGGGTTTTATACAATATAAAAAATGTGGTGTCGAGTTCACTCAAATTGTAGAATGACATGTATTTTCAACAAATTTTGAAAACTAGAATCAGATGTATTCAGGAACAGAGTATAAGATGTACCATACTTTACTTGGAGGGTCCAGAATGAGATGTATACATGTTAATAGTTAATGATACATACATCAATTTTATGAATGCGGTATTTGTAATTTGGAACTCAATCTAGTAAGGCAGACAGGTGATGAGTTGTGTTTGTTATCATCACATCAATTTTCTAGCTCAACTACCTCATGAATATATCAGATAAATCTATTTTCGAAATCATATTTTGATGCCTGGCAAATAACAAATTCAATTAATTATACATGACAGAGAGCCCACTTGACAGAGATTCACAAATAGGGTTAGTCTGAGTTAATCTTTGGTCAGTTCAACCAACGATTTTTGCACCAAAGAAGGGAAACAAATAACTCCTCCCTCTACCTTCTTGAAAGGTTTTATAGTACATTTTTCTTTCACATGACACATCCACACAATGTCAAATTTTCTTTTTTTGCCACAGTTGGTTTCCATGTCAAGTGGAATAAGTGTATGCTACATTTTCATAGTAGCTTGGCCTCGTATAGGTGGCTCAAGTTTTCATAGATGTTACCAAGAAAAACAACATGTAGGCAGTCCTATGTAAAGAACAATTATCTTCTAATATAGTTTAATACCAAGTAAAGAATAACATGGTCATTTTATATTTTATGGAAAAAATGACTAGTGCTGCTGTCCAGCTTAATACCTACAGGATTATATGAATGGATAATCCAGGATTTACTCTAGATAGTATGAGCTAGCTAGTTAATTCGGAAAGCCCTGATAACTAGTCCAAAATAAGAATCATGTACCTAGGGCTTTTCTAGATGTGGATAACAGATTCCTTCCGTCTTCTCTTTGGTTGGAGTAAGACTATATATTAGTTATGGGGTGCTGGCCGACAAATATTTCCTTCCAAATGTCCAAGTAGTAAAAGATCCATTAGATCAAACTTAATAGCAATAGCAAATCCAAGCCATCATGATGAAATCTACAATATAAAGCATGAAGTACAGCCAAAAGTGGCCCAAAAATCATGATGTTTCACATCTTTAACCATGAGGCAAAGAAAACATCACGATACCACTATTTAGGAACAGATGCTCACGTATTGTTCTTGGGAGGGGGCGGCATTCAATGAAACAAAGGTGGTGCAGAGTTCAATGGATCATAAAAAGACATGTATTTGTAACAAGTTTTGGAAAATAGAATGAAATGTATTAAGGAACAGAGGTGTACAAGGTGTATTAGATTTTAATTGGGGGTTGTCTATAATAAGATGTATTCATGTATTGTTGATGGTATTTGGATCAGTATTTCGAATTCAGTATTTGCAGGTTGGGAACTCAATCAAGTAAGGCGAGTGATGGGTTATGTTTCTTATCATCACATCAGTTGTCTTCCTCAATGACCTGATGAATATGTGAGATAAATCTATCTTAGGAATCGTCTTTTGACGCTTGACAAATAACAAATTCAATTAATGATACATGATAGAGAACCCACTTGACAGAGATTCTAAAATAAGTTTGTTTTAGCTGATCTTTGGTAAGGTCAAAATAGTGAGTTTGGCCTCAAAGGAGGGAAATAAAAAACTCTTCCCACTATCTGCTTAAATTGTGCCTTGGAACATTTACCTTTCACATGACACATCCACACGTTGTCAAATATTGAATTTCTTTGCCACTAGTAGTTTCAATGTACATATTCAATTAATGACACATGAAAGAGGTGCCACTTGAAAGAGATTCAAAATTATGATTAGGTTGAGCTTATCTTCTGTAAGGTGAAAGAAGTGATTTTCCTCAAAGGAGGGAAATAATTAACTCATCCCATTGTCTATTTAAATGGTGTCTCAGTTCATTTTGCTTACACATGACACATCCAAATGATGTAAAATTTTGTTTTTTTGCCATTGTTAGTTTCAATGTGACGTGGAATATGTGTATCCTACATTTTCATAGTATCTTGGCATTATGAAATGGCTCATACATGTTAATAGATGTTGCCAGGGAAAGAACATGGAAATAGTGCCATGTAAAGAACAATTCTCTATCGTCATAGTTTTATGCCATATAAATAACAAAATGGTCATTTTATATTTTGTGGAAGAAATGACTAGTGGTTCCGTCCATGTTGATACCTCAATGGTATACGAGTGAGCTAGCCATGGTTTCCTCTACATACTTATGTGCTAGCTATTTAATTCGGAAGGCCCTAATAACAAGTCCAAAATAAGAATCATGTACCCGAGAGATTTTTTGGATGTGGATAGCAGATTTCTTCCATCTTCCCTTTCGTTGGAATAAAACTATCTATTAGTTAGGAAGTTGTCCTAACAATCTTTCCTTCGAAATGTCCAAGAACTAAAAGATTAGGTTCATCAAACTTAACATGAGAAGGGAGTCCTAGCCATCACGATCAAACCTGCAATATAAAGCTTGAATTGCCACCAAAAGATGCAAAAAAATCATCAATTTTAACACTTTAGCCAAGATAAGAAGAAAATATCATGGTACCGCTATTCGGGAATAGATGGTCGTGTATTCTTCTTGGATGGTGTGTGTTATTATTCAATTGCATCAGAAATTAGTGGGTTTTATACAATATAAAAAATGTGGTGTCGATTTCACTCAAATTGTAGAATGACATGTATTTTCAACAAATTTTGAAAACTAGAATCAGATGTATTCAGGAATAGAGTATAAGATGTACCAGACTTTACTTGGAGGGTCCAGAATGAGATGTATACATGTTAATAGTTAATGATACATACATCAATTTTATGAATGCGGTATTTGTAATTTGGAACTCAATCTAGTAAGGCAGACAGGTGATGAGTTGTGTTTGTTATCATCACATCAATTTTCTAGCTCAACTACCTCATGAATATATCAGATAAATCTATTTTCGAAATCATATTTTGATGCCTGGCAAATAACAAATTCAATTAATTATACATGACAGAGAGCCCACTTGACAGAGATTCACAAATAGGGTTAGTCTGAGTTAATCTTTGGTCAGTTCAACCAACGATTTTTGCACCAAAGAAGGGAAACAAATAACTCCTCCCTCTACCTTCTTGAAAGGTTTTATAGTACATTTTTCTTTCACATGACACATCCACACAATGTCAAATTTTCTTTTTTTGCCACAGTTGGTTTCCATGTCAAGTGGAATAAGTGTATGCTACATTTTCATAGTAGCTTGGCCTCGTATAGGTGGCTCAAGTTTTCATAGATGTTACCAAGAAAAACAACATGTAGGCAGTCCTATGTAAAGAACAATTATCTTCTAATATAGTTTAATACCAAGTAAAGAATAACATGGTCATTTTATATTTTATGGAAAAAATGACTAGTGCTGCTGTCCAGCTTAATACCTACAGGATTATATGAATGGATAATCCAGGATTTACTCTAGATAGTATGAGCTAGCTAGTTAATTCGGAAAGCCCTGATAACTAGTCCAAAATAAGAATCATGTACCTAGGGCTTTTCTAGATGTGGATAACAGATTCCTTCCGTCTTCTCTTTGGTTGGAGTAAGACTATATATTAGTTATGGGGTGCTGGCCGACAAATATTTCCTTCCAAATGTCCAAGTAGTAAAAGATCCATTAGATCAAACTTAATAGCAATAGCAAATCCAAGCCATCATGATGAAATCTACAATATAAAGCATGAAGTACAGCCAAAAGTGGCCCAAAAATCATGATGTTTCACATCTTTAACCATGAGGCAAAGAAAACATCACGATACCACTATTTAGGAACAGATGCTCACGTATTGTTCTTGGGAGGGGGCGGCATTCAATGAAACAAAGGTGGTGCAGAGTTCAATGGATCATAAAAAGACATGTATTTGTAACAAGTTTTGGAAAATAGAATGAAATGTATTAAGGAACAGAGGTGTACAAGGTGTATTAGATTTTAATTGGGGGTTGTCTATAATAAGATGTATTCATGTATTGTTGATGGTATTTGGATCAGTATTTCGAATTCAGTATTTGCAGGTTGGGAACTCAATCAAGTAAGGCGAGTGATGGGTTATGTTTCTTATCATCACATCAGTTGTCTTCCTCAATGACCTGATGAATATGTGAGATAAATCTATCTTAGGAATCGTCTTTTGACGCTTGACAAATAACAAATTCAATTAATGATACATGATAGAGAACCCACTTGACAGAGATTCTAAAATAAGTTTGTTTTAGCTGATCTTTGGTAAGGTCAAAATAGTGAGTTTGGCCTCAAAGGAGGGAAATAAAAAACTCTTCCCACTATCTGCTTAAATTGTGCCTTGGAACATTTACCTTTCACATGACACATCCACACGTTGTCAAATATTGAATTTCTTTGCCACTAGTAGTTTCAATGTACATATTCAATTAATGACACATGAAAGAGGTGCCACTTGAAAGAGATTCAAAATTATGATTAGGTTGAGCTTATCTTCTGTAAGGTGAAAGAAGTGATTTTCCTCAAAGGAGGGAAATAATTAACTCATCCCATTGTCTATTTAAATGGTGTCTCAGTTCATTTTGCTTACACATGACACATCCAAATGATGTAAAATTTTGTTTTTTTGCCATTGTTAGTTTCAATGTGACGTGGAATATGTGTATCCTACATTTTCATAGTATCTTGGCATTATGAAGTGGCTCATACATGTTAATAGATGTTGCCAGGGAAAGAACATGGAAATAGTGCCATGTAAAGAACAATTCTCTATCGTCATAGTTTTATGCCATATAAATAACAAAATGGTCATTTTATATTTTGTGGAAGAAATGACTAGTGGTTCCGTCCATGTTGATACCTCAATGGTATACGAGTGAGCTAGCCATGGTTTCCTCTACATACTTATGTGCTAGCTATTTAATTCGGAAGGCCCTAATAACAAGTCCAAAATAAGAATCATGTACCCGAGAGATTTTTTGGATGTGGATAGCAGATTTCTTCCATCTTCCCTTTCGTTGGAATAAAACTATCTATTAGTTAGGAAGTTGTCCTAACAATCTTTCCTTCGAAATGTCCAAGAACTAAAAGATTAGGTTCATCAAACTTAACATGAGAAGGGAGTCCTAGCCATCACGATCAAACCTGCAATATAAAGCTTGAATTGCCACCAAAAGATGCAAAAAAATCATCAATTTTAACACTTTAGCCAAGATAAGAAGAAAATATCATGGTACCGCTATTCGGGAATAGATGGTCGTGTATTCTTCTTGGATGGTGTGTGTTATTATTCAATTGCATCAGAAATTAGTGGGTTTTATACAATATAAAAAATGTGGTGTCGATTTCACTCAAATTGTAGAATGACATGTATTTTCAACAAATTTTGAAAACTAGAATCAGATGTATTCAGGAACAGAGTATAAGATGTACCAGACTTTACTTGGAGGGTCCAGAATGAGATGTATACATGTTAATAGTTAATGATACATACATCAATTTTATGAATGCGGTATTTGTAATTTGGAACTCAATCTAGTAAGGCAGACAGGTGATGAGTTGTGTTTGTTATCATCACATCAATTTTCTAGCTCAACTACCTCATGAATATATCAGATAAATCTACTTTAGGAATCATATTTTGATGCCTGGCAAATAACAAATTCAATTAATTATTCATGATAGAGAGCCCACTTGACAGAGATTCACAAATAGGGTTAGTTTGAGTTAATCTTTGGTCAGGTCAACCAACGATTTTTGCACCAAAGAAGGGAAACAAATAACTCCTCCCTCTACCTTCTTGAAAGTTTTTATAGTACATTTTTCTTTCACATGACACATCCACACAATGTCAAATTTTCTTTTTTTGCCACAGTTGGTTTCCATGTCAAGTGGAATAAGTGTAACCTACATTTTCATAGTAGCTTGGCCTCGTATAGGTGGCTCAAGTTTTCATAGATGTTACCAAGAAAAACAACATGTAGGCAGTCCTATGTAAAGAACAATTATCTTCTGATATAGTTAAATACCAAGTAAAGAATAACATGGTCATTTTATATTTTTTGGAAAAAATGACTAGTGCTGCTGTCCAGCTTAATACCTACAGGACTATATGAATGGACAATCCAGGGTTTACTCTAGATAGTATGAGCTAGCTAGTTAATTCGGAAAGCCCTGATAACTAGTCCAAAATAAGAATCATGTACCCAGGGATTTTCTAGATGTGGATAACAGATTCCTTCCGTCTTCTCTTTGGTTGGAGTAAGACTATATATTAGTTATGGGGTGTTGGCCGACAAATCTTTCCTTCCAAATGTCCAAGTAGTAAAAGATCCATTAGATCAAACTTAATAGCAATAGCAACTCCAGGCCATCATGATGAAATCTACAATATAAAGCATGAAGTACAGCCAAAAGTGGCCCAAAAATCATGATGTTTCACATCTTTAACCATGAGGCAAAGAAAACATCATGATACCACTATTTAGGAACAGATGCTCACGTATTGTTCTTGGGAGGGGGCGGCATTCAATGAAACAAAGGTGGTGCAGAGTTCACATGGATCATAAAAAGACATGTATTTGTAACAAGTTTTCGAAAATAGAATGAGATGTATTAAGGAACAGAGGTGTACAAGGTGTATTAGATTTTAATTGGGGGTTTTCTATAATAAGATGTATTCATTTATTGTTGATGGTATTTGCATCAGTATTTCGAGTGCAGTATTTGCAGCTTGGGAACTCAATCAAGTAAGGCGAGTGATGAGTTATGTTTCTTATCATCACATCAGTTGTCTTCCTCAATGACCTGATGAATATGTGAGATAAATCTATCTTAGGAATCGTCTTTTGAAGCTTGACAAATAACAAATTCAATTAATGATACATGATAGAGAACCCACTTGACAGAGATTCTAAAATAAGTTTGTTTTAGCTGATCTTTGGTCAGGTCAAAATAGTGAGTTTGGCCTCAAAGGAGGGAAATAAAAAACTCTTCCCACTATCTGATTAAATTGTGCCTTGGAACATTTACCTTTCACATGACACATCCACACGTTGTCAAATATTGAATTTCTTTGCCACTAGTAGTTTCAATGTACATATTCAATTAATGACACATGAAAGAGATTCAAAATTATGATTAGGTTGAGCTTATCTTCAGTAAGGTGAAAGAAGTGATTTTCCTCAAAGGAGGGAAATAATTAACTCATCCCATTGTCTATTTAAATGGTGTCTCAGTTCATTTTGCTTACACACGACACATCCAAATGATGTAAAATTTTGTTTTTTTGCCATTGTTAGTTTCAATGTGACGTGGAATATGTGTATCCTACATTTTCATAGTATCTTGGCATTATGAAGTGGCTCATACATGTTAATAGATGTTGCCAGGTAAAGAACATGGAAATAGTGCCATGTAAAGAACAATTCTCTATCGTCATAGTTTTATGCCATATAAATAACAAAATGGTCATTTTATATTTTGTGGAAGAAATGACTAGCGGTTCCGTCCATGTTGATACCTCAATGGTATAAGAGTGAGCTAGCCATGGTTTCCTCTACATACTCATGTGCTAGCTATTTAATTCGGAAGGCCCTAATAACAAGTCCAAAATAAGAATCATGTACCCGAGAGATTTTTTGGATGTGGATAGCAGATTTCTTCCATCTTCCCTTTCGTTGGAATAAAACTATCTATTAGTTAGGAAGTTGTCCTAACAATCTTTCCTTCTAAATGTCCAAGCACTAAAAGATTAGGTTCATCAAACTTAACATGAGAAGGGAGTCCTAGCCATCACGATCAAACATGCAATATAAAGCATGAATTGCCACCAAAAGATGCAAAAAAATCATCAATTTTAACACTTTAGCCAAGATAAGAAGAAAATATCATGGTACCGCTATTCGGGAATAGATGGTCATGTATTCTTCTTGGATGGTGTGTGTTATTATTCAATTGCATCAGAAATTAGTGGGTTTTATACAATATAAAAAATGTGGTGTCGAGTTCACTCAAATTGTAGAATGACATGTATTTTCAACAAATTTTGAAAACTAGAATCAGATGTATTCAGGAACAGAGTATAAGATGTACCATACTTTACTTGGAGGGTCCAGAATGAGATGTATACATGTTAATAGTTAATGATACATACATCAATTTTATGAATGCGGTATTTGTAATTTGGAACTCAATCTAGTAAGGCAGACAGGTGATGAGTTGTGTTCGTTATCATCACATCAATTTTCTAGCTCAACTACCTCATGAATATATCAGATAAATCTATTTTAGGAATCATATTTTGATGCCTGGCAAATAACAAATTCAATTAATTATACATGACAGAGAGCCCACTTGACAGATATTCACAAATAGGGTTCGTTTGTAGTTAATCTTTGGTCAGGTCAACCAACGATTTTTGCACCAAAGAAGGGAAACAAATAACTCCTCCCTCTACCTTCTTGAAAGGTTTTATAGTACATTTTTCTTTCACATGACACATCCACACAATGTCAAGTTTTCTTTTTTTGCCACAGTTGGTTTCCATGTCAAGTGGAATAAGTGTATACTACATTCTCATAGTTGCTTTGCCTCGTATAGGTGGCTCAAGTTTTCATAGATGTTACCAAGAAAAACAACATGTAGGCAGTCCTATGTAAAGAACAATTATCTTCTGATATAGTTTAATACCAAGTAAAGAATAACATGGTCATTTTATATTTTATGGAAAAAATGACTAGTGCTGCTGTCCAGCTTAATACCTACAGGACTATATGAATGGACAATCCAGGGTTTACTCTAGATAGTATGAGCTAGCTAGTTAATTCGGAAAGCCCTGATAACTAGTCCAAAATAAGAATCATGTACCCAGGGATTTTCTAGATGTGGATAACAGATTCCTTCCGTCTTCTCTTTGGTTGGAGTAAGACTATATATTAGTTATGGGGTGTTGGCCGACAAATCTTTCCTTCCAAATGTCCAAGTAGGAAAAGATCCATTAGATCAAACTTAATAGCAATAGCAACTCCAGGCCATCATGATGAAATCTACAATATAAAGCATGAAGTACAGCCAAAAGTGGCCCAAAAATCATGATGTTTCACATCTTTAACCATGAGGCAAAGAAAACATCATGATACCACTATTTAGGAACAGATGCTCACGTATTGTTCTTGGGAGGGGGCGGCATTCAATGAAACAAAGGTGGTGCAGAGTTCACATGGATCATAAAAAGACATGTATTTGTAACAAGTTTTGGAAAATAGAATGAGATGTATTAAGGAACAGAGGTGTACAAGGTGTATTAGATTTTAATTGGGGATTTTCTATAATAAGATGTATTCATGTATTGTTGATGGTATTTGCATCAGTATTTCGAATGCAGTATTTGCAGGTTGGGAACTCAATTAAGTAAGGCGAGTGATGAGTTATGTTTCTTATCATCACATTAGTTGTCTTCCTCAATGACCTGATGAATATGTGAGATAAATCTATCTTAGGAATCGTCTTTTGACGCTTGACAAATAACAAATTAAATTAACGATACATGATAGAGAACCCACTTGACAGAGATTCTAAAATAAGTTTGTTTTAGCTGATCTTTGGTCAGATCAAAATAGTGAGTTTGGCCTCAAAGGAGGGAAATAAAAAACTCTTCCCACTATCTGATTAAATTGTGCCTTGGAACATTTAACTTTCACATGACAAATCCACACGTTGTCAAATATTGAATTTCTTTGCCACTAGTAGTTTCAATGTACATATTCAATTAATGACACATGAAAGAGATGCCACTTGAAAGAGATTCAAAATTATGATTAGGTTGAGCTTATCTTCAGTAAGGTGAAAGAAGTGATTTTCCTCAAAGGAGGGAAATAATTAACTCATCCCATTGTCTATTTAAATGGTGTCTCAATTCATTTTGTTTACACATGACACATCCAAATGATGTAAAATTTTGTTTTTTTGCCATTGTTAGTTTCAATGTGACGTGGAATATGTGTATCCTACATTCTCATAGTATCTTGGCATTATGAAGTGGCCCATACATGTTAATAGATGTTGCCAGGGAAAGAACATGGAAATAGTGCCATGTAAAGAACAATTCTCTATCGTCATAGTTTTGTGCCATATAAATAACAAAATGGTCATTTTATATTTTGTGGAAGAAATGACTAGTGGTTCCGTCCATGTTGATACCTCAATGGTATACGAGTGAGCTAGCCATGGTTTCCTCTACATACTTATGTGCTAGCTATTTAATTCGGAAGGCCCTAATAGCAAGTCCAAAATAAGAATCATGTACCCGAGAGATTTTTTGGATGTGGATAGCAGATTTCTTCCATCTTCCCTTTCATTGGAATAAAATTATCTATTAGTTAGGAAGTTGTCCTAACAATCTTTCCTTCTAAATGTCCAAGCACTAAAACATTAGGTTCATCAAACTTAACATGAGAAGGGAGTCCTAGCCATCACGATCAAACCTGCAATATAAAGCATGAATTGCCACCAAAAGATGCAAAAAATCATCAATTTTAAAACTTTAGCCAAGATAAGAAGAAAATATCATGGTACCGCTATTCGGGAATAGATGGTCGTGTATTCTTCTTGGATGGTGTGTGTTATTATTCAATTGCATCAGAAATTAGTGGGTTTTATACAATATAAAAAATGTGGTGTCGAGTTCACTCAAATTGTATAATGACATGTATTTTCAACAAATTTTGAAAACTAGAATTAGATGTATTCAGGAACAGAGTATAAGATGTACCATACTTTGCTTGGAGGGTCCAGAATGAGATGTATACATGTTAATAGTTAATGATACATACATCAATTTTATGAATGCGGTATTTGTAATTTGGAACTCAATCTAGTAAGGCAGACAGGTGATGAGTTGTGTTTGTTATCATCACATCAATTTTCTAGCTCAACTACCTCATGAATATATCAGATAAATCTATTTTCGAAATCATATTTTGATGCCTGGCAAATAACAAATTCAATTAATTATACATGACAGAGAGCCCACTTGACAGAGATTCACAAATAGGGTTAGTCTGAGTTAATCTTTGGTCAGGTCAACCAACGATTTTTGCACCAAAGAAGGGAAACAAATAACTCCTCCCTCTACCGTCTTGAAAGGTTTTATAGTACATTTTTCTTTCACATGACACATCCACACAATGTCAAATTTTCTTTTTTTTGCCACAGTTGGTTTCCATGTCAAGTGGAATAAGTGTATCCTACATTTTCATAGTAGCTTGGCCTCGTATAGGTGGCTCATGTTTTCATAGATGTTACCAAGAAAAACAACATGTAGGCAGTCCTATGTAAAGAGCAATTATCTTCTGATATAGTTTAATACCAAGTAAAGAATGACATGGTCATTTTATATTTTATGGAAAAAATGACTAGTGCTGCTGTCCAGCTTAATACCTACAGGATTATATGAATGGACAATCCAGGATTTACTCTAGATAGTATGAGCTAGCTAGTTAATTCGGAAAGCACTGATAACTAGTCCAAAATAAGAATCATGTACCCTGGGATTTTCTAGATGTGGATAACAGATTCCTTCCGTCTTCTCTTTGGTTGGAGTAAGACTATATATTAGTTATGGGGTGCTGGCCGACAAATCTTTCCTTCCAAATGTCCAAGTAGTAAAAGATCCATTAGATCAAACTTAATAGCAATAGCAACTCCAGGCCATCATGATGAAATCTACAATATAAAGCATGAAGTACAGCCAAAAGTGGCCCAAAAATCATGATGTTTCACATCTTTAACCATGAGGCAAAGAAAACATCACGATACCACTATCTAGGAACAGATGCTCACGTATTGTTCTTGGGAGGGGGCGGCATTCAATGAAACAAAGGTGGTGCAGAGTTCACATGGATCATAAAAAGACATGTATTTGTAACAAGTTTTGGAAAATAGAATGAGATGTATTAAGGAATAGAGGTGTACAAGGTGTATTAGATTTTAATTGGGGGTTGTCTATAATAAGATGTATTCATGTATTGTTGATGGTATTTGCATAAGTATTTCGAATGCAGTATTTGCAGTTTGGGAACTCAATCAAGTAAGGCGAGTGATGAGTTATGTTTCTTATCATCACATCCGTTTTCTTCCTCAATGACCTGATGAATATGTGAGATAAATCTATCTTAGGAATCGTCTTTTGACGCTTGACAAATAACAAATTCAATTAATGATACATGATAGAGAACCCACTTGACAGAGATTCTAAAATAAGTTTGTTTTAGCTGATCTTTGGTCAGGTCAAAATAGTGAGTTTGGCCTCAAAGGAGGGAAATAAAAAACTCTTCCCACTATCTGCTTAAATTGTGCCTTGGAACATTTACCTTTCACATGACACATCCACACGTTGTCAAATATTGAATTTCTTTGCCACTAGTAGTTTCAATGTCACTAGGGTGTGTGTATCCTGCATTTTCAGTGTAGTTTGGACTTGTGTAAGTGGCTCATACATTTTGATAGATGATTCAAGGAAAAAGAACATGGAGACAGTGTGAGGTAAATAACAATTCATTATTGACATATTGTTATGCCAAGTAAAGAACAACATGGTCGTTTTATATTTTGTGGAAGAAATGATTAGTGCTCCTGTGAATCTTCATACCTTCAAGGGTACATGAATGAACTAGACATGACTTATTCTAGATAGTATGTGCTAGGAATTTAATTCATAAGGCCCTGATAACAAGTAAAAAATAATAATAATGTAGGAGGGAATAAAACCATCTATTAATTCATGGGACACTGCCATGCCCATCTTTCCTTATAAATATCCAAGTAGTACAAGATCACTTGGATCAAACCTAGCACTAGCAAGGAGTCCTGACCATCATGATGAAACCTACAACATGAAGAACGAAAGGCAACAAAAAGATGCCCAAAAATCATGGCATTTTACGCCTTCAACTAAGATACATAGAAAAGTTCACGATAACGCTATTCAGGAGTAGATGGCCACTTATTCCTCTTGGATGGTGTGTGCGTAGTAAATGGCATGACAAATGTGGAGGGGGAGGGGTATACAATATAAAAAGGTGGTGTAGATTTCATTAAAATCATAGAATGACATGTATTTGTAACAAATTTTGTAAACTTAATGTGATGTATTCAGGAATAGACGATGCACAAGTTGTACAAGATTTTAATTGGGGGGCAAGAATGAGATGTATCCATGTTAAATAGTTAATCGTTCTTACACCACTATTACCAATGCGGTATTTGCAGTTTGGGAACTCAGTCTGGTTGGTGGGTGATGAGATGTATTTCTTATCATCACATTAAATGTCTTCCTCAATGACCTAATGAATGTGTGAGATAAAGCCATTTTAGAAATTATATTTTGAAGCCTGGCAGATAACAAATGCAATTAATGACACATGATAGAGATCCCACTTGTAAGAGATTCGAAAATAGGGTTAGGTTGAGCTAATCTTTGGTAAGGTCAAAGTAGTGATTTTTGCCTCAAAGGAGAAAAATAAATAACTCATCTCACTCTCAACTTAAACTGTGTCACAATACATTTTGTTTTTACATGACAATCCAAATGATGTAAAATTTTGGAAACAATAAATTGCCATCGTTAGTTTAAATGTCATGTGGATATGTGTATCCTAAATTTTCATAGTAGCTTGGCCTCGTGTAAGTGGCTAATACATTTCTCACAGATGTTTCAAGGAAAAAATAACATGGCAACAGTGATAGGTGAAGAACAATTTTCTACTGATATAGTTTTATGATAAATAAACAACAACATGGCCATTTTCTATTTTGTGGAAGAAATGACAAACGCTCTCGTCCATTTAGATACATGCATGGGTATATGAATGAACTAGCCAGATCTTACTCTAGATGGTATGAGCTACAACCGTAATTCAAAATGCCCTGATAACAAGTCCAAAATAAGAATTATGTACCAGGGAGATTTTTCCGGATGTTTATAGTAGATACCTTCCACCTTCTATATGTTGGAACAAAACCATCTATTTGTTCATGTGAGGTTGCCCTACCAATATTTCCTTCTAAAAGTTCAAGCAGTTAAGATTAGTTGGATCAAACTTAACATGAGCATGGAATCCTAGCCATCATGATGAAACATGTAATATAAATGCATGAAGTGTGAGAAAAATATGCCTAGAAATTATGCAGTTTTACACTTTAACCAAGACACAAAGGAAAGATCACGGTAGCACTATTCAGGAACAAATGGTCGTCTTTTCATCCATTGATGGTGTGTGTTAGAATTAGATGTCATCAGAAATTAGGTGGGAGCATACAACAGAAAGAAGATGGTATAGAGTTCACTCGAATCATAGAATGACATTTACTTGCAACAAATTTTGAAAAACTAGAATAATATGTATTCACTATTCAATAACAGAGGGAGTATAAGATGTACCCGACTTTAATTGGGGTGGGGGCTAGAATGAGATGTATCCATGGTAAATAGTCAATGGTATTCAATATGGTCAGTTGGGTGATGAGTTGTGTTTTTATCAGCGCATCAATTGCCTAGCTAAAAGACCTGATGAATCTGTGAGATAAAGCTATTTTAGGGATCATATTGTTATGCTTGGTAAATAATAAATTCAATGAATTATACATGATAGAGATCCCGCTTGACATAGATTCAATAGGGCTAGTTTGAGCTAATCTTCGGTCACGTCAAATAGTGATTTTTGCCTCAAAGGAGGGAACAAATAACTCTTCCCACTCTCTTATTGAATGGTGTCATAGTACTTTTTCCTTTCACATGACACATCCACACAATGTCATTCTTTCAATTATTTGCCACAATTAGTTTCCATATCATGTGGAATAAGTGTACCCTACATTTTCATAAGAGCATGGCCTTGTGTGAGTGGCTCAAACATTTTCATAGACGATGCCAAGAAAAAGAACATGGAGACAATCCCATGTAAAGAACAATTATCTATAGATATAGTTCTATGTCACGTAAAGAACAACATGGTCATCTTATATTTTTGGAAGAAATGGCTAGTGCTCCAGTCCATTTTGATACCTAAAGTGGTATATGGACGAACTAGCCCAGACTTATTCTATGTACTATGAGCTAGCTATTTAATTCAGAAGACCCTGATAACAAGTCCAAAATAAGAATCATGTACACAGGATATCTTTTGGATGTGTATAGCAGATTCCTTCCACCTTCTCTATGATTCAAAAAAAGCCATGTATTAGTTAAAGGGACACTGCCCTGCCAATATTTCCTTCTAAAGGTCCAACCAGTACAAGATCAGTTGGATTAAACTTAACACTAGCAGGGAGTCCTGGCCATGGTGATGAAACCTGCAATACAAATCATGAAGTGCAACCAAAACATGCCCATAAATCATGATATTTTACAGCTTTAACCAAGACACAATAAAAAGCGCATGATGCCACTATTCAGGAAAAAATGGTCGTGTATTCTTCTTGGATGGTGTGTGTTAGTATTAAATGTCATCGTACATCAAAAGGGGGAGAGGTATACTATGGGGGGAAAGGTAGTGCAGTGTACACTTGGATCGTAGAGTGACACGTATTTGTAATAATTTTTGAAACTGCTACCTCTTGAGCACTGCGTTGGTTTTCCCTTGAATAGGAAAGGGTGATGCAGTAAAGTAGTGTCGGGGGAAATCGGCCTCCACGAGCACCTATGGGGACGGAGCCCCTTTTCGGTTCGGCGGGGGCGGAGGTTGCGCAAAGAGCAGATCGAGGCGACACACACACAACGATTTTACCCAGCTTCGGGCCACAAGGATGCGTAAAACCCTACTGCTGCTTGTCTGGTTGATTCGAGTTCTTGCTCTGGAGCGCAAGAAGCTACAGTAAGTTGGAGCTGGACGTAGACGAGGGTCTACTGGGTGTCCTCTTTCTGGGTCTTCTCTCCCCCTCTCCCTCCCTTCCTATGTGCGCATGGGCCTCCTTTTATATGCTAAGGGGTTTCCCACAGGTAGCGACGCAGGTGAGGGTAAAAATGGCAAGGAACTGTGCGAACAGTGGCCGCACAGTGCTATCGTAGCTAACTCTGACGGCGGGGGACAAAGGCATTAAATGCCCGTCTGGATCGCCTGAACAGTGCCGTGGCGGACCGTTAGGGGCGCCTCCGCTTGCCACGGGGGCGACTCTGCCAACGTCGCATGCCACGCGCGCCCCAGGTTGCGCGGCGCCTCGCCCCGTGCCTCTGGGGATGCTCCAGAGTGACGCGTGGGCAGGTGAGCTGGAGCGCAGGCCTGAGGTGGTGGTTTGCCGCGGCAAGTGGCTTGCCGCGGTGGTTGTCTTGCCGCACCTGAAAGCTTGCCGCTCGTCAGGCCTTGCCGGGGCGCGCGGCGCGCCGCGGCGGGCTTTTCTTGGGGTGCCTTGGTTTGGCCGTCCCGGCGAGCACCTCCCGCCGGGGCCTTGGTGCTTCGGCTTAGTCGCCCCGGTAAGCTCCTCTTGCCGGGGCCTTGTCGTCTTGGCCCGGCAAGCTCCTCTTGCCGGACCTCGCCTTCTTGGCCCGGCAAGCTCCTCTTGCCGGGGCTCGGTCTTCTAGGCTCGATCACTTGGCCTTCGTCCGGCCCAGAAAGGGCCGTGGAGACTCTTGTCGCTCCCCTGCCAAGCCTTGCCGCGGGACGCTACTACTGCCCGTGCACAAGTTCGGGGTACTAAGGTACCCCTACTTTAGTACACCGACAAGTAGCGTAAGTATTTCCCTTAGTTTTTGAGAACCAAGGTATCAATCCAGTAGGAGACCACGCTCAAGTCCCGCGCACCTACACAAACAAATAAGAACCTCGCAACCAACGCGATAAAGGGGTTGTCAATCCCTTCACGGTCACTTACGAGAGTGAGATCTGATAGATATGATATGATAATATTTTTGGTAATTTTATGATAGACTAAAAGTAAAGAAAGCAAAATAAACGGTGCCAGAAATAGCTTGTTGACGAGAGATTAATATGATGGAAAATAGACCCGGGGGCCATAGGTTTCACTAGTGGCTTCTCTCAACATAGCATAAGTATTACGGTGGGTGAACAAATTACTGTCGAGCAATTGATAGAATTAAGCATAGTTATGAGAATATCCAGGTATGATCATGTATATAGGCATCACGTCCGCGACAAGTAGACCAAAATGATTATGCATCTACTACTATTACTCCACACATCGACCGCTATCCAGCAGTCATCTAGAGTATTAAGTTCAAAAGAATAGAGGGATAAATTCACGCAATATGATATAAACCCCATCTTTTTATCCTCAATGGCAACAATACAATACGTGTCGTTTCCCCTACTGTCACTGGGATCGAGCACCGCAAGATTGAACCCAAAGCTAAGCATTTCTCCTATTCCAAGAAAGATCAATCTAGTAGGCCAAACCAAACTGATAATTTGAAGAGACTTGCAAAGATAACCAATCATACATAAAAGAATTCAGAGGAGATTCAAATATTGTTCATAGATAATCTTGATCATAAACCCACAATTCATCGGATCTCGACAAACACACCGCAAAAGAAGATTACATCAAATAGATCTCCAAGAAGATCGAGGAGAACTTTGTATTGAGATCCAAAGAGAGAGAAGAAGCCATCTAGCTAATAACTATGGACCCGAAGGTCTGAGGTAAACTACTCACACATCATCGGAGAGGCTATGGTGTTGATGTAGAATCCCTCCGTGATCAATGCCCCCTCCGGCAGGATGCCGAAAAAGGCCCCAAGATGGGATCTCACGGGTACAGAAGGTTGCGGCGGAATTAGGTTTTCATGGATGCCTCTGATGGTTTGGGGGTACATAGGTATATATAGGAGGAAGAAGTACGTCGGTGGAGCAACGTGGGCCCCAAGAGGGTGGAGGGCGCGCCTTGGGGGGAGGGGTAGGCGCGCCCCCCTGCCTCGTGCTCTCCTTGTTGATTGCTTTGCGTAGACTCCAAGTCCTCTGGATCACGTTTGTTCCGAAAATCATGTTCTAGAAGGTTTCATTCCGTTTGGACTCCGTTTGATATTATTTTTCTGCGAAACACTGAAATAGGGAAAAAACAGCAATTTGGATTGGGCCTTTGGTTAATAGGTTAGTCCCAAAAATAATATAAAAGTGTATAATAAATCCCATTAAACATCCAAAATAGAATATAATATAGCATGGAACAATGAAAAATTATAGATACATTGGAGACGTATCAAGCATCCCCAAGCTTAATTCCTGCTCGTCCTCGAGTAGGTAAATGATAAAAACAGAATTTTTGATGTGGAATGCTACTTGGCATAATTTTCAATGTAATTCTCTTAATTGTGGTATGAATGTGCAGATCCGAAAGATTCAAGACAAAAGTTTAATATTGACATAAAAATAATTATACTTCAAGCATACTAACTAAGCAATTATGTCTTCTCAAAATAACATGGCCAAAGAAAGTTATCCCTACAAAATCATATAGTTTGGCTATGCTCTATCTTCACGACACAAAGTATTTAAATCATGCACAATCCCCGATGACAAGCCAAGCAATTGTTTCATACTTTTCACATTTTCAAAACTTTTTCAATCTTCACGCAATACATGAGTGTGAGCCATGGATATAGCACTATATGTGGAATAGAATGTTGGTTGTGGAGAAGACAAAAGGAGGGGAAGATAGTCTCACATCAACTAGGCATATCAACGGGCTAGGGAGATTCCCATCAATAGATATCAATGTGAGTGAGTAGGGATTGCCATGCAACGGATGCACTAGAGCTATAAGTATATGAAAGCTCAACAAAACAAACTAAGTGGGTGTGCATCCAACTCGCTTGCTCACGGACCTAGGGCATTTTGAGGAAGCCCATCATTGGAATATACAAGCCAAGTTCTATAATGAAAATCTCCCAATAGTATATGTAAGTGAAAACATAAGAGACTCTATATCATGAAGATCATGGTGCTAATTTGAAGCACAAGTGTGGTAAAAGGATAGTAGCATTGTCCCTTCTCTCTTTTTATCTCATTTTTTCTTATTTGTGCCTTTTCTCTTTTTTTATGGCCTCTTTTTTTTATTTTTTTATCTTTTGTCCGGAGTCTCATCCCGAATTATGGGGGAATCATAGTCTCCATCATCCTTTCCTCACTTGGGACAATGCTCTAATAATAATGATCATCACACTTTTATTACTTACAACTCAACAATTACAACTCAATACTTAGAACAACAATATGACTCTATGTGAATGCCTCCGGCGGTGTACCGGGATATGCTATGAATCAAGATTGACATGTATGAAAGAATTATGAATGGTGGCTTTGCCACAAATATGATGTGAACTACATGATCATGCAAAGCAATATCACAATGATGGAGCATGTCATAGCAAACGGAATGGTGGTAAGTTGCATGGCAATATATCTCGAAATGGTTATGGAAATGCCATGATAGGTAGGTATGGTGGCTGTTTTGAGGAAGGTATATGGTGGGTTTATGATATCGGCGAAAAGTATGCAGTATTAGAGAGGCTAGCAATGGTGGCAGGATGAAAGTGCGTATAATCCGTGGACTCAACATTAGTCATAAAGAACTCATGTACTTATTGCAAAAATCTATTAGTTATCAAAACAAAGTATTACACGCATGCTCCTAGGGGGATAGATTGGTAGGAAAAGACCATCGCTCGTCCTCGACCGCCACTCATAAGGAAGACAATCAATAAATAAATCATGCTCCGACTTCATCACATAACTGTTCACCATACGTGCATGCTACGGGAATCACAAACTTTAACACAAGTATTCCTCAAATCCACAACTGCTCAACTACCATGACTCTAATATCACCATCTTCATATCTCAAAACAATTATCAAGCAACAAACTTCTCATAGTATTAAACACACTCATAAGATTTTTTTTACTAATGTTGGATGCCTATCATAATTAAAGCAAATTACCATGCTGTTTTGTAGGATGATACGTCTCCGTCGTATCTATAATTTTTTATTGTTCCATGCCAATATTATTCAACTTTCATATACTTTTTGGCAACTATTTATATTATTTTTGGGACTAACATATTGATCCAGTGCCCAGTGCCAGTTCCTGTCTGTTGCATGTTTTTGGTTTCATAGAATATCCATATCAAACGGAGTCCAAACGGGATAAAAATAGACGGAGCTTATTTTTGGAATATTTGGAAAATTCTGGAAGAACAATCCACGCGAGACGGTGCCCGAGGTGGCCACGAGGCAGGGGAGCGCCCCCTACCCTCGTTTTCCACCCATAAGGCGGTTGACGCTTTTCTTTTGCCGCAAGAAAGCTAATTTTCGGAACAAAATCACGGCGGACGTTTCAGGCCAATCGGAGTTACGGATCTCCATATATACACGAAACGGTGAAACAGAGCCAGAACAGAACTCAGAAACAGAGAGAGACAGGGAGATAGATCCAATCTCGGAGGGGCTCTTGCCCCTCCCACGCCATGGAGGCCAAGGACTAGAGGGGAAATCCTTCTCCCATCTAGGGAGGAGGTCAAGGAGAAGAAGACGAAGGGGCAGCCTCTCCCCTTCTCTTCTGGTGGCGCCGGATCGCCGCCGTGGCCATCATCATCACTGCAATCTTCACCAACAACTTCACCACCATCATCACCAACTCTTCCCCCCCTCTATGCAGCGGTGTAACCTCTCTCTTACTCGCTATAATCTCTACTTAAACATGGTGCTCAACGCTATATATTATTTCCCAATGATGTATGGCTATCCTATGATGTTGTAGTAGATCTGTTTTGTCCTATGGGCTATTTGATGATCAAGATTGGTTTGAGTTGCATGTTTTATTATTGGTGCTGTCCTATGGTGCTCTCCGTGTCGCGCAAGCGTGAGGGATTCCCGCTGTAGGGTTTGCAATATGTTCATGATTTGCTTATGGTGGGTGGCGTGAGTGACAGAAGCACAGACCCGAGTAAGTAGGTTGTTTGCATATGGGATAGAGGGGACTTGATGCTTTAATGCTATGGTTGGGTTTTACCTTAATGATCTTTAGTAGTTCGGATGCTTGCTACAGTTCCAATCATAAGTGCATATGATCCAGGTAGACAAAGTATGTTAGCTTATGCCTCTCCCTCAAATAAAATTGCAACAATGATTACCGGTCTAGTTATCGATTGCCTAGGGACAAATAACTTTCTCGTAACAAAAAGCTCTCTACTAAAACTAATTTAGTTGTGTCTTCATCTAAACAACCCCTAGTTTTATTTTCTCGCTCTTTACTTTCTTGCAAGCTTACCCAAAACACCTACAAAGTACTTCTAGTTTCATACTTGTTTCCGGTAAAGCGAACATTTTGATGATTTTATGGGTGCTTATGAAATTGAATCTATGTGTAAAGAGTTTGAAGATTTTGATGATGTTGTTTATAGATCTGAAAATTTAGCTATCCTCAAATATAGCTATGAGAATTATGAATACAATTCCAATATTAATGCACTCATTGAGAAAGTCTCCGCTGTCCAAGAAGAGACTAATATTTTGCAGGAATCTATGGAAGAAGAAGTTGATGAAACTGTGAGATCATTGGATGAAAAAGATGAGGAGGAGAGAGAAGAACAAAAAGAGGAAGAGCAGATTGAACACCCGTGCCCACCTTCTAATGAGAGTAACTCTTCAACTCATACATTGTTTAATTCCCCTTCGTGCTTACCGAAGGATGATTGCTATGATGACTGTTATGATCCCTATGATTCTTTTGAAATATCCCTTTTTGATGATGCTTGCTATGCTTGTGGCCAGGATGCCAATATGAATTATACTTATGGAGATGAACTTGCTATAGTTCCTTATGTTAAACATGAAATTGTTGCTATTGCACCCACGCATGATAGTCCTATTATCTTTTTGAATTCTCCCAACTACACTATATCGGAGAAGTTTGCACTTATTAAGGATTATATTGATGGGTTGCCTTTTACCATTGCACCTGATGATTTTGATAGATATAATATGCATGTGCTTGCTGCTCCTACTTGCAATTATTATGAGAGAGGAACTATATCTCCACCTCTCTATGTTTCCAATATGATAAAATTGCAAGAAACTGTTTATACTATGCATTGGCCTTTACTATGTGTGCATGAATTGTTATTTTATGACATGCCGATGCATAGGAAGAGAATTAGAATTCATCATTGCTTGATATATGTTACTTTGTGCTCACTATTAAATTATAAATCATTGCTAATTAAAATTGTCTTTGATATACCTTGGGATCCGGGTGGATTCACTACTTGAGCAGTATATGCCTAGCTTAATGGTTTTAAAGAAAGCGCTGCCAGGGAGACAACCCGGAAGTTTTAGGGAGTCATTTATTTATGTTGAGTGCTTTAATATAGTTTAAAAACAACAAAAATAAAGAGGGGAACCCAAAACTTTTTCATGAAGGAAAGTGAAAATGAGAAAGACGAGCATTGTTGAAGTGGGAGCTAGCCTTGAACTTTGTTCATGCTCACGGAAACTTTGTGAATCTTGATTACAGAAACTTTTCAATAAAAATAATTATCCCCTTGTACAATTCCATTGTATTATAAAAATAATATGCCAAGGTTTGCCTTTAGGATGTTTACAATGCTTGTTGGTTTGTACGGTGCAGGACAGAAACTTTGGCTGTAGTGCGCGAATTTTAACTTCTTGCAATGTCTTTCTGTCCAAATGTTTTGTTTTTCCTAATTTTGGCAGAATTTTTAATGTATCAGAAGTATGGTGAATGTTCATATTGCTACAGAGTGTTCTATTTTAGACAGATTCTATTTTTGATGCATAGTTTGCTTGTTTTGATGAAACTATCAATTTATATCAGTGGATTAAGCCATGAAAAAGTTATATTACAGTAGACACAATGCAAAAATAAAATATGAATTGGTTTGCAACAGCACTTAGAGTAGTGATTTGCTTTATTATACTAACAGATCTTACCGAGTTATCTGTTGAAGTTTTGTGTGGATGAAGTGTTCGATGATCGAGAAGGTTTCGATGTGAGAAGAAGGAAGAGAGGCAAGATCTCAAGCTTGGGGATGCCGAGGCACCCCAAGTAAATATTCAAGGAGACTCAAGCGTCTAAGCTTGGGGATGCTGGGAAGGCATCCCCTCTTTCTTCAACAAATATCGGTATGTTTTCAGATTCGTTTCGTTCATGTGATATGTGCAAATCTTGGAGCGTCTTTGTCGGTGTACTAGAGTAGGGGTATCCTAGTATCCCGAACTTGTGCACGGGCAGTCGCAGCGTCCCGCGGCAAGGCTTGCCAGGTGACCGCCAAGGCCCTCTATGGTTCCTTTAGAGCCATTCAAGAACAAAGTATTTAAGCCAAGGAGACAAATCCCCGGCAAGAGAGCTTGCCGGGAAGGCCACTCAAGGCACAAGACCCCGGCAAGAGGATCTTGCCGGGAAGGCCAACCAAGGCATCTCAAGTAACTTGCCGCGACGCGCCATGCATCCCGGCAGGACCCGGTGAGCGACAAGCTTCCGGACGCGACAAGACAACGGCCACGGCAAGGCGTTTGCCGCGGCAAGCCACCACTCTGTACCTGCGCTCCAGCACACCCACCTACGTGTCGCTCTGGGACCCTTCCAGGCGTACGTGGCGGGAGGCTGTGCAGCCAGGGGTACACTGTGGCATGCAGCGCTGACAAGATCGCCATCGTGGCAAGCGGTGGCGCCCCTGACGGTCCCTTTTCTGCACCGTCTGGGCGACGTAGATAGGCATTTAATGCCTTTGTCCCCTGCCGTCAGGGTTAGGTATGATACACTGTGTAGGTAGCTGTACCTACCGCAGCGCCTTTCCATTCTTGCCCTTGCCTACGTTGCCACCTGTTGGAGACCCCTTGAGCATATAAAAGGAGGCCCATGCACAACGTAGAGGAGGATGGCCCCCATAAGGACGAATAGTAGAACACTCCCGCTCGGTCTCGTTAGCTGCTGGTGTGTACTGTAGCACTCCGCGCTCCCGAGCAAGAACTCAATACAATCCACAAAGCAGCAGTAGGAGTATTATCTCTCCGGAGAGCTTCGAAGCTGGGTAAAAACCCCTCGTGTGCTTCGCCTCGATCCGCTCTTTGCGCGACATCCGCCCCCCGCCGAACCGAGAAGGTGCTCCGTCCCCATAGGTGCTCGAGGAGCCAGATTTCCCCGGCATCTTTGGCGCGCCAGGTAGGGGGCGTCGAGGTTGTGTGAACCTGATCCGGCGTTCACGCGAGCCAGATCTTCATCGACTTCATCGACATGCCACCGAAGAAGAAGGCTTCGGAGGCGGTTGCTCCGTCCGCATCGAACCCACCGCCGCCAGAGCAAACGGCTGGTGGGGAAGATGCCGGCGGAAGAACGGGCGTCGACGAAGAATCCCACGGTGCCACCAGGTCCAAGGACAAGGCTGCGCTGCCCGTCGGCGGTGTAGCAGGCTCCCACGACGACCGGGCGTCCGTGGGTGCTTCGCGCCCATCTCAGGAAGCGCGGGACCGGCAGCGTCGTGGTACTCACGGTACCATACGCTCGCTGGACCCAAATCGAGCTAGCGGATCTCGGGATGCTCAAGGCCAGCATTCATGCCAACGTGCTGGCGCGAGCGAGGCACGGTCGCCTGGACGGAATACTGCTCCTTCTAACATCGTTGGAAGTCCGAGCATATCCCGCTCCTCGCACCGTTCGCCACCGTTACCCGCCACTCCAGAAGAAGCTTTGGCGCGAGCTCAACTGCTCCTAGACTTCCCTCCAACGCCAGACAAGATCGACGACTAGAGGGCCACCATTCAGAGCCTCATCGGCTTTGCCAACGGCGACACTTCGCGGCAGCCGACCACATCGCAGCCGCGACAAGCCAGCCAGGTGCGAGCCGATGGCGACAAGACCGGTGGGGGTGCGACCACCGTGCACTCCCCGCCCCGAAGGCCAAGATCGCCGACTCGTCGGGTCCAACGCGACAGCGACTCCATCGCTTCATCAGATCCGCGAACTCGTCGCGATCAGCGCCACATTCTTCATGAACGGCAGCAAGAAGACGCTCGTACCCGCATCGAGCGCCGAAGAGAAACGCGGCGTCAATCAGACCGGCACGCTGGGCCCACTGTCGACATGCATGCGCCAGGGGAACCAGGCGACCTGCGGTACGCGGTAGGTTGCCCTGCGTTTACTCATGAGCTGCGGCAAGTCCAGTGGCCCAGCACGAAGAATTTCAAGCCAGACATACCCGAGAAGTACGACGGCAGGTTGCATCCGTCAGAGTTCCTCAGCATCTACACCATCGCGGTGCAAGCTGCCGGGGGGCGAGACGACAAGATCCTTGCCAACTACTTCCCGCTAGTGCTCAAACCCAACGTCAGGTCCTGGCTCATGCACTTGCCGGAAAACTCCATATCTTCCTGGGCAGACCTATGCCATCAGTTTGTCGGCGCCTTTACGGGCGGCCACAAACCCCATGGCCAGGAGAGTGACCTTCACCTGCTTGCCCAGAAGGAAGGAGAGCCCTTGCGCAAGTACATCCAGAGGTTCAGCCAAGTGCAACGCAACATCCCAGATGTCCACCCTACCGCGGTCATCAGCGCGTTCCATCAGAACATGCGTAACCGCAGGATGCAGGAGGAGATGGCGATGTGCAAAATCAGAGATGTCAGCGAGTTGTACGCCCTGGCCGACAGGTGTGCACGCGCTGAGGAAGGGAGGAAACTCCCCGGAGAGAATACAGGAACAGGAGGATCTGACAGTGAGGATGCTGCCCCGGCAAGTAAAAACCGGTGGCGGAACAACAGGAAGAGGAAAGGCAAGGATGTGCTAGTTGTTGAGCAGTCCGGCGACGACGGTGGCGCCAAGAAAGCCAAAGATGGTAGCTCCGGCAAGGAGGTTGCCGCATGCGCCAACTTCCAGGCTGTGGCGGCCGCCGACAAGCAGGACGTCACCAACAAACAGTACTGCAAGATCCACCGCACCAAGGGCCATGACCTCCAGAGCTGCAAGAAGGTCGAGCAGCTTGTCGAGCTGCAAAAGGCCGAGCATGAGCGACGCGACAAGGAGAAAGCCCAAGCAGGTGCTGGAGGATCCGATACAAAGCACACCGGCCGGGGAGGACGCCGCGGCAAGGCCAATCAGCGGCAAGGAGACAGACCTCCCCGCGGCCGTGACAAAGATGAAGACAACGACGACGAAGACATGGATGATGATGAGACCAGTGAGCAAGAGTTTCAGAAAGCCACAGAGGTCTTGTGTGTTGACGACGGTGCTTCTCTGCATACTTCACACCGCCAACTCAAGCAGTGGGTGCGGGAAGTCAATGCGGCAGAACCACCCATCGAGTCACGCAAGCTTCTGAAATGGTCCAGCACGCCTATCGTCTTTGATATTGAGGACCACCCTGATCGCACAACTGCGGTCGGGTGCTTGCCGATGTTGGTTTCACCAACTACCCGCAACCTCAAGGTCACTAAGATGCTAGTTGACGGCGGGGCTGGCTTGAACCTGATCTCCTCCGCTGCGCTCCGAAAACTCCAAGTCCCTGACAGTGAGCTCGAAGAGACCGGCACGTTCCAAGGAATCAACCCGGGAAGGAGCAAGCCGA